>ML675649.1:22638136-23014402 GCA_007922155.1 Mesoclemmys tuberculata | reverse complement strand
CACTGTGTAAAAATGATCACTGTATGTCTTATGCACCTTGTCTCTCTAATATCCTGGTGTGGGTATGGTTAAATTTTATTGGGCCAGCTTCTGTTGGTGAGAGAGACAAGCCTTTGAGGTACCCAGAGCTCTTCAGATCTGGGAAAGATACTAAGAGTGTCAGAAGGTCAAATAGATAGTTTAGCATAAGTAGTTCATACATATTCTAAACTATCTGTTTGACCTTGTATTTAGCTGTGACACTCTTAGTACCTTTCCTGGACCTGAAGAAGAGCTCTGTGTGCCTCAAAAGCTTCTCTCACCAACAGAAATTAGTCCAAAAAAAGATATTCTCACCCACCTTATCTCACTGTTTGTTTTTTCAGTTGACCGGTTGCCCTCTATGGGAGCACATTTCTTAATCGATATTGGATTACCCAAGGATGATAAGATATGCTTCTACCCAGTGAATAAGGATTGGTTGAAAAGCAGGCACCACGTCCAATATTGAATCTGACCTTATGGCTGTTACCATAATAAGCATCTGTCAAAACTCAGAATGACTTGTGATTTTAAATTTTAGCACAAGTGTTTTTTCATTTGATTGGCACCAAACTGACAACTGCAAATAAAAACTTTAGTAAAACATCCTGACAGATTCGCTATTGCTGTTCTACATGGAGATACTCCCACTCATCCCAATGGAAGAGTGGCTATTTTGGTACTCAGCCATTTGTGTACCTACCTAACCACCTGGGTGCCATGTAGGACGTATTTACTCCAAAGTAGAACCATGCCAACCACCACTATCGCAGTCACTACCAGCATGCATCCATCAGTGTACATTTTTTAACCAACCATGATATTAACTTGTACTATAGACTCTCTGCCTACCTCTAACTACTGAGAAGTAGAACAGGGTTACAGCATGACTTAGGCCTTGTATGTAATTTTGCCCTGATTTGATTATGTTGAGAAACTGATTTCACAAAATCAGTGCAATGCCCTAGTGTAGGAGCAATTGTCCTGGTGTAAAGTATTTGTTTTGGTATTGGTTCCTAGCAGTACAATTGCATCCACGTGAGAGGTGGCACCAATTTAACTATATCTATTTCTAAACTGCTACAGTTAAAGCAGTGCAAAAACTGTGTAGACCAAGCCACAGAAAAACAAACCTTTGTATTTAATATGGGAAACAGTATAAATCACACATTCAAATGTAATGTGGACAGAACTTAAGCATTTCCCAGAAGAAGTGTCGCTGGAAGGGCGGTACTTTTGTTCGATATATTGCTGAACAAGAAATACTGACTTGGTGTAAAGGGGGTGTTTCCACGAGGGACCACTCTTTAAAAGAAGCATTACGACTGGGAATAATGAGGCATTACAGTGAGTGGGTCAGTGATTTTTGATCATACCTGTAGGGACTGGGTACTTCAGTACTTGTATCATGCAGTTATGAAAGCTTTTAAGACCACTTTATAGAAAGGATACTTTGAACACTTCCCTCTAATTGGGTTTTCCAATCAATGTAATTGTTAATTACAGTATTAGATATATATTCAGAAGAAATGCTGCACAGTAACCTATTAGGAAAAAATGACCATTGTTTTCTTAATGAAATGTGCGAGCAAGTCTCTGCATTTTGTTACTTGGCTTCTTCATTAAGTGTATACATGAACTGATGGCTCACTGCTCTCTGTAGACAGACAGTAAAAGCTGAGATTTTGCTGTCTTTATTTTTCAAAAGTGGATTTGATGTTTGGGACAAAAGGGAAATTAAGTAGAGACTGAACTAAGGCAGCAGCAGTATGAAATTATTCACTCTACCCTACTAAAGGGCCTCAGTCCTGATCTGGAAGGACAAAATCTAGGAGTAAAAGAATAGTTCAGACTGTCAATCTTTGGCCTCTTGTGAGCATACAAATTACCATACAGGGGAATTCAGTGATCCATTTTGTCCAATATCCAGCAACTGACCATACTCCTATTTTAAAGAGAAGTGTCATATACAATTGTGGAACAACCTGCCCCTAGAAGAAACGTCTTCTAAGCTTCCATTAGTTAGTGATTGGTTAATGCCCTGAAGCATGCGGGTTTATATCCCTTCTTAAAAATAAATCTTTTCATGTAGCCGTGGATGGTTTTACTATCTATATAAATGTCCAATCCTCCTTGGAATCCTATTAAGCTTCTGGCCTCAGTGATAATTTCTGGAACTCACTGCCATTAGATAATTGTATTAAAGTATTTCCTTTTATTAGTTCAACATGTTGCCTTTGTCAAAATTGTCAGGTTCCTAATGAAATGTACATACTGCATAAGACTATTGTTATATTTTTGTTGGCCATGTGATCAGTTGAGAAGTGTACCATCCCAGAAGGGTCAAGAGCAAGATTTTCAAAGGTTCAGTTCTTGCTCCAGAAATCTGGCTCCCAGAAAGCATGAGAAATTAATTCAATCAACCACAGTAGACAAACACAGTTGTTAATAATAAGGGTGGATTCAGCTTTCAGAAGAGGGAAAACATAGGTACATAAGACTGACATCTAACAGAATCTCCAGTCAGAACTTAAAACACTTGTTTTCTGAAGTGTCCTCCAAATATGCATGCCTAATGGTGCCCACCTAAATTATAGTTTTTGCATGTGCAAAATGACAACGAGGGTGCACAAACAAGTTGGATAGGCTTGTACAAACAGATACGTTTTCAAAGTACTTAGGTTTTTGGACGTGTGAAATTGTCGATGCAGCTGTGCAAACAGTAACTACCAAAAAATAAGCACTAGAGGCCAGATTTTCAAAGGTATTTGGGAGCCTAAAGATGCAAATAAGAACCTAGTTGAATTTTCAGAAGGGCGTAAACTGATAAGTTGCCTAACTCCCATTGAGTTCAGGCTTTGGTGCCTATCTGCATCTTTTGGAGCCTAAATACTGTACCTTTGAAAATTTGTTCACGTGCATCCAGTACTGAAGCATGCCATTTTGAGCACATGTATTTGGTGACTAGGTTAGAACCCCTTTGAAAATTTTGCTCATATCCATAAGGACTGTCCTACACTTTGTGAAGCAATATGGAATCTCCCTCTTACCAAGACTGTGAGAGAAGCTGTGCTAAGCTTCTCTTATTTGGAAGTTGCTCTTAAAAATCTTACAGCTAGATCTATCGAAGTAACAGCATGCATTTATAATGTGCTCTTCTTAGAATGTCTTTCAGTGTTAAAAAAACTTCTCAATGACTTTTTACAGGAAGAAGAGGTAATTGTGTCATCACGTCTGTTGATCATGTAGGTTTAGAGAATTGTGCATGTGTGACCGAAACCACAGCTGATGACTCACTCCCCACCACACACACTGCAGATAAAGGAATGATGACAGCACAGATAATAATTGTCTCCATTAAACATTAGATTCATTCCTTGGCCTGCAGACAGTCGGAGAGGGACACTTTATTATTGGTGCCATTGTTCCTGTAGCTGTGCCCTGTTTCCAAATCATGTCTGAACTATGTTTGTACTTGTTTAGCCAGGAAAAGCAGATGAAATCAAAATATCTTCATTCCAAGGGCATCGAGGTAAAAAAGATACATTCGTTGAAACAACTCTGTAGTCTTGAACCATCTTATTTATCTGATCTCCTTCCCTACACTCCTGAAGGATCTTTTCAATTCTCTCTCTCTCATCATTGTTACTCTGGGACCAGAGAATTTGCTAGTAAGTAAAATGATACCAATTTTGTCCAACTCTCTCATCTTGGAATACAGGGAGGGCACTCTCTGAATGTTAAACTCTCACTGAAAAATAGATGGAAGTTTCAATTCATATTAATATATTAGTGAATTTGTGATTAACGTTGTACCAAAACCTTTACACCTGTGCAGACTCTTAATGTGAGCAGAGATGTGCAAGTGCCAGGGTCTGTCCTTGTGGTTCTCAGTGCAGAATTGGAATCTAAGTGCTCAGGAAAGTTGCAGGATTCAAACCTCTGGAGCCTGAGGTCTTTTGTCTCTACCCGTCACAGTGCAAACTTCCCAAAATACCAAACCACTAAGATGTCTCAACAACATGCTGCAGCAAATTACTAGGTAGTTCAGTCTTCATACACATCCTGTCCTTCGCTAGCTATTGACATTCTAAGGAAGGTGCTCTCTCTGTGTGTGGTGGTGATTTCCTGTTGTAAGCATGGCTTTTAGGAACTGGACAAGGATCCAAAGGGATTCTGTCTGCTGTGTGCCTCATTATTCACAGCACAAAGTGTGTTAAAAACAAAACCCTACACCACACCACAGAGATGGGCAAGCTAACGTGATACAATCAGAAATTGAGCCATTAACACTTAAACCAAAGCAATTTTGAGGTTCCAAATATCACTTGATTTTGGTTTTGCACCTGTTCTCTCTTTATATTTCACCAGACCTTCAGGCCATCAGGATAGAGCTATTCTTTGTAGCCACTGCCAGGCAAGGCAGAGAGACAGCAGGAGTGTGTTAACTGTCAGTGAAGGGAGTGGAGAGGGCCTCCCCCCTGTAAACATCAGTTAATATATTATAACATCTGTTTTTTAAATATGTACTAGAAAATATACCGGATGTAGAACATAGCCACACTAGCAATACTACTGAAACCTCAATTTCTGCATTTCCTGACATATAAAACCGTGAACACTGTCACCTTAACATCAGTAAGAGAATCATAATCTGTTCCGATATGAGTAAGGGAGGCACAGTCAGGCCCGAAACTCTTGGCATGAAGTAGTTACTGTTCAAGGAAGTTTAGAAGGTTTACTGCTAGGAGACTGCCAAGGTTGCCAGGTATTGCCTTACTTGATCTGCACATAGTCGCTCACAAGCTATCATCCTAACTCTGTCACGTCCATGCTTACTGCTATGTAATGTCTTGGAAAATCCACTGGCTGCGCTCAGGCTAGTTTCCAGGCTCATCCTGCATGGGGTGTGTAAAGCGGGCCACAATTGTGCACTATGCCTTAAGGCTCTGTTCTTCTAAATAGGGACTGTTCTTTAGAACCACAATCTAAATACATGCAAGTAAATTTGGGAATGAGGATGGCATAGTCCTAGTCATGTGACTTTTCTTTCACTCTAGATGTATGTTTTATAAATGTCCAAGATGTTTCCTGGATCATAAGGAATAGTGTCTGCGCATTGTAAGTTCTACTAATATTTATATGTTGTATTGTCTACCCACATTAAGCTTTGGCAGTAATAGATTAAATGATCTTTTTATACAGCTATGGATTTTCCATCTCTTTCCCCACTCCGAAGTGGGGTGCCCTACCATGTGAATGTCACCATGCCTCGCAAAGGCTATTCATGGCCCAGAAGAGGGATTTATATAGTACAAAGGTAATGACAAGAATCAAGTATCTAATTAGAGGAAAAGTTAAGGGAATTTGTCTCTGATCTATTTGGGGATCAGGGAGAAAATACATTTCAAGGTGATCTAACATTTTCACTTTTTTTTGCAAGGGTCAAACTGTATAGATGTACCTTTTTTACATTGGTATGCCCTAAAAATTAGGGAGCTGAGGCAGAACTATTGCAATAAAAGGGTAATAAAAACATAGAGAAAGCTAAGAGACATTGTATGTGTCTGACATACCTAGATTCCTTTCTGGATAATGAAGAGAAGAGTAATA
This sequence comes from Mesoclemmys tuberculata, assembly GCA_007922155.1. Lineage (NCBI taxonomy): Eukaryota > Metazoa > Chordata > Testudines > Chelidae > Mesoclemmys > Mesoclemmys tuberculata. The sequence goes on along the minus strand of ML675649.1, from coordinate 23,008,768 downwards.
GTTACGTGTGACATTTCATTTTGGCAATGTGCCACTTTTAGGGACTGATTCAAAGCCCATTGAAATCAATGGAAAGACTCCTATTGACTTCAGTGGGCTTGGAATCCATGCCCTTCGACGATACTGATTGTGCTTGCAAGTCTCGAATGCATTTGCAGCATCTAAGTGGATTTATCCATAGGATGGATCCTAGTGATGGGACACCACGTGGGGAGAGCTCTGAGGTACTATAGTGAATAATTTCCCAGTTGTCTGACTGGTGGGTCTTGCCCGCATGCTCAGGGTCTAACTGATGGCCATATTTGGAGTTGGGAAGGAAGTTTACCCTGGGTCAGATTGACAGAGACCCGAGGCACGTTTTGCCTTCCTGTGCAGCATGGGGCATGGGTCACTTGCAAATTTAAACTAGTGTAAATGGTAGATTGTCTGTAACTTGAAATCTTTAAATCATGATTTGAGGACTTCAGTAACTCAGCCAGAGGTTAGAGGTCTATTACAGGAGTGGGTGCGTGGGGGTCCGTGGCCACCAATGTGCAGGAGGTCAAACTAGATGATCATGATGGTCCCGTCTGACCTTAAAGTCTGAGTCTGAGACATATAATGGAGACCGCATTATACCTATAGACAGAGGTGAGGAGTGTTGTGAAAAGGGTCCAGTCAAGAATGCTTAAATCATTTCCCTTGCATGTCCAGATGCCAAGGGCTTCAGAAAAAGGCACCTTGGTTCTGTCGTGGCTAAGCCATTCTTTGTTATACATGAGGTTAGGGAGGAAGGGTGCATAAATGGTCTGGTTCGGTATTAATGTTTTTTCCAAAGTGATCACTATCAGTTAGTGCTGTATACCTGATTCACTTGCTTGGCAAGTTAACTGTGTTTAATTTTTAAACTGTGTTCGGTTATTGTCACAATAGTATAATGAACTGTAGGGCTGGGACAGACTTTCTTTTTTATTCGTTTTTCAGACATGCATACGAATATTTACAAAAATTCAATTCATTTTATAGGAAAAATAGACCCCTATATTTCCTGGATTTGCTCAAATAAATAGTATCTTGGTATGGTCTTTCTAGGGGACCTAAGCTTCTCCTGTTGTCAGGTCTTTTTCTGGACCCTCACCTCCAATTCTGTCCATCAGTCCTTCAATTTTAGGGCTTGCAGTCTCCTGGCTGTTTTCTTGGAGGCAGCCTGGTCATCTCTTTGCTATATCACGCTTTTCTGTCCCCCTCTTCTTCTTTGTGCTCATCTCTTCATAGCAGGTCTTGTTTTCTTTATTGCTGTGGTGGATGCTTGCCTCCACGATGGGCAGTTCTGGCAGCTGAGTGGGGGTGGAACCAAGTACTTGCTTATGAAAAGGAGAGACTCTCCTGCCCCCTCTGTGTATGCTCAGTGTGGGGTTTGTAGGCCCCATAGCCTCAGGATAATAGAAAGCGATAGGTCGATAGCACAATGCAGTCACAAAAAGCCTGTTTGAGACTTTTTTCTCAAATACAAGTAAATAAGGTAATTTTTCTAGTTCCTGATTCGTTAGATATTTTTATTTTAAAGCTAAGATAGTATGTGTAATGACATTGCAAGCTTCCCTGCAAGTATGTCTCATATCTTTAGCTAGATCACATTTATCTAATTGCTGTAGCTTATTTAGATAGATTTAGAAATGCTTGTGGATAAATAAATGGACCACATGTAGCTGTAGATCAATCCTCATGATTTCTCAGCTCCTGACTTCTCTTCTTGACCCTTCAAACAAGAATGCCAAGTGGTGCCAGCACTGTTGATGGTTTTAATGATGATGATAAGGAAATAGACAGATTTGCTTAACAAAGATGACTAGAGAGCCATTAAATAATGACATTAGTTACTACTGACCAGCTTCAGATTTGAAGCAATAACAAATTGAAGCTGTCTAGCCAGTGTTTGTATCATGGAAACCTTGAAACAGCTTATATTTGTGGTAAAGAGTTCCATTGTGCCTGATAAGTGGATTTGCTAACCGTGGCGTTCACCCTCAAGCTTTAGGAGATCTTTTGAGTCTGCTGGACTGAGGTCTTGAAGATAAGGGCCAAGACCTTGAATTTGAATTGAATTGAATTCAATTCAATTCAACTGGAAGCCAGAATAGGGAGTGGAGAATAATGTTTGATTTTGTTTGCAGTAGCCACTGTTGCTGAAGATGTGCAATGCAGTATTCTCTGCTAGTTGGTGTTTCCCAAGTGCTGAAGGCTTCATACATATTGTTTTATTCAGTTTAAAGGTGACAAAGGGGGGTATAACTGAGCCCAGGTAATAATCTGCCAGGATGGAATGGAGTCTTCTAGTCGACCAAAGATAATAGAAAGCAGTACTCATGGGTGCTGCTATGAGAGAGCTTAGCATCAGGGAGGGAATCCAAGAGTGTTCCTAAAATATGGACCAATGGGCAGGTGTAAACCCTCAATCGAAAGAGATGGCAGCATGGCTGCAAACTCCTCAAAGTGCTTTCCTGTCTCCACCAGCATCATCTCTTTTTGTTGAGTTCAAGTTCAACCAGCTGTTCTTCCTCCAGGACCAGCCGTATCCAAGTAATGGGCCTTCTTGATAGTGGGTGCAGTCAGCTGTGATGGAGAATAAGTAGAACTACTGGCTACACATAGATGTTGAATAGGACCAGAGAGAATTTATCCTTGTGGATCTCCACCAGTGAGGGGTCTATTAGTGGAGGTGCAATTTCCTCATTGGGTGCATCCCTCTAGGAAGAACTCTCACCAATTTAGTATGTTATTCTGGACTCCTGCCAGTATCGTATGGTCAACAGCATCAAATGCTTCAGAGAAGTACAGGAGGATCAGAGCGGATGTCTACCCTCTAGCTATTGACAGCAGGAGACCACCCATCAGTGCTACTAAAGTGGTTTCAGTTCCAGGTCCTGGCTGAATCCAGCTTGTGCCAGATCTAAGATATTAGTTTCAATTTAATGAGCTTGTAGTTGAGCTTTGGGTAGCTTCTGTGTGAGCTTGCTTTGTAACAGGTGGCATGACGTTTGGTGGTAGCTGGCTAGCACCAAATTTCATTCAGGGAATGCCACTTCTAATGGCACTGTACCCCCATGACAGTACAGTGCAGCATCACCATTGTGTCTGAGCCCAAACCCTGATCTAGGATTTCAGTCCATAAGTTTGAAGCTCATTAGTGAGAATGCAACCATCTGATGTGTAGTGACATTCTTTCAGTAGTTGCGTAATGAACTGCACCCATAGCAAGCCTGAGTTTCTCATTAAAAATAATCAATTATTTGTATCAATTTGCGTTGTGATCTTGTCAGATCTCTCAAAGCAACAGGCTTTAATTCATGCTTCATCTTAGGATGGAGGTTTCTCTTATCCTCAGAGAAAATCTCAGGATGCTGCTAGAGTTGGTGCTTATAATTCAGTATATGATACACTTCCCTGTGAGTCGGCATTAAACCAGTGCCCCAGCATGGTATTACACCGTTTTACTTGGAGATGCTGACTCTCAGATGTGTTCAGACCCCTTTTTTCTATTGAAGATCTCATGGACATCAGACAGCAAGGTTTTTGACCAATTACTGCTGTTAAAGATCCAAAGGAACTTTTCATATGAGCAGTTACAACTGTTCTGATGTCCTAGCCAAATTAAAAAGCCGATATTAGCTTGCTTACCAAAATTCACCTTGGAAGTTACAGCTGGATACCATTTTCTTCTTTACTTCTTACCTTAAATTTGTGTAGTTATACAGTGTGCCACTAAATAGCTGCTGTGTACCATTCTAGAGGTGATTCTATTTCAATGGCAGGTGAAATTATTTGTGCATGTTTGAACGGACATTGCTTGCATGTTGCATTGTTTTAAACTTTTGGGATTTCAAATATTTTGGGATGAGAGTCACTATTTAAATGTAAGACATTCCTGATGCTGCTATTTGGATTTGTGAAGAACTGGAAAAGATATGAAATATTTTCCATTGTTTCTACTTATTCAAAGGGGACCATTGTTGGTGTAGGTAAAGGAAAAAATAAAACTATTTCTTTTAAAGAAAGAAGATGAATATAAAACCAAGCCTGTCAGCTTTATTTTCTTCTGACAACCAGACTACCTTTTTTTATTTCCCAGAAGATTAATAACCTTTTTGCTGACCTTTATCTTATATTTTATGAAAGCCAATAGATTGTGTTTTTACTGGAGTCCTATTCTCTCTCTCTGTAAAAGATTGCATGGTTCTCCTTTACCCTTTGTCATAGGGAAGACTAATTGTAAAGATTCAATGCATAAATGTTTGTGTGCATAATGAATTGATAACTCAAGTGCAAACGTTTATATATTTAAACTTTCCATCTTAAATACAGAATTGAGGTTGTTGGGTTTTTTTAAAGATGAAGGATCAGAAGATTAAAAGAATTAAATTACATGAATTCTTTAAACTCAGTAGGTCAAATACTATCCTATGGGTTTTTTTTTTTTTTTCAAGGACCAGGGGGATATTCATTAGCTCAACGAAAGAATTTTCTGTTTCCTGGCTTCTGTGGTAGTAGATTTAATTGAGTAGCCTTTTATTCAGAACAAATACCCTGTGTGTTGTATGTCTTTGTCAAACTTCCATTTAAATTCAAATTCTTTCTTTCCTCCAATTTACTTTCTACAATATACCTGTGCCTCCTAGGACTTTAGGCAACTCCCAGATTACACCTGGCACAGGATTCCTGTGGATTTAAGATATCATTTTTGTCTTGTTTTTGGTTGAAGCTCTGAGAACCTCCACAAGATTAATATGAAGAGAAGAAATTCCTCTGGACCTCTCTCTCACAGTCTCCCACCCCCTAAAAAAAACCCATCTGCTGCTCCTACTAACTAGCTTTTGAGGCCAAGAGTCATCATCAGTGGACTGAACTTGCCCATATGCTGTCCCTGATACCGCTAATTCAGTAGTGGAAGAGTTAGGAAACATTTTGCTGGTCTTGCAACTGCCTGTGCATAGGGTCTTGAATCCTCCAAGCTGGCGCCCATCATACTCTGCTACCAGCTATCAAGGAGGCTTCAAAAATGGAGAGCTGGAGGAAGTGTAGGCAGATCTAGTGGGGACCAGACCTTGAGTCCTCCCTAAGGTTTCTTAACCTCTGACCTAAGTTTGCATATTTCAGTGAAGCTTGTCTTTAGCCCCAAATTTTCATGCTGCTGTAGCCAGTAGATATTTGTTCAGCTATAATTTTGATTATCTGAAGTGCTTTGAGTTGCATTATCTAAAAATCAAGGGATCAAACAGCTAACCCTCAAAGTACTGTAACTCAGTCATTGACAAGCACCTCCTAATATTCTGAGTCAAGATTTACATGTAATCTATATATTATGCATGATTATTCAAAAAGTTTGTTTAAAAATTCCATAGTAAGGCTCAACAGAGAAAATCTGCCCCTGAATGTTTACAAAGAGAGTGATCTAGATCTCTATGGAACTCCTTCAGTTTTGGTTTGCAAAGCCCAGATTTCCATTCCCACAAGGTGAACCTTGTTAGGAAATTCAATTTGCAAGTCTTGGTTGACCCTCTTAATCTTTTTAGTTTAGAAACCAGAAGACTCAACACAACGCTCAAAGGTAACAGATGCATTTAATTAGACCCATCATAAAATTAGTGAGTTTCAAAATGTGACCCCAGTACATTTTCTTAATCCCATACTGAAATTGCAGTGATAAAATTTGCTGATTTCTGGGTGACTCTATCACTGAATCTCTCACTTCACTGGCTGAAGTCCCAGCTGAGACCAAGTTTGTCTGGTTTTGGCTTTCATTATGTAAGCTTTGCATAATTGTATTTCTTTTCCCTAAGCACAGTCTGGAAGTATTCTACAGATTCTTTGCAAAATGCCAGACATTAGTAGAGAACTAGCCACGAGACCAGGAAGAATCGACTTGTCTATGAATAAACATGTTAGAAACCAAAAAGTATAATTTAGACACTGGATGAGATCATTTGTGCCCTAATCTGAGAGAACCCCCTTCAGGGAACCGGCAATAAAATATGTTCTCCTAGACTTGGTTCATACTTAATGTTCTATATTTCTGGAGATTTAAAACAGTTCATTCTACCATATATAATTTTCATTTCTGCACAGGCACAATGGAAGAGTGATTTGAATAATATGAATATATTCACTATCTGCTTCTGCCAATGGCTATGTAAATGTTACTTTCACAGATACCTCTAAAGATATGCTGGTACATTTGTTACTCCTGTCTGGATCAACTATTCACCTAACTCAGTGATTTCATATGTAAATATAACCTTTGCACTTCTTTCTATTTAATTAAGCTGTATTGTACCTGGTTCTCTTCTCTAATGTTATCTTTATATAGGAAGTCAATTATTCACATGATGATTTTCTAGTTTCTCTCCTTGCCTCCTGAAACCTTTTATTGAAAAAATAAACATATTGGATCAAATATGCTGCAGCTCTATTGTAATTTACCCCTATTAAAGTTGAGAATGTGCCTTCATAAACAGCATACTGGAATGCTTTCATATCAACCTTGAATAGAACTACTTCCCATGATACTGATTTATTCATTATTAACCTATCCAAAGGGAATTCATGATGAAGGTGACACAAACTTCTGAAATTCAGACAATAAAATGGCAAGAAGAAACAAAGTGCTCCTACATCTCTAGCGTTAGTGCAGCCCACTCTTTCCGTTTTTAGTTGTTTTAAGCATGAGTCAGAGAATGCATTGGGGAGACAGTTAAGAAATCCCCCAATCTATGGCTCTGTCTGCATGCTAGTTGAAACTGTACTAGCAGCCACAACGGTTTTGACATGATTTTTCTTAAGCAGTATGAGCACTCTAAGTACTGTTCAGGTCAAACTGTAAATGGCTCATGGAGATGGTCTATAGAACAGTTAATGCTGTTCTTAGGGTAAAGACCCCTCTTTATACTGATCAGGAAAACATGTTGCTAGCAAATCTAAATGTAGAGTGACAGGGCTTGCGATATATACTTTAACCTCCTTCCCAATTTATCATCCATAACTTCCTTTAAAAATGATCGAAGTGGTTCAGCAAATGCTATCTGAGACAGAAGTGCTTCTGAGAACATAATTATATGGCAATTCCTAAAGAGCACTGCTGGGTCTCAAGAGCTGCAGGAACGAGTCCTGCCTGTGATCTCTAACTACACAAGAGTAAAGAAGGCAAGTTGCTTACTGGTAGCATACTACATACAGCACTTTCAAACTATGCATGCTTCCTGGGCCCAGTGACACTCTCAAACTCTGCAGAGATAAGGGGAGACTTGCCAGACCCAGGGATTATGCATTATTTTATAAATTCCACAGAAGCATGCAGAATTTTAAGATCTGCTAGGGAGGGACACTGGATAGGAAGCAATTGTTTAAATTTCCTGGTTAGAGGTATTTACTCTTGCTGCACATTCTTACATTTTGATTATTTATTAAAATTCTACAACTGCTCTTGGCCTTTTAATAAGGGCCCAATCCCACAGTTTACAGAGAGGCTTCTAGCAGCACAACCTGCTACCTTAACATGGTACGAACGTGTTCCCTCTCTTTCTCTCAGATGCACATGACTTTTACTAGGAGAGCATGACACAGGCCCATTTGTGGTTCACAATTCTATCAGCATTCTGTCTGTCTACACTCCAGCAGGAGAAAAAAAAACTCTATCTGGGCTATAAAGAAATATGGTCTGAACCACAAATGATAATCAACTGATTTATACAATATTTACTGCATTATTGTATCATAAAAGTGTAGCCAGTACGGTCTTTTATGAAAGCTAATGACACACTGAAGATTAATATCCTTATGAAATGCGTGTATTAACACTGTATGAGAAATTATGAAGATTCACCAATCTTATGCTGTAAAGTCCATGACCAAAACCAGGTAGATCAGAGGCAGCTGATAAACAGGTTATCTCCCCAGACAATAGGGAAGGCAGCTATTTACCTTTCTCCAATGAAACTAAGCAAGGTGTACCTGTGACATGCTGTACACCATGTACACCCTTATGGTGTGATTTGTGTATCATTCATGTTCACCCTTACAATGTAACTGTGTATTGTCTGATGCAAAGTATGCCATGTAAGGTATTTCTGGAATGCTCATGACATACTGAACATTGTTGCTATGGTAGCATATTTCCTCAATGTCATACATATGTACAGATACGAAACTCTGCTATGTCATATCCCCAAATGTGTGTCTCACATGGCTTGAATAGATGCAGATGAACACAAAGCTGTGTTTCCACATTTAGCAGAGGCATGCGTATAGGAGCAATGGACTGGCCTAAGTGCCTGTGAGCACTTTGGCTCAAGTTGAAGAAATCATGCCCGTTGCTGGACAGGGTCTATCACCTGACCCCAGGAGGGTGTTGGGGAAACTTGCTAAAAGCTGATGCGTCTTTGTCTCAGGGATTTCCCCTGGAATCCATTTTCTAAGCAACACCAAAGACTCTATCCATGGGGGGCAGGGAGATGGAGCGGGAACCTGGTTGCAAGAGGCATTGCAACCAGCTTGTGTGGTAAACTGAATACGGACTGAAATATTAATCTTAGTTTAGGAGGTGAGTTATCTTTTAGTTGAGTGTGACTAACTCCTTGACTCATTATTAATCTTTTGAATTATATTAATCTGATTTAGATTCACTTAAAATCTTGCTGTAGTCAGTAAACGTATTTGTTTGTTTTATCTAAAATAGTGTATGTGGATTGAGTGTGTGCAAAGACCTCACTTAGAGTGACAGAGCTGATGCATATTAATTTCTTTGATAAATTGACAGAAAAATATAAATGAACTTGCAGGGTGCAGTGTACAGCACCAGGTACCAAGAATGGGTAAGGCAGTCTTGTCATATGATGATTTAACATACTCCCACTCCCCAAAATGTTGTGCCTGGTTAGATCTTCTTGCTGATGTGTGAGAAGGTGTCTGTTTCTTCCCTGCCTCTTTTCTGTGTCTTGCAAGAAGTGTGATTATGCCTGCTACTGCCTCAAATCCAAAGAGGAGATTACTTCTTCTCCAGCTCTGTGCATCCTAATAGAATATGTAATGCCATCAGTCAAAATAAAACACTATAACTGAATAAGTGTTATCCTTAGACTCTGGAAAGAGATAGTGGGCCAGTAATGTGACCCTCCGATCTAGTGAAAGCTGCATCTTATGAGGAGAAGCTGTAGTTTGGAAGTATAGAAGAACCCCGTGAATATAGACACACTTCCAGGCTTATTTTAAAATTAAATGAGGGAGGTATGCGTGGCTCTATCAAGATGGAAGAAATAGATGGAAACTGTTAACGTTAGAAGAAAAGTTAAAGAACAAAGAAAGCAAGCTCTCTTGTTGTTGATGATATATAAAAAGAATCTCATGTTATCACCCAAGGCAGTAATAGGACTGCCTGCTGTCTAAATAAACAATTCTGTTTTCAGTGAGATGGACATTCCCTTTTTAGCTACAGTTCTCAGTCAGTTTATTCAGTTGCCCAGACTTACCTAGTGTCAGTTCCCACATCTCTAAAAGGGCACCATCAATCTGAAAATCATGTCTGTCTACAAATTTACCTATAATTGTTACAAGTAATACCTAAGTTTAGAGTAACTGAAAGATTAGTGGAAAAGGTCCTCTTCCCCAACTTGTTTAGACTGCATTTAACATCACTTCGCATAGATTCAGCTTCCCATTGTATTTGTGTCACACAGCAGCAGGAGGGAAAACACTTAAAATATCGGAAAACTTCATTTCTATCAATAAAACTTCAATACTCAAAATGAGTAGTCATTATTTCAGAACCAAAAAAAAAACAAAAAAACGAGAATCCTGTAGCACCTTAAAGACTAACAAATTTCTGCAGGCATAAACTTTCGTGGGCTGCAACTCACTTCGTCAAAATGAACGCTTTCATTTTTCAAATGTTAGGCTCCCAGTCTTAGGCTCCTTAATCCATATTTAGTTAACTCCATATAAATCAATGATCTGACTCTTTCAGAGGTGTAGAACACTCACCAGTCCTATGAAATGAATGCAGGTGCTCAGTTCCTCTAAATATCAAGGCACCTTAGCACCCTCAGAAAGTTTGCAGATGACACTAAGCTAGGGGGAGTGGTAGATACCCTGGAAGAGATGGATAGGATATAGAAGGACATAAACAAATTGGAGGACTGGGCCAAAAGAAATCTGATGAGGTTCAACAAGACAAGTGTAGAGTCCTGCACTTAGGATGGAAGAATCTCATGCATGGCTACAGACTGGGGACTGACAAGCTAGGCAGCAGTTCTGCAGAAAAGGATCTGGGGGTTACAGTGGATAAGAAGCTGGATATGAGTCAACAGTGTGCCTCGTTGCCAAGAAGGTTAATGGCATATTGGGCTGCATTAGTAGGAGCATCACCAGCAGATTGAGGGAAGTGATTATTCCCCTCTATTTGGCATCAGTGAGGCCGCATTTGGAGTATTGTGCCCAGTTTTGGGTCCTCCACTACAAAAAGGATGTGGACAAGTTGGAGAGCATCCAGCGGAGGGCAACAAAAATGATTAGGGGGCTGGAGCACAGGACTTATGAGGAGTGACTGAGGGAACTATGCTTGTTTAGTCTGCAGAAGAGAAGAATGGGGGGAGGGGCTTGATAGCAGCTTTTAACTACCTGAAAGGGGGTTCCAGGGAAGATGGAGCTAGGCTATTCTCAGTGGTGGCAGATGACAGAACAAGGAGCAATGGTCTCAAGTTGCAGTGGGGGCGGTCTAGGTTGGACATTAGGAAAATGTGGTGAAGCACTGGAATGGGTTACCTAGGGTGGTGGTGGAATCTCCACCTTTAAAGGTTTTAAGCTGTGGTTTAACAAAACCCTTGCTGGGATTATTTAGCTGAGGTTAGTCCTGCTTTGAGCAGGTGGTTGGACTAGATGACCTCTTGAGGTCCCTTCCAACTCTAATATACTATGATTCACAATTAACTGTGATTGCAGTTTAGTCCCCAAAACATGAGGAACAAATGCAAAACTGAAATGTCTGACTACCAGACTGCATCTAGGTACTTAGATGTCTAAATAATAGCATTTGTGGCCACATTCCATTCGGGGTGCAATTAATTTGTTGTGGTGCCAAAACTGCTCCATCAAAAATAGAACCTTTTTGTCTGAGAACTGGACTCTTTGTTTTTATACCAGTATTTTGTATTTCCCCTTTCGTATGTTTAATAGAAATGATGTCAAGCTATGGCACTAAAACTCATTGCTATACAAATTATATTCTCATGGATATCTTGTTCTATTACATTCAGCTCTTTCAGGAAGAGTTTTATGAAGCTAATAGAAACTCATTTTCATGCCCTCAGGTCTTGTTTATTATTTATGTACGGTTCTGATGCTGATCTTTTAATTACTTTTCCAACACATCCTGCATTTCAACTTTCAAAGGAGAAACTGCTAACTATAAATATTGGAAGTATTTTGGCTATTTCTGTCTTTTAAGTGTTAGTAAATATCATTGTTAATAAATGGGGTTATGTGTTATAATTTCACTACTGTGTCAGGGCCCAAGCATAATTTTTTCGGGCCCAGTATAAACTTGTAAGATGGGCCCCCTCCCACACACATACCACAATCCCTCATCCCATACATACAATCTCATGACCCATATCATTTTTTTTCCCTCATGGTAATAGGGGTTGCAGCATAGGCTGGGCTGCCCAGGGCCTCCAGGCCCCAGTAAAGTGTATCTTCCGCCTCTCCCCCCGCCCATGTGGGGGCCCTGCTGTGTGTACTTGCATTTTCAGAAGTAGACAAGAATTAATAACTATACCAGTTTTCCATATTACAACAAAGTGCTAGAACTTTTGCTCAGAAAAGGCCAACTTCGATGGGGCTATTCGCATGTACACTAGCTGAAGATCTTGACCCATTTTATCTAATGCAAGTCTGCTAGTGGATTTTTCTGTTCTTATGAACCATTCAACATTTTAATGAGAAGTTTAGTTAAGAACTATTATGAAACATTATTTCTTTCTCTGTCAAAAAACCTGTGATATTTGAGTAAGAAACCAAACTGTGCTGCAGAATTGCTTTTCTCCTGCTTCTTTAATATTTTCATTGTTAAAATGGTCTGTGCTTACACTCAGTAAATCTTCTTCCTAAATCCTTATGTACTGGAAATAAGCTTGTACAGTGAATGGGTCTCTGGGTGAAATCCTGGTCCCACTGAAGCCAACTGGAATTTTGCGATTGACTTTAGTTGGAGTGGGATTTCATCCTTTCCATTTAGTAGTAGACTGGACATAGTACTCACATAAGCACATTTGCATCTCTTTGGATCTGGGGCAGTCTCGTTACTGATGCTATAGAGTCAGTTATGTTTTGTCAAGTTGCTTGAAGGATGAGGATCAATACTTTCTGCCACTCCGTGTTCCTTTGTTCTGTAACTGGGTATAAGGTTTAGGTTCAGCAAGTGGAATAATTTGATGCAGAAATGACAGGTACAATAATACTTCACACTCATAAAAATCTTCATGCATAGATTTCAAAGTGGTCTACAAAGGTGCTAAAATAATTTCCCCTACTTGTATAGGCACCAAGGATTAAATGAGTCACCTAAATTTACATAAGTGAGTCAATAGAAGTGTTGCAAATAAAATATAGGCTTCCTGACCCCCAGGTCTTTGCTTAAACAGCAGCTGCTACAAGTGTGACCCAGGACATAGGATCTATATGTTAAACCTCCCCCTGAATGCTTGGGGACAATCCCTTACTTCCTTGTTCTGAATATACAGGTGTTTGTCCCATTTACCAGAGAGAGAAGCTTCTCTGCTTTAGGAGTTTAGATTTCAAGGGCCCTCCTTCTTCAAAGACTCTAGCAAAAAATAGCTGAGGAAACCTGCCCATGGCTTACATACAGATGCACAAGCCCTTTCTGCCATTGAATTACTTCCGAATTACCCCATTTTAAAACAAATCTCTTAATTCACTGAGTGAGACTTTGCCCCATCACAGCACGTATTTTAAAGATACACAATTAGTCTTAAACTTTAAGAACGGCATGAAAGTAATTCATTGGGTTCCAGTGTTTGCCTACTTGGAATAGTGCCCACAGATCATCACTAACTGGACCTATCAGTCTGAGAGTAGTGTGCACAAAATTAAACTCACTGGCAGTGACTTATCACCTGTTCCAACCCTATTAGCTCCGATTGTACACAATCAAAGTATTCAGGCTGTTTAGTGTTCTCCCTGTCAATCCACAGGTCATCGGCTGGCTTTTCAATGAGCTTCATTAATACATTCTGTAAATTGTGCCCAATATGCTAATGAGCGGCTAAAAAAAGTTTGGGTTTTTTTTCATGAATTATATCATGCTCTTTCTTTTATATGGGAAAGGTAAAAAGGGAGGGACAGAGGTTGTGTGGGGAAGGTGGAAACATAAAATATTGCATTTTATGCTTTTTCTTGAAGTATATCAAATTATGGCTATTTTTCTAAGTTGACCAGGCCCACATGAGTGGGTGTGGAGGGTCACCATATATGATGAAGGCATTAATTGGACACCATAAAATTGGCAGAGGAAGAATCTAGGAACAATGTGAGATTAGTTTAGTTTAACATATTAGTTTAACATATTATATCTTCAGTATCAAGGTTCAACTTCGCGGTTGTATTAACACTTTTTAAAAATAGTGAGTGTGATAATATCTTTAGAAAGCATGAAGATAAAGGTAAAATGAGGGAAGTGGGATATCTGAAAATACTTGGCATTTGTATGGTGCTTTGCACTTCATGTTTTCAAACCAAGCCTTCATTTTAAGCACAAATTTGTTTTCTGTGAATTGCATCTTAACCCCTCCTCCTTCCCAAATGGACCTCTGGTTTGAAAGTCGGGCCCTCCAAGCTCTGTCAGTTATTGACCTCAACATCTGTGAAGTAGATGACTGATGGTATCCCTATGGGAGAGAAACAATGTTCAAATGTTCCAGTGACCACACTGTGTAAGAGTTAGAGCCAGGATTGGAATTCAGGAGTTCTTGGCTCCTAGAGTCAAATGCATTCAACTAGACCAATGGTTCTCAACCATTTTTTCCCCCCTAACTCAGAATAAAACTCAACCTGTGGTTTTCTTGAGGGAACCCACAAATGCGGTATTGGGATCATGATCTTCATGCATCTGAAAAAATAGGTTGCCTCCTTCTAGTTTAGCACAGATGGTAGCTTGGGGCAAAGGAGAGTGCTTTTGGCTAGTCTTGCTAGCTAGATAACTAGGAACAGTTAGGGATCCAGAATGATTCCTCAGGTTACAAACATGAGTAATAAATGGTGACATGTCCCCTTATTCACGAGCAGTGTTATAATACTGCCCATTTCTTCTGATCGCGTCCCTCAACCCACAAGCTCTATCCCCATATAAGTGGAGTCAAAGCTAGTTACCCTTAGTCACTTGGAGGAAAGTTATGTCCATACTTAAAATTCTACAACAGTGCAGCTGCAGAGCTTCAGTGTAGACACTGCCTATGCCCACAAGAAAGGTTCTCCTGTCAGTTTACGTAATCCACTTCCCCAAGTGGCAGGTTTAGGTCGACATAGCTACGTCTCTCAGGGATGTGGATTTTTCATCCCCCAACCCCCAACAGATGTAGCTATATCGATGTAATTTCTCAGTGTAGAGCAGTCCTGAATAAATCACTTAGCTGTGCTGCCTGGCCCTAATTAAATCGAGGCATTGAGCTGAGTGTCATCTGAGACACTCAGTTCATTCTATCTCTGTCAATAAATGGCATCTCTGCTAACTTGCATTTGAAGAGGGAAGAAATTTTGTGATCACCATAGCTGGGTGTTTATAAAAACCAATGGCAGCAAGGTGCTTGTCTGACTTTTCTGAGGGGAAGATCATTTGTAGATATGTCCAGTCAGCGTCGGCTAGTGCATGTAATCACATGCTACAGTTCCTCTTACTTTGATTTGCCTATTTCTTAGAAAGAAGAAGCTGGTGTTTCTCAACCCTGTTTCTGAGTTATTTTCCTTCCAAGATTGAAAGGCTGACATGATAATATGCTAAAAAGGGGATGGGGCATATCCTGCACAACGCACAAAGGGGCATACCCTGCTTCTGTGGTTGCAGAAAGTCCCCTGACATCAGAACCAGTATGGTTCTGCTGGCTCAATGGAGATGTGTAAGAGAAACAAAACCCCAGGGGACCTTTGTGCAGCATGGAACTTAGTCCTATGGGAGCAGCTTACTATAACACTCTCTGCAAAGCTGTACCGATCGTACTGTCCCCCATTCCCTTTGCTTGCAGTGGTGGTCACTGGAGCAACTTCATTGCCTGGAGAGAAAGGATTCCAACCTCCAGTGGACCAGAGCAGCTCTCAGCTCTTTACTTGGACTCTAAGCTGCTATCCCGGGTTTGTTGATATGCACAAAAGCTACTTTTGTTCCCTTTTTATAATTTGGTGGAAAGGAGGTTAAAAGAATTAGCTAGTTGTTGTTTTTTAATTAGGCTATATCTAGTCATCAGTGATTCCAGCAATTCTCTACTCTGCTGATCTGACACATTTGAAATCCACCTCGGTGTATAGACCCCTAACTCAAACTTCAAAGGTTGTTGCTTAAATTAGAACTTTTGGCAGCTGATTGAAGAGTCAGACATCAAATCAGTTCCTACAGCTAATTCTGTGGTGGTGTATAAATTACCCAAAGTAAAATACACTATGTGTGCATGCCTATAGATAGATATAGATATAAAAGCACACTGAGGCTTTCTGCAGTGCTGTTCATGAGTGCTGTGAACATTAAGCTAGAAATCTTCATTGTTTGGCCAGTTTCGTGTTCACAATTAAAATGTCTCTGGAAATCTTGCCTTAGCTGCGCTTGGAAAAATCTCTGTCTCTGGGGCCCTAGTCTGGATGGAAGGCTAGGAGGAGTGACAGGAGACAGTTACCATCAGAATCGCTAAACCTTTCACCTAGTCTACATGCTGAGCCTCACATGTTTTCAGAGTCAGGATGGTATCAATGATTCAGCAAAATGACTTTTTTTGAAACCACAAACTCAGTCATGGGATAATAGGCCTGTGGACAGTGTGTGTGCAGTCCCTTTCAAGAATAATCAAGGGCTTATATTCTGCAGCTGGTTCCAAAATGAACTGAGGATTAACTCAAATCCAAAGATCAGCATGTATTAGAAAATAAGAGATGCGTTTGATAGGCTTGTTTTTTGACTTTAAGTCAAATATTGCATGAACTTTAATATAAATACACAACCTTAAAAATTTCAAGGCAGAAAGAAGGCAGAATATGGCTGTAATATGTGCTGTTGTTTATATTTTAAATTCAAGGCAACATTTACATAGAAAGTGTGGTAGTTTAACATAACTTTTTCATTGCTGTACATAGATATTGTATAACAACAACTTAACCTAGGATACTCAGTTTTGAGAATACTTTTATGAAACAGATGATGGGCTATATTTACAGCTGTTGCTTTACATAAGCTGAGGAACTGGTGCAAGAAATTTGGCAGTAATGTTTCATCAAAATTATTTAGCTCATGTAAAATCACCCAGTATTCCTGCTATACAATCACTTGTTCATGTAATTTTTTTCCTATAGCTATATGAGGCTTACTGCACATGTGATTTCATATTTACCACATGATGAGGCATTTAAGACCTATGTTATAGGCCAGAATAAAAATTCATTTCTGGAATCCTGTTACTGTTTCTACTCACATTCTGATCAGGATACAGATGCCAAGAAAGTTCCTTTCTGTTAAAAGAAAATGTTAGATCGCTGTAGATGGTGAAATACAAATTTAGTTCAACATTATCTGACTGAAATGGGGATAAGTTTCACTCTATCTCTAATGCTGTGATCTAATGATCATTTCACATACTTGACAGAAATACATAAAAAATGCTGAACTGGAGAATTTAGGGAATGTGTTCATTCTGCCAAAGGAACTTTTATTGGTCTCCTTATCTCTAACACTCATAACTTACAGACAGTGTTCATAAGTTATGTAAACCTTACAGTTCTATAAATCATATGATCTATCTAAATGTTAAGATTATTACAGACATTTGAAAGGAATGACTTCATCTTCATATGTGCCAATGGATTATAGATTTTTCTGTATGTGAGTCTTTCTTTATGGGTATGCATAGGCCTATTAAGGCAAGTTTAAATCTCATTGCACATCAATAATTTTAAACAGGAATTCAGACATCCTGTTTAAGGATGTCATCCAAAGCATATTGAAGTAAATGGAGACTCCCACTGAACTCAATGGGCTCTGGATGAGGCTTTAAAAGCCTTGAAGTAGATTTCAGACTATGAGTGCAAAAAGCTTCAGAGAGATTTCCGTAGTTGTATAACGTATTTGTGCTCTTGTAATAAGCTGGAGACGGGGTATAACCTCCAATGTGGTAGGTAAAAATTTGTGCTTTTATATCCAAAAACAAAGTATTAAGGTCCCAAATCTGCATTCATTAGGACTATTAGCATGTGTAAAATGCATGTTTAAATACTTTGCAGGATCAGGGCACAAGTATCTTTAAAAAATATATCTGTGACTCAAACTAAAAATATTCCTACTTTCTGAAATAGGAGGCTATTTATTTCGCCACTTGAGATCTCCTCCTCATTTAGGTAAAATCATTTCATCTTCATGGTAGCAACAAACCCATATTTTGTTCTAATGTTATTGAAAATATGTTTAGTGAAAGTATGTTTTCACATTAGTCTTTTTTTTAAACACAAGACTAATTTTATTATTCGTATTATGGGTAGGGCCTAGGGACCCCGTTGTACTGGGCACTTTGTGGATTGAGAATAAGACAATTGACAGTTTCTACCCTGAAGAGTTTATAATCTAAGACAGAGAGAGAATGGGGATATTGGAGCTGCTGAAATGAGACTCCAATTGGTAAAGGAGGGTAATATAATTAATGCCAATCAACATGGCTTTATGGAAAACAGATCCTGTCAAACTAACTTGATATCTTTTTTTAGATGAGATTAAAAGTTTGGTTGATAAAGTTAATAGTGTTAATGTAATATACACAGACTTCTGTAAAACATTTGGCTTGGTACTGCATGACAATTTGATTAAAAAACTAGATAGATATAAAAATTAACCTGGCAAACATTAAATGAATCAAAAGCTGGCTAACTGATAGGTCTCAGTGGGAATCCCTATCGAGTGGGGTATGTGTTTTATTGTGGTCCTTTGAGGACACTTCTTGGTCCAGTGCTATTTAACATTTTATCAATGACCTGGAAGAAAACACAAAATCACCTTTGATAAAGTTTGCAGATGATCCAACTCATTGGAGTTGATTTCTCAAGAGCAAGGCTTCGAAGCTGGTGCACGTAGCTTCATGGAGGACATTCACGCTGGTCCTCTCACTTGGTCCCCAGGATTTGTCTCAAGCACTGCAGATGAAAGCTCTCAAGGGTCTTAATGTGGCATCAATACATGGTCCAGATTTCGCTGCAGTGGAGGAGGGTAGTCAGCACAACAGTCTTATAAACCAGGACCTTCATCGACTTCCGAAGGTCTCTGTTTTCAAAGATACATTGTCACAGCTTGAAGAAGGTGGCACTGGTGCAGTTAACCCACTGCTGAACTACTTTATCAATGGTAACCCATTGGAAGAAGTGACTACTGAGATATGGGAAATGCTCCACGCACTCCAGAGCCTCCGCGCCTACATAGATGGTGCAAGGGATGTTCAGCTGGTCTGTGGGAGTTTGGTGGAGGACCTTCATCTTGGCAATGTTTAAGGACAGGCCAAGTCTCTTATACAAAGCGTTAAAGAGATCTACGTTGCTTGCATGTCCTGTGCAAAATAAGCCACCACACAGCAGTGGTCCGCAAACTGACGGTTGTGGATGTCCTTGGTGGTGAGTTTAATTTTTGCCCAGAAGCAACCAAGGTTGAAGAACATCCTGTCTAGTCAATACTGGATACTGATGCTGGGTGGTAGATCATCTCAGATGAGGTGAATAATGATGTTCAGATATGGTGAACAAGGTGGGGGCGATCACAAAGCCTTGTTTGACCCTAGTCTGGATGTGAAAGGTGTTGGTTTCAGATCTTCCACTCAGGACGGAGGCGGTCATATCATCGTGCAGGAGTCTCAGCATGGTGACAAACTTTAGTGGGCAACCAAAGAGTTGGAGGACGATGCACAGAGCTTCACAGTTTAAGGGGAAAAAAAGCCTTGGTCAAGTCAATGAAGGCGAGGAACAGTTCTTGATTTTGCTCCCAACATTTTTCTTGGATCTGCCTGGCAACGAAGACCATGTCTGTAGTACCCCGGGATGAAGCCACACTGGGTTTCCGGAAGGAACTCCTCAGCGACAGAACAAAGGCGGTTCAGAAGGATGTGGGCTAGGATCTTACCCATGATGGATAGGAGGGAAATCTTCTTGTAGTTCTCACAATCAGATTTGTCCCCCTTCTTGTAGATTGTCATGATGGTTGCATTCTTGAGTTCACTGGGGATGTCCTTCTTCCCAAAGGCGGAGGATGAGCTGATGAAACCTTAACATGGTAGGCCTCTGCAGGTATATCTGGCCTGCAGGCTTTGCTGATGATCCTCGCGGAGAGGAGTCTGTAAGTACCTACATGGGGAACAAATATTAGATAATGGGCTCTTCAGTCTAGCAGAGAAAGGAACATGATCCAGTGGATAGAAGTTGAAGCTAAACAAATCAACCATGAAATAAGTCATACATTTTTGACAGTGAGAGCAATTAACCATTGGAACAATTTACCAAAGGCTGTGGTGAGTTCTCCATCACTGGTAATTTTAAAATCAAGATCGGATGTTTTTAGAAAGATGTGCTGTAGGACTTACTGTGGGCAAGTTCTATGGCCTGTGTTATACAGAAGATCAGACTGAATGAACACAGTAGTCCCTTCTGGTCTTGGAATTTATGAAACACTGAAGAATGACTTAATTTTCCTTGACATCTGGGATCAGGTTTTCAGACATCGCCTTCAATTCTGCTCAGACAAAATTCTGCCCATAAAGTAAGTGGGTGTGTGTTTTGGTTTTGTTTCGGTTTGGTTTTTTTTCCACACAAGCAGCCCTTTGAATTTGCAGGTTGACATTTATATGTACAAATGCTGGTTCTCAGAAAACAAATCATCAGCTGAAAATCTGGCCAGTGTAATACTTTTTTGTGGAAGTTTGGGTTTGATCCATCTCTTACTGACGTCAATTGAAAAAATCCCATTGAATCCAATGGGAGGTGGATCAGGCCCTCTGGGTAGATATAGTCTTTGGATCCACAAAACTGGCAGATATGGGTAGCTCCCTATTTTTGAGACCTTGAAATGCAAAGAAAATCTTGACTTTTGTTATTTTTTAAAATAATTTTCCGCCCCTTTCCTCAGATCTGAGTCTGCCTGTGCCTTCTCAAGAGCACCAATATAGTGCTAGTCAGAAATAAGGCCCACATTTATTGCACTTCAAGAGAAAACTGTTTCAGTTACTACGCACATTACCAGCAGCTAGCATCTCAGGTATAGTATTATACCTGGCCAAGTAAAATTGCTAACTTGGCTTAGATATTTTTGGAGCACAATTATTTAAAAAAAGTTAAAAGACCTGATCTAAAACTCATTGATGTCAATGAGTCTCTCCATTGACGTCAAAGTCTTTAAGCCATATGATTGTAAAGGAAACATTCAGATTATGAAACAAACATAAAGTAATGCAATAGAGCCTGCAGGAAGCTTGAAACAATATCTCTAAGAAGTCAGATCTTCCCCATTATCTCAATGGCTTGTTCACTCTGCATCCTAATGATCAGCCTCTAAATGTGAACTTTAACTCTTCATTGCTGACACGTTCAGCCAAAATAATCTAGCTATTGTACTCTTCCATCATTGGCTGTAGTGGTGGATACCGGGGAGGGAGGAAGAAAGAAGGCAGCTAGTTGCTGGTAACATTTCTAGTGATGAGGAATTCCTTCCACCCTGTGACTTGGTGTACAACTCCCCCCACCCCAGGTAAGAAGAGCAAAAAACATCTTTGGGCTCAGGCAGCCCCTTCCCATCTGCACAGCATACCAATCTTGGAGGTGGAAATTTAACAGGGAGAAGCCCAGTTCAGAAAAGTCCAGCCCTGGGAGGTAGACAAACATCTCCTCACTAGCGCCCACAAAATAGCATAGTGGAGGATGAAGCTGACAGAGTATTGAAAACACTGCACAATAGCCCTGAGGACACTGAGCTGGGCTATGGATTGTCAGATATCTTCTGAAGAGGGAGAGGCCCGAGACTTGTTTAGACTGTTTTTGTTGTGCCTTTTCTTTGTTGCCTTTCCCCTGGAAAGGGCTGGGGAAGAAGGCCTAGAGGCAGGCTACAGTAGGAGGAAGTCCAGGGAAGGATCTGGAAGTCTCAAGAAGCAGACCTTAATCACCTGCTACAGGGCCCTGGGCTGGAACCTGGGGTAGAGGGAGGGACTAGGTTCCCCAACAGGACACCAAGCAAAGTCCTGGTGAAGACCACAGACAATGGTCATAAGGCTTAGTGGGCCTAGAGTCAGGCTGGAGTCCTGTCACAAGACTATTGGACTGTTATTGGACTGGACTATCCTGAAAGTGGGGAGACTAAAAGTGACCTACCCGGAGGTCTGTCCAATCACAAGACAGAGGCAGATCTAAATAGCTCGTCAGTGAGGTTATGGAAAGGGGAAGAATCCAACACTGCTGCATCCAGTCCCAAGGCTGGCTGGTGAGTCACTTTGACACACACCCAAATATAAAGACACCTCTGCTGGTACCAAAGGGAAGGAGACAGAAAGAGCTCCTCTCCAGAATCCAAAGCTTCAATTGCCTCCTGATTTGGCAGGGGGGAGAAGCTAACCTTCCCCTCCCCCCCAGCAACACCTGGGAGGCAGGATATCAGAAGCCCCAGTTGTCCCAGGCCCACCTGCAAAAACCATCAGCTTTCCGCTGACAATTTCCACAGTTCAGTTTTGCATTCTGGGTTCAGAAAGCTTCAGTGTGATGACAAGGGGATAGCGAGGGGCAACGTCAAACGGAGTGTCGTATAAAATAGATAACAAGCGTTATTGTACTGGTGAAAGAGGGAGTCTGGGGATACAAGAAGGCAGTGCTGTGACAGGTAGGACTATTACACCACATACAGCGCTGTTCCTCGCCAGCAGCCTTCGGACTCAGGCATTAAACCAAAACCGCAGGTACTACGTTTCCCTTCTGGGATGGCATTATGCTGGCTTTGCCATCATAGTCACTGGATTTGATTCAGCTTTCCTGGCACAGGGAAATGCAACTTCTCCCTTGAGATATCTGCCAGGAGAACAGGACCTGACCTGATAGAAACGCTGCCTGGAGAGATACAAAATCAATATGCTCTACCCACACTCCATTCCCTTTCTGGGCCTCCTGCTTCTTTTTTTGGGGTGGGGGGGGAGGTAGTGTCAGGTTGTGGGCTTCTTGCTGGCTGTGGGTGTCTTTCACTCAGCCTGAGCTTCCCTCCAAATCTGTTCTGTGCCCTCACTTATGTCAGTAGAAGCTGGCATAAACCAGGCTGAATCTATCATTTTGTAAACTGTTCTGGGAATATTTTGGTTGAAAGATCTCATGTAAAGATACTTCATTACCAGCTTTGCTCCTTTTGAGACTAAATCTAAGTCTTCAGAAGCAGATTGTCTATATATAAGCAACAAGTTTCTTAGTGCATTCTTCTCTCTTACAAGTTGCTATGCTGCGAATTTTAGTGATCTGTTCATCCAAATTGATGTATATTTTGTCCTGTGATGTGGAAGGAAGGGATTTAGAAGTCTCAGCCACACTCTCAGTTGACCTATTTATTAGAAAGTTAGCCAAGCTAAAAGTTGAATTCTGGATGAATAAATCCTGTAGGCCACTCAACTCTTCATTTGATTCAAGGAGATTGACATTTAAGGACGCTGCCCTCAGTGACAGTGAGTATTTTGAACTCTTCTAGCTGAGCACAATGCAGAATGTGCCTTGGACACTTTACACTGATTTCTGGCTTGTTTGCTAAAAGAGGTATTACAAAAATCTGTTTTGCTGTTAGACGCTTGTCTTGCTCCTGATATGATAATATCGTTTCTCATTAATTATTTAATGGGTGGCATAGATTTCTTTTCTCCCAATGACTACCGCTTTTTATAGAATTCAGGACATTGTCTTGACATATTGTCTTGTTTTCTCTGTGCCTTTACAGAAACTGTAGGCTTCAAAGTAGAGAGACTGTACAGATAAATATTTTTAAAATGCTGCTCTGAAATCCTCAGGCCCCGTAAGCTGGAGAGTATTATTTCTGAGGTAACAAGTCAGCTTTAATGTATTGTGGACTTAATTCTAATCTAATTAAAATAATTCTTTTCTTGGTAAGGAAAGCTGAAAAAGGCAGTGGCATGTGAATTTCTAAGTTCTTCATATTGAATGTAAAGTATTAGTGGTGGCAGCAGTTGGAAAGTGAGCAGCTGTTGCAGGCAGAGCCTTATATAGCAACCGCCTCACCTACAACTAGGCCCTGCCCCCCTGCTTCCTGGTCGCCTGCAACTCCCTTTTGTTGTAGATCCAGCACAGTCACGTGCTTATGGGGTTTCAGGCCCTTTGGTGACCCCCTTACACAGATTGAGATGCCAGTGGATAGTGTAAAAGTGTAGGTCTTAAAGTTAGATAAAGAGAAGAACAATTAAAAGACGTAGTCTCTGTAGCAGCTTGTTGGTACTGGCTAGATAGGCTCATACAGCAAAATCTGTGAAGGCTGGCTCTTTGGGTGGCTGCTGGAGAACTGAGTGTGAATGGAGCAGCTGGAATTGCCGGACCCTATCAAATTGTGATAGAAAGCTAACTAGGAGCAAGATGGTAGAATAGGAAGAAAGCATAAGAGAGCCTGGAATCTGTCCTCCAGACAAAGTTGTGTGTATCATTCTAAGGGGTGAGTGCAAAAGACCTACCCAATGTATGCTGCTGATGACTGGAAAATCTGGGGGAAGAATGGATAACTAGAAATATTTCTCAGTGTGCTTGAATCTCCACTACAGATGTGCTTACACATGCCTTACCGTGCAGCTCAGAGGCACTGATATGTTTCTGGGTGTGAAGCCCTTTGCTAGTTTTAGTAAATTCATAATGGTGCTCTGCTCACAGGAAGAGATTGTGCTCTCTCAAAGAGCCCCTGAACAATGAATTTGTCTGAGGTAAATTTTTTAGTTATGGCTAATAATTTTTTTTTTTTTTTGTAACTCAGAAAGATGAAAGGTGAGCTGCAAGGCCTTTTCCCCGCACTTCTGCCTGCATTTACATGTCAAATAACAGAACTATCAGCTTCTTACTGCCTTCCCTTTGCTCTTGTACAGTGGCAAAATATTTAAGGGACCTGAACAGTAATTTCATACCAAGCTTTAACCTCAGCTGCTGCTCTTCAGCTAAGGACACTTTAATTCATGTACAGTTTTATCATCATTTCGTCTCCCATCAGCTGGAGAAAGTCTATAGCCTGAGCTTCATTTCGTTCTAATATGACACCACTTATTGGGTATTCCAAAGATCTTGCTAAGGTAATCCAGCAAAGAGAGGGAAAACCTGGATAATTCTAATTTAAAGACACAAGCAGGGGGAAAAAACTGGATGGATTTGTTTGGAGCGAAAACATCACAGGCTTTTGTCTTTCACATCTTTAAAGAAGTGAAAGGTGGAAATCTCTTATTTTTGCAGTGCTATTCACTTTAAGAGATTCATCAGACTTTCCACTGTGAAAACTGCATAGAGACAAATAAACTTATTAATTCATGTATTGCCTTTTGCAAGGCTTCCTGTTTCAAAAAGAACTTAGTTTGACCATCTCCACTTCCATGTGTAAGGAGGAAACCCAGCATTTCAATACTTGGCTACCCAGATTATTAGTTTAAACAATAACCTCTACCTGGGGCGTGTGTGGTGCATGCATGCATGTGTGCAGGGCTCACACATAATTTTTTCAGGCCCACTACAAACTTGTAACATGGGCCCCCTTCCACACACATACCCATGGGGGTTGCAGCCTGGGCTGAGCCCCTCAGGGCCTCCAGGCCCCAGTAAAGTGTACCCTTCCTCCTTCACCCCCCATGTGCGGGCCCTGTGTGCATGTGTGTAAAAGATTTGAAGCAGCAGCTTTAATGTTTGTGTGAGCCTGGATTTATTGGCTTCAGTGACGCTGGTATCAGAGTGCTCTGAAGGGTGGCTTCCTCCCCCCCATTTTTCTCTATTTTTTACATAACATTTCACAGTTAAAACCAATGCTGGGATCCAGATGTCCATTATTATATTGCAATGACTCAAGCTGGGGGTTTTTGTGGCTCAGTCTTTTTAAAGTGCTAGCATTTCAGGGTTCACAATGGGAAGGCTCATTCCTCTGTGGCTGTTAGTTTGGGTTTCTGACTGACAGCTGAGTGTGACAGCAGTGCATATCAGAAACCATATATGTTAAAACGGCATCAGAGCAGCTCCCTTGTGTTGTCTTCATGGGCTTTTTTGATAACAAAAACAAGATTTCAGTTCTGTGATCACTGCAGAGCTAATATTGATCTGTGTGGAATTTAATCTGCCTCATCTGCCATCAATTAAGTTTTTCAGAACAGTTCTGATTTCAAAATATCTCTTACTGTTATAAGAGACAGAAAGAATGCAGATGGTATTTCTGATCTGTTTGATTCTGCAGTACTGTCAGTTAGATGGACCTTGTTCTGAAATGTTAATCTGAAAGATGTTTAGAGAAAATATAAATAAAACCCCATAACATCACTTTTCTGTTTCTAACAACAATTTTAGGATTTTTTTTTAACAATTAGAAGAACTAGAAATGTCATAATGTCTTGTTTCAAATGAGTGCTTTAACATGTAAGCAATCTCCATGCACCCAAATGAAGAACAATGAAAAGCCCTGTCTACACAACAGTTCAAACTTTATTAGCCAGACCCTAAGATTACAGGCACTTTATAAATATCCAGATGGATTTTCAAGCACAGTTCTTGTTAGCAGGACACTAAAGTTACATAGACAGAGAAAACATCTCTTAACTGTTAGACCAATTTGTAAAAGATCAGACCTACTGTGGTTGCCCCATGCTAGAAACTAGACAGCTATAATTCCTCTCTAGTTATACCACTGGTCTCTATGATTCAGCCCTTACATTAGTCAAGGAAGTCCTCTTCAACCCAGACCTCTCTCTAAGTCTTCACATCCAGGCTACTTCTAAATCTTGCCAATTTCTTTCTGCAGAACATCTCGAAGATACAGCCTTGCTTATCCATCACACAGTGAAACGCTTGTCTAAGCTTTCATCTTCCAGCTCAATTACTGCAATATCCTTTTCTCTGTCCTTGCCAAAAGCAGGCTTGCCCCACTCATTCATTCAGAATGCTGCTGTAAAGATCATTTCCATTTTGCCCCCATCATCCCTTTCCCTGAACCTCTCCTCTGACTCCCTCTTCTCTATCACATCAAACAAGCTATTTGTATTCAGTTTCAAGGCCCTCCATGGCCAATGCTCATCCTTGCAGATCTTATTTGTTATCTAGCTGTTGATGCCCACCTCTGAATGGCCCATGATGTGCTCTTTTACTGCCCACTCGTTAGATTCTCAAACATTGTTGTGCTTTCTCCCATGCCTGGGAGGTGTTTCCTGTAAACCTCTGCGTCTCATTACCCACTGTCATATCCCTCCTCAAAACTCGCCTTTGCCATGATGCCTACAACAAACTTGACAATTGTCTGTGGTCTCTGTATACCAGTAGTCTGCCAACAAGTATTGACTCATTGTTGACTTAGTACTGTCTCATTGACAGATGGAGGAGTATAAGTAAACAATATCCATTTGTTGTCTCTTGTTTGATATTTAGATTATAAACTCCTTTGGAAAGGATCAACATTTTGGTGCTACAGTAATACAAATAATAAAACCACTTTGTTAGCAAGAAATATTTAAAGAGAGTTCTGTCTACCACAGTTACACAATAAAGACAATCTACTAACCAGAAGTAATTAAACTGAACAATGGGTACCAAATAACAAAATTACAAGTAGAGAAAAATATACTTAACATGTGTTATCTGTAAAAATAATACCTACCATTCCTACAGGGCCTTTCAATGATCTCAAGTCTTTTAAACAAACCCTTACCAAGTGCAGTGGCTTTGATAAACAAGTATTTTACTCACTTTACATCTGGAAAAACTGATTTTGTATATATAAATATGACCTGATTCTCCCCTGCCTTGTACAATACACATGCAAATCGGGTAAAAATGCTACTAGATCAGAATGTTAGAGATTTACACTTAATTTTTACTCATTTCTTACCAGTGTACCTTTCTATACAAAATGCAAGACAGTGTGAGAATCAAGCCTAGAAAGGTTAAGCAATTTGCCCATGGTCACACCATAAGTCAGTGGTTCTTTGCCTTCTCCTTTGCTTCTTGCCAAGTGTAATATCTGACTTTGTGAAATTGTTACTGTTGCTATGTCCTTGCCTGATTCAGGAAGGTTCTTAAGTATTGGTGGGACTTCAACCACATGAGTAGTCCCTTTCATTGACTTCGGTTGGGGCCTTGGTTACTTCATGGGCCTTGATCAAATGCTCCCTAGACCAGAAATCATGATGGGTGTCTTTCTTTTCTTTCTAAACACCTCCTTATCTGACAAGCTCTGTCAGAGAGTCGCAGCTCTACTCTTAACAAGAATATATACAAATCCATTCAGCACAGCTTGTAATGAATGCAACAGATATCAGAACCATCCTCTATTTTCCCAGCTTTCATTCGGTCAACAAGGGGATTTCTACCATGATGTTGGTTAAAACACACCAACCCATTTCAAATACATATGACAATAATCAAATCTAGGAATAATTGCATGTCTTTGAGCAGCTTAGTGCAACCACTGGTTTCAGTGGAAATCTATACTAATGGAAGCTACGCAGTAGCCCTGAAAATCACTTTCAAAAGAATCACAATAAAGGTTTTAAGTTCCAGAGGGGTAGCCGTGTTAGTCTGTATACAGTAAAAACTCTTGTTGTTTGAACAAAGGTTTTGTTTCATGCATGACATAATTACTTCTCTGTAGCATGGCTACTAAGAATTTTTTCAGGATTTTCTATATCTTCAGATATTTTTCTTTCAGATTCAGAAATAGACAAAGTAGGAACATATACACAGTACTACAAAAAATTAATTTAAAAACCATTTTAACTGGATTTCAGCTTTAAATCAGGTATGTATCACTAGTCTGCCTAATAGCTGACAAATACTATAAACATTTCTACTAAAGTTCCCTTCTCTATCCTCCTCTTGTTTTTACAGTACATTTGATATTTCAATATCTACATTAACTTGCTTCATTAGTTCTGCTCTCGCTATAACAGAGGGCTCAACTGAGGTTAATTTGCGGAAAGGACTTCAGCTTTCATGATTAATAATCCAGCTGCCATGATAATGCACTGTGGCTCTTGAACATTGCTCGTGGTAACCAGGTGTACTCTTGCAGAGTAATTAAGGTAATGAAGTATCTGTTAAAATATACATGATTACTTAGCAGAAAAACTCTCTTTCTTTTCTTTATCCTCCCAAATCCTCAGGTTGTAGGGCATCCACCAGTTTCCATAATTTATGGCAGTCTTGTGCTGGTCTGCTCAGGCTTCTGAGTATCATCATGTTGGATCTGGCTTCTTTTTCTATTGTTCTATGTAATGTTTCTCTAGGCAGCCATCCTCCCCTCCCATCCCCCCTTTCCCAAGTGGTGTCTACATTATCATTTGACACGCAAGTTGTGTTGCTGGCATCCTTAAAGCACATCCTAAATATGTCCATTGTCATCGTACAGTGTTTGATGCTTTAGGTGGAATTGTTTCTGATGTTGCAAGAAACTCTTTCTAAGGGACCCTGAAGTGCCTGTGTGGATTTAAATAAGAAACCTAATGTATTTCTTAAAAATGGCGTACATTTGCTTTATTAAAATACTGTTTACCTTCCCATAACTGCCTTTGCATAGAGGGTTATTTTGGAGATTCACCTGCCTCCCACAGGACTAATTATCCCCTTGTATAGCTGCTCAGAGGAGAAGATACAATTTGCACCCTTTCAGGTATGTGGGAGTGAATCTTACCCCACTCATGTTTCATTTTTTTAATGAACACAGACATTTTTCTATTGCAAAATTATACATTAAAAAAGAACACTCAGTTGCCTACATGAGTTCACCAGGCACTGCACAAAAGCAACGGTGACTTCAATGGGACTACTTAGGTAAGCAAGACTTTGCTGAATCAGATCTCTGATCCACAGGGTGTCTCAGATAACTTGTGTCCCCAAAATGCTATTATCAGAATTAAAAACTATATACAGCATGTGCTAGGTGGAATATACACCACAAAAATAGTCATTTAGCGTCTTCAAATTCTCTCTTGGACAGTAAAGGGTTAAAAAGAACCAGAGGAGACAAAGTTGTGGTCCCCTATGTTCTATGTCCTCAGGGTCTATGAAAAAAGGAAATGGCATTTGCATGGAAGAGCTACCATTGCTCCTGTCTCTTCACTGGTAGGTAGGATCACTCACACTAAAGAGTCAACGCAGTCCAAAGTTCCAGGAGCTGCCAAACTCCAAGTGGGGGTTACATGAAAAATCTTGGATAATTTCTCTTCTGCCCTCCTTTGCCACAAAAATGGAGAGGTTTGTTTGTTTGCTTGTTTGTTTTGGAGGAGGTATATCAAGTATCAATTCAAAAGAATTTAGTATTTCTATATTTTGGATATTTTCTAAAACCTACATGAGAGGCTTTGAGCTTAGCCCATTTTACAGAGTGGTGGGGAAATTCATACTGTACAATGAAATATATGCAGGTAAATGTGGCTGTGTAGTTTGCAGTTGATTTTAAAGTTCTGTTTTTGGGTTGTTTAAAAACATAGCTATGTAAAAGTGAAAAACACCTTTTTAAAGAGACTAACTTGAAAATCATATCCTAAATGTGTATTTTCTTTCATAATCTACTATATAAGCCTGAGAGAAAAGCAAAACCATTGAAGAGACCACCCTATTTTTAGCAGCATATAGATCAACACTAGGAGAAAACGTGGAAGGTTTCCCTCACCAAAATGACAGTTTTGCAAAGGATTGAATGTCCTGCGGAAACTAAAAGGAAATGCTTAAAAATGGGGCAGGGATGGTGGTAGACAGGTCAATTTCAATTCAGTCTGAACACACATATGGGCATATTTTTTAAATTTTTCAAGCAAGAGTGGGAGTTGCACGTTAGATGCTTGCTCTGCCTAGTATAAAACCAGTGCAATGCACTGTACATCCATCAGTGCAGCATCTGTAGAAAATTTTAGCATTGTCATTGCTTTCATTTTAAGCAAACTTCCTTCCTTTGCAAGATATGAAAACTTCTTTGATAAGGCCATTCAGAGAGTGGAACAATTTGCCTAATGAGGTAATTACAGCACAGTCATTTAAGAGTTTCAAGGTATGATTAGATCACTGCAGGATAGGGACTTTCATGCTTTCCTATTTTTATGGGTTTAACTGAGGTAAGGTCCCTTCCCAAAAGTTCCTGCCACTTTGGGAAAGATAAGAGCCCACCCTGAAATTTCTCTAAAAACTTTAAACTAATTCTATCTGTATAATTATTTTAGAGTCAATTTCTCTCTCTCTCTCTCTCTCTCTCTCTCTCACACACACACACAACATATATACAAATTTCATTTTTGCATATCTCTATATTTTGCTGCAGCAGGAAGCAATGTATTAAAATACTTAGTATTTTTGGTCCAGCTGGAAGTAGGAAATACCAGAACCTGTGGGTCTCTTCAAATCAGGTTTCCAATCTTGTTTTGCAGAGTTCAGGACCTGGCCTAAACTAGGAAATTGTTTCACTAACTTCCCAACATGCACATCAGTTCAGCTCCACCTGTGGAGATGTCTAGCCCAGGATAAAAGATCTACTTCAAAAAGTTATTAGCTAGAAATTTACAATACACTTAAGTCTGGCGTAGCCAGGGCAAGTTTGTATTTTAATGTTAAGTGGTTGAGGTGAATGCTAAGCTCCCCACTAGGGTTGACCTCAACCAGTTAACATTCCTTAAAAGAAGACTTGCCATAGCTCTACTGGGGCTCCACTTTTCAAAGGACCCTCCGTTAAGCACCCTCCATCATTGAAGTTCAATGGGATTTGTGTGCCTGCCTCTCTTAGTCTCATCTGAAAATCTCTGCCTAGAGTTTTAAAACATGTTAGTTAATGTTTTGACAACACACATTTTAAAAGTACATCTTCTTTCCTGGTATAGGCAAGCCCTTATGTGTTAGCAACATCAAGAGTCATAATAGGGAACCAGTCATAATAGGGAACCAGTTAGCTGCCACCACTGTTTTAGGAACCATATTGATTATTAGATTTTTTTTTCTAACTTAGTGCTTAACTCAATTTTCATTTCTGCTTTGCAGTTCACATTTAAGGAGCAGCCTGATGAAAGATACAGATTTTACAGGTTCAGAGACTAGTCCTGCAAAGTGTCTGCTACATTGCTCTGACATTCAGGAAATCTATTCCCTCCCCTTAACCCCAGAGGAGCACCAATTTTCTCTTGTTGCATCCATCCATCCATCCAGAGCTGAGCTGTCAGATTCAGTTTGCAATTCCCAGTTTTTGAGGTCCATTTAATTTAGAACTATCTTTTATACATTTATTAATATATTTTTAAGCTTCTCTTATTCATTGTTTAATCTACTATATCTTTAATTTAAATGTTTATATTGGGTTATTTGTAGTACATTAAACTTTTATCTGCATGAGATGCAATAAATTAGTCTAGTGCTGAATAAAAATGGGGTTTTAACACACAGATTTGGTTCAATCTAGTCCCTAATAAGTATTTGTCCACCACATGTTGGCTTGATTGACACACTTGTCAGACAATGCAAAATTTGGTTTTCAAATTTTACATAACATGTTCCGTGTGTTTTCATTTTAAAGTAAAAAATGCTCATGAAAAGTTGTGTGTGTTCTGGAATATGAAGTTCTTTATCCTCACAAGACTTACTGAGTGTATAGTGTTCTTGCAACTGTCCTTATGCCAACCATCCAGTGTGCTGCAACATTAACTGGATGGTACCAGCTCCTGGAAGTCAGATGAAGTAGTTCTATGTCTACATAAGGCTGTTCTTTCCATTCAGAACACACCAATTTATGTAGGGGCTTCCAAGCAAAACTCTACCCCATTGTCTTTCTCCTCTGCACATGCTATATTTAATATCTCTCCCCTCACTTATAATCTGTCAATTTTTTTGAAATATATGTTAGTGTTTGCTCTTTGAATCTGCAGCACCATCACAGCCCTTTAGTTCTCCTGGTGTCATCTGCTCTTTCATTTGTGGCAGCTCTTCTTTCACCAGCACTGGCTGTAGGGTCTCCTTAACATAAAAGGTAGCCACCCCCAGAGGTTGGAATTTGCATAGAATCATAAAGGTGTAGGACTGGAAGGGACCTCGAGAGATCTTTTAGTCCAGTCCCCTGCACTAAAGGCACGACTAAGTATTATCTAGATCATTGCTGGCAGTCTGACTTGCTCTTAAAAATCTCCAGTGATGGAGATTCCACAACTTCCCTCTGTAATTTGTGCTAGTGCTTAACTACTCTGACAGTTAGGAAGTTTTTCCTAATATCCAGCCTAAACTCCCTTGCTGCAATTTTTCTCCCTCTTCCTTGTAACAACCTTTTATGTACTTGAAAACTGTTATCATGTTCCCCCTCTGTCTTCTCTTCTCCAAACTAAACAAATTCAGTTCTTTCAATCTTCCCTCATAGACAGTGATGGACTGGGACTAAAAATCAGCCCTGGCATTTACAGCACACCGGCTCAAGTTCAGGCTGCCGTCTCTGTGGTACGCGTCCCCCACCTCCTCTGCCAATAACAGAGCAGCCCGACCTGCAAAGTTCGTTCAGTTGGAGGAGAGCCTGCGGTGCTCCATGCCATGAGTGTGGCACTCATCAAGACCAAGCTGTCCACAGGTTCTGTGCCATGGGCTGGGACCCTTGATGCCAGCTCGGGACGGCCGAGTAGGGCAGTTACATACAGAGCTTGGGTGACCAGATTATAGGGACAGGCACATGGGTCTCTGGCTGGCTCCCAGGCAGGGAGCAATGGCTGGGGCAGAGGGAAGGGGAACAGGGAGGAGAGGAGAAACCTGTCTGGCAAACAGCAGCAGTGAGGAGGCTCAGGGAGTCAGGAACACCTAGAGCAGCAGCTGGGGGAGGGGGCACAGGGGGAAAGCAGGGAGGAGAATAGGAACAGCAAGTAGGAGGAGAGCAGCAGTGAGGAGGGATGCAGGGAACAGTGGTGAGGGGGAGGAAGGGAGGAAGGACCCAGCAAAACATCTCTCCACACTGCTTGAGAGTTGGCACTGGGCGGGCTGAGAGCAGAGTCTGCAGCAGACGGCACCGGAGGAGAGAAGTGAACCTGAGAGGAGAAGAGCCCAGGGTGGGCAGTCTGGTCTCACGCTGTGTGTGTGCGCCTGCCTGCCCGGCGTGCTGAGCTTTATATGCTTCAGGCGGGTCTCTGGCTGGCTCAGGGGGCGGGATCTGTTACTCAGCTTCCTGGATTCCTCAGTAACTCCCTGTGGGGGAGTTCAAGCAGTGACCAGGGAAGCTGAATAGTGAATAGTGAATAACAGATACCACCAGGCACTGGAGAACATGAATGGAGCATAAAAACGTCTGCCTTCTCACCCACCAGGGCCCCATGCTTTCAGCGGCGGATATTAGGGAAGACTCAGTCTTCCTCCACCTTTAGTGGCAGTTCTTTTCCCCGCTTTTAATAGGGGCCGCCCATGCAGCCCTCCTGCCCTTGAGTGCACCAGCCCCTTGCATTTGCCAGAACTGCCAGATGGCCCGTCCGTCCCTGCTCACAGGTCATGTTTTCTAGATCTTTATCATTTTTCTTGCTCTTTTCTGGACTTCCTCCAGTTTGTCCACATCTTTCCTGAAATGTGGTACCCAGAATTGGACACAATACTCCATCTGAGGCCTAATCAGTGTGGAGCAGAGTGGAAGAATTACATCTTGTGTCTTGCTTACAACACTCCTGCTAATACATCCCAGAACGATGTTTGCTTTTTTTTTAAACAGTTGTTGACATATATTTGTCACTATTACCCCGAGATCCCTTTCTGCAGTACCCCTTCGCAGGAAGTCATTTTCCATTTTGTATGTATGCAACTGATTGTTCCTTCCTAAGTGGGCTACTTTGCATTTGTCCTTATTGAATTTCATCGTATTTATTTCAGACCATTTCTCCAGTTTGTCCAGATTATTTTGAATTTTAATCCTATCCTCCAGAGAACTTGCAACCCTTCTCACCTTGGTATGGTCTGCAAACTTTAAAAGTGTACTCTCTATGCCATTATCTAAATCATTGATGAAGATATTGAACAGGACCAGACCGAGAACTGATTGATCCGTGCGGGACTCCACTAGATATGCTCTTTCAGCATGACCATGAACCACTGATAATTACTATCTGGGAATGGTTTTCCAACCAGTTATGCATGCACCTTATAGTGGGTCCATCTGGGTTGTATTTCCTTAATTTTTATGACAAGGTCACATGATACGGTATCAAAAGCCTTTCTAAAGTCAAGATATACCACATCTACCACTTCCCCACAATCCACAGAGCTTGTTACCATGTCAAAGAAAGCTATCAAATTGGTTTGACATAATTTGTTCTTGACAAATACATGATGATTGTTACTTATCACCTTATTATCTTTTAGGTGTTTACAAATGGATTGCTTAATTATTTACTCCATTATCTTTCTGGGTACTGAAGTTAAGTTGATTGGTCTGTAATTCCCAGGTTGTCCTCATTCCCTTTTATATAAAATGGCACTATATTTGCCCTTTTCCAGTTCTCTGGAATATCCCCCATCTTCCATGACTTTTCAAAGATAAGTGCTAGTGGCTCAGATATCTCCTCAATCAGCTCTTTGTGTATTTTAGGATGTATTTTGTCAGGCCCTGATGACTTGAAGACATCTAGCTCATCTAAGTAATTTTTAACTTATTCTTTCCATATCTTAGCCTCTGATCCTACCTCACTTTCATTGGCATTCACTAAGTTAGATGTCCAGTTGCTACTAAACTTTTTTGTGAAAACTGAAAAAAAAAGTCATTTAGTATTTCTGCCATTTTCACATTTTTTGTTATTTTCCCCGCCTTCCCTTATTGAGTATGGGCCTACCCTGTTCTTTGGTCTTTCTCTTGCTTTTAATATATTTGTAGAATGTTTTCTTATTACCCTTTATGTCTCTAGCTAGTTTAATCTCGTTTTGTACCTTGTCCTTTCTAATTTTGTCCCTACATACTTGTGTTTGTTTATATTCATCCTTTGTAATTTGTTAGTTTCCACTTTTTGTTGGACTCTTTTTGAGTTTAGGATCATTGAAGATCTCCTGTTTAAGCCAGGCTGGTCTCTTGTCATACTTCTTATCTTTCCTATGCAGTGGGATAGTTTGCTCTTGTGCCCTTAATAATGTCTCTGAAAAACTGCCAAGTCTCTTGAATTGTTTTTCCCCTTAAACTTGCTTCTCGTGAGATCTTACCAGCAACTCCCTGAGTTTGCTGACATCTGTCTTCTTGAAATCCATTATCTTTATTGTGCTGTTTTCCCTCCTACCATTCCTTAGAGTCATGAACTCTACCATTACATGAGCACGTTCACCCAAGCTGCCTTTCATTTTCAAATTCTCAACCAGTTCCTCCTATTTGTCAAAATCAAAACTAGAACAGCCTCTCCCCTAGTACCTTTCTCCATCTTCTGAAATAAAAAATTGTCTCCAATACCTTCCAAGAACTTTTTGGATAATCTGTGATCTGCCATAGTTATTTTCCCAACAGATGTCTGGGTAGTTGAAGTTCCCCATTACCACCAAGTCCTATGCTTTGGATGCTTTTGTTAGTTGTTTATAAAAAGCCTCATCCACCTCTCCTTCCTGGTTAGCTTGCCTGAACTAGACCCTTACCATGACATCAGCCTTGTTTTTTCCCCCTTTTATCTTTACCCAGAGACTTTCAACAAATTTGTCTTCTATCTCCGTCTCAACCTCAGTTCAAGTGTATACATTTTTATATATAAGGCAATACCTTCTCCCTTTATTCCTTGCCTTTCCTTCCTGAGAAAGCTATACCCTTTTATACCAATATTCCAGACATATGTATTATCCCACCAAGTCTCTGTGGTGCCAACTATGTCATAGTTCTGTTTATTAACTAGCAGTTCTAGTTCTCCCTGCTTAGTCCCCATACTTCTTGCATTAGTGTACAGACCTCTGAGAAACTAATTTGATTTCCCATGTTCTCTCTTGACTCTCTCCGTGCTACAATGGCCAGTGCTCCCCCTAGATTCCGACCCATCTCCCAGGTCTCCATGTTCTTGACTTAGCTGTAGGTTTTTGTCTCTTGCCCCCATCAAACCTAATTAAAGCCCTCCACGCATCGTTCCGTATGTGTGGAAAATGCTAAAACCAGGATGAAGAAAGATGCGAATGGTGTGTCATTCAGTTAAAAAAAACTTGAATATGGTCTCCTGAGATGCATAATTCATGGCAGTCTGTGGCCACTTTATCTCACATGCCAAGATGTAAATGATTTTTTCAGTTGACTTACTGAATGTACTTTAACTGCAGCTTCATATAGTAAATACAGCATGCTAACACTGAAATATAGAGCACATTCACACAGAAACTAAATCATGCTCATAAAGTGAACCTAAACTATGCCATCAATAAAAACAAATTGATAGAGATAGCAGTAGCAATTGTACTTTATTTTTATTCAATTCTGGAGTACAGTACATTGTCGCATGAAATCTTCTGTATTCAATTTGTTGACTAGAATGCTACAGCAGCTTCACAACAGAATGAGATAAGACATCATTTTCAATGCATGGGGTTTGTTGCCTTTAAATGTAGTAGACACACATTTTCCTAACTCAATTGGTGGCATGTACTTTGAGATGTGTAACTAACAAATCCAATTATACACTTTGGTGAGGGGAAGGGGGGAAGGAAGAGTGAGAGAGAATGAAAAGTCAAAATACAGACTGTATTCAGAAAGACATTGAACTTGATTTTGCTCTGTTTAAACCACTGTAAATTGAAGTAACTCCACTCAAGTCAGTGGTGCTACACCAGTATAAAACTGGTGTAACATCCAAATTAGTCTTTCTAGCTATCTTCTGA
Organism: Mesoclemmys tuberculata; assembly: GCA_007922155.1. NCBI lineage: Eukaryota > Metazoa > Chordata > Testudines > Chelidae > Mesoclemmys > Mesoclemmys tuberculata. The sequence goes on along the minus strand of ML675649.1, from coordinate 22,971,505 downwards.
GTAACACATGTGCACAGAAGTAAATGGCACATACACGATTTAATTAGACCATTAAGTGGGAGAAGTTAAACCATTATGAAGGAGGAATTGAAGGCACAATATAGAGAAAGCTATTATGAGACAAATTTAGGTCTATAATTTTTAATGACTTATGATATGTGTTTTAGAGGCTTTGGGGGATGGACGGTTTTATCAGAAGAAAGTAATGATCCAAAGATCATGATGGTTTTTTGATAGCACAAGATGTCAGAAGACCACTGGGGTCTAAGGAACCTAGTAGAAAGAATTTTAATTTACTTAGTGATATGTCCTTATGAAATTCTTTGCAGTGCAGTCACCTTAAATCAGTCTTGATTTATGCTAGGTCTATGAAATTATTTTTCCTTCTGTAGAAGATAACATTTTTCAGCCACTTTCCAAATTTGCATCCAGTTCCTGTTCTCATTCGCTTTAATGGGAGTAGAATCTGGCCTATTGTTTAAATACTGATAGGATGACTGTCCTGCCTTATTTAACCTGGAACAGTTCAAAAGTGTAAACTAGCTCAATAAACATGGCTTGAGTCACAGAGTTTGTAAAGTAAATGTCTTGATCACTGATATTATCAATCTTACTTTGCTGAGGAAGATTGCATTATTAGTCAGCCTTTCAGAGCTGGGGACCAATTTTCAAAGCTCAGCTCTAGAGCTCTGAAAATAACTGAATTTTTTTTTCACTGGCCAGTCAGAAAAAATAATAGAAAATTCCAGTGTGGGTCAATCTGAAATAAATTATTTGAAATTTTCAGTAAGCCAAAAAGTTACAGAGGGGAGACTTGAGGTTGAATAAAATGTTTTGACCAAAATGGCATATTTAATTTTTGAGCTCTTAAAAACTTTATTTTTTAAATATAATTGAGGTGTTTCAAAACAGTCCTTTTGAATCAAAAAATCGAAATGCTTCATTTAGAAAATGTCAAAATGAAATATTTAGATTTTTTTCAGAATTTTTAAAGTTTTTTTTTTAACCAGAATAATTCAGCAAAATCAACGTGATTTCTTGAAATATTTTGGTCAACCTGCATCTAAATTTTTGTATCTGAAAAAAATAGTTTAATGCAAATTATTTTTGCTCAGCTGCCACTGAGGGACAGATATTTTTAAAAGAATGCAGCTCCCAGTGTGCTGAACACACCGAAAATCGGGCTGCTTATTTTGCTGATTAAATGGAAACTGATCTCTTGAAAATGTGGACTTGATTGTGCATTCTCTGCTGTCCTGAAAATGGTGGCCTTTGATGATCATGATATCTTGGTGGAAACCAACTGTCCTTCATTTTGTAGCATGTACTTTGGAAGTTGGTTTTGATAGTGTGATTTAATTTTTCTCCTAAGAGTCATTTTCTATTCAAAGATCACATTCCATCTACAAACACTACTTGAGTGCCCCCCAACCAGAATACATATCTAGATATGCGTCTCTAGCATGAAAACTACCATGGTAACGAAGTGCTTGTGTTTAGTATTTTGAACTGTTAACTGCAAGTAACAGGGTTGTTTTAAGCATTAAATAAAGCTGAGGTAGATGTTGGGGAGCAGTGTGAGTGAATATTTTAAAATGCTCTAAACTGGGTTAAAGGAAGTTTAGAGATTCAGTTAAGGGAAGGATTGGAGGGTAATGAAGCCATCATGAGGTTTCCACCTTTGAGGACTTTGGCAGAAATCCTGGTTGGGGAACTGGTCCAGCTATATAGAATGCAATGGATGTCTTGCCTGTGACCTCAATAACTATAGAATGTGGCTGTAAATATAATAATTCTCTCTTGAAACTTATCAAAATGGACAGTGCTATTAGCTTTTCTAAACTGCAGTATGTCCCTCTCCTTTTCACACCCTTCATTCACTTATTGAGACTTCATAAAATACAAATATATTAAACAGTGGTTCCCATGCTGTGGTCTGCGGACCCTTTGCTGGTAGTTATGGTTCATCATCTGATGCTAATTTTCCTCTGAATTTCAATATGTTAAATTTCCTTGACAAATTGTTAAAAATACACTAGGTACTTTCCTTGTATCACTTTCTCCAAGCAAGCAAATTGCTGTAGCTGCCAAGGGATGTTGCAGGATTGCGAAAGGGAAGTGGTCTGAAATCTCACGAAGAGGAGGGAACATGTTCCAGGAGACAATATCTCTGTTAAGATGTGGGTCAGCCTAAGAAAAGTTTGAGAGCGTTTACTTTGCAATTTGTTCTGTTCATTACAGTCCAATTCAATAAATACTTGTTTATACAGGACTTTATTGCAGTGATTTAAACAAATATCTGAAGCTGCTCAGTGCATCTGTTATAATAGGGTGCTAATTAGGGCTGGCTGGAAAAAAATGTTTTTTCAAAAACCGGAGAGGTTTTGGAATGAGGTTTTAGTTCACACTGGAATGAAATGGAAATCTTTAGAATTTTTTCACAAAAAAGACACGCCTGCCACAGAATTGCTGTCAGGGCACTCCCCTGGGATATGGAAGACTGAGTTTCAAGTCCATGCTCTGCCACATCCCATATGAATGCCCTAACTACCAGGCTATTGCCTATCCTGGGGTGATTGCTCTTGTTCATAATCTCCATCCTGGATCTGAGAAACCTTCCTGAGAAAAGTTTTGTTGAAATGGATATTTTTCTGTGAAAGTTTTGGTTTTGACAAATCAGCATTTTCAGACAAAATGCTTTGGCAAAATTTCAAACCAGCTCTAGTACTAATAGCAGATTGCAGACGTTGAGACATGTGAGATGCTGCAATTTAAGCAGAAGAATGGAGCAATTCTTCGCTGTGGAGGCAGTGTCCTCAGTCATTCATTGTTACACATAAACACAAATTGTCTGTCCATGAGGCTAATCAAATTATAACAACAGATCTTGTGGACAAGCTAATTGGGTCATTATCTTAAACCACTTTTTTGCGGAGTTGTTTTGTGTTTTGTTTAGGGTTTTTTGCATGTCTCAACTTAACTACATGGAATATAGCCTCCAGGCAGCAGATGGTTAGTGGGTGAATCAAGATTTGGATGATGATCCTTTAATTAGTTCACTAATCCTAGTCTTATATTTTAGTTTGTTAATGCTTCCCAACCCTTTGGTCATAGGAGAGAGCATACAGTGCTTCCTTTAAATTGATCATTTTTGATCGTTCAATGAAAATTATTTTAATGATATTCTGTTTATCTGGCCCAAAACTAAATACATATTTTACATTTTTTGAAGGTCACCATGTCTGAACTTGTAGCTATTTCAGCAGTAGTGGAGAACTTGTACTCTCTTTTGGTCTTGTGTTTTTAATTTTTAGTGACATCTTAAAAAGTTCAACTGTGAAATTCTTTGTAATAGGGACAGGTTAGTGGGGGAGGAGCAGGAGAAGGAGTCACTTTGACCCTGAATGTCATTGCTTTTTAATGGGAGATTGCTGGTCTTTTGGGCCTCTGTTACAATATCCAGTCTATATCTCACAAGTTCAGAGAATACCAAAGGTCTGACTCTGATCTCACACTAACTTTATCCTGGTTTAAGTCTATTAACTTGGAGCTAGTCCTGATTTATGCTGGTGAAAGGAGGTAAATCCATCCATAAATGTTTGTATTAGATGAATGGCACATTGCTGAATTAAAAGGCCTTAAAGAATAGAGCCAACTGGAGAATATGAATGGTTGTCAGCTTGAAGATAAAAGGCAGGGGGAAAGAGGGTCCTACTTTTAAGTAGAAACAAAGCACTATCCACTCTGCTTGGTATTGAGCAGAGTTTTTGACCTAAACCCAGTTTCTCTCTTGTTCATAAAACCACCATTATAGCTGGGGAAAATTTTTGGACAAATAATTTATTTACTGAAAAATGCAGTTTTGGGTCAACAAAAACTATTCATGAATTTGAATCAAATTTGGAATTAAGAAAATTCAAGAGTCAAAATATTTCAATTTGCCATTTTCTAAATGAAACATTTTGACATTTTATTTCAAAATGATGTTTCCTTTTTGAAATTTAGCTAGAATTATTTTAAAAATAAGAGGGGGGGAATGCTCAGAAACTATACAAAACAAAAAACTGAGAACAACTATTTCCTGTCAAATGAAACATTACATTGAAACCTGAAATCATAATCTTTCAGGTTTTTGTTTTGGTGATGAAAAACTGAAAAACATTTCTTAGGTTGACCTTTAACAACTCCCCCACAGATGTTTCGGTTCAGCTCTAACAACTGTATTTAGCACATCGTGTTAAATGCTTTACTCTCAGAGAAGAACCTGTGGGCATCAAGAGTGCTTTTAAAACATGGCTGTATTAAAAAGTTTATGGAAAATCTGATAAAATTATGATATTGTTCAAATTGACTTAACCCTGGTCTCAGCTGAAAAGGGCTGTAAACCACAGCAGACTTTTTATCAAACTTTAGCCAAGTTTAGACAAAATTCCCACTGACTTCAGTGGGAATAGAACTGGACCCCAATGAAGATCTGGGTGTAACAGAAGTTTTTATTTTAAGATGTTCACAAGTAAATAAGCAATTAGATGCTAGTCAGATTCTGCTACATTTCCTTTAATTACTCTGGATAGATCTGGATACGTAACTTCATTGAAATTCCAGTGGTATAGCACCCATCCAAACCTTTACATTGATGAAATATATAAATTCTAACAGGTATTGTTCTAACAAAACTAATTTGTCTCTCCATTTTACACATCATAAATATTCACTGAGAAATCATAGCAATTATTAAACTCTCTCAAACAATTTCTGAACTCTTAGATTAGTTTATTCTCCAAATCTAAGATGGTTCAGCTGCAATTCAAAATTTGTCACTCTCAATTAAAAAAGAGATGTTAAACTCTTTTCTTTTGGTAATATTAATCATAGCAACACATATTCATTTTTTATTTTCTCTTGGCCATTAATCAGATTATCAAGTCATAATAAAATATGAAATATATTTAGAGGACACAGTCAGAATAGATATCATATAAAAAAAATTCTTCGCCTATGGTGTTAAGTAGGGTTGGTAGTGTCATCTATAGTTAAGATTGCCAGACATTTCCTATTAAGATCCTGTTCTATCAATCTTTAAAATTTCCGGGTCAACGTTTTCATGCTGGATGACTGCTTTAGGTGGTTGTTTTTTATTTTGTTTTCAGTTTCAGCTGAAATTGGTCAGTCATTTCTCCGAACAAGGTTAGGGAAAAAAGTTTGCCCATGTCTTAAAAAAAAAATTCTTATGACAGTTTCATTGAGAAATTCTGAATTCTTTGAAGCAGGGACTTAAACTTGGCAGGGAGTTTGACTGTGTCAAATGTGCATCTTGCCGTTCATGTGAAAATTTGGCCAAATTGGGCAAAGTGATGAGCCTCTGATAAATCTGTTGGTTCAAGCCCAGTCTTGTTAGTATTTGGCCACTAACGTCTCTGACAATTCCATCAGCAGTGGAATTCCTCAGAACTCTATAAACTGACCAGTGTGAACATATGCCAACCTTGCAGAGCAACTGAGCGTGTGCATTCGGGGCTGAGCTGGACTTCTCTTGTAATTGCTCATCCTGCTGCTAGGGGCCACAGTAGAGCCAGGCACCAGAACTGAGAGTAGGGAAACTGTTCTGTGCTTTTAATGTTGACCTAGGTCATGCCCAGCCAGTGAGCAGGAGAAAGTGGAAGCACCTGTTACAAATACAGAGGGATAAAAATGTGGGGTGATGAGGGCTTGCAGGACCCTGAGGATGAGGACTGGAGCCAGAGTATGGGGGAGTTGGATGGGAGCAGAAAGGAAGGGAGGGAGGAACTGCACTGTGTGTGGGTAGATAGGGATTGAATAGGAGCAGCAAGGGACAGAAACAGGCTAAAGCCCAGGGGCATAATAGTTTATCAACACTAGAACAAGTTCCCCCTCCAAAACCTGGAATGCAACTCAAGAGTCTTGAGTCTCTACATCAACAAATAGCTGTCAAACCTACTGTAGCGTGTCTCTGATCCACCTCTGGAGGTTGATCCACATAGGGTATGACAACCTACTATTTCTATCACTTACTCCATAAACTCATGTGGCAGAGATTTGTGCTGTGAATCAAAGTCTGGACCCTATAATGATTCAGGCTGATCAGAATGGGATCTCATGATAGAATATTTTTTCAAGGTTTTTAACTGACAATATGTGAAAAAAATGTGGCCATGTAATTAAAGACTGTATCAATGAATACAAGGAGGCCAAATTAAGGTTTCATGGACCACTTTAATTCTGGAATTTATTTTCTTTTCATTGCTTGGCTTTGCAACCTTTGCATTTATTTAACATTGTTTATGTAACCGATAATACTTTGTTTATATAACCTAAAGTTCTACTCATTCTTTTACCATTTTCAATAAGCTGGCCATTGGTGTTTTACATTTCATTCTGTTAGACAAACGTCAGCTTTTATCTCTCTGTAATTATTTAAACTTTTTGTTCCCATTATTAATCAGAGGCTACTGTGTTTGGGATCCCTACAGTATAGGAGGAAATAGTATCCTTTTTTAATAAGTTTTTTTCCTATTGAAATAAAATAAAACCATTAAAAATTTCAATTGGTGTTTTACTTGCTTTTCAAAACTCAAATTTTGGGCCTATATTGAGCTGGCAATATCCATTTAATACAAATTTCAAATAATGTTGCACAATTGAACCATAATCTGCCTTTTTGTAGGGGCAGGGAACATTTTTACTAACAGAATTTCAGATTGTGGCCTTTTAGGCTCGAGGACCTCAATGAAAAGCAATTTACAAAGTATTTCTAATATAACCATTATTTAACGCTTCCACCCTACAATTAAATTTTGTTCTCCATTGTCAAGGCAACAAGCGCTCTTCCTGGAAAAAGCTCATCATAGGGTTGGCAGTATACTGAGAATAATTAGAGTGAACAATTTTGTAAATGCCACACACAAATTCTCCCTTAATTAAGCAGTGTCTGCTACAAATCTTGTTACTGTTACACAGAATGTAGAAGTGTTGAATTATTAAATGAGAGCCTGATCTTGTATTCCTATCTTTTCCAAAACTACTTCTGTAGGATTCCTATTGCATACCCATCCAAAAAGGGTGAGAGCAATACGTTACTTTCAAGTAGCATGGAACATGTATGCAATGGTGTAAAAAATGCCTCCTTTTGAGAATGAGTAATTTTGATTTGTCCCAGCATTGTTATAAAGCTCTTAAGTCCTAAGAAAAGGTCCCTGCCCAGAATATTTTTATGATATCCAGTCTAACTTCATCCCATTTCTCCTAGCTTATTGCACTGAGCAATTCCTTTCCCTCCTAGAGCCCAAACTGGGACTGGTCCTTGCCTGGATCCATGAAGACACGAGCCTCCCTCCTCCCCTGGAGTGCTTTGCACAAGGACTGTTGACTATAATCAATGGATTTGACTGTAATATTCATGGGTTCTTATGAAGGAGACTTAGGCAAACCTTTATTAGAAGTCAGACTTAGACCATCTGCAAAGTCTGACTGCTCTCTGTGAGAGTCTCTGTAGCATTGCACTTCTCCAAGTCCTTATGCTCAGTCAGGCTAGGTCAAGTGAATGCCCAAGCATGGCTCTTTTAAGGAGAGATCCTCACATTGTCGTCACTGAACAAACAGATAGCTTTATCTTGATATAAAATACAAGTCACCTTGTTTTCCCAACAAAGACATAGCTTCAGTCTAGACAAGGCCAAGGAGGCCGAGTAACCTTAGTGAAGACTCTCCCCACCCACACCCCAAGAGCAGCATCTGAGGCCCAGCATGGAAAAGATGAGGCAGAGGGAGGGAGAGATTTGAGAGTGGCAGAGGATGGGAATTTATGACTTGGTAAAAAGGGAGAGTAGGCCTGTCTCTTGTTGAGAAGGTATAAAGGGGAGCACGAGGATCCTGTGATCTGGTGAAAAAAGTGTACAAAGGTGAGCAGAGGGAGCTTATGGCCTGGTAAGGGAGGATGAGGAATCACTGGAGTCAATGAAGTCAGGGGGTCACGGTGTGAGCACTAAGCTGCCTGCTTCCATCCCTTTGCAGGATCTGGGCCTCAGTAAGCTTCACTAGTAGAGTCTTCTGCATGCAATCCTGCCCCTTTTTTCCCTCCCCTAATTTTAAACGACACTAGATTGTCTGACCGCTGTGCTTCAGAAGACGACAACAATTTATGACGACGGAAATAATACTTAGTAACACACATGCCTCATTACAGAGCCTCTGACTCACGCATCTTAACATTGGGGACAGTCTGTGTTGGCCTGTGGTGTCTAGCTGTATATTTGTCATATTTCTGGAGAGCAGTTTAAATATATTTAGGAGAAAAATTCCAGTCAGTTGAGGAATTAAATTACTATTATGCATGCTTGGCTAATGTGGATTTTTTAAATGTTTAAAAATATTCATGAACACTTCACAAAAATTACAGATGTTTCACAATTTCCATGTTTTGTATTTGAGGGGGATCTGATGATTCTTTTCTTTGTTTTTCTGGTTTTTAGTACTTTGCTTATTTCTGTCTTTGAAACAATCAGCTAATAGTATTTTATAAACTTGTCTGAATACACTATAGAGAACTCGTGTCTAAGTGGTCACTTCAGAGTTTCAGTAAACCAAAGTGGAGCCAAATTACCTTAATGTAGCAAGAAAAAAAATATATAACTAAGGCCAGAATCCTGTGAGGTGCTGAGAGACCTTGGTCTCTAGCAATGCCAATGGGAATTGAGGGCACGTGCTACCTTGCAGGATTGAAGTGTAAATGAGCATATGAAATCCCATATTTGAAACTCTCTTATAGTTTCTGTATGTATGTTGCCTTAGTAAATGGAGAGAAATCAGAAATGTATGGAGAAGGCTGCTGTGTGGGAGCTCTAATTTCATTTCTGGAACTGATGATACGGCCTTGAGCCCTGGAGAGGTACCCTTTCTATAAATATCATAATAAAGCAGTACACTTGAAGCTGCATATTTATACAAAAATTAACTAGAACTGAATGTTTGTCTTTTAAACTGTTTTCAAAACGAAAAATAATTCAAGCCCCATATGTACAAATGCCACAGTTTTTCATATGAAATACCAAATTGAAAAGAATTTTTACCAAATTCCTTTTTAGATAAGACACTGCATGTACAATGCCCCTTTTTTGTTCTATGTGCAGTAATGCAACAGGAAATGGAGTGGACATGTATGAAATGAGATGTATTTACTAACCTGAACTCTGAGTAGCTTCAGTAAAAAGACATTTCACCTGGGCTGCACTGTTTAACTCCTGTTTAACAAGATTAAATCCTTCTAAAACCTCATCAGGCATGGAACTAATCAACCTGCCTTCTGTACTATATGCTGGTAATTCCACAACATGGTTACTTGCTGGACTATTGTGGAGAACCAAAGCGCTGACTCGAAAACGGACTTCAGGCTGTCAGATTGGGACTAGCACCAACGTCCAGAGGAAGTGAGGGAGGAGAGAGCACAAGGAGCCTATGCTCCTTTTTACCTGATTCTCTTCTCTTTATGCAGGCGGCGTTCAAAACTGCAGTCTTTGCATAGTGCTCCTCTGAAAGCCAGGGTTTTATTCCAGCAGCCATTCTGGTCAACTTCGCTTTAGAGTCTAGACGAGGCTTCTTTGTGGATTCCGTATCTTGTCTCATGCTCTCTCACTGTTAACATTTTATCCCATCTTGGCACCCCATCTCTTTCCATAGTCAGTTAGAGTTTGCATGATGATTTGGGGTTTACAAAATACAGGCAGAAGTGTTCTAATACCTTCAATGCATGTATTGATATTTCAAAGTTAATCAATAACAATACATATTTGAATACTGTGAAGGTCTGAATGTGATAATTCTCGGGGTACCCAGGAGTGGGTCACCTCATTTACCCTGTGCTTCCAATGACAGAGTCTTTCTTGTGGTAGCTGGGGGGTCAGCTCTCTGGTGCCTCTAGCCTTTCAGCAACTCCAGGCACACTCTGCCTATGCCAGCTCTAACTTTGCTTTACAGTTTAACAAAAGCTGCACCCCAATCCATGAACCCTTTTGAATTGCTCCCCTCTGATATCCAGCAGTTGACACTGGTTACTCACAGAAATTCCAGATCCTCTGCAGAGTACCCCAGTTTAAACTACCATTCCTGTAAACCACACAGCCCTTGTAAGCACTTTATTAAACCTTTTTTTTTTTTTTTTTTTTGCTATAAGAATAAAGATTTACTTGAAATAAGAGAGATGGAAACAAATGGTTATAACACAAAACAAAACATAAAACATAATCCAAGGTCTCCACTTATCAATAGTTATCTTTCTTAGCTAATAAAGTAGATTTCCCCCTCCCACCCCAAGTTCAGTTTGTTAGAGAGCTGGGCGGTTGTTCAATAGCCAGGATCCAAACCATTCATGAAAGCACCCCCTTCTGGCAACGGTTTTCCTCAGTGAATAGATGTAATGTCTTTCCCGACACTTTTATACTGACAAGTCTTTTGTTTTTTTCCACAACCCAGGCAAAGCTCTGTCTGTAAAGTTCCTTTTTCACCTCTATGTGGTTTTGATTGTTTGGTGGTACCTCCAATGTTTTCCTTTGATAGTTTTGGGAGGGACCAAGGTCGTTCAGATGAGCCTTGCATTACCTCACTAGCCGATTAGGGAGGAGTGACAGCTCCTTCTGGCTTGATTGGACCATCACTGAGGCCCATCACCTCCTGGTAACAGATTTCGATATAAATACAATGTTCCATAAATATAACCTGTACATACATCTCACAGTGATTGAATCTTGACATGTGATGAGCTTTCTGTACACCGCTCACGTGATATCATTTATGGAGAAATACCCTCCTAGATGTGTGGGGTGTAATGTGTTTGTCAGGTCTGGTGAGTCGTAGACAAAGACCAGAAGATCTTTGCCAAGGGACCTGTCACAATGAGGAGGGCAGTTGGTAGTATGGCACAGGCTTCAATTTTCATTTGATACAATGGCCACTCTTTTTAATGTGAAAAATACTCAACAAATTATAATAAATTTAACCAAATACTTCATTTTGGAATCATTATAAATGATTAGTGTTCTTTCTCATTCAAACTAAGGTTGAGTGTCCTAATATGAGTAATATAGGTCACTACTTGTGATTGCTGTTTTCATCTGCAAATGTTAAAGCTGACTTTTGTCAGGGTATTGCGATATATTACACCTCCTTGGCATGCACAGAATATGGTACATGGCAGTTTTGCACTCTTCTATATGCGTCTCATAGAGTTAAAAGTTGCATCGTTCCCACAAGAGAACTTGATTAACTTCAAAATACCTGGAGGAGCAAGTGTGACATTGTCTGGTATAGTTTTTTAGAACTGTCATGGCATATCCATCCATGCTGCAATGGATCAAGTGGTGGTGTGCCTGGATTCAAAGCACTTTTCTACACACATGCCTGAAGATTTGCTCATTTTACATTTTCTGTAAATGGTTCAGTTGCTGTTGGTAAGGAACTGAGCTTTGGTGGTGTTGTGTTATCTTTGTCAAGTCATTGTCTGTGATTTTTGCTGTGCTTCCAACATGGTGACACAGTTATCAGTAGCATGTAGCCATGAATGTTTAGCTGTTCTGTGACATAAGGTATTGTTACATTGATGTCACGCAGCGGAGAGGGAGTATCTAACTCTCAGTATCTTCAGCACAGCTTCCTATTTTGGCCTCAGTAAAGGCACTAAAGGCTCAGTCTGAGCATGCACAGGCAGCTAACAATCTTGGTACAATGTTCTGGTGTTACTCTGCAGTAGTACAGATCTCTATTACAGTTCTCTTGGACTGTGGGTTCCATAATCACTAATGATGTTAGGCCCTGTTCAAAGTAATAGTGCAAGAGTAATAAAAATGTCAGTGTCATCTGATAATACTGTATTCCACCAGTTTCTTTTCTACAACCATTACCATTTGTTGTACAAGGATGTTGTTGGCTTCCCCACATGTGGGAGCCATATTGTCTCTGTTGACTACAGCTTCCTGGTTTATTTCACTTGGGTTGTTGTCTCTGCCTGCAACGACTAGCTTGTGCTTTAGTGTGTGTCACTGGTGAAACTTCTTGTTTCGAATGAGTTCTGTACAAACAATGTCAATCAACTGTTTCTTTCAGTGCCCAACAAGACAACTTTCGGTACATGTACTGAACTGATGCACTCTGTTTGCTTCTGTAGCTCTACTAGCTCTTATTCTTCATATCTGTCAAAATCAGGATATACAATAGTGACTGCTATCGTATGTTCAAGGTAGACTCTGAAATGGGTCACAAAGTCCTTGATGATATTACTTGCTGGCCATTATACTACTCCTAAAATCAGTGGAACCATCTATGACTGTACAAGAGACATCTTGGGAAGTATGTCTAGTTGACACATTTGTCTACTGCTGCTTCTTTAGGTTAGACATAGCCTCAGCAAACCTCTTGTCTCCCAAGTCAGTGAACACTGAGATTGGTACAGGAGTCAACTCAAGTAACAAAATATTCTTGGTGTCAATGTCTCGTGAACTTGCTTGTAGGCCTGTCACTCTTGAATAGATAAGGTTAGTGTCAAATATCTTTGGATCAACCTGTACATGTTTTTTTGTCACTGCCAGTGTCTCTTATCCTTGGTATTGTCAGAGAATGTGTAGGCTGGCTATATTCAAATTCTTGCATTTGGTGAATTGCATTTGTAAGTGCGTCATCTCTATTGACAGTGGTGCCACTGTACCACTGACTTGTTTACTATGGCCTCTGGTTATTTAGTGGGGTCCAAGGGATCAATGCACAACTCAAGCTGCTTATAATGTCTTCTCTTTCTACTGCTTCTGCTGCAATCCTTGACTTCATTTCTCCTTTGTGGATCCCTTGTGTGTGTGCCTCATTGGTGTCATTTATCTTTGCAATGTCTTCCACTAGCCAGGAACATATGTGGAGGCTAAGTGTTAAGGCTAAATGAAAAGTAAACAGGCCTACAAATTGCAACTAGGTAGTGATAGCTAGCATGGAAAATAAACAATGAGAAACATGAAAGAAAACAAACTGTGAATGAGGAAAACAGTTTACTGTTATAATCTGTTCATGTCTAAATGTTCAATATGTGAAAACTAGTTCCCATGACTGAATATGTAAGAATTTAAGTGAGCGTGTGCTGAGAGTACAACAAGAATATGCCTTGTGTCTCGGTTCAGGGAGAAGGAGGCATACTAGCAAGATACATTGCTAATGCAGACATCACATATGTACTTCCTAGCTAATTATGTTCCATTACAAAATATTATTGTGATGTTTTCATTAAAAATAATTAAAATTCATTGAAAGTGCGTTCCCTGTCAACTGGCTTATGAATTGGGGGAGTGGGTGGTAGTAATAAATGCTCATATTTCAAAATGCTCAACAGTGATAAGATGTCATCAGGCAGTTTATTTGAATTTAGGGTCCTGAATCCATAAAAAAAAATTGTATGGATGATAAAACAAGATACTGCCAAAAACTTGCCTACTGGACTACTACTCTTGACTAGCACTACCTAAATGGGGTGGAGAGAAAGCAGACCCTCTATCCCCCCTCTCCTTCCCCATTGTACTGCATTATAGCACAGATGAAAGTGCATCTTCATCACTCATCACTTAAGAGCAGAAGGAATCACTGGAGTATCTAGTCAGATTTCCTGTCAATCACAGGACATCAAACTTTATCCAGTTACCCCTGTATTGAGCCCAATAATTTGGGTCTGACTAAAGTCTATCGTACAGAAAGGTATCCAGTCTTGCTGCAAGACGTTTCCTCTAGCTCTTCTGTCTTTTTTTTTTTTTTTTTAGCTCTATTCTGCATCTTCACCTATTTTTCAACCTCCTTTTAAAAATGTGGACACCAGAACTATGTACAGTATTTCAGCATTGGTCTTACCAATACTGTAAACAGAGATAAAGTCCCTTCCCTACTCCTGCTCACTGCTCCCCTGTTTACACATTCAAGGATTGTACTATCCTTTCTACCACAGCATCAGGCTGGATGCTCGTGTTTTCCAGTGTAACCCCCAAATCACTTTTCAGAATCACTGCTTTCTAGGATAGGTCTGGCTTGCATTAGTTGTTCCTAGATGGGTAACTTTGCATTTGGCTGCATTAAAAGCACACTTTGGCCAATTGGCTGCCGTTTACCAAAGGTCCAGATTGCTCTGTGTGACTGCCCCATCTTCATTTTTTACCACTTTGCCAATCTTTGTATCATCCACAAACTTTATCAGCAGTAATTTTATATCTGCTTCCAGATCATTGATGAAAATGTTGAATAGCATCAGTGCTAGTAATGATTGTTGCAGACCTCCACTAGAAATACTCCCCCACACTTGTTGACAATTCTAGCTTGACAAGTACCATTTGAGATCCGTCAGTTCAGCTGTTCTTAATCCATTTAATGTGTGCTCTATTGACCTTGTATAGCATTAATTTTTTAATCAGAATGCTGTTCAGTACTAAGTCAAACACCTCACAAAAGTCTAAATACAGTATTTCCATGCAGTTACCTTAATTAAATTAAAACTTGTAATTTCAAAAAATAATGAAGTCAGGCTTGCTTGACAAGACCTGTTTTCCATAAATCACACTGAATGGCATTAATTATATTCCTATCCTTTAATTCTTTATAAATTGAATCTCATCCGCTTTTCCATTACTTTGTCCAGGACCAATGTCAGCCTAAACAGCATATAGTTATCGAGTCATGTTGCTTTTTAAAAAATTAATATTGGCACAACATCAGCATTCTCATACTGCTGGAATCTCTCCAGTATTCCAAGATTTATTAAAAATTGACATCAGTGAACCAGAGATTTCCTCAGCCAATTGTTTTAGAATTTTTGGGTTCAAGTTATCTGGGCCAGCTGATTTTAAATGTTTATGCCTAGGACAGGGTTCAGCAACTTTTGGGAAGCATCTTGACTTACCAAGTGTTTGATAGAGGGGGAGGGGGCCTGTGGGCCATTTCCTGCTCTCCCCCTCCCCTTCCCACTGTGGGAAAGTGGGGTTAGAGGGGGGAAGGCTGCCTGGTCCCTATGCATTCAGGGTCCTGCGGTCCCCTCCCAGGAGGGGGGCAGAGGATGGGCTGGGAGGATGAGGGGCCGACCAGTTCGGTGCACCACTGGCCCTCGCCAGGAACTGCTACAGGCCCTGGGCAGGGCCACGCAGCAGCTGCTCCCCCACCCCTCCTGCTTTGCTCTGGCTCCAGCCAGGGCACCGCTGGGCCCATGTGGGAGAAGTCCAGGGCCGGAAGTGGGGAGCAGCCACCATGCAGCCCTGCTTGGGTCTGGGAGCAGCGCAGCAACTGGTTGCTGACCCCTGCCCTAGGAGTTGCTACTTAACATCCTCCTTGGTTACTAATAGACTGAAAAGTAATTCATCCTCATGGGATATGACTGTGCTTCTTCTGCGCTAGTAACTATAATTTTACCATATCCATCTAGTAATAGGCCTATCCCATTGCTAGGATTTTTTTTTGTTTTTTGTTCCTAATATACTTAAAACTGCTCCTTGTCGTCTTTAGCACTGCCAGCCATGGATTTTTCCTTGATGTCTTTAGCTTCCCTAATCAGATTTCTGCACTTCATAACTTACTTTGGTTGCCATCTCCCTCTTTTCATATACAATACGTTATTGCTCTTTGATTTCTAATTGCTGCCTTCACGTCACCACTACCCAGGATAGGCTTTTAGCCCAAGTTGTCTTCTTTCTTGATGTGCACTTCTGCTGCAGGGGTGTCAGGCAGCCATGATTCTGAGTTGTTACTCAGATGCCGAGTGGTACAGAGGTGAGCCACTGCTTGCTTGCTTTCATGGAGAATGAAGAGTAGTTTTGTCACGCATTCTGAATATTTCCCATTAAAGTTAAGCGTGTACATAACAGTTTGCAGGATTGGAGCTTCTACTGTAAGATCTTCTGGACAGGGGTTGTCCTCCCATATATTCATGGATATCATCTATCACATTGATTGCTATCATAATACAAATAATAAACACTTATTTTCTATAGATTCTTAGAAGTGCAGGTTATTCCAGAAGTTGGCATTAGACTCAAAATAGTCCCTCCAGATCACAGTGTGTTTCAAACAATAGTATATAAAATAACAAAGCTGGCTATTAATTCACTTGGAGGAAAAAATGTTCCAGTGGAAAAAAAAGGACGCTACAAGAAATTCTATTTTTGACCATCTTCATTAGTTACACTGAGTAATTATTGAGGCTTTTTTTTTTAAAAAAAAATTCCATATGCATTTGGTCAAACCATTCTCTACCATTGGAGAGTAGGAAAACACAGACTTGGAGATTCACTGTAGTGAATCCCAAAGTGTAGAGATTGTCAGCCTTTTAAAAATAACAAGAAATAAAGCAAAATCTGGAGATCCCAGTGTGGATTTGATGGTAGAATTCTGACTTGTATTTTAGATTTCACATTAACCCATACTTCAGACATTTGTATTGTATGATCCTGCTCCTGTTCAAGTCAGTGGAAGGACTCCGACTGACTTGAATAGTACAGGATCAAACATCAAAAGCCAGCTCTGAAGTCCATCAAAGTGTCTTTCCATTGGATTTTGGATTAGGTTCTAAGAGAGTTTACTGGTGCAATGTTAAATAGTTTCTGTAGAAAGACACAGTTCTGTGAGCAGCAACAGTAGTGCTTAACTTACAACCTTACATTACATTGCATTTTCTTAAATTTGGGTAAATGAATATTGGGGAATATCCCATTGGGGAAACAATATGATTATCTGAAGAGTATATGTACTATAAAACTCCTAGTTCTGGGAAAGCATTTGCTGACTTTTTTTTCTTTCTAGTAAACAGAGAGCAAAACTAAGAGTCACTTTGTTTTGTGAAGGCTGATTTAAAGGTTAGGCCAAGTCTATTGATTTTTTTTTTCTGAAATGATTTTATACTGCTTTCTAATGTATTTCTAAAGGAGTCTCTTTTATCTCTTGGTTGATACTGGTGTCCCAGAGTTTTTAATTTACAGATGTACTCAATCATTCATGACCAGAAACATCTGAAATATTTAGAATTTCTAATATTAAACTTCTTAAGCAGAATTTGACTGTGAAAATTGTACTGAAGCCTAAAAGAGCAGCTACTTAAACAGAAATAGCTTCACTTCCATAAATTTACTTTTAAAAGGGAGCTGACTGATAGGGATGGGTGGATAAAGTAAAAACTAAGTTTTGCCAACTAGAAGCATAATTTTATTGCAAGTTTTGTGATATTTGGTGGCTTTTTTTGAAGATCAGTCTCCTGATGTCATGTTGACATTTGAGAATCTCAGCTTCCAAAAAGAAAGTTTCAAATCTTCATGGTTAAGGAAAAAAGCTTGAAAACATAACTCCACCAGAAAGCAAATAAAAATAAACTTCTCATTTGTAAAAACTTTTAAGTAAATCTTTTTTCTTTTGTGCTAGACTTATGACTTCTGAATGCTTTAGTTTGGCAATACTATAAACATGTTAATTTCTGGAAAAGGACTGGTTACTGCTTTTAGGGGAGAGCAGAGGTTTTTTTCTGTTCTCTCATGACTCTGAACTTCCTAGTTTGGGCTGCAATCAGAGGAATTGAAATGCCATCCTAGGGACAATTCTCTTGATATTTGACCTGCCTTCAACCAGAGAGAAGGCATTTCACAAGACTGTGATCTTGAAGAATATTCTGCATGTCTGTACTACCTTTCATTTTAGGGTTTCTAAGCCTATTACATAGAGCTACATTGTGGCATCCAGCCACAAGTCCTGCATTGCTACAGGTCTGAACTGCACCTTCCTACAGGGAAACATCTGGAGATATTTTGTCTTATGAAGGCACAGCGCCTCCTAGAGAAACCTCTTTGTGCTGATGGGGTGAAGAGGGGGTAACTTTCCATTACACTTTTTTAAAGGTTGACATTGTACTTTTTCCCTTCACCATCCACCTCCACTGGTGGTGCATGGAAATGTGAGGGTAGAGCTATGGCTCTGCCTATTCTCCGCACTTCCCGCCCTGCTGGAACCATGTGGTATCAGTCCCAATGTGCTCATTCTAGAGACAAGCTGTTCTCTGACTGGATAAAGCACTGTAGACCCCTTCCTTAACCCCCTCCAAAAAAGATGTAGAACTTCAATAATGGAACAAATAGTAACTTTCACTCGACTGCAGCCACATCCACCAAATATATATGAAAAAATAAAATATGGATAGTGGATTGCAATTCAGCGTCTTCAACAGAACATAACACTTTTGTTTTATATATTTATATTATATACATTTATTTGGGAAAGTTATTGTATTAAAAATGGCATGTATGGTCAGTCTTCTTTTTTAGTTATCTTCTGAAATGAAGATTCAGCTCACAGTTGTATCTTTCAGACATGTATATTAGGTTTTGTCTGTTCTCCTTGGCTGACTTTCTTGTGAATTGGTACTATTGAACGGTTTTTGCTTTGAGGAAAAGTCTGATTGATTGTTAGCAACAGGTCAAGAAACTTTGCTTCTGTGTATGGATCAGCTGTGCTTATTTTCTTTTCACAAGTTAAGCATATCTTTCCATTGTGGTATCTTAGTCTACAGCTATCACAGGATGATTTTCTTTTCTTGTTTAAACAAATGACCTTCGATAGTTTAGTTTGTGTCTTACCTGTTAATAACAGAACATTGCATTACATAGCAATTTTTTGGAAGCTCTCCCATTTCATCCCTATTTTATATTTGGGAAACTGGGGCATAGAAAAGTAAAGTGAGTGGCAGAGCTGGGACTAATACCCGGATCCATTAAATTGCAGCTCTGTGTTCAAATCCCTATTAGAGAAGTTGCTCCATATCTGTAATGAAACAGTGCAGTCCTCCATTAGTTGTACAGTCACACAGTTAAGGATTTAAAATTCCTTATTTTCACCTCACTCTTTCTGAATGTGTTGTGGGGAAAGCTTCCTTTCACATAAAACATTATTAGTATAATCTCCTAAGAGATTTTTCCCAGAAGAAACTTTGAAAAGAGTGAGATTTGGAACACTTATGAATGTTTAGAAACCTGGTGGTATCTCATTGTTTCGAAAATCATTTTTAAAGATTTTTGTTCACTTGTCTCTGGTGAGTTGCGTTGCTCCAGGAACAGCTCTGTGCCCAAGGAAGCCCTAGATATGCAAGAGAATGCAGCTTATATTCTTTTTTTTATGTGTACCTGTTACATAGAACTCTTTTATAAGCAGTTGTTCTTCTCTCCTTGAAATATGATAATGTACTCTAATCCTCTTGTACCTAACGATTCCTAGTTAGGGCTGTATAAAAAAACCAGTGCTCCTATATTGTAGCCTTAATGCAGAACAATGAAGACATTAATGCCACTCTCTCCAAAACCCAGACTGCACACCAGACAAGACAAGTCTGAGTCTCTGTGTCAAAGATGTTGCTATCAATTCTTATTTTAAATGGCCACTCCCAGGCATACTGTTGCTTCTACAACTGAAAGGCAATACCTACACATTCATGCAGATAATTTAACTATGTCAGTTCAGGAATTTAATTCTGTATCATTTGAAATGTTTTAACACAATTCCAATTTAAAACTCACTTTGCCTAGGCCATCAAGTAACAGACTGAAACCAGATACTCGAGGAACCACACGGGTGAAACTTTATTTAATTATGACAATAAAGCATCCTATAATAAACTTGAACTATTTAACATGTATAAATGGTCCTTGCCTTTACCTCTGCCATTTTAGTAATTCTTCTGTGGTGGAACTGACTAAAGATGCATGCATTTGGAGTGCAGGGTACTTGCCGTGATGCTATTTTTTCACATAGGGCCCATGCTTTTTTCATATACAGGGTGGATGGTGCTCAGCAAATGGGTAACTATTCAATATTTCATCTTGTCTATGTGTGGCCTATGCCTTATTTACTGTACTCTATACAAACCCGGCTCTGAATACAGAATTATTAACTTCCTCATGAGCTCTGTGGCCCTTATTACTGTATTATCAGAGTGCTTCACAGACATCTTTGAGTCCGTTTTCACAACTCACTCACAAGGCATAGTGATATTGTTATCCCCATTTGACTGATAGGGAAAGGAGTCAGAGATTAAGGGCAAAATTGTCAAAAGTGCCTACTAATTTTGGGTGCCCAACTGGAGGCATCTACAGTCTGATTTTTAAGAATACTTAGCATTCTTTATAAGTATTTTTATTTTTTGCTTTCCAGGCAAGTCTCCATGCAAGTGAACCATTTTTGCTGAGACTTCATAAATAATTTAAAAATCAGTATGAAAAGAAAATTTCAGCCTGAATTATTAAAATTTGGCAAAGTTATAAACTGAAAACAGGGTCTTATAATGGGACTGCATTCAGCAACCTGAACTGTAAGTGATAGTGGTAGCTCCAATTATACTAATAGTTACTGTCGTAGATCAGGAACAGCTGCTTCTCTCTACAGAGAGCCAGAAACCCAGTGGAAATGACACAAAATGCTCTTCCTGAGTAGAAACAAACTTATTTTGGAGGACAGATGGAAGCGTGGCTGTAGGACACTATATTCTAGCTAAACACTGCTCAAATTAACTGCTCCACAGTAAAGTTGAAACAAAAATGCTAATGACCTTCCAGAACGAAAGCAACAACTTCTGATTCATGGCAGAGTGTGGGTTGGAACCCTTTAGTCTACAATTTGCGTTTATTTTATAAATGGTTATTCAAAGACATGCTTGCTGGTGTGTCTGAATCCTCACGCACACTAAGCTGGAAGCAGGTATCAAAGGTTTATTTCACAAGATATAAGTTTAGGCAAATTCATATTGCAAAAATAAACAAAGCATCCCCTAAATTTCCTGTAGCCTCCATATGTGTGCTAGCCCTGTTCTAATCCCTGGGTCTACAGCAGTAGCTAGATTGATCAAAGTTACAAGGTTCCATTTTGATACCAGTGCTAGTGTGGATGAGGGAGGAAAGGAGGTCAGTCGTGATACTACTGTCAGAGCTTCTATCTATGCATATTTAGGAGTCAGTCCTGGTGCACTGTAGTGCCACAAGACATTTCCTAAATTAAATCAGTGTTGCATATCAAGTCAAAACTCAGATGTTCTTGGGAGCATATTGTCTAGTGGATTGGACACTGAAGTGGGAGCTGGAATACCTGGATTCTGTTCCCACCTCTGCCAACAACCTGCTCTGTGACAGTGTGCAGCTCACATCATCTCTCAGTGCCTCAATTTCCCTTTCCATCTTTTGTCTCTCATCTGTTTAGACAGTAAAGACCATCCCTACTCTGAATAGTTAACAGTGTGTATGTACAGTGTCTAATATAAGGGGGCCTTGATCTTGTACAGTGCTTAATATTATGGGATATCTGAGAGATACGGGATACAAATATTAATAAAGCAAGCAAATTTCAGCAAAAACTAGCTGTAGCTCTCAATCTTGGGTAAGTCTTGTGTACCTGTGGAGTGGGGGCCCTTACAGTTTCTCTTCAGAATATTCAAGGCAAAACAAAGACAAATACTAACGCGCTGTAACTATAGAATGTGCTTGTGTTCATTTTGATAATGTTCACTTCAACGGTACTTAAGCATGTGCTTAACTTTAAGCATAAACTGAAGACCTGAAAGAAGAACAGGGCTTTAGGATGTAATGATGTGGGAGATTAAATAGAGACAGCTGTCTGATCTTGCCTCTTCCATTACCACAGTAACCGCCATTTTTCATAACTAGCAGTCACAGTTCAGATAAAACACCACACATTGTGTAACTGGTATGCCTCTAATCTGCTAGCTGCTAGTAGGCTAATAGATATCTTCCTGTGTATTATTAATGTTGAGCTAGAGCTTGATCCTCCTAACTGAGGTCATTGGCAACTCTTCCCCCGCAAATACACACACAATTGGGAATTAGCAAAGAATCCAGGAAGATGTGGCCAGTGTTTAATGGTTCAGCACAAACTGTGATGACAAATAGGTGATTCATTTTCTGAATGTTTCTGGGAATCCTGTGACCAACAGAATAGAATATGATGCTTACCTTCAATTTAAAGAACAGATACAACCACATGAAATAGTTCCCTAAGCTTAATAATTGTGGTAATTTTCTCCTTTTACTTCTCCAAGCTTTTCTTTGCCAGCTATTTGAGGGTGGACTTTTACTCTGATGCTTTATTGTCTTTCCCAGCACCATCAGCAAAATTTGGAGAGTGGGGAGAGGGATAGGGACTTTGGTATAAAAGAGATGTAGTAATTATGAATGTATTTAGTTAGATAATAAAGTCTCTGAGCTCATTAAAAATGAGAAACCATGGCAACCTCAACAACACATCCCACACATTAAACCTAACTAACAATGTGCAAAATATATTTATGAAGAAAAAACTAAACAAAAAGAAGGGGGGGGAGAAAACCCTTGTACTGGTTTATTATATTGCTATTTTTAATGTCAGACTCCTGAACAATGACATATTACTGCTTATGTAAGAAAATAATTAGAATTACTGCCAGTATAAGTATCTTTAGCTTAAAAAAATAGTAACTATCAGGCTTCTATACCTCTCAGTCTTAGTTCTCAGCATCACTCTTTCTTCTCCTGGGATTTTGTATCTTTAGTATAGAGTCAGATCTCTTTGTCCTGCTTTGAAGCCCAGGGGAGGATGCTGGGGGAGAGAGGAAGCTGCAGAGTTTTCCTGGAGCTGCCTTCTTTTAATAGAAAGACTTGGGGATTTAGGGGGACAGGTGAGGCCTCACCTCTGTGGATGTTAAAGGCTGGAGCCCATACTGCAAGGAGACATGCTGCTTCATTGGCCCCTGGAAGCATAAGTCCATCAGGAACCAAGTCAATGGCTGGGTCTCCTAGCACTGCAGAGGGTGCAGAAATGAACAAGAGGGAGATGATATAGTTCTGATCCATGTTTCCTCCTGCCCAGTTTTCAGGGAATGGTGTTGTGAAAGGTGGCACTTCCCCTGTTAAAGTTCTTCTTGCCTCTCTTCCTGTCCCTTCAACTCTGTGCAGATTTCACAGTTTGCACTCTGGTGCAGCTTGAATTTAGGCTATCGCCGAACCTCCAGACTCTGTTATCACTCAACACAACACAGGTGCTGCCATGCACCTCACTGAGTGACATGCGTACTCTGCCTGAGCCACTCATGTACCCACCGTAGAGCCAGGTATCAGCTCTACAGGTATCAGTAACCCCCACAGACCTCAAGCTCCTCACTACAAGAGTGCACCCTGATATTATACCCTCTTGTGGTGGACAAAGATTTGTTCAAGTACAAGCTTGCTGGTGCCCTCCCCCCGTTAATTTGATCTGAGATTCTTTAAACACTTCACTCAAAAACACACTGGTTAAGATAAAACATTAAACGAGTTTGTCTACTGCAGAAAAATAGAGTGTAAGTGATATAAGTGGTAAATGTAAAGAGACTAGAAATCGTTACCAAAGCAATAAAAATAGTCTAAATTCTACACACTAACTGGATTTGAATCTAGAAATGTCTCACCCTGAGAGATGGTACAAGAGGGCAACAGATCTTCAGTAAGTACCCAGTCAGTACACAATTAGAGATTGCTTTCCCTGCCTGGAACCACTGCTTCCCTAGTGCAAAGTTCTTTGTCTTCTTGACTGTTGCTTCAGGTGTTGAGTGTGAGGAGACAGAAGCCAAGTGATTATGCCACTCCTCTTCTTTTCACAGTCTTTTCCAGCTTGGTGGAACAATCAATGCTCATGACCTGGGGTTACCACCCTTATTGGACAAAGAGTGTTCATTGCCTACATGCTTCCCTCCATGAACTGTTCACTGCAAACAATCCCTGTTAGCGGATTCGATCCTGGAGTGGGTGAGAGAGAGCCATCAGTGCTGTCTGGCCACTCCATTGTTCAACACGAAAAGCTGGTTTGTGTATGTTTCACACCTTAGAACATGTTCTAATAGCATGTCCAATACTATTTCATAACTTCACATGCAATTATAGCCCACGCAATTCACCAGGCATACAAGGCATATTTTGTACAGAACGTATCATAATTATATGACAGTGGTAAATATGGGGTTCTGTGGGATTCTTTCAGACACAGAGTGTCACAGCGAGTTCAGCAAATGAGCTTCCACATAGGGTGAAAAGGAGTAATGTAGAGAGTGCAGACCCTTCTACTTTCACAGAGACTGAGCCAGACTACAGAATGCAAACAGCAAAACAGCATTGTCTCCTAATCCTGGCTCCACTGACGTCAGTGGGAGTTTTGCAGTTGACTTCAATGAAGCCAGGATATCACTGTAGGTCTCAACCTTGTATTTCTTGTTTACCCAAAATACCATTGGGAGACTTGGCTACTCAAAAAATGCAGGGTTGGGTCCCTAGTCAGGGCTGCCAAATATCTCATATGCTACAGTTTGTCCTGTACACACAACCCCTTATTTAACACTGTGCTCCTAGGGCTATTCTCTGTCTCTCAGAGTACAGAACATTCACATGCTGTAGCTTAATTAAAATTGCTATATCAGAAAATAAGCATGAGGAGGCTGGAAGATTGATAGCTTTCTCCTAAAATATCCTTGCTATCACAAGGATTAATCATGCAGATGCTATTCAGTATGAGACTGTGCGAAGTAAGCACTAAAATCAGTTCTAGAGACGCAGCAACAGTGATTGCTTGAGTTATGGGTACAAAATCACTTTCATTCTCATTCCTTTTTCAGTAACTTTCTAGATATTTCACCTTTTTAAGCTGAAATCTTCCAGGTTTGACCTCGGCCCAAAGACCAGACCGAATACCTGAGCAAAAACACCTCAGTCGCAAGAAGAACAAAACAGTGGATCAAATTCTCATTGATTTCAATTTGCTGGTTTACATTAGATGAAAATGTGGCCCTAAATATACCTTTTTTCAGTGATAAAATAGTCATGCATCATATTTTTGAACAACTCTGGCACTAAAAGCATTCTGGATAGAAAGCTGAAGTATGGCTTGGGAATAGCCATAATGAGAGCACGTGCTCGCACAGATTAATGATAATTTGTTGAGTCTGGATGAGTTAAAGGCTGTTTTAAATTAACTAAATAAATATTTACGTATCAGCAGTGCTCCTCAAGCCCTCAGCCTACCCTGTTTGTTCTGCTTTGTATTCTGCACATCATTTGTTCATATGCTGCAAGTACAGTGTGGTACAAATTCTGCTCTTAGTGTTTGCTGTTGCTCTTTAGCAAGGAGGGGAGGAATTGGAACCCAGTGCAGGGGAAGGCAATACCTCTGCTATGAGCTTGAGGGCTAGAGAAACTAGGAAGGCAAAGCTGATGGAAGCTGGAACCTAGAAAGAAAACAGAAGAGAATTTTCTATTGTTTCCTGAGAGACTGTATTTTGTTACATTAGGGGTGAAAACTTTGCCCCATTTACATCAGTAGTAAAACTTCTACTGATTTCAGTGGACCAGGAATTTCACCACAGACTCCAACTGACAATCATTATTTTTGTGTTCTTTGTATTTTGCCTCTCCCATAGTAAAGTGGTGTCTATGTACAGGGATGAGAAATTTGATTATAAATATGTGTAAAACTAACTACAAGAACATTATGTTTCTACTTGTTAGCTAGGGACTTCTTCCTGGTAACCACTGTATTACATTGTCTCTGGATTATATATTATCTCTTTTTTGTGACATCTTTGTGTACACCAGTATGCCATTTTGTTGCCTTCCAATGTACAATTGATTTCTGTAGAGTATAAAATGCTTTAAATAAAGCTTTTTTAAAACACCCCAAACAATTCTTGCACACAATTCCCCACCACCACCCTTTGGAAAATTAATTCATATACCAGTGCTAATGATATCAATTGCTAAATGTATTGTGATTTATCTCCTGAGAGACAATTATTTAAATTGTCATAAATAATGATAACTCATTGATAGATAGTTAAACGTAATATTTTTCATTAACACTGAATATCTGTATTTCCTTTTCACTGTGTACAATTTTTCTAATAAAATGAAATATTAGCCACTATTTATTATTATTCCAGTGACCTGATGAACTAATTTTAGTCATTTTGGGATTGGCAGAGATGATGGAGAAATAGGGTCATAATGTTTTTATATACCTAGTGATATTTTGGGAAATTAAAATGAAGAAAAATGTAATTTATAACTAATGGCTTTTGTTAAGAATGTTGTAAAGTTCAAAGCACAAAACCAACTAGGAAATGTGTATTTGTTAATAAGCATTTCTGTACTAAAAAAGCGGTAATATTTTAGCATCTTTGTATGTAAGTGGAAAAGAATGTAATCTGTCACTTTTGATTTGTAGTTAACTATTGGTAATAGGCCTTAAAGCAAAGGAAAGGGAGCCAGGACTTCCATCAGGCCACATTTTCTTTCACAGTGCCAGAAATTTTGTTGACCTCTTATGTTGATCCAGGATGTTTTGGTAAAACTTAGAATAATGATCCTGACATCACATTTGAACTGCATATGCCTACTCAGGAAATACTTCCTGTTCCTATACATCTCCCCAGTAAGCACTGCTTCCACAATGGGAACATGAGCGTAATCCTCCTTCTAAAGATATTTGGATATTTTGCAAAAGCAGAAAACTGACTTGGTGTTTCCTTGTTGTTTGGTATAGTAGCAAAGCAGATGTAGAACTGGATGAACTGTAGTACAGCATCCATGAATTGAATAAGGTTCCTAGATATGGACCTGTAACTTATCTGTGTAATATTCCACTCAAAGATCCCATACAAGATCTGATGTGCACTTCCTGTACCTTTTATAAGCCAACAAGGGACCAGGGTTACTGGGCATACTCTTTCATCAATAGAAAATATACCATCGTGGCTCTACTATCTAATGATAGCATTGCTTACCCATCATTCTCGTTATGTATACTTGGTGCTCTATTTGGCCATTTATTTTACAAAATAATAATGTTATTGGTTATACCGAGTCTTTTCACAACCCCACTGATTCCAGTGTAATGCATGAAGATAATAAGGTTGTATAAGTGTGACTGAGATGATCATTTGGCCCATAGTGCTCCCTGTTAAATTCCTCTGTAAGCAGGTAGCATTGTCAGTCTTTTTTTTAATTCCTAGTTCTGGTATTTATTCACTATGAGGACTTGGCCAACTAGTTAAACCTTCCTATCCCTTAATGGACTCATCTGTAAAATGAGCAACTCTACAGCAGCGATCCTTGTACAAAAATAAAATAAAAGAGAGCACGACATGTGTGTGTGTGTTTAAAAGTGTGCATCCAGAGCACAATGAAAAAAAAAAGTCTGTTCCTTTTGTTCCACTGGCAGCTCTCACACTTAGGCAGCTTCTCTTTATTTATTTTTTAATCACTGGATTTTATAAAATACTTGAATGTTAATAAACGGCAAGAAAACTCTTTTTGTCTGTTTTTACAGGTGATGTGCAAATAACCTGAATATAATTCATATATTTCAGGAACGTGCTACACAGTCCAGCTAATGAGGGTAACTTGTTTTTCTTTTCAGAATGCCCTGAAGTCACATTGACCAGTTACACTCTTCCACAGTGCCCCTAAATGCATGACTAACATCACAGAACCCCAGCAGTAGGATGGGTTTAGGAACTCAGGTAAGTGGGATTTCTTTATCGTACCATATGTCATAGCTTTAAATGTTTCTCTAATACTATGATTCACCCTGATAACATTAGAAAATGAGCTTTGAAAACCATGCTTTCTAAATTAAACTTTGCTAGTTTAAGTATTCACTAAACTTATGAACAGTATAATAATATGCTCTTGGAGGAGTATTCAATTTAAAATTGTCTGAGTCCTCCTTGAGAAGAAGATCTGTCCAGTTGCTAAGGGGTGGGACTAGGACTCAGGAGGCTTGGGTTTATTTCCTGGCTCTGCAACAGATTTCTGTATGACCTTGGGTAAGTAATGTAGGGTATGTCCAACCTAAACCACTATAGTGGCATAGACATAGCCCTGCACTTCAGTGTACACACTAATTATGCCACCAGAAGGGGCTCTCCTGTTGGTGTAGGTAATCCACCTCCCCAAGGACTTGTAGCTAGGACATCAGAAGAATTCTGCCATCAACCTAGCGCTGTCTATACCAGGGGTTAGGTCAGCATAGATATGTCTCTCAGGGGTGTGAAAAATCCATACCCCTGAGGATGTAAATTCCCACTGTAAACCAGCCCTTAACGTTTCTGTGCTCCAGTTCCCCATGTGCAAAGTGAGGATAATACTTGTCTATTTAGATAGTTAACTCTTTGAATCTGCAATTATGTACAACATTTAGCACACTGGGACCCTAATTCCAGTGGGGGCTTTGAGGCAATAATTAACATTTCGTAGAAGTACCATCCTTAAATACTTTTGGGAATTACATCATAGCATCAAGAGCTGGTTTACACTGAATATTTACATTGGCTAGCTATGTCTCTCAGGGGGTGTGGACTTTTCACACCCTTGAGAAACATAGCTATGCTGACCTAACCCTCAGTGTAAACAGTCCTAGGTCAAATTAAAGAATTCTTCCCCCTCTTGCTGTAGCATTTTAAGTGTAGACAGACCCTTAGTAGTTTCTGTTAGCACTTATGGAAATCTCCACTAACTTCTCAAGCTTCCTCTGATACTCCATTAGTACATTCAGTCAGCCATTTAGTTTGTGTTTTGATTATATTTGTAGCTATTGAGTATTTCAACTTTGGTACAGATCTAGTGAAGATGTAATATTCCAGATCTGTACTTCACATACTTAGGATCCAGCTCCAGTAGAGTCTGTGGGGGTCTAGGGCCGGTTTCACTGGGATTTGGATTAATGTCTTGGTGAGTCCTTTTTTTGCAGGATTACTTTTAACAGAAGTCCTTGCAGAATATGCCATCTCAGAAACACAAATATTTTAATTTTCTTTGTCATGACAGATTTTTAGAAATGACCCAATATGGCTGTGACAGAAAGTACCTCTGTGTCTGCATGGTACACATTATTGTAATAATCTTTGTACAAAGTAAGCCTTGTGAGATATCATTTGAGAACCCACAATTTGTTGGCCAATATTGTCCTGATAAAATGTGTGACCACATGGTATGTGAAGTTATAAGATTCTGAGGCAGAATGAAGCCCTGTGTGCACACCCACACATTATGCCTTGTTAGATATCAACTGAAAATCCACAATTTGCTGATCAATAATATCATGGCAAAATGCATGTAGCAGCATTATATGTGAAGTTATAAACATAAGTTGAGATCATGACTAAAAGTATGTTTCCAGAGATGTCTTGGGGGGGTAACCAAACCAGTTCCTCAGAGGCAAAGGGCAAGCTGACACCTCAGACAGGTGTAAACAAGGCTGATGGGCCATTACTTGCTAAGTGGCCATTTTTTGGAAGGAAAGGAAACGGGGGGGGGAAAAAATCTACATCTTAGCAAAGAAACAATGAAGTTCCCTTCCACACAGACTGCCTGTTGCCTTGCTCTCAGCTGGAAATGCTTCTCAAAGTGGGGACAGAACTATAAAAAGAAGGGGCAGGCACACCAAGGCATCCCTCTTCTCAGAGCTGACCCTGGACCAAATGGCACCTCAAGTGAGGATCATCTTTGGTTCCCCTCCTCCATTTATTAAACTTTTAACTACTTTATTTTTTATTGCATTTGTAGCCCATTTCATGATTTTGATTCATGATTTACATGCATGATTTATCCCTGTCATGTAAGATGATAAATTTGCATGCTAGGCTCTGTAAATCTGTATTTATTTATGCCATATATGAGCAAATATAAAAAATTCATTTTCTCTAAGCTTGTAGAAACTTTTTAAAGAATAACTGAAATGTACTAACAAGAAAAAATGGAACAGTGCACCAACATTGGGTAGACCAGTATTAAATCGTGTTTCAGTAGGTGATGGCTTTAGAATGTTAACTCTCATCTTTTAGTTCAGAAGATCTCCTTTCTCACCTTTGCCCTCATGAATTGAAGCAAGGCATCAGAAAGATAAAAAAATTTATGATCTATGTTGTTCTGTTTCAGATATTTTCCCATCAAATTTGCCCCTTACTGCAAACTAGATTGCAATTGAGCTTTTCACTTCCTATACTGAGCTCCTGAAGTCTTCTTCGGGGGCATCTTTTATTTTCTATGCGGGAAAACAGACAGTATTAGGGAGTGCAAAAGTCTATGTTCTGCAGTCTTAGAAAACCATCAAACAGTACGTGTTAAGCGTGGCAAAAGAAGTAACAGTATTTCTTTTATATTGTTGCGTAGATGGGTGTTTAATTGATATCTCTGGTATCTCATTAAATATGTCCTGTGTTAGTTTCTACTTACATTCTTCACATCTTAAAACATGTACACTTTCACAATAAAACAAGGTTCACAATATCACAGCTGGGCTCTCACATCACTTCAGTTTGTTCTTATATCTCTCTGACTGACTGGCAGCACCCCGCCCCTTATATGCCCATGAGGGAATGGCTGACAGCGTTCTAGGAGGTTCAAGGAAATGTAGTTCTCAGACAGTCTGAAAGGTTCCATGAGGTTCTACAAACATCCAGAAGATTCTAAGAGATTAGTGAAAAATGAATCTACATGTGGAATACCTGAAACATTTTACTATTCTATTTTCCCTTTTATCGCTAACAACAAAAACAGCACCCTGCATCTGGTGCTACCCAAGCCTGGAACCCCAGGCTGTCGCCTGCGTCACCTGCCCCTAAATCCTGCCCTTTCTCTCTCTGGCCATCAATTCACTGTACCAGAAGGAACAAAGGGAGGTCCTGGCCTAAAAAGTGTTGTCAGTAAGACTGCTGAGAGTATGAGGTAAGAGAAACTTTGCTTGAATCTGATATATTTTAAGACTTTTTTATTGTTTTATCTAATCCAGTGTGATTAAATTAAAGTGTCTGGGGAAACTCCATTTCGGTTGGCAAGTTGTGTGCATCTTATTTCTATTAAAGCAATAACAGACTTTATATAATTTGTATTATCCAGGAGAGGGCTATGCAGTACAGGACATATATTTCTAGAGAAAAATCTAGGCTTGGGGTGTGTTGGGGTCAACTTGCAGTGTAGTCAAGGCTGGTAAGAGCCAAGGCATGGCTGGTTGGCTGCAGCACACGCAGACACAGCTGGGAGGGATTTGCATGCTGGAGGCTATTTGTGAGCAGTTCAGATTGGGGGCTACAACCGCAAAGCAGTGTTAAAGGCACCCCAGGTTAGAGGGCAGGGGTGACACAGCTACTCATTAGTCTGGATTATACCCTTGGTATATCACAACGGCCATTTGAAATGCATCTGGAAAGAAATGTCCACAGGACCTTGTAGACATTTTGCTAATTTTCTCTAGTGGCTATCTGTGGTAGATTCCACTGACATTTTTTCAAGGCATCAGACGCTCCCCTAAAATAGGTCTTCTAAGGGAAAGCAATGAATGAATACAGCTGAGACATTATCAGAACAAACTGTCTGGAGACTACTGTAAAACAATGTCCTTTATCCATTCAGCCATAGCCTTGTCTACATAAGGCTACATAAGGCTATCAAAATAAAAACATAGCAAAAATAACACATTCTAGTAACGTAATGAATAAAAACCTCTTTTATCATGAACCTCCTCATACTGTGAACTGCACTCAAAGAACCCTTTCAGCCTAGGCTGCTTAAAATATAAATCTCTTGTCTACTAGTGGACAGTGCATGAAGAACTGACCTTTTGTTCCTTTTTTTCTTTTCCTTTTATATTATATCTCATTAGCATGCCTTGATAGGTAGGGGGTTATGCTACAACAGAGTCCACTCTGGTGGTGGTCTAATTACTGAACTATTTTAGTCAGTGTCATGTTCCTGTACTAAACAAGGACTGGCTACAGAACCTGCTTATACTTGCCAGATGTGTTCATCCTAAGATCCTTTAATATTCTGTTAGGTATGGTTGAGATTCATTTAAATAAGGGATTTCATACACAGTGCAACTTAGTGGCTGAACAGTATAATACAGTTTAGCATTCCATTAATTCTCCACCTTTAAATTCTACATTCCTACCATTTACAACATTCACACTGTCTTTGAAGTTCAGTATGGCTCAGTCTGTTAAATGTCTCTGAATCGTACAGGTTTGCTGATTACACGACCTGAATATGTGACAGCTTGGCCTCTGACTCTCCATTTGTTGCAATGACTTTCTGTGGTTGGTTTGGAATCCTTGAGTAGCTGTTGTCATCTTGTTCTGCATCTGCCATAGGTTGATTGTTCTTTCTTAGGAACAAACTAGATGTTGATGTTGCTGGTGGTTTCTGTTGAAGTCTCCGCTGTTGGTCTTGATCACATATGATTAGGGTGAGGAATTGCTCTCCAAAATCATATGTGATTGAGACAGAGAACGGAGACTTGGAGTTGTCCATCCATTTTCTCTATCCAGTTTGACATGAACATGGTCACCAGGTTCTAGACCTGGCAACTGTCTGACTGATTGACATCTGTTCTAAAAGTCTTCATATACACTTTTAACCCTTTTATCTGATTTGGCTACTCTCTCCATGTCTGAAACTGGTTCTTTTCCAAAGTTGAAATGGGAGTTCTGAGTTGTCTTCCCATTAGGAGTTGTGCTGGGCTATATCCAGTAGCTGCTATTGGTGCTGATCTGTAAGTCAGAAGAGCAAGGAATGGATCTTCCTGCTGTAGGATTTTTTTGGCTCTGTATGGCTCTTTCAGCCTCTCCGTTAGCTTGTGGGTATTGTGGGCTGTTAGTAATATGACCAAAATAATAGTTTGTTCAGAATTCTGCTGCAGTGAATTGTGGTCCATTGTCCATAATTATTGGTTCTGGAATACTGAAGTGAGCAAAAGTGCACTTCAGTTTCTTGATAATGCTGCAACATTATCTCATGGCTTTATGTCTTTCTAGTACAATATTTCTATATAGCTGGAAAAACAACCGATGGTGATGATGATGTCTTCATAATTTACATAAATCTGCAGCTAGTATCTTCCAAGGTCTATCTGGTAGAGGTGTTGTTACTAAAGTTCTTTGTGTTGTGTTGTTCTATTAGTTCTGTAATGTTCACATGCAGATACTTTATTCTTTGTCCTTGCTGATGCCCAGCCACCACACTGACTGGCTGGCTTGTTCATGGCATTTAGTTAATCCTTGATGTCCTTCATGGATGAGGTTTAGGATTTCTCCTCTTATTTCATTGGGAATTACAATGCTATTGCCTCTACTCCCTTTGACTCAATTGTCCACACATGGCAAAGTAGTCTCTTGTCACTCTCTTCGTGTCCTTTAGACATCTGAGCCACCCGTCCCTAATGTAAATTAGAACTTCTTGAAGTTGTGTATGAGGTTGCTTCTTGCAGCTTGAGTAATTTCTTTTCAGACATTGATCTGTGTCTCCACAGCATCCATTTATGTCATCTTCAAGCTCACAGGTAGTTGAGTGCAATGCTGGATTCCATACTACTACCAAATTTTTCTCAGGAACATATTTAGCAATTGGGTTAAATTGCATTAATCTTAGCAACAGACATTGCATCTCAGGTCCAGGTCTTTTCTGTGGATGAGGGTCACAGTCTGTTATCGGCGTAACGAAATTCAGTCCACACAGATCAGTCAGAATGTTTTCCTCCTGTATAGCTGTGGCTAAGATTAAATCTCTCTCTAGTTATAGCATCTGTGAAGGGTTTTTATCTGTTATCCAAATAACCAGCCTGTCTCTGATATTTTTGTGTTTTGCATTCCCAAAATTATAGTTTTCAGCCGATGTATGCAGAGCTCTTATAAAACATTTAACATTTTTCCCTGGTTCTTGAATTCTCTGGTGAGAACATGCTCTTTCATAAATCACATTTCTCTGAAATATAAGGTATGCCTCAAACATAGCCAGAACCCTTTCATAGTCATCTTTGGGACTGTCTTAAGATATGCTCTGCTTGCTTCACTATATCATAAATTATAAAAACCGAAACCTGTGTCGTCAGTCTCCTCGTGGACCTTGACAGCAATGCAAACTCTTGTTTCCAGTCTGTCCATTTTGAAGATTTGTCAAAGCTGAAATTCTCTGAGGCATTGAAGAGTGGCATGTTGATGGGATCCTGCAAACTGTATTGCTTTGTCTGCTTTACAGTTTGTTGCTATTTTTCCTTCTGTTTCTGTTCTTAGTTTACTTTTGACACCATGTCATGTTCCTGTGCTAGATATGGATTGGCTACAGATCTTGCACTGGATGTCTTCATCCTAAGATCCTTTAATGCTCTGTCAGGTATCACTGCTGTTGGTTTAAATAAGGTATTATATCTACTTTGCCACCTGGTGACTGAACAGTAAAATAAAGTATAGCATTCCATTACAGTCAGAGCTACTCTAAAAGTGGATTCTCATCCAAAATGCTGCTTCACATCTAGTTCTTACTCCTAAGTTTGATTTGTTCATTGCGTTCTAGGCTGCTTGATTTAGTATCGTCTTTCATAAGACTAACTCCCACCCATGAATTTTCATAAAGGTTGCCCACTTCATATGCACTTTAGCTTTTTCAGTCAAGGAAAAATGGAAATTGCACTCCTAGAGCTGAAATGCTGGTTCCTATCCTGTTTTATACCACTAATGTATTTATAAAACAGTAATAAGCAATTTCTCATAATCAAATTTGTGTCTACTGTCCTGCTTTTATTCTTCTTTCAATAAACTGATATTGATTTAAAGCCAACAACCCTTCAGAGCACACAGGGATTCTACATGTGTTTTTTTCCCCCCTTCACATATAATGACCTTGGAGTCCACCCAAATTTCCTCTTTTAAATATTCAGTGAATAAGACTAATTGAATGAAATGTATTTTTCCATGGAAATAATTTTTTTATTCTTTGATTTTTGAGCTTGTACCATGCTCAGAGACACTTTTTTTTGTGTTGAAATATTGCTGCTACCAACATGATTGGAATTATTGCATTAGTCTGTTTCTGGCTGCCCCACATGCCAAGTGAGAACTAACTTCACCAGGGTATCCCAAATAGAGCTATTAGGCCATGACCATGAAAAGGTTTTTATCAGAGAGTGTTGGCTGTTGGAGATGGAAATGTCCTATTAGATCATCATGTCCAACTATTTACCAATACAAGGAGTTAAACTTCAGTGTTTGCTCAGTCTGTTTTGAAATAATTTAAGTGGTGGGGCTTCCACTGAATGAGCCTTATTTTTATCATTTTCCCGTGCTCTCAAACTCTCCACCCACTCAACCTAAATTCAACCTAAATTTTTCGTTTGCTTACTTCCTCTCATTACACACACACACACCTCCCCAAAACTATACTCAGCAGAAATTCCTGGATGGGTTCACATGCTCCTTTCTTTCTGAGGTGGGGCATATGCTTATAGTGATATTAATTGAAGCATCAGTTCACGCTATCAACCTAAATCCCATACCATGGTTTCACGCAGCTCATAATACACCCACATTTAGTTCTCAAGACCTCTTCAATTGTTCCACTTCACAACAGAACAATGTTAACAGTACTTAGCAGAATATTTTAGAGAAGGCAGCTGCCACGTGTTCCGTTATATAGCCCTGCCTCTTAAATTTTTTTCAATATACACACGTGAGTTACTGGGCAGACACGTAAGTACTGACTGACTCCCATTGCAGTTGATGGAAGTTACATTATTTTCTTCAATGGAGTAGGCTCAGGCCCAAAATCAAGAGGCTTATTATCATGGATTCTGGAGTTGTGGAGAACAAATGGACATGGTGTTTTGTTTCTACAGAATATCGTTACCAGTAACCTCTGAGTAAGCTATCACTATAGTCAGGAAAAATACAAATTAACGGCCTCATCTGTCTCAAGAGCTGGACAATTGGAGGTGATGATTTAACACTGTGAAGTGAAATAACACAATCCTTCCAGTTATGGCCATTTTTACTGACTAACTAATGCTCATGAGAGCACTTGGAGTGAATGTCTACCAGTGACCTAGTACCACTGAGTGATGCAATACTAATTAGTGCATCCAGTGTGATTCTATACTAATGTAGTCCCTAGAGGGCAAGCAATTAATGGGTTTTTCAGTAAGTGTAAAACATTTTGTGCTGTATTTACCATAAATGCATTAAATTCAATGGCAGACTTTTATTCATAAACATTTTTAACTGGCTGCACACTTAAACCTATAGGCTGAATCGTACAGATGGGAAATAGGAAAACAATCTGAGGTTTCCCCCTAAAAGATGGTCTTGAAGTATCTGTACAAGTCAAGCATGCTCTTTATGCATTAGGGAACATTGAACGATTGCATTGTGCAAACTACTTCATAACAATTGCGACTATTTTAAATATCTTTCAGTTAAACCTGCAAAGTGAGCCAGTTTCACTGGCAACTCATGGGATTGGAATTTAAAAAGACAAACCACCTTCTGCTTAGAAATCAAAATACTACTAAATTACAAAGTAGTCAACTTCAAGACAGAAGGTAGTAAAGTCTCCAACCAAAGGCATTCCACACCAATATTCAGGGCCTCACGCTTATTCATAGGAAGGAAATAATGCAAGAATAATAGGAAGCCTGGAAACAGCAACGAAAAGCTTATCGGATTTAACATAATGGGGAATATTTTAAAAGAATGCAATACTCAAGGTTATTATATTTTGGGAAAGTGAATTGTAAGGAATTAGGAAATCTAAGTCAGTGGAAGGAAGCATTGAAATCCACCAGTATGAAAGAAGGCAAGCAAATTCTCTGTTGCCAACTTTTGAAATTTTTATTGAGAGTTTCTCAATATTTGCTGTATTTCTTAAAGCCCTGGATGCTGGAGGCATGTGATTAGACGAGAATTTCAGCTTTAATTGAAAAGATTTTGATATTTATGGCTGTATACAAAAGCTTGAAAATACAACCTGAGTGAAAACGAAGGCTCAGAAACCAGAAGGCAAGTAAAAAGAAACCATGAGCTGCAACAGAGACTACAGCTCCTGTGATAAGGAACAGGATAAGGAATAAAAGGAAAGTCTGGTATGTTTTTATAGGGTCTGATTTAGCAAGGGAAGTAAGTACATGCCTGACTTGAAGGACAAATAGTTCTTGATCAATGGGACAGCTTGGGTCCTTAAAAGGACTCGTGCTAAATACCTTGCTGATTCCAGGCAATACAAGGATATCTCCCCACAAAAATGTGACTGGTTCACTTTTTGTATTTTGGCATGCAATTTGCATGGCTTCTAGTTGACTTCTTTCTTTGTTCTATAGGTAGAATGATAATTATTTAAATGGGAAAAAGAGTATTATTATTAATATTACAGTTAGAATAACAAGTGAGCAGTGGTGACTTTTGAAAGTAACAGTTAACTTCTCTCTACAGCCATGAATTCAAAACTGAAACCAGGTTTTGTATGGGGTTTATGCTTGCAAACTAAAAAGATAAGTGAGGTTTTGAAAAAGAAAATTAAATTCACCCTCACTTGTCCCATTTCTAATATAAACTAAAGTTACTGGAAAGCAATTTTTTTAGAAACTGCATTAAGTAGTTTTTCCTACTCAGTTGTAGGGGAAATAATATTAAGTCAGAGCTTTTGTTAAAATGCAATTTGTACAACCTTAAGCAAGTTGTCAGACAAGAATACAACCCCTAGTGAGAAAAGCCCCACTGATCTGTGTGTTAATATGAAGGGACACCATACTATAAAACAAAAGTTCTGAGGCAAGAACGTTGTCAACTGGAATACAAATGAATCAGGCTGACAGAAGGCCATTTTCTATGACAAGGGAACTGCATTTCTCATAAAACTGTGTGAATGCACATCTGGTTTTTGAGTGGCAGTATTTATAAGGTAGCTTATGTTGTACATACTTTAAAGAGGAGAAGGATTGCATCAAAGATATAGGTGTGAGAATAAGATGAACTGATGAAACTACAACAAATTGGCGAAGAAACCTTTTTAAAAAAATTATTTGAGGAAAATTATCTGAGGAAAAGACATCATCTTGGAAAGAAGTTGAAAGATATCAAATGTGAGAAGTACAACATTTTCATTATAGAATCTGAAACACTGAAGCCATGTGAAAGTTTCCTTACACACTCAAAGCTTTGCTCACGTTTGCCAAAAGACGTGATAGTGAACTGAGTTACTCCTGGGTGCTGACAACATGAACATCTCACAAGGATGTGACATGAACCTAAGGAAAATCTGACAATTTCAAGAGAGGGGTTGGGTTCTCAAATTGGAGAGTTGGAGAGGAGAGGAGAGTAAGTATATGCCACTCAGAAGAAGAGAAAATCAACACAAAAGCACTTAGGATTATGTAACACATAATTAATCAAAATAATATATAGGTTGTCATGATTGAAGATGGGCCTGGACTGAATATTGTGTTTGAACTTTCAACTCCAGATATTGGTGTCTGAAATATTAATTTGTTTTTATAATCTAATTAGATATGCCTGGGTTAGGAATAGACATATTAACATTTTCATAAGGATCTTAGCTAAGACTTTACCACTCATGTTTTGTCTGCTCTACATGGGCACTAAACTCCATGGTACTTCTTGCAAGATTTGGTGTTTATCCAGGGTCCTTGTCTACTACTGTCTTCTCCCTAGTGTCATGATACACACTGGGAGGAAGCCACTTTTTATGCCAGAGATGACTGCATATCTGCAGGGCTCCTTACCATGAATCTTTCTGGCTCTGAGTTAGCAATGGTTGCTAAAGCAAGAAGAAACCAAAGCTCACTAAAACCCCTTTCTTTAGCAACTAACCACACACAATGTGAGAGGTATTGCTTTTCTGGGTGTTGCCCCAGTGACCCAGACATGGCAGCGAGAGCAGCAGAGGTAGTCACAGCAACAGCTCTAGGAGCCAAAACATAACTCCCTCCAATGCCGTGTCAGTTGTGACCACATCCGCAGAGTCTGATAGCATATGAATGGCGGCAGCTGTAGCCATTAGCTTTCCCGTCGTGTGATTTTCATTTATATCTATATCTATTTATTTTCACTGCTTGACCCAGAGGTTTAGTGTATTTTTTTCACTTGGCTGTGGCCTGGGAAAGTGAGACCTGTGAAAAACACATGCAACTTGTCTGATTGCAAAGACACAGCCTCACTGAGAACATCTGAGGTGGCAGGGATTAAAAATCCATTGTTCAGACAAATGCAAGGAGCAGTTTGTAACTGACAGGCACCCATATTGGCTTTAGTGAGGGGCACAACAAGATAAGCCCAAACGATTTTTGGGCAGAAAGAGGATTCTGCACCAAGGGCAATGCTGCTAGAGGGTGGCCACAACAGAAATACTTTGTGTGAATAGTGTTGAATTCTGAAATCTGATTTCGAGTAATTATTAATTGAGTTTAATCTTAGACAGCATTTGTTGTCTAGAATGGCTGAGTCACGTAGTCACGCAGCAGAGGCTGAAAGTGCTGCTCTGACATTCCTGAGAGGCAGAACCCATCAGAGCAGCATCAGAGGATAGGCAGACTCAGCCAGAGGGCTTGAGTCTGATCTCAAACCAGTGTAACTTCAAGGTAACTCCTGATTTTCACAGGTGTGAGTGAGATTAGAACTGGGCCTTCAGCCTCTGACTTTCAAGGGGGAGCCGTTCGATCTCTCTGCCTCCCTTTTTATGACTAAAGCATAGGAAACAGCATCTGGTAACCCAGAAATCCACTGGCAGGATTTGGATTCTTGAGCAAGAGAGGGAGGTGTGTTGACACAGGCTGGCCCTGGCTTTTACAGAAGCATCAGCAGGAGTCGTTTATTCCCTGGCTCCTTTCCCATTTTCCTCTCGCTCTGCAGCAGCAGCGTAGTTCTCTCCCCGGATGGCTCTGCATCATGATTCCTCCCCCGTTCCACTCCCACTCCCTCTGAGACATTTGATTAGCTCTAGTGACATCAGGAAATCCTTGAAAAACGACTTAGAAATAATGTATTTGTGAGGCAGGAAGATTGTATATATAATATTGCACATGCAGCTCGAGAGGATGGTAGGCACATTTTTAATATGTAAATAAATGTGCCTACCATCGTCTCCAGCCGCACATGCAATATAAAAACATGTACATGCAGTGCACGTGTATATCTGTAGAGGTGTGCATGGGCTCAGGTATAATATACATGCATGCACATCAAAATAACTTGTATGTCAACCAGTAATGAAGAGCTGGTTCCTGAGACTTAATAGCAAGAAAAAAGTTGATAGTTCCTAGAGAAATCTTTAACTGTCAGTGTATTAAATAGATATGTGTAGGTGTATTGAGCTTGTTAATGGTACAGTACATGCAGTACAATACTGAAAAAGTAAATTAATCATCCCAGGTACTGCATATGGGCATTGCTAGTTTCTATGTCCCCTTTGCAATAAGGACTAAAATAACCTTCTGCAACACAAGTGTCTTTTGTAGTGAAGAGGTATAAAAGCCTCAGACAAAAGGGACGTGAAAAATTTCAGCATAAATGCACTTAAACGTGGCACAGAGCAAAGCTCTGAAAGCCTGTAAAATGAGATTTTGGAGAGAGAATTTCCAGAAGTAGAAGCAGTTAACTGTTGTTTTTCAAATGCTGTGCATAGAATGTTAAGAATTATTTGGCTTGATTTAACTTGATGTTAACAAACTGTAGACATGCTGTGTGAAGGGCAATATCTAATATAATCGGCAATCTTGGGATCCTTTTAACAGGATGTTTAGATAGAGGTAGCTAAGCATTCATGACCGTTTTGTCCAATGCAGTCCTCTCACAGTACATGTGCTCTGAATGGCTTTGCAATGTGTAAAAAGTGCAAAGGGCATAGGGTTATATAATGATTAAAAACGTAGAGATTTTAGCTCTGCATGAATTCATGTAATATGAGGATTATGACTCTCTTAATGATTTCTTTTCAGCAAGAGTTAGAGGGTGTGGCTTTGTAGGGAAGGGAGGAATTTTGCCTGTTTTATTGCCAGCGGTTGAGACAGTTTCTTCTGAAATGACATGTTCTTCTTTTCTGCATGATTAACACAGTTCTTTAATTATAAGGGTGGGCAGTGACTACATAATAATGAATTAAGGGGACTGGATAGTTCAGAGTGTATTCAACAGTACATGGGGAACGGCTATACTAGATCAGACCTCTGGTCCTTCTAGTCCAGTGCCCTGTCTGTGACAGTGGCCAGCACCGGACCCGCTCAGTCGATCCAGAAATCAACATATTAAGACCACCTTCTCAAGTGGCGTAGTGCTGCATTGACGGCAGCACAGTGAAGACAGCACGCAGAACAGAAGTTTTTTGCGTAGCTTTTTTTTTTTTTTGCGTAGTTTTTTGCGTAGTTTTTTGCATAGCTTGCGTAACTGCCGTTGACTGCCGCCGAATCTCGGCGGTAAGTGTAGACAGGGCCTAAGACACATTTCCAAAATCACACAGTGAACCGGAGTTAAGGACTGGAGTAGAACCCACCCTTCAGTTCTTTGCTTAAAACTTTGACTATTTTAAACATTAAACATTTTAATAATATATAAAATTCCTGATGTGATTTTAAATTGTTGACCGTTCAGTCGTGTATAGTTGTTTTAAAATCAATAAGACAACAGACACAATGGGTCTGATTCTGTTCTTACACCTGTTTTATACCAGTCTAATTTCATTGGCTTCAACAGAGTTACCCCGATTTACCCATGTACATAAGATTTAGAACCAGTGACAGACAGATGTTACTCTGCAAAAGCAATTAAAATTGATGATCTGATCTTAAATCTTTTCTATGACCCTTGTGCCCATCTAGAGCGGTAGACTGTGGCTTTTAATCCAGAGCCTTGATTTAGAGATAAGGCAGAGAGACACTGGAGAGATTGTATCTCAGGAAGTGTCCACATAGGAGTTTATGCATTAGCTTAACTAAGCTGATTTAAAAACTAAACCACCTTTTTTGTCGACTTGCTGCCTAGATAGCACAGATGTCTTCATTATGAGATGTCCTTGTGCGACCTCACAAGATGATAGGAGATTTTGCACTCACTTCCAGCCCTGCACAAGAACATCTCATGACCTAGCCCAGGGTTTCTTCTTGTCAAAGCACATATTTAGTGCGGGGAAACTAAAGGGAAGGGTACCAAGAAATAGTAGTTTAAACACTGTGGGATTTGATTCTTTAGCATAAAGGACTCTATTGATAATCTTGTGCTCATGATTTGGCCTTTCTGATGTTATAATCAATTGAATGCAGTAGAATCTTGCTAATACACATTTCACTACTCCATATGACCTGTGCAAAAATGTTGGCAGCTTTCCCATTTTTCAGCCCGTATTTGATATCAAAAGCTATAGGGACATCTTGTGTTACTAAGACTTGGTTATTTCTATAAGATACACTGCAACATGTTCATTAGTATATTATGAAGTGTTAGCATAATTAACTGAAACTAAACTGTGGTTGTCAAAATAAATGAACATAGTTCATTTTGGATGTGTTATCCTTGCTTCTTTAAATTCTGTTTGTTTACTCACTAATTCACAAACTTCAGTCATGTATAATGGGTCTTCTTGTGATTATTGAGAATTATTGAGGCTGTGCTGCAGTAAGAATGAGAACCAAATGTCTGCATGGTCTGTATGTTCAAAATTCAGGGTTTCCTTTGCATTAAATTGGAAGAATTGATGTTGTGCCTGGCTCATGTAATACTTGCTTGTTAGGCTAGCTGAATATTCCACATGTCTAATGATGGTTTTGGTCAATAATACACACTTATCAGACATCAGGAAGCAAAACATGCTAAAGCGTTATATATAGAAGGGTTATTTTCATCTTGGAATATTAAACAAGCTGTATTCTTGGAATATTAAACAAGCCAGACTGCTCCTTTGGAACTTTGAGCACAGTTTAATAAAGGCAAAGTAATGGATATAATTCTATTTATGAGCTAACGCGTCTTCTGAGATACTTTAGATAAGATGAACTGATTTTTCAGATAGGAGTCTTAAATGACTGGGAATCTCCCTTTTGGAATGGTATGACTATACATCGGAAGTTAATGACTGCTTCTTGGAGCAGCTAGTCCTGGAACCCACAAGGGAAGAGGCAATTCTTGATTTAGTCTGAAGTGGCACATGGGTTCTGGTCCAAAAGGTAACTATAGCTGAATTGCTCCGTAATAGTGACCATAATGTAATTAAATTTAACATCCTTGTGGGGGGAGGGAAGGCAATATCAAAGAAACCCATCACAGTAGCTTTCAACTTCAAGAAGGGGAACTACACAAAAATGAGGAGGCCAGTTACATGGATATTAAAAAGAACAATCACAAGAGTGAAATGCCTACAAACTGCATGGCAACTTTATTATGGCATTTTTAAGAAGCTCAAACTATACATGTTACCTTCCACCCCAACAACACAGTAAGAGGAGGGAAAAATGCCACCATGGCTAAACAGAGTAAAAGTAGTGGTTAGAAACAGTGGGCACCACACTGTGATTATTTATAAAAAGCATATGATGCATCATGCTAATCAAAACAAAGGCGCAGCTTTAAGGTGCATAAAGAACAGATACATTCAATAAGCAGTTTGGCAGGAAAACAGCAAAAGACAATATTCCTCAAAATAAATACATTTGGATTGAAAAATCCAGATACTCCCATCACTTTCTTTTTTGCCAAGCTCAAGACATGTTAGACATCACCATTTGCACCACGTGCTTTTGTTACATGGAAAATGCCATCCCTTGTTTGCTTATGGTCTATAAAATATTGCCAGGGCCATTTAGGCACAGCTCGTAGTTACACCCTTTGTAGGATGCTGGCTGTGGGTTATGGCACTGACTTCTGTG
The DNA here is from genome assembly GCA_007922155.1 of Mesoclemmys tuberculata. Classification (NCBI taxonomy): domain Eukaryota; kingdom Metazoa; phylum Chordata; order Testudines; family Chelidae; genus Mesoclemmys; species Mesoclemmys tuberculata. The sequence goes on along the minus strand of ML675649.1, from coordinate 22,927,765 downwards.
CATCCCCACTTGAGGCACTGTCTGTCCCCAGAGAGTAAGGATGGAGCACCCTTCACTCAAGGTCTTGAATTCTGTCTGGCCCCGTCACTTGGCCATGCAATGGAGATGGAGAGACTCCTTATACCCCCTGTATCTAAACCGCACATTAGTGTAAGAAGTAGACAGAATCTATTTAGATTTTAAGCTCCTCAGAGCTGGGACCTTGTCTCTTTTTTGCTTAAGGGACATTATAGAAATAACAGAAATAATTCTTCTTGAAAAGAAATTCAGTGGTTGGTGGGGATCTATATTTTCTCTGCATTGTCTAATTCCTGTTTGCTTCCTCTAACAAGGTCTGCTCCAGTTCAGTTTAACTCCATACACTGAACTGCTTGCTGTTGTAGGAAACTAATTACACAGGAGCAGCAGATCCAGGTGTCCAATATCTGTTTCAGATAAGAGTCAGCTGGTGACTGTGAACAAAAATGATGTTTTTGGAAACCTAAACTGCAAACTTCAGGTAAAAAAGATTAGTCCTTAAGTTTATCATTTTTAAATTTGCCCTGCCATTCTCACACAAATTCTGCTTGGGGTATGTGACCTAAATCTTTGAAAGTAGTTAGGGGAAAGAATTATTACTGAAGAGCAGGTATTTTTCCACTACCTACAACTAGAAGTGGGAGCAGCCAATACAGGTTGAGCACATCCCTAATTATAATCTCATGATCCTTCCACAATGCCACTTGAAGAGCTTCATTATGTTTCATAGCCTGTTATGCTCAGAGAGAACAACTTTATTAATGCATATTTCAAATTATATGTATAGCTGAACCTGCTGAAAAACATCTACATGAGAGACAGATTTTTCTCATGGAGGCCAGCTGAATACACTTGAAACCTCTCAGTTGTATATGCCTTATTTTTATTTAAACAATATTTAACAACAATAAAAAAAATCTTAATGAATGTAAACAAACAAAGAATGAGATCAGTGACAAAAGAGAGGTTTTAATTATTGTGCAATGTTCTGAAAATTGAATAATAAACCAGGTGCCAGACTTCTTCAACTGCCAAAAGGCCTCAGATGGAACACAATGTTGTGACAAAGACCAAAAACAAGCAACACAAATTTAAAAATATTCATGCAGGAACTTAAACTTTCCTTTCGTGTAAATAACTCTGTATCTCCGAGCAGTTTGGGAATTCTTTATTTCTGATGTAAATCATTTTCAGCAATACAAGGGAGGGAACACCCAAATTACCTTGGGAGGGACATTTGAGTGAAAAATAAGTCCTCCTAGTCCTCTTCCCATTGAAGTAAGTGAGAGTTTCACGACTGATCTCAGTGGAAGCAGGATTGGGTCATGAAATTAATAGCCAAAAGCACCTCTTACACCAGCTGATCTCACTTATAAAAATTTGCCCCAATGAGAATAATGCTTGTGGGTCTGGAGTTTCAAGACATAACCTGGTTTTTATTTAATCAGAAGTGGTTTCAATTTGAATATTTGATGCCTGTATCGAACCTTCTTCCTTTCTTCAATAGTCCTACATTTATTTGGAATTATTGTTTTAATACTGTCAGTTTATGATGTTTTAAATAACAATTTTAAACACCATAAACTCACAATATATTGTTGTGCAGTTCCCCAATTGCTGCTGTGGCATGATTTTAAGTGGATATGCTGGCCTCCTTCAATATATTTTTACTTCATTTCAATAACTTTTGTATATGCCAGTTTTGGTACTAATTTTCCTCCTATTTTTTAAGGACATAAAGCATGTACGATGTGCAAAGGCCACCAAGTAGTGAGTTATCTTCCGCCTTCATCCAGATTAACACGCACAATAAGCGTGAAGCATTCCTGTGACCTCTCTGGTATTAGTATCCTGACTCTATAGACTTTCCAGCATATACAGGACTGAAAGATCATACGGCCGTGATTTGAACTGTAGCCATACCCTGACTGGAACAGTTATTTCTAAAACTAGTTGGTTGTACAGGAGATGGGCTGCATTTGTGACGTTTTTGAGGGGAAAAAGGGGGATTTTGCAAGGGATTTGGGAGTCCTGCTAAGCTGGCTGCACTACTGCTTCAAGAAGGGCTAACAAGTAGAAATGGCAATTGAAATATTAACAAATTATAGAAGGTAACATGGAAAAGATGGCTGGCTACCATCAAAGAATACTCCTTCCATGCTTGAAGACAAAAGAAGAGAAAATAGACACAAAGGGCAAGCACAAAAAGGATTTGCACTATGTCTTAAGAAGCAAGGAATGCTGCCTTCAATTACGGGAAGATGATGTTCAAGCTGCTAGTATGTCGTGAAGCCAATTCTTGGCTTCCCTGGCGGTCTATGTGGGGTTGCCCTCTAGGATTGCCACTTGGTGAACAGCTGATCAGAGAGGGCAGCTGTACAGTTGACAGCATTTCCTGGCACTCACATCTCATTTGGTAAGTATGTTTGCAAAGTAGCCATAAAAGTTAATGTGCAATGTAATACCCAGTGGTCACCAGTATCAGCTGCTGAAATGTTATTTCTCATTAAAGCTCTTGTTACATAAGTTGCAAATATACAAAAATCCCAAGTGCCAGGAGTGCATTTGATTACAAAGCAGAGTCTGCACTTTCCCCTAATTCTCTCTTCACCAGCTGAATGGTGGGATGTCTCCCTGATGTACTGCGGCAGCCACTAAAACATGCCTGTTAAAGAATTATCTTGCCGTTAGCCCTGTATTGCTCCCCTTATGCCATACTCCAACTCTGAATATGTACTTCAGTACTGGTCACCTTTTTGGACTGAAATAAAATTAAAGAAGTGTGTTCCTACTGAGAAGTACATTGAATTTCCTGTTAGCTGAGTGCAGAAATACGCTCCCTTTATACAGAGCATTAATGAGGGGACAGTATTTTAAAATATACGTTTCAGAATATGTGTAAATATGTCTTTTTATATGTTTGGTTACACACTATACAAATTAAATGGTCCACAATAGGAAGAAAAAAATAGGCTTTTGCCACTTTTTGCACCTTTATGATGTATGAAAAATCTACCAAGATTTTGTCCATTCCAGCCCCATTTTTCTGCTTGTTTTTTACAGTAGAAATTTTTCAACTCTTCTCTACCCTGAAAGAATATAGGATTCCTAGGGAATTAGTGAAATTATGACCTCGCAAGATTCAGAGACTAAAAGCTGAGAAGTTTAAAGAAAAAGTAGAACTGCTCAAAAAGAGGAATTTTCATTTCATAGAAAATTCTCAGATTTTGAAATTTGGATCTGTCCTAAATCAGGACAAAATGTCCATCTTGGAATTTTCAACAAGACTAAACATTACAAAATGTTTTTTACCTTATTGAAACATTCTGATAAGGTCAAAATGTTTTGTTTTGACTTTATTGATATGAAACTTTCTGTAACACAAATTTCCCATCAAATATTTCAACAAAGTCAATAAATTCCTGCAAAAAAGTTTCAATTTAGTTAAATCAGGATTTTCCAACAGCAAACTTGCATCAGAAATTTTTGACCCATTGTAAAAAAAAGTTTCTCAGTCTTTAAAGCTCTAACATAAGAAGAGGATGATGGGGTGTACAAAGCCCACACTGAACCTGAAGGAGTTCAAGGACAGTACTGGGCCAGGTACTTCCGCCCCTCCAGAGCTGAAAAGAGCATGCTCCAATGGGAGAAAGAGTTGAAAAGGGAGCAACTCAGCTCGGAAGGGGGAATGCTGGGAAGGAGGACAGATCTACCCTGAAGGCTCGTGACAACAGCACCAGAGATGCCTCCTTGAAGTAAGAAGACTGAATGCTGAACCCAATTAGGGCTGGAGATTTGGTTGCCTTTTCTTTTTCTTTTTCCCTTATAGTGGACTGAAGGCCCAGGGAAGGTAATTCAAAGGGTACCTTTGGGGGCCAGAAACTGGTGACTCTCCTAGGATCCTGGCTCAGAGCCTAATGGAGAGGACAGGCCCAGGCTCCCATACCAACTGCCCCTACCCATCTCACAGCACCTCTGATTAAAAGAGAGACTGGACTGCAAGAGCTACCCCCAGGGAGGTGGCACTAAGGATGTAAACCATTAGGACACCTAACTCACCGAGGACTTTTTTACAAGGGGCCTTTTCCAGTAGCCAACCTCCCCTCTGAGGCAGCCAGGAGGAGCCGTGAATGCATTGTGTAGGCTCACCTACAGGCAAATCAGCATCAAACAGTGAAGGTCATGTAATGCAACTGGTGATGTTAGTGCTGCAGCAACATTCAGGATAAGGTGGTGAGAAAACCGTTGAGGAGTGACGCTTTATTTTATGCTGTGCACCATGCGAGAGTGAGGCATAATCCCTTGCTTAAACAGATTACCCAGGGGTATTGGATCTGAATTTGGTGTTGGAAGTGTTTGTTCCCTGGGTGGCCATTTCTATGGTGTTTGGTTCCCCTGATGATATACGTGGGGTTGCCCTCTAGGATTGCCCTTTGAGGTCTGATGCCTGCTTTTCCCTCTTGGGCTTCCATACATCCTTTTTGACTCTGCTGTATAGTTGTCTCCATTTTTCTTTGTCTTTCACCTTCCTGCCAATGATTGGGCCCTGGATAAATGCATTCATTTATTATCTGGCTCCACAGCTGCTATTTTTATGCTGCGGGTGCATCACAGGACTGTGCACGTAACTGAAAGACATTAGGTGAGCTACCTCCAGGCATCTATTCTGCCCGTCTTTTCTGAAACTGGGTTTTCATGGTGTGCCCTTTGCTGTCAGTCCCATGGTGTCCACTGACACCTGCTTCACATCCTGGCCATGTCTAGGTCCCCACTCATCCAACTGCAGTTTCAACACTGCCTTGCTCAGGATGTTCATTTTGTCACTGAAAAATTCTCTTCTCTTCAGAGTGCTGTTGCATATGTAGAGATCATTAGCATATACAAATATGGTATTTTCATATGTACAGGGAGGGTGGTGTTTGGGGTAGGGCTACCCACCCTAGGCTATAGACCAAGGATATTGTCATATGTGGGTTTGGAAATTTGGCACCGTATGAGTGTTCCAACCCCCAGTATAACTCTGCCTTCACTTGGTAACTGCTAACAAATTTGTCTGCGTCATTCAGCCCAGGAAATGGAGCTGCTTTCTGCCAGTGGCAGCTATGTATTCAGGAGCAAGCAGAATAACCACCAGTTAGTTTCTCAGAAAGTTATTACTTTTCAGTTTATCTTTCCACAGTCTTTGACTCTGAGATAAGCAGATTTCTGGTACATCCATGTAGCCAGGACACATTTTGCGAATCGGATAAAGTCCTCCTTTCCCTGCTCCTGCTGAGGTTGGCATTCAGCTAGAAATATTTCACAAGGTACCATGTTTATGAACAATATGAGTGCAAATGTGGCTGATGAGTGGTTGGACATGGTGCATGGTTGATTTCAGGTGGCCAGAGGAAGCAGGTGACAGCACAGGTTGTTTTCTGAGTACCTGAAAAATTAGTTGTCCTCAGTTCCTGGCCAGTTCACATCCAGACACACCTACCTCCCAGCCTGTGGCCCACTAACATTTCACAGAGCACAACTTGGTCTATTGTGGGTGACTCAGCCCTTGGATCAGTGTGATGATGTTAAATGTCCCAATGTGCTGTTGTCAGAATGTGTTTCCTGACATGGTCTTGCATTTCTACAAGAAACTTATGGATTTTGGGTGAAACTATGTTGCAGCAGCCCCTTATCTGGAGTATGTTCCTTTTCTGCACCTTTTCTCCTGCAGTCCACTTAGGCAAATGAACTAAAATTAAGAGTGGTTGTTCACATCCCCTATGAGCACTTTGCATTCTTCCTATATCCCAGTGTGCATGGCACAGGACCAAATATGGCTTCCTGCTTAATGCAGGTAGTCCAGGGGAAGTAGAGGAAACCAGCGGCATATCATAACAAATGGCCAATAGTGGCTGGCTACCATAACTTTACATAACAGCCACCTTCTGAAAAACCTGATAACTGAGCACAGAGGTGGAGCCAGAGCACCAAGACAGCTTAAAAGGGCAGAGAGGTAGCACAGATTCTTTTTCTTTTTTAAATTATTGAGAAACTCCCATCATCAGCTTTGAAAATGCCTCCAGTTTACGAAGTAGTCATAAGAGAGGACATAACTTTCCTAGCCTCCATCCTAGATGGTCCCTTGACTCCTTAAGTAACTTTGTTTAAATCTGGAGTGCCAGCAGCACTTAAAATGGGGAGGATTTTTTGTTATTTTTTTCAGCAGTGGATTGGCATGAGCTACGAGAGTACAGGTGTGCTTTGTTCATGTCACAGAATGTGTTTCATTAATTGCACAGCACACTAGCAGACTCCTGCAATGTCTTTCATATTCATTTTTTGACAAATACATGACATTCAGCAGGCATGGGGTGAAGGGTCACATTGTGGTTCTGTGGGTCACTCTTCCTCTCATTAGACTAGCAGTTTTCCTCCTTGTACACTGAAAATGTCCTTTACGGATTATGATGACATTGGCAACAAAGCTAGAATTGGGTGGGGAGGGGAGGGTTATGAGACATCTGATTCCAGATGGCTACCTTCTAAATAATTATATGCTGGATGAATACAGCACTGGAGCCAAAATACCTTTTGTCCACAGCGGAAGTACAGTGTGTACAGTGGCAATGAGAGCTCCCTTGCACTGTACACCTCAATTCTGACAGGGGTGAGTGCAAGGGTGAAGATAGTTTGAAATATGGATGCCCGTTCCCTAGGAACGTCATTTAAGACCTAGCCGTTTATTTCACACTGGCCGCTGATGAACAGCCATCAAATGGTCATAATTTTTCTTAAGAACTAATTTGGGCTACTATCCATTTCTTGACCTGACCAAGAGGTAAAAAGTGTTTTTAATGGCACTGTTCACACTTTCTCACCTTCTAATCAACAGTTGTGAATAGGCCTCATCTACCCTAACTGAACCAACTTTGTTAGCACGTGCCCTCCCCGTTGTTACATTTATCACCCTTGGATGTATATATATATATCTCCTATCTGTGGTTTCCACTACATGCATCTGACGAAGTGGGTTGCAGCCCTCGAAAGCCTATGCCCGCAGAAATTTGTTAGTCTTTAAGGTGTTACAGACTCATTGTTTCTGCTGTATATAGACTAACACGGCTACCCCTCTGGTATTTTTAATTTAGGACACTAATTACCTTTACCCTTAGAGACATAGGTGCTCAGATATTATAGTGATGAAGGCCATAAAATCCCTAGATAAACAGTCATCCATGATGGAAAAATATGAAATAATGGGTATTGTATTTATTTTGACTGTAAAGGGATTTAAGGATTCCTCCCCCCAAAAAAGCCAAAACCCACAAACAATGGCAAATACACAAAACAAGTGCAAGACCTGCACACTCCTGTATAACTTAGAATTCCTAGGCTCCCTTGGACAAGTCACTCTTCCAGAGGGAAGAGTTTTCATGCGTGTGGAGAGGAGAGGGCATGTTGGGAAAGGGTCTTATGTAGTATCTGATGAGGAGAAGGATTACTTGCTAGTTTTCATGCTTAATGCTTTGAAGATGCTGGAACAAGAATAGCATTGTCTGCAATGCACACTTTGAGATACCGCCATCTCTCCATGGTGAAGCATCACCCAGGCACTTTCATTCTCAATACCAACATATAGTAACTGGTGTATAACTAATATAGATAACATTGTTATTTTTGCTTTGATTTAATTTTTTTTTAATGTACATAGTACATTAATGCTTTTACTGAGTGAGGATATAGTGCTTGAAAATTATTACGAGAAGAAGCTAAGATTTTATTCAGATTTAAATTACCAGCATTTTTATATCTTGGAGAGTTTTTAGACGCTGCTTGTTTGTCCATGAAGCCTGTGGTGGGAAGCTAACTCATTGCTGTGTGAACTGCTACCTCCTGAATTTACAAAAATACCGAAATTAAACAGCTGTAAATGACCTCACAGCTCAGACTGTCATTGTCCTTTTCTAGGCCTGTGCTATGTTACATTCCCACTGGGAATTATGTCAGAGGGAAAGGTTTTCATTCTCTCCCTGAAGCAACAGACTTTCCCCCCTTTTTTCTTTAAGACAGAGTAACATCTAGTGTCTCTCTAAAACTAAGCCCTTAGGCTTATCAGCAAACTGTTTTAGACCCACTATTTTGATTATTTCTAAATATATGGAACTTTTCTGACACAGAATAATTATTCTGACACACAATTATGACTAGATGTCTTCATTATATAATTGCATGATATATAATGAGCAGCAAAAGTCTATTTCCTCAGCTCTTTGAATACTGAACTTCTGAGATTAATTATGTTGATACTAAAGACACTTTTAATTACATGTTCTGCATAAACATCACTGTTGTGATCAGCTGAGAATACCATTGCCTGAACAGTTTCTTAAATCTTTCAAAATCCCTGTTGTCTTTGGTTGTTCTATATCCATGTCCGAAGAAGCATGGTTTTACTTTTCCTTGGAATGACTTAATAGAACAGGTAATCATCAAGTGATCCATTTGGTTGGCCATTCCTTGCCTGCCTATTCTGGCTAATAGGCATTGATCCTGCCTATTCTGGCTAATAGGCATTGATGAACCTAATCTCCATGTACTTAGATAATTTTTTTTTAACCCTGTTATAGTCTTGGCCTTCACAACATCCTCTGGTGAGGAGTTCCACAGGTTGATTGTGCATTGTGTAAAGAAATACTTCTTTTTTGTTCATTTTAAACTTGCTGACTCTTAATTTCATTTTATGACCTCTAGTTTTTGTTATGAGAAGGAGTAAATAACACTTCCTTATTTACTTTCTCCGTATCAGTCATGACTTTATAGACCTCTACATATCCCCCCTTAGTCATCTCTTTTCCAGTCCCAGTCTTATTAATGAAGAGTCCCAGTCTTATTAATCTCTCCTCATATGGAAACTTTTCCATACCCCTAATCATTTATGCCTTTTTCTGTATCTTTTCCAGTTTCAATATATCTTTTTTGAGATGGCGCGACCAGATCTGCAGGCAGTATTTAAGATGTGGGTGTACCATGTATTTATAAAGAGGCAATATGATATTTTCTGTCTTATTATCTATCCCTTTCCTAATGATTCCCATCGTTGTTAGCTCTTTTGACTGCCACTACACATTGAAAGGATGTTTCCAGAGAACTAGCCACAATGACTGCAAGATCTCTCTCTTGAGTGGTAACAGCTAATTTAGACCCCATCATTTTATATGAGTAGTTGGGATTATGTTTTCCAATGTGCATTACTTTGCATTTATCAACTTTGAATTTTATCTGCCATTTTATTGCCCAGTCACCCAGTTTTGTGAGATCCCTTTGTAACTCTTCGCAGTCTACTTTGGATTTAACTATCTTGAGCAGTTTTGTATCATCTGCAAATTTAGCCATCTCACTGTTTACCCCTTTTTCCAGATCATTTATGAATATGTTGAACAGTCCTGGTCTCAGTACAGACCTCTGTGGACACCACTATTTACCTCTCTCCGTTCTGAAAACTGACTATTTATTCCTACCATTTGTTTCCTATTATTTTAACCAGTTACTGATGCAGGAGAGGACCTGTCCTCTTTCCCATGGCCACTTACTTTGCTTAACAGCCTTTGGTGAGGGACCTTGTCAATGTGTCTTGGTAGATATAAAATATGTTAAATATAATTTTTCCCCTGAAACTGCAACTAACCCTAAACGTTACACTAATAGCAATGGCAGCTATAGTACAATCAATAGCATATCATTAAGCCTTTTGATTATTCTTATTGATTTCCCTGTGCTGTTCTTCATATGCACTAGTATGTAATTCTAATCTAGTGTCATGCAAAATCACTCCCCATTTGTTTTAGTTCAGTGGGAGTGATAAACTAATGTAACTAGGCACAATGCAAACTCTGAGAAACCTCTAATTGTCAGCATGAAGACAGCTATCAGCAGGACTGCCATAATGACAGTTGGCTTGTGGGCAACTCATCACCTGTGTCTTCCATGAGTCTATTTAAAGAAGCAGTTATAGAGGCTTGGGAAGTAGCACAAATGTACGTTCTTTATCTATAATTGGATGCATTGCATATGCCTGCTTTGCTGGTGGCAATCTTTTGTGAAAAGAATTATAGCTGTTGTTTATGGGTTGAGTTTGTATGAGAAATTTTAGTTCCCTGGCAAAGACAGACGGAGCACAAACATCTCCCCTGCTGAAATCATTCTAATAGCAAAGGGAACAGTTTGAATTATTTTATGTGCTAAAATAATCGAATAGATGCCTTTTAAAAAAAGGTAAAAAGCTAACCCAGTGCCATTCCCACACACAGATTATTACCAGTGATTTTGTCTGAACCATTAAAATTCAGAGTTTGCATGTGTAAAATCTTTGTTTCACCACAGAGGTGACGGGATGGTACACATGGGCAATGACAATTTTTTCTAGGCAATCACATGAAATATCCACAGCAACTCACCTTCAACCACCTTTTTACTTGACATGGCCAAATTGTTGTGCATTGAGCTTGCTCACACTCCAGGAGGCCCATCCATTTTGCTCTCTCAGGAGCAATCCATGGCCTCAGACTTCTACTCTGTTGTCTCTCACAACAAAGCAAATAGCGGTGCTCGTGCATTATCCAGTAAATGCTTGTATACTGTACATATTCTCTTCCTCTTAACAGATCATAGGGTTACTAGGGGACTAAGAAATGAGCAAAAACAAAAGTAGGTTTGGAATTTATAATCTAATGCCTAACAGCACAGAGTCTTTGTGTAGGTCATGTACCTAGTTCTCCATTGTATAAAGAAATTTTACAATAATTCAGGCATTTCAGGATTGCCAGATTAGCAACCTGAAAGGCTGTGGTGTATGCAAAAATAAGTCAAAACAGGAAATATTAATGAAATATTAAAAAAACAAGTTTTCACAAGTTTTATTAAGAGCAGAATTTGGCTTCCTTTTCCAGTGGCTGTCATACAGGCCTAGAGGAATAAAAATAAAATAGGAAACACACTAAAGAAAAATTGCATCATTTTTTCCCATAACAGTCATAGTCTTTATTGAGATAATGGTAGCAGACAAGCTGTAGTGTTGTAAAGATTTGAAGTTTTTCACTTAGGGCTAGTCTACACTAGAAGTGCTACATCAGCACAGCTCTCCTGTAGGCATAATAAATCCACCTCCACCGACATAGCACTGTCCACACTGGTCAGGTCAGTGTAATTTACATTGCTGAGAGAGGTGGCTTATTCACGCCCATGAGCAACATAAATTAAGCCAACATAAGTGGTAGATTAGACTAATCCTTAGATTTGGGGTGACCACAGTGTTGGCAGCATCAATATGCATCATCAAAGTCTTAGGCAGAAAAAACAAATGAAGTAAGACAGGAAATGATGTAAGACAGGCATTGCCAATGTTCTGCTTCAATGAAGTTTGTTTAGGGCATCTGCTGAAATTAACAAAGAGACAATAGACCCCCTCCCTCCACTCCTCCCCCTCTTCCCCCCCTCCCCCGGCATCATGACCACTCAGAACTTCTTAAAACTGGGAAGTTAGAACTCATCTCCTCCTGCAGTACCTGTGAAAAGGAATAGTAATAGCTGTTAGCAGCATTGGACAGTTGGACCTGGGCAAATATGATGAATGGCTTTTGACTGACAACATCACATAAAATGGAGACCAGCTCATTCATTCCAGGCATATGACAGATACATGTGATCATCAAGGAAAGGAGGACTACACAGTAGCTCATTGGTCAGAGCCCTGTCTTTCAAGCAGTTAGGGCCAGGGCCATACACACAGTTTCCAGGTCTGAATGCGACAAGAAAAAATTAAATGTAAAATCTGCTAAAATGTAAAAATAGCACATGAGTGCTTCAGTCAGTCAGGAAGGAAGTAACCTAACTATTTCAAGTCCTGTGGCCCAGATCATAGATGTGTATATAGTGCTCATTCTTATGCAAAAGAGAATAGGAAAAAAAATGCAAATGTTCTAAAATATGCCGGATCTGGCTATCTCTCATGTCTTAAAGCGCCCCCTTTCCCAAGAGCATTAATTCCTCTGTGATTTCTTCATGACCTAATGTTTTGTTTGTGATGGTTAGACAAATGGTCAAGGAATATTGTACCATAACATATGACTTAGGTGTCCAGTCACAAAGTCACTATTGAATTGTGAACACTGCATACATAAGAAATATACTTCACTAAACCTCCATCGCCTGAAATATGCTCATTTAAAATGTTTGAAGAATTATTGATAATGGGTGATTGAGAGAATAATCCTCATAATTTAATGAACAGTTTACAAAGAAAATAAAAGGTCAAATTTAATGAACATATTGTTTCTAACATACTTTGACTAGCTCAACCTATTTTGGGCAGTTAAGCAAGTCTGTTTCTTTCCAGTACAATGTAGTAATACACACATACATAGAACTGAGCAAACACATTGATTTTTTTCTGGTTGGGGGCAAATCTAAAAAAAATTGGCTCAGTTCAAAATATGCTAATTTGGGTTTTTTAGTTTTTCTTGCTAAAATATTTTTTAAAAATCATTTTGAGCTGCACAAAATGTTTGTTTGACTTCCAATTTTCTTTTTCCAGTTTTTCATTTTGGATAATTTCTCTGTGTGAGAAGCTTTTCCACCAACATAGCACTGTATACATGGAGGTTAGGTCAGTCTGACTACATCGCTCAGAGTTGTGGATTTTTGGATGAGGACTGATAGGTCAGATACAGAGTGATCACTTTGTGGATGAGGACTGATAGGTCAGATACAGAGTGATCACTTTGTGAGAAGTGTTCACCCACAAGTGATGTTTTTATCATTTTCCTTTGCTTTCATTCGAGAGTGTCGTCATTATCTGTTTTCACCACTATACTTGCTATCCAGGCATTTAGGCACTGGACAAGATACACTACATTTGTGATAGGCATGTGTAGGGCTCATGGATCTTGAAAGGAGTGTTGTGAAAGGTGTTGATCATTGTAACAGTGGAGAGATGTCTGCAGGTTTTACAGCTGTTCTGACAGCGTCTGGCGCTGCTTTGAATGTGTGTGTCATGGTCTGCATGGAACTTACTTATGATGATGAAGTTGAGAGGGTATTTGAAAGCCAGAAGAGGAGCTTCAGGAAAGACTTATTTCAGGATGGGGTTCCCATCAAGTATAGGTTGTAATTGTCTCATGACATCCCATAAGGGTTCCAGTGTGGAGTGGTAGATGACAAGTAGGGGTCTGCAGTCAGAGGGGGTTTTATTTCTGTATTGAAGTAGATTCTCTCGGTGTATTGGGTGGCTTGATCCATGATCTGATCACCTTGAATGGTGCCTTGAAATACATGTTAACTACTTTATGCTAAACAATCTGTGCAAACCTTGTATTTAGCAGTGACACTTTGAGTTAGTTTCCAAGACCTGAAAAAAAACTCTGTGTAAGCTTGAAAGCATACAGCATTTTCTCTCTGTCTAATCATCTCTGCTACAGTAGCAGGGCACGCTCTGCTCCTGCTTTCTTGCACCATAGAAACCTGCTCAGACTCCAGTGGCTATGTATCGACACCATGCTATTTATATATGTTCTCTCCACCAACACCTTACATACAATACAATATAAAGCAGAGGTGTTCATGCATTTCCAAAATCACAGTGATTTTTTTCTAGAATTAGTCTGTTCAGACTAAGGGCAAATCTGCACTACAAAATTAAATTGACCATAAGTTATGTTGACGTATAGCCATCGCAGTAAGTACATCGCTTTTGCATGTTCACACTACGCTCCTTGGGTCAGTGGTGTATGTTCTTAATGTCAGCACTTGCGCCAATTTAACTGTCAGTGAGGGGCACTGAGAGATGGCTTCTGAAAAGCAGCAACAGAAAATATAAGCAACGCACTATCTACACTGACACTGCATTGATGTAACCACGTCAATCTAAATGCTACTCCCCTCCTGGAGGTGAAGTTAGTAAGTCAGTGTAGTGGGCAAGTTACATCAGTGGAAGCTACATTTTAGTGTAGGTGCTTACAGAGTTAGATTGATGTAAACTGCCTTACATCAACCTAAGTGCAGTGTTGACCAGGCCTCAGGTTTATCTAAGGGTTCAATTAGTCCCAGTTCCTACCCAAAGGCAGAGTGGGTTTGGATTCCAGTCAAACTTACAAACACTCCATGAATTTTCAAGGACCTGGGTAGTTCAAACAGACCAAGTATCTTTTCCCGATGTTCTGGACACCCATCCTCCAATCATAACACTGCTGGCTTTACATGCTCCAATAATCTATCAGTTCCTAATTCCTCATTTCTTCCTGGTCTTCTTTCTTCTGTAGCTTCGGCCAGCCCACAGTGGCCTTTCCCCTGTCCTCTTCTAGCTGTGAGGCGTTTTAGTAAAACTTATAATTATTTAATGTTGTGCTACTAAAAAGGTTCCTTAACATCTCTTACATCCCACCTAATCAATAGAAGAGAAGGGTTTCTGCCCACACCTAGAATTCAATAACTGTCTTCCAGGAGGCAGAAAACAGCTGGCTCCTCTGACCCCGGAAGGTATCAAGAGGGACAGAAGCTCCTTTGGCAGCTGGCTGCTATACTGAGCACCCTATAAGAATGATTCCTGATGTACACTACAGAATTACTTCGGTATAGTTAGTCTCTCTGTGTGAATAATCCGCAATCCTCAGTAACGTAATTATGCTGACCAAAGTGCTGGTGTAGACAGTGCTATGTTGGTGCCTGGCTGGCTTTATAGGGTTTGAGAATGGCCCTTATAACTGTCATTATTTGACTGATCTCCAGCTTAACCTGCAGGGAGCAACAGACTGCATGGCCACTGTTTCCTTGTCTGTTCTCACATGTGAACCTAATACTCTGTACTCCACACTTGGCGGCCAGTGTAGAGAGAGAGATGTACATGTGTTCAGAAGGAAGTAAATTAGCCTTGCAGGCAAAGGAATTTGCCAACCTATACCAGCACCTGGTTGCCTAGAAACATCCTTGAGCCTGCTCTGACATTATTCTAGGGTTCAATGGTCTATTGTATTTTCTCTGCTATTGCCTTTGCTACACTTCACAAAAGCAGAAGTGAGGAGGGAATGGACGAATATCAAAAGTTCAGAGCTTTGCTTCTGTTCTAATAAGCATCCACACTTTTCTATGCTTGTACTGAGCTTAGCTGAACCTCCTGTTCCTAACCTTCATTGGTTTGCGAAGGTTTAGATAAGGTAGCTCTGGCACCAATGCCTCATTCTCCCTTGACAATATCAGATTATTTTTAGACCTGACTCTGGAACAGAAATGAGGTTGGTCCCATTGGGTGATCATCTTTTGGCCATGTACAAAGATCAGTTGTCCATTCTTTAAATCTATCTGCTGCCTTTCATACTGTTGACAAAGAGAGATTAACATATCTATAGAACGTGGGGTTTTGACATTTTTTATTGTTTATGTCTCTAGAGATAGTGTGGAAGGCACACAGTATAAACTGAAAAAAATCAATAATAAATAAATCTCCTAGTACTTTTTGGTTCAAATGAATTGAAAGCTGCCATTTTGACATACATATGGAAGGTCTAAAATCTGTTCTTATTGTTGCTCCTAGTATTTATTGCACTGATTTTTATGCTGAAATTTAGCCATCAATATAGCTCAAGACCACTAAGTAGGACTAAGCTGTCAAATTTCTTTAGTAAATGGAACCCCAAAGTAGTTCTTCTAGAGGAAGCTTATTCAGTAAAGAACATAATTATTTCTCCACATAAAGAAAAGGAGGAAGAGATGCACTGTGTGTATAGTTCCTGTACGATCAAAAGCAGAACATCAAAACATTTGCATATTTTAGTGATATTTTGGTGCACATATTTCCTTTCCTGTGAAAAGCTGGTACTTTGTCTCTATGCAGCAAAGCTCTATACAGAGCTCTGTCCAATGTAGTATAATGATTCAGGAAAGTTGTAGCAGAAGGTGTTTTACACTTGTTGGGGCCTTCCTCCTATTATGACATTATGATGCGGTGATTGCCTGGCCTTTTCAAATAGTGGTAACTAAAACGAAACATGGAACAGGTTGGAATATGAAACCACTACACGGTGTGACAGGAGTAATACTGAACCTGCTGTAACAATATTTACAAAGTTTGAAATTTATTTGGCTTGCCTTTTGGTCCATTAGTGCGATTACTAAGAATGGGTCAGGCAAAAATGGAATCTTCATTTTAAACTGTCCCCAGGTGGTATTTGTAGAGTGTCATGCTGTGGAGCTTTTGGTTCTTTGATGTACTGGGTGGTTTCTCAATTCCCTTCTCTGTTGCTGGCAGCATATAGATCAACTACAGGGACTGGCACTTGGCTTTGCTGTTTCCACTGTTTAGGAAGTACTTCTGAACATTGTCCAACTGTGGACACCTTGCCTAAATATGCATTTGCCACATCCAGTCACTTTCTATTCTCTCACTCATGCAATTTTACAGCTGGTTGAACATGATGTTCTTTTCTCACGCTCAGATCTCCCTAAATTTTCCCCTTGTTCACCAAAGTACTTCTCTCTTCAGGAGGTGTTTATGGAACGGCAAGTATGGATCTTCTTGTACTGTGGAAAGGGATGTTCCCCAAGGGAGGTGATGCTACGTCCAATTATTTAAGAGAATCAGTACTGGTAGGATTCTTGAGACGCTTTTCTGCAAAACAGAACCAGAATTGTCAGATGGGGCAGTAGTGAGAATGCACTGATCAAAAAGTGTTTATCTGAAAACACTAGAAGTAGTGTGTTAAGAAATTAGAATTGTTAGACTTGTATATGCTAGATGACAAAGTTGCTACCATGCTATCATGTGCAGTTTAGTCAATCAAGTGTGTTATGTGAATGATGTACAGTTACTGTAGTAGGGTGTAGTGTACTGAAGAGACAGAATATTCTGAAGGAAATATTTAAAATACATATTTAGCAGCTTTTCAAATGTAACTTTTTAAGAACACTACAATCTGTATAAACATAATCACTAGAACTACCCAAGTGGCAGTGGATGTTGTATTGAATACTCCAAATCTCTAAACATCATTCTACCACATAAAATCAATACACTCAGTAGATTGCTATACAACATTTTAGAATAATTGTTTGGCTTAGTGGAATCCTTTACCTATGGCCATTCAGTTCTGCTGTAACTATAGTACATAAACTTATCTTTTTAATCAAAAAATGAATGTTATTGTATACATGATGCAAAGAAGGATAGAGGAAAAGATGTGCACAATTCTTCTTAACGGGGGTGTTTTGCCCTCCTTTCCTAACCCCTCCCCAACACACTTTTCTGAAATCAGTGATCCCAATAGATAATTTGTTCCTCCCTAATAGGTCATGCTTCTTTTGCATCCTCTGTTAAAGACACAGTAATTCTCCTTTGAAACAGTTAGCATGAGTCCCTAACAAGCAGGTCCTACCACATTTTACAAAGAAAACAATTTTCACCCCACTTAGAGTTCCATAATCATCTAATTGGTCAAAAATTCTCACTGCTGCTGAGACTGGTTCAGTTCCTCCAGTTTTAGCAAAACCAGTGGCCCTACTGTAGATAGATGGCATCTTGAGCACCTAAGTGGGGTTGGATGCCAGTATTTACAATGCCACTTCCAGGTAGTGGGCCATCTGTAGTAGGGCTCTCAATGCAACAGATGCCAGTGGAGCTAAATCAGTGTTAGCAATGAAAGGGAATTTTCCCCAGGGCAGACAAGACTCTAGTTTGAAGGAGTTTGAAGGTTGCTCTGGAAGTCATATATGACATGGGGTGGTGTTGTGCTGTTGAAGTATTAGGCCACCAATCTTAAACATACACATTTTTGCATATCAAGTGAAGTTAGGGATCTTGAGCAACAAAAGATTTTGTGAGTCAGCAGAAAATATGCAAATTAACTGCCATAGAAATAATATACTGACATATTGAGAATAATATGCATTTAACTACAGTGATTTGGATCTTCTAGTTCTTAATTGTTGTTTGTTTATTGGAGTTTCACTTACATAATTGAACTAAGCAACCTCTTCTATGCTCTTCTTTGCTCATATTTTGCTATTCCTAAGAAAGCTACTACACTGTCAGTATTTTGCAATGTGCTTTCATGCAGCAGATAGAGCACCAATAGAAAGCAACACTTTATGAACCTTTCCCCCCAGTTATAAAGCAGACAGAATAAACCTTTATTCACCTTTTTCTTTGTTAGATCATTTTTCACCCCACACACTTTTATAACCACTGTTACTTACATGAATGCATTTCACTTAAAGGCCTAAATGGCAGGGAGTCAAGTCCAAAGTATTAGTTTAAAATGATACAGTAAAAACCATGGTCTTTCAGACTTCAGTTAGGCATGTGCTTAAGTGCTTTCCTGAATAAAGGAGGAAATCACTACTCTTTACTCCCACCTCCTTCTTTTTTATTCCTTAAACAAATGTCAGAAGTGAAGCTGTTCAGTGTCACCAGTAGATTGCTTCAAATTGTCTTGAAACCCTTTCAGAGTGAAAGAAGTCAGGCACAATTTGTTTTTTCATTATTCAGGACTAGACAGTGACTTTAGACTCAGGGACAGCATGTATCTATACAGACCCTGGGATCAGAGCAGAGAACCAGTAATGACTCAGAGTCACATTTTGCCTTGGAACAATAAAACTCTCAACACGCTAAGGTTCAGCTGAAGCAGTGTCAGGCTGTGTTCTAAGAACACAACACAGCACCTAGCGGGTAAGGAGCCAGGTGGCGGCAGCCACATTTGGAGTGGGAGAGGGACTGGGAAGGGGGCATAGCCAGGGCAGATGGAGATACTCTGATTCATCACATCTCTTCGGTGTATCCAGCTCCTACCAGAAATCCCATAGGTGGTGGAAGTAACACTGCCTGCTCTTTCCCAGTGTGTATACCTCCTGGGATGGAGGGGACCTCACTGTTACAAGGAGGTGTCGTTTGCACCTCCCTATGCCGGTGCTAGTGAGTCTGGCCTATTACTCTTAGACAGCTTTTTGTTTCCCATAGGTAGGTTTCTTTCTCTTTCAGATGAACAGCCTGCACTTCCTGCCTGACACAGTATTAGTTCTACCAGAATTTCAGGAAGTGAATCTATTATCATTCCTTACAGATGCTTGTTCAACTTGCCCCTCTGTGAAGCTAATCTGTTTCCTTTAAAGATGCAGTGCCCCTTTCCGCTGCCGCTTATGGTAATTCAGAAGCTTCCCAAGTTGTGGCTGCAAGTTGCCTCAGCAGCATCTTTCTAAAATTAGGAATGAACATGTGTATGTATCTTTCTGTCACCTCAGGAAAAGCATGTCACTGTGGTTTCCTCGGTAAGAAATGTGTTTCTGTTGAAAGGGAAATATATGTTCATTAAAAACCTCACAAAAATCAAGCTAACAATCCCAGAAGTATCCCCTTTTAATATGGTCCTAGTGTGCAAGGATGAAATTCATCCCTGCACCGAGGATCTGCACAGTCCTATGCACCATGTACATTCCACTTAAGTTCTGTTTTGAGGGCTTAAGAGGAATTTCTATAGACCTTCTTCCAGGCCTCTGTACCCTGGTGAATTTCACCTTGAATTTTTTTGAAGAAAGCATCAAAAGATCCTCTGATTTACCTTGCTAGATGAAACATCCCCATATGAAAATGTTGGTATAAGAGGCTAATAATACCTAGCTCTCCTTGAGCATTTTTCATCAGGAAATCTCAAAGCATTTTACAAAGGAGATAAGTGTTGTTGTATCATTTGCCGTTTTATGGAGGGGAAACTGAGGCACAGAATGGTGAAGTGTGTTTTACATGATCATCCCGTAGGCTAATGGCAGCGGTTGGAATAGAACCAAAGGAGCCATCCATAAATTGCATAACACATTTTTTGTTTGTTTTTTTTCAAGACCCACCCCCCCCTTGTAGCACTGAAACAAACACCCTGTCATACAAAATTAAGGATCCATCCACCTCCTAATGTGTTACATCATTTATGGAAAACCCCAAAGTCCCTGAGTCCTGGTCCAGTGTACAATCCAAGGAGGCCACACTGCCTCTTCTCTAGGGAGGTTTGATTAGAAATGCATGCTGTTCTCAAACAATGCCAATGTGTTGTTTATCTCAAAGCTAAATAATGGGTTAGATAGCAATATTAATCCAATTTTTACAGCATGTTCTGACCCTGGTGCCAAAATTCCTTGATATAATCTGTTGTTCTAGGGGAATTTTTTTTTTTAAATAGATTTGCCACTTTGCCCTCCTGTGGAAAAAATGACTGAGTTCATTTTAAAGAATTTCTTTTAGCAAAGGCCAGTGGAAGCCTTTCGTTTCTATATGTATATATGTAAATAAAATATTTTTTAAATGTGCAGGTATTGACTAGACTTAGACAACAAAAGGACACATTAATCTTTTTACATTCCAAGTTGGGATAATCTAGCAGCGGTGGCCATCTTCATTGACCTATGTGTCAATATGTTAAGATTGTTGATGTTCGTTCGTATGCAGTGAAGTGTAAACAGCAGGTACGGTAGCGCTCAATGCAAAATACTTCATGCATACAGATTTTACAGATAGATAAACAAATTGTTTGCATCTAATCTGGTTCAGAGACCTAGGATTAAAACATGAAGAAAGCAATGATATAAAAATAGAAACTTTAATATATAGCATTGAAAAATTAATTGCAATATATCTAGTTCATAGTGACTTTGTATGATGAGTTTTGCTTTCCATTCCTGTAAGAACTATTGATCTCATTTTAAATTGGATAATTTAACTATTAATTTAAGGCTTAATGACCAGTGTGTATTTCTTTAGTTTCTTCCTATGACTTACATAACACAGTGATTTCTGCCTAAATATTAACACGGGGGGAGAACAGAGATTCATTAATCATAAAAAAATTCATAGATTAATATTTGTTGTTGTTCTGTTGGAGGGTTAACAGCAAACAGAAAGCAGTTTTTTGGATAAACAAGGATACCAGTCTTTCTGTACCCTCTTATGTATGGCCTGCTCTTCCTCCCGTTGAGGTCAATAGCAAAACTCACAGACTGAAATTCAGCGCTGTGCAAACAGCCAGTAAAGGCCAATGTGCCTCTGAAGTCCCATGTGGGCCTTCTGCACAGGAGCAAATATAGCCCGTAGTGACTTCACTAGGATCAAGAGTAAAATAAACAGTCCGACATTGCATTTCTTGCTCGAAACTGTAAATGGAAAATAATAACATTAATTAATAATAATCAGGGTTAAAATGTCTAAGGATGCCTCCAAAATATCCATGTTGACTTGTGTCAGGGCTACACAGCTGCTTGCACTGTTGCCCCTTCTCTGGTCTCTGAGCACACCCCTCAGGGTCAGGCCTTGTGCCTTACATGGGGTAGAAGTTTGCAAATAAGATCTGGGTACAACAATCCATCTATGTCAACCATTTTTTTGACCATACAAGTCTAATTGGACCCTTGCATGTCTTCCCTTTGGGTGACCAGGATTATACGCTGACAAAAGTCCAAGTAGGTTTATTTAGCAAACAGAACAAAAGCATTAGAGAAAATGATTTTAAAACAACAAACGGCCACACAAGTAAGACTCATTGAATGTTCACACTATGTTAAATGGGCTTCCCTCTTGAGATTTACAGGGACAGAACAGACTCGACCTCCATTTTTTTATCAAGCCCAGGAACTCTTGGGACCCAGCGTGGATTCAGTTTCCCCACAGATAGTGTGTTCCAGTCTATTTCCCCACGTAAGGAAACACTGTTTTCAACTCCATCCTTGTTGGGGTGGGATTACCATATGTTTCAGTGGCTTTAGTTACAAGGCCAAGATGTGACGTTTTCCTTTTGCTTTGACTGGTTTTTCCCAGATGGCCAGCCTGACCGCCTGTACTAGCAAGCTTACCACAGTATCGCTGCACTGATGCAGCTGTGCTGCTATAGGCTCGCTCATGTAGCCACTCTATGCCGATGGGAGAGAGATCTCCTCTCGATGTAATAAAACCACCTCAATGAGTGGTGATGGTTATGTCGATGGGAGAAGCTCCCCTGCTGACATAGCCCTGTGCATACTGCCATTTATGCTGGTGAAACATATGTTGTTTGGGGGTGGGGGTGCTTTTCATACCCCGCTGCAAAATAAGTTTTGACGACATAATTGGTGGTGTAGACATGGCCTTAGATAATGCCCCTCTGATTCTTATTCTGTTATTTGGCAATTAGATCCATTCTGCTTTAATGGCTCACAATCACTTGCAATCACTGTCAGCTCCCCTCTGACATTCTCACGCATCCCCTCAGAACTCCTCTATGTAACGTAGTTCGATGTGTACACCACCAACCTCCATATCTGTTACAAATTGATATGTTTAGGCTAAGTACACACTACAACTTAAATTGGTATAAATTATGTCACTCAGGGGTGTGAATAAGACACACCCTGAGTGACATAAATTACTCTAACATAAGTGGTCACGTGCACAGCTCTGTGCTTCCTGCCGACATCGCTTCTGCCACTCACGGAGGTGGTTTTATTGTGCCGATGAGAGAGCTCTCCCCCATCAGCATAGAGCATCTTCACCAGACGCATCAGTACAGCTGCGCCCCTACAGCACTAAACATGTAGACATGCCCTTAGTTTCTGTCATTTAGGAAAGACTTACCTTAAAGATATCAGAACCAAGTTTCTGTTTAATATTAACTTCAAATTCTGCTGATATTAAATTCAGTTTAAGATGTAAAAGTTATAACCAACTATAACAGATCTTTAGTTTATTTAAGAATGACAAATATTTAAATGCTGATAAATTTTGATTTAGAATGTGACTAATAAATACTTCAGAAAAAAATGAGCCACAGAAATCCTAATCGTGTTTCGAAAATACCTGCAGATTAAGACAAAATTTTCCTTGAGCTGCATTGAATTAATTCCCTTTGTGAAACTTCCACTGAGATCAAGAATGAGCACCAGATCTGAAATGGTTATTGGCAGTGTGGATAGGAAATGTGCAATTCAGGTCAGATGGGAGACTTTTGACCATTAATCTGATCTGACAGCATAATACTGACAAAACTAGTTGGATTAAAATTGAGTAGGAGCATTAAAAATTAGTGTTTTAAAAAGTGAAATATGGAACTAGGAATAAAATCACATCCTTCGTTAAGATGAGCACAGTTCACTAATCATTAATGAGCAAACATTCTAGTTCCAGACAAGACTCTCTTCTATAGCATTCTTCATTTGAGTAGCTCTAAAATTCTACAGCTGTTCCCATTGCTGCCGTTAGTCCTGTTTGTAATCCTCTGTCTCATGATAAAGGTTAAGATTCTGTCACAGATATTTTTAGTAAGTTAGGGACTGGTCACGGGCAATAAACACAAATTCACAGAAGCCGTGATGACCTGTGCCTGGCTTTTACTAAAAATACCCTGGGAGAAGGGAGAAAACAGAGCTTCTGAGGCTTGCAGCTGCTCCAGCCTGCTGCTCCAGTGGGCGGTCCTGGCCAAGCAGCCGTTGGGCGTCTCTGGGGTGGCTGCTCCAGCTCTTCCCCAGAAGTCATGGAGGTCCCAGAAAGTCATGGAATCCTTCACCTCTGTGACCTTTGTGACCAAATGGTGTCCTTACTCATGATCCTATGAATGTTTTGGTGGTGGTGCACTTTGGGAAGTGAAGAGATTCAGTGTCCCAATGAGATCCTAGGCTCTGTAGGAGTAGGATGTAGAACTGAATGGGTCTGAGATATTTGACCTCAAATTCAAGACTATTTTTTGTGCACAGAAAAGTTATTTTCTGTTTAAGTTTATATTTAAGTTTATATTAGTTTAAGTTATTTTAGAGATTTTTATTTTGCCCACTAAGCCCTGTTCAATTGGGCTTCTGCTAACTAAGGCACCAGAAGAAGGGATGTTTAAACATTTTATTGGGATTATTTTCAGAACTCTGTAAAACATTGCTGAAATAGATTTTCTGTAAGATATTGAGAACATATGATGGCACGGTGTGATATAAAGATTTTATTGGGACTCATTTGAGATGAACTGTGTAATTCCAGATGTATGCTACTAAATCCTCTTTACCACAAAACATTGTCACATATTCTATATAGTATACCATTCATATATGCATATTGAAATTTTTTATAACAAGTGCTCTGTTGCATGAAATAGAAGAAAAAGATAGAATGAAATGGGAAAATGTTTCTTACATTGTCCTGTCCTAAAGTGTTCCTGTAGCAGACCTGCCAAAAACAGTTGTAAGAACAAAAGAAGGTAAGTTAAGAAATAATTTTTTATTAAATTCTCTTGATATACTTCCCTACTGTCAGCCTACTGGGAGTCTAAATTAAGTATCGGTTTCACAATTAGATTAAAAAAAAAAAAAAAGCAGTTGGTGAATTTTTTATTTTTATACTCTAAGGCACTCAAGAACTTGTATGCATGAAATCAATTTTATAATACTATAAATGTTGCAGTAACTTTATAATTATCTGTTACAGCTTACAATAAAATTCAGTGGTGTTTGTGAAGTTCCAATTAATTGATCTTTTGGGTATTGGTGGTTCTTGTCCTGAGAGACTACAAAATTAAACATTTAGAGCTGCACTTCTCTAATTCCAGCAGTCACTGGGACTAGATCAATCTCATTAGAAGCCTTAAAAATTTGTGTATCCTGCCCTGTATAGGCTTCATTTAAGTCAATGGGAAAACTCCCATTGACTTCAGTGATGGAGGTATATTGTTAAACTTTTAATTTCACGGACCCATTAAACTTCTGCAACAGCTCCGAGATCAAAGAGTTGTATCTCCTCTCCTCCTGCACAGCAGTCATTACTTTTCATAGTCTTCTCTTGCACAATCACTTATAAAACCTAGTTATATAAAGACTGTGCAATATACACAGTAGAAGATGTATGAAATATACAGTATAGTGACTTTCACTGGTAAAAGCACTCCAATTAAATGAGAGTTAAAAGTACTGTGCACTATTGTAGCCATACAATGAATTATTTTCCTCATTAGATTTGCAAATTCACATCGTGTTGCTCATATTTTTAGAATGGACCTGGGCATAAAAAAATAAGAGTTTTTAGTTTAAAATTTGGTATTGTATCCTGCTTATTTTCGTTGACAGTACTGATATTCTGCAGCAGTTCCCAGAATATTTTTCAAATAACCAGAACAACAGTTTTCAAGAGGTCACAAAACTATGGTTGAAATCCTGACTTCAGTGGGAGATTTGCCATTGGCTTCAGTGGGGCCAGAATTCGTCTTACACCACTTTGGGCTTTTACATGCCCTCTGAAGGCCCTGCCACCCTAGCCTGCTTTATTTGCCAGATTCTGATATTATTATTTATATAGAGTAGCACTTTATTTCACAAGGGATCCTATTGACTTCAGTGGCATGATACCTGAAATAAGGTACTGTGTGACACAGGGTATCAGCATATGGCCCTATGCAGGTATTTATATTGATTTAATTGACTCTTTATGTACCAGTTCTGTAAAAAACGTTTGCAAACAGCTAGTAAACAGGAGGCAGGAAACAGGAGAGTCTGAGAAGGAGCGTGTAGGAGGGAGAGAGAATAAAATCAACATGATTCAGAAAGGCTGCATCACCAATGCTTACATTGGATGCAGGTGGAGGAGCCAGAAGCAGACAGAGAGCCCAACCGTGTATGTTTCTACCCAGGTCCTGATGTGGATTTGCAGAAACTGTGATCTGCATTTGACCATCCAGTGTGAGAGGTGCCTACTGTAGAATCTTTAAGAAGCAGGAGGGAGAATTACAGGAGGAGGTGGCTAGACTCAGGAGCATCCATGTATAGGAGGAATTCATTGAAAACATGCATATGGAGACCTCTAAGTTTAAGGAAGAAATCCAGCTGGAGAGGACTGCAGTAGCACCACAAAGGGAGCAGGAAGCTGCTCCTCCCCAGGGAGGAACCTGGCTCCTGATTACTTCTGGCAGTAGGCAGTGCTCCTCCCCATGCCCTCCCAACCCATCATCCATAGCAATATAAAACAGGTACGCTGCCCTGGCAACATGGGATGAGAAATCTCCCCCAAAGGTGGAGGAAGAGTAGCCATGTATCCCCCAAGGCTGGGAGGATTGTTGCCACCACTCATAAGAGGAAATGAAGGGTTGTTGTGGTCAATGAATGCCTTCTAAGGGGGACAGAGGCAACCATCTGGCAGCCTGATCTAGCATCACAGGAGATGTGCTGTCTGCCTGGGGTCCAAGTCTGAGACATTACAGAGGGGTTGCCAAGGATCATCTGGCCCTCTGACTAGTATCTCATGCTGCTCATCCATGTGTGCACTGATTGTACTGCAAGATCTGACCCTGAACAGATCAGAAATGGACATCTGGGTGAAGGGTCAGAATATGGGGACAATGTGAGGAATCACAGCAGAGACAAAGGAAAGATAAGTGAATATAGAAGGAAAATTGAATAGATAGCTAAGATGTCTGTAAACTAATAAAAGAAGTATGGGGAGTAAACATGAGGAACAAGAAATAGTAGTGAATAATCACAATTACAACATAATTGGCTTCACAGAAACTTGGTGGGATAATTCACATGCCTGGAATACTGATATAGAAGGGAACAGCTTGTTCAGGAAGGACAGGCAAGGGAAAAAAGGGAGGAGGTGTTGCCTTGTATATCAAAGATGTATACACTTGTACTGAGGTTGAGGTAGAAGTGGGAGGCAGACGTGTTTGAAAGTCTCTGGGCAAGGAAAAAAGGGATAAAGAAAATAAGGGTGATGTCATGGTAGATGTCTCTTATAGACTACCTAACCAGGAAGAAGAGGTGGATGAGGCTTTTTAAAAACAACTAACTTAATCATCCAATACACAGGACTTTGTGATGATGGAGAACTTCAACTTCCCAGACATCTGTTGGGAAATAATACAGCAGGGCACAGATTATCCAATAAGTTCTTGGAATGCATTGGAGACAAATTTTTATTACAAAAGGTAGAGAAAGCAACTAGGGGGAGGCTATTCTGGATTGATTGATTGATTGATTATTTATTTTGACAAATAGGGAGGCACTGATTGAGAATTTGAAGGTGGAAGGCAGCTTGGTGAAAGTGAGAGAGTGAGAAAAGTAGGAGAGAAAATAGCAGAATAAAGACAATGGACTTCAAGAAGACAGACTTTAGCAAATGCAGAGAACTGGTAGGTAAGATCCCATGGAAAGCAAATCTAAGGGAAAAGAGAGTTCACTAGAGCTGGCAGTTTTTTAAAGAGAGTTATCAATCTATTGGTTCACAATCAACTTGGGAGGGCATATTGAGTGGGGTACCATAAGGATGTTTCCTGGGTCTGGTTCTAGTCAATAGCTTCATAAATTATTTGGATGGTGGCATGGAGTGCACACTTATAAAGATTGTGAAAGATACCAAGCTGGGAGGTCTTGCAAGCACTTTGAATGACAGGATTAGAATTTAAAATGATCTTGACAAACTGGAGAAATGGTTTTGAGTTAAATAAGATTAAATTCAATAAGGACAAATGCAAAGAAGGAATAATCAGTTGCACAAATACAAAATGGGAAATAACTGTGTAGGAAGGAATACTGCAGAAAAGAATCTGATGACTATGGTGGATCACAAACTAAATGTGAGTCCACAATGTAATAGAAAAAATAAATATAATTCTGGAATGAATTAGCAGGAATGTTGTAAGCAAGACCCATGAAATAATTCTTCAGCTCTATTCAGCACTGATAAGGCCTCAACGGGAGTATTGTGTCCAGTTCTGAGCACCAGACTTCAGGAAAGATGTGGATGAATTGGAGAAAGTCCAGAGGAGAGCAACAAAATGATTAAAGGTCTAGAATACATGAGCTACAAGGAAAGATGGAAAAAAACAGGGTTTGTTTAGTCTGGAAAAGGGAAGACTGGGGGAGGGGCTTCAAGTATATAAAGGTATTGTAAAAAGGAAAGTAATGAATTATTCTATTTAACTGATACGGACAGGACAAGAAATAATGGGCTTAAATTGCAGCAAGGGAGATTTAGGTTAGACACTAGGAAAAACTTCCTAACTGTGAAGGTAGTTAAGAACTGGAACAAATTACCTAGGCAGGTTTTGGAATCTCTCTGCCATTGAAGGGTTTTAAGAACGAGTTAGACAAACATCCGTCAGGGATGGTCTAGATAATACTTAGTCCTGCCTCAGGGAAAGGGACTAGATTAGATGTCCTATTGAGGTCCCTTCCTGTCCTACATTTCTATTTTGTAACTAGGCAAGCTACCTTCCTTCATGGCCTAAGTTAATGCTGCAGGTAGCCTTCCTCAGTTTCCCCTCTTGGAGCTTTCAAATAAAACTTCATCCAAGCTTTTTCTTGGTCCAAAATACACATTCTTGGGGACTGGGTTTATTAGTATAAAATAAATTGCAAATAAAACTCAAAATTTCAACAAAGTCCATTGCTTTACAAAGTTTCTCTTCCTCCTCCCATGCCTTAGCAGTCTCTCCTGTGCTTGGACAGTGTCTCTCTCTGGTCTCCCTGACTGAATCAACTCCCCTGGTCTTAGATTTTTCCCTGTAGGAGAATTTCACTCTCTACCGTAACATCCTGACATTTCCCCTTCATTGAAGCTTCCTGCTACTGTCTATACGGCATTTTGGTCTCTCTCAGGATTGGCTAGCCTCAGTCTGTAAAGAATGAAAAACCCTGTTCTATGTAAGCTTAACTCAGTATTGAAAACCCCAAGTACTTCAAAATCATTTGATTGGCTTAAAAGTCATGAGATTTAAAAAAATAAAATAATAAAATGTTGGGATGGGTTTGTGTGTCTTCTGGTGGTTGAGCCCATAGGAGTTACATTTTCAAATTTTTCTCTGCAACCATGAAACCAGAAACGTACTTAGAGGTAAAACGATCCCATGGAGATCCGCATGTAATCAACTGAGGCCTGAGCTACACTGAAAACTTACATCAGCATAAAAATCCACACCCCTGAGAGACTTAGTTTAAACTGATCTAGGACCTTGTGTACACAGTGCTAAATCAATGGAAGAATTCTTTAGTCAACCTAGCTACTGCCTCTCAGGGAGGTGGATTAACTACCTATTGCTGTGGTGAGTATCTACAATGCAGCGCTAGGTTGGCACAGTGGCAGCATTTTAAGTGTAGACATACCCTGATTCTAGGAGCTGGGGCTTTGAGAAAAACACTATATTGTGAGAACTGTACTGCAATCTTGAGAATTGTCAACAAATTAGATATATAAATAGATCCTATTGACTTAATTGGGACTGTTCACATGCAAAAAATTAAGCACGTGTATTTGCAGTTTCAGGGCACAAGTGAGATGCTGCAATGTGTTCTATAATGTGTGTTATGATTTTTAAAAACAATTATCCCCATCCTGAAGACTCTTACCTAGTTAGTGAATGTTTTGCATGAAAAGCACTGACATGGTTGGTCCTGTTGTTTTTAAAATGTCTGGTACATACTTCTTATAACAGCACACTTTGCAGCATCTTTGGATGTATGGTGTTTTATGAAACCTGATACATTTTTGTTTGCAAAACTTGTTGCCTGGGGGCTAACGTTTCTAAAAGGTTTCAAAATAAAGTGTGATTTCTGCTAAGTACAAAGAGTTTAGTGTGAATAATAGAATACTGTTATGCCCCTCATTTACTTGGTATAGACAACAGCTGACATGTCACCTTAACCTATAAAATTGGACATCTCACCTTGGAAAAGCAGAAAGTACACTGAACTTTTTTAAATGATAGTACAAGCTACTAGGGCATGAGAACAATGACCGGAATTTTTTGTATCCATCTAGCAGGTCAAGGCAGCCATTTTTTGATGGAAGTAAGTTTCTCTTGTAAACAAGTGACATTTGAAAAACACATCGCTATAATATAAAATAAAGGGAGATGCTTTGTACATGCCACACAAATCATCCATCATATAAAGTTGTTTGAAAAATGACTAAAAACATGGTCCTCTTCAGGGAGCTGCCTGCAGTAAGGTTGATAAAGTACACAGATTGGTGATACATGAAATAATTCTTCTATAAAGAAGAGCCTCAGCTTCAAAAAAGGAAGGAATCCATAATGTACTTTTTGCAGAAAGCCTAATGAAGTCATCTTGGTATTTAGCTGAATCAAATATCTATTCATCTTGATATCTGGGAATTAACAATGGTTAATGGTTAACAATGTTTTTTTAGATCCCCAAAATACTTCAACAATAAAAAGGAAACGTGGGAGCTTTAATGAAGATCCTAGTTTTCCTGCTTATCTTTTTTTAAAGAAATAGCTTTCTAAAAGGTTTGGGTTTTTTTATTTAATAAAAAGTAGGTCTTTTTAAGATATCCTAGAGTCATTGTGGATAGTTCTCTGAAAACATCCACTCAATGTGCAGCAACAGTCAAAAAGCTGACAAAGCTGGGAATCATTAGGAAAGGGAGAGAGAATAAGAAAGAAAATACTGTATTGTCTCTTTATAAATCCATGGTATGCCTACAACTTGAATACTGTGTGCAGATCTGGTCACCCCATCTCAAAAGAGATGTATTGGAATTGGAAATAGTACAGAAAAGGGCAGCTAAAATGATTAGCGGTATGGAAAAGCTTCCATATGAGGAGAGATTAATAAGACTGAGACTTTTCAGCTTGGAAAAGAGACGACTAAGGGGCAGAATAATAGAGGTCTATAAAATCATGACTGGTGTGGAGAAAGTAAATAAGGAAGTGTTTATTTACTCCTTTTCATAGCACCAAAACTTGGGGTCACCAAATGAAATTAATAGGCAGCAATACAAAAGGAAGTATTTCTTCACACAACATACAATCAACCTGTGGAACTCCTTGTCAGAAGATGTTGTGAAGGCCAAGACTATAACTAGGGTGACCAGATAGCAAGTGTGAAAAATTGGGACAGGAGGTGGGGGTAATAGGCCCCTATACAATAAAAAGCCCCAAATATTGGGATTGTCCCTGTAAAATCAGGATATCTGGTCACCCTAACTACAACGGATTTCAAAAAAGAACTAGATATGTTCTAGGATTATAGGTCCACCAATGGCTATTATCCAGGATAGGCAGGGATTGCTGTTTGCCAGAAGCTGGGAATGGCTGACAGATGGATCACCTGATGATTACCTGTTCTGTTCATTGCCTTTGAAGCACCTGGGATTAGTCACTGTTGGAAGGCAGGATACTGGGCTAGACGGACCATTGGTCTGACCCAATGTGACCATTCTTATCTTCTTTGAAATGAATAGTTACTCATTATCCTTAACGTATAGCTGGAGCTACAAAGTGGCTTTCCTTCTGTTCCTGTGTTACAAAGTCGATTCAGTTATGACATGGACAAAACAGTAATACAAGCAACAGAAATCTACCGTGAATTGTCTGACACCATAGACACTATGGGCCAAATTACAGCCCTTGGGCCACATCTACACTTGGAGTGAGGGGTGCGATTCCCAGCTCGCACAGGCATACTTGTGCTAGCTCTCGTTGAGCTAGTGTGTTCACAGGAATAGTGTAGCCATGGTAGCACAGGCAGCGGCAAGCACCTCGCTGCCCTGAGTGCATATCCCTGGGTGAGTTTGTGCTCCGGGCAGCTAGCTTGTGCTATTGCTCACTGCTGCTGTGTTACCACAGCTACGTATTATTTTTAGTGTGCTAGCTCAATGGCAGCTTGCAGGGGCGTGTCTACACAAGCTGGGGACCCCACCCCTAGCTCTGAGCATAGGCGGAGCCTCAGAGCCAGTGGAGCACTGTGGGTGGCAGTGGCGCATGCACAGGCAGTATCTACAGTGTTTAGGTGGTGGACAAAGGAGGCACCGTGGTCTTGATCCTGTTTCCAGTTGAGTCAATGGATCAGAATGCACATTATAGTGCAGGATCTAATGCCGCCTTCTAAAGCAGTGCTTGCTGCACCTGCAAAAAAAATGCAGTATACACTTTCTGTCCCTAGGGCTCTCCAGTCATTAGTTCATCTGCCAGAGGGCCAGGCTGTCATCATGTTGCTGCATAGTGCTGCCAGCAACACTGGTAGGACCGTATCCTTGCATTTTCTGGGGCAGAGGGCCTGTCTAAAGCCTCTCTGAGCATGAGTGGCTCCATTATGGCTGTGGTGTGTGCTGAGTTGGGGGGGCTTCCAGCTCCCTCTTCTTCCTCATTTCCAAACAAGTACATGGGCTGAGACAGCCATGCTTTGACTTCATTGGAATAGTGTCATGCAATATTTAATTTTTTTTACAGTTAGCGTTTTTCTGACAGCCCCCTAACTTTTTAGCATGCTGTTCACGTACTGTGCAGATATTAATCTCTCTCTGAAGAGGCTGTTAAGTGTTTTTCAGGCAAACATATGTGTACTGCTTCCTTTTCTTTCTCCAGTGAGCCTCTCTGTGCTTTGACATTGCTTGACTCCACTGTATTTTGAGTAATTTAGTCTTGCATTTTGTTTTGTCCATGTTTGTTCAGCAACGTCTTCCATCCTTACTAACACCATGATTATTCTCTTGCACTTGTGGCATAATATTAATGACTGGTCCCTCATTTTTCTGTCTTCAGTAAAATTAAATGTAGGCAAAATATTAGATTAACAAGAGAATTGCTGCCCATAAGATAAAAATTCATATATACTAGTGTACTATAGTGTACTAGTGTAACATTTACTAGTGTAAAGCTGCTTTCGATGTAATATAACTTGGTTGCTAGGCAAAGGAAAGATACCAAGGTTATCGGAGGTCAGAACTGGCTGTTTAATTAAAATCCTTTTTCAAATCCATCTATCACATTAGAAATAACGAGCTTACATTTAATACCTGTAAAGTGCCCTTTATTTAATGATGAATTAAAATTAAAGGTGTATAAGATATTTCTACTGATATTCGAAATGCTTGAAATGTTAGCATCTTTGTGTTTAATTGGAAATTCAAAACTGGGCCTATTTTAAAATAAAATTGCATTAAATCAGAATAATTTTCATTTAAAAATGAGCCCATATTTAAAAGAAAATGTTGTTAGTGGTTAACACAGGCAAATTCCTGTGTCCTTGAAATTTCCTGCAAGTGGGAACATCAGGTGCATCAAAAATGGTGAAATGAAAGTGAGATATTTCTCAGAATATAAATCCACAATTTCACATAAAACTAAACGTTAAAATATTCTTTACTGTTTTCTAGTGCAGAAATATTTACTGCCTCACTTTAATTATTGGCAGTTAAACCTGGAAGTAGCTCTGTCAAGTACTCTTACATTCCAACACTGTCAAACAATGGTCTACACAGACAACCAGTTTTGCAAACTCTCTTTGCCTGCTGTGCAAGCCCTAGGATCACTAAAACAGAATCCCATGAAAATGTGTGGAATTGTGGGAGTCTGGGGGTGATGTGGGGTTTTCTCTGATATGAATCAGTATAAAAATAAGACAACTAGTGCATAAGAGGGAGTGTGGAATGGTGAATCGATGCAACAGCATCCCCTGGGGCCAGATAAGAGCATTGCACCAGACTTCGTGGTCTGGCAGGGTAGTCGGTCAGTTCCTTTTGTCTGAGTCCCATTGGGGTGTATAGGTTTCCTATAGGTGTATAGGTGAAAGCAGCTACAGAAGGCCATAAAGCCATACATGAGTTAGAAAAAAAAATTGGTGGTTTGATGGTAGAATCTGAACTCAGGACTTTGTGCAGTACAGCAGAAACCTCTCTCTTCAACTAAAGGGAATGCTTCCTCTAGCTTGTAGAAGTTGTAGGTTCTTATCCTTTTATGTGAACCAGTTTCTAAAAGGGGAAGCAATTGTGACCATGGTCGCAGAAGGAGCTATACTAAGAATGCTCAGTCAGGGCAAATTGCAAAGAATGGGGCAGACAATCCCCAGAACTGGTGGTTTATTCTATAATTAGATTTCACCAACCCAGTAACCAAACAGTTTCTGTAATACCTTAGTGGTTACCAAGAAGCTAAAATACAGTTTCCTTTAAGCAATCCAGCCGTGGCTCCCTTCCAGACAGTCAAGTCTATTTAGTGAGGATTACTTAAAATCTTATTCACCATATATAAAGTTCTACCAATCCCAAGGGATTGGATACATTATCAACCAGGTCAATGAACATTTCAGATCTTATCCAAATACACACCTACCACCAATTCTTATTGACTAATCAAAAATAAAAAGAAAATGATCACAGCAGGCACTCCCTGGATGAAGAACAGGCAATGCACATTGTTGCTTTAAAGTAAGTCTCTATTTTCGAGGCACACGCTGCTAACTAGTTGCGCTCATTAACACAAGACAATTAACCATCCAAGGAATTCACAGGTAGTTTTACAATGTGGAGTAACAACTTTCAATATAAATGAAGGCAATAATATTATTACACCACCTGTTCCATTTAAATGTTAATATTTCTTTTCGATCTCTGAATCAATAGAATGTAGTAATGAAACTTTACAGATAGGAAATGAAGTGGCGCATCTACAAGCTAATTAGATCACATTGTTAAATTTCTAGTAAGATATTGGTAAACACAATCAAATACAATTTACTTTTAATTATCTAACAATATAGGTTTATATTCCAAGAATTCGAGTCTGTTTAACATGGTTTTGCTAACTATCTACAAGAAACGATCCTATTTGTAATTTCAATATTTTTATAATATGTCCTTAAAGATTGATTTTGGGTCATCCAGCCTGCTGGCTGCTTAGCTCTCACTGGTGCAGCCTCACAGCAACATACACTGGGCCAGTGTGTTACACTTGCTTGCTTGGGCCTTTTAATCCAACTTTTTCTAGAGGCATAGAATTTACTTTTCTTACAGCATTTTTAAAAAATGATGCCAGAGAGACTCATCTGAAGCCCATGGTCACTGTTTGGACTTGCTCAGCATTTGTCACTAAGTTGTCATACCTAGTAATAATTTCTCAAAAATAACTAGAAATGACTTATTCCATGGGGCGTGCGGAGGAAGGGAGGAGAATCCCCAGGCTTCTCCAGTTGTAAAGCCTGAATTATATACCCTGTTATTGCTGCTGACTCTGTTACAGAGGAGATGTCAGCACTGTCAAACCATCACCGCTGATTCTGCTTCAATTAAAAAAGTAGAAATGCAAATATTCCTTTTAATCTGTTTAATTAAAAATGTTAAAATTACTCAAAAGAAAAACAGATTTCCTTGCACATTTTATTCTTTTCCATTATCAAACTCAACTACCATAGAATATATTTATTTTCCATACTGTTTTGGTGCACAAAATGATATTACTGAATGTGTGCCACGTTTGCATTCTGAAGTGCTGGCCATTGAGCTTTAAATACTCTTTGGATAGTCTTTTGACAGTGTAAAGAATATTTTGACATTTTCCCAAAAACCTTTTGGCTGAAGATACTGATAATTAGTGACACATCCAAAGTGTGAACTTTTCTCCTCCAATATAGGAATATAATGATTTTGTTTGTTTCTCTCTGTTTCTTTTCACTCAGTACCTGTGTGTATTAAACTGTGCCACTTGAAACAGCACTAATTAGTCCACAGACCCTCAGAAAATTTTCTAGAGCTATATTATGAATAAAAAGTGTTAAAGTTGACACCAGTGAAATTAATTGCATGGATGTTTTGCTGAGTTACTATTGTAGTAAACTAATAGAAAAGAATATAAATGATATCACATTTTAAATTAAGCCTCCTAAAATTGCATTTAGTGCTGTATTTCGAAAGGTGGTCTCTATATGGCTTGTTGGTTCCAGGCAGAGTTTAAGGTGTTAGTGTTGACTGCCAAAATTGGTGACTGTAGTATGTGCTGAATTTAAGTGAATTCGTTAATTCTAAGATTTTCAGTGGTGGCAGTAAAACAGCAATTTCAGGCTATGCTGTTATGGGTGGGTTTTTCAAAGGAACATAAGAGTATTGGAGTTGGTGCTGTGAGCTTCTTTGAAAATCCCAGCTCTCCGTAGGGTGACCAGATGTCCTGATTTTGTATGGGACAGTCTCAATATTTGGGGCTTTGTCTTATATAGGTGCCTATTGCCCGTGACCCCCTGTCCCAATTTTTCACACTTGCTATCTGGTCACCCTAGCTCTCAGTCATTACTTGAGTGCATTTAATAGCAAGATATGTTCCTGTGTGGGTATAATATAATTCAAACGTGCACAGTAGCCTTGATACTTGATACAAATCTATTTGTTAAATATATGTTTTTATGACTTGGCTGAATGAAGCAAGATCTAACACTTAGCTTGTTGCCATTTCTCAGTTTGTTTGTAAGAGGAGAAGAAGATGGGTGGGAAGATGGGTAAGTGGAGGCAGGAGAAAGCAAGGAGGGAAGTGTGGATGGGAGATGGGAGCAGAGATTTGGAATGGGATAACTGTAAGGATGCACATTGGAGCAGGAAGTTAAGGCTGCAGGGATGGGCAGGGGAAAATGTGGACATCAGTGCAGGGACCCTGAATGGAGAATGGAAATGGGGAGTGGGAAATGGGGGAACACAGAGGTTGTGGCCATAGGAGGAACAGGGGCACACGCAGAGCCCTTGGTATGTGGGGAGGGGGAGATAGGGGAGCATAGAGAGGTCTGGGCATGGAAGGGATGGGGAGAATGAGAGGGCATGCAAAGTCTTTGCCAAGGTGGGGGAAAAGGAGATACAGGCCATTGGGGGAAGGATATAGAAAGTATGTTTTTGCTTGAGAAAGAGAAGCTGAGGATGCTTGATGCACATTTCAGTTTTTTATGCTCTCATTTAAAACTATCATGTGGCACATTACAAAGACAATGTTCCTCTTATGTCATTAGTACGGTAGTATTTGGAGCCATTGCCAAGCACCAATGAGATCGTAATTGTCCAGGAATCAGTAACTGTGTGAAATTAGCTTGCTCAGCTGCAAATCAGCTATTCAGGAAATGCATTCTTTAATGTGGTTGACAAAGGCTGGAATGCGAGGCAATGGGACTCGCACACTGATAACTGGCACAGTGTTAACATTGTGATGTTTCTGTACAGCTGATTGTTCCTAAGTATTTGGCGACAGATGCTGTTTTCCACATATTCTTTGTCCACGGAAATTCGACCTTCAACTCTAGCCACTTTGGATTCAAATATTGACTTATAGAAAGATTTTGCATTAGAGATACCAGGATTCTAGAAGTATTCAGAAGGATTTTATAGTGCAGTATGAGGAGGATCAGGTAAACTAACATATTATCCAAATACTCTAGGTCTTTCCTACTTTAAACTTAAAAATTTCTTTTGCACTCAAGAGGGTGATTATTTTGTATCATGCTTCTTAAGTACAGTTGTGCAAAGGTTTCATGCTGAAACCTGAAACCAGTTGAGACTTTTTTCAATTTTGTTACAGCCCTGTTACTTGGGGCAGGTTAATTAAATGTTTTCCAAGATACGTAGGCTTTTGATGAACCTGCACTGAATATTGAGCAAACATGCCAATTTGCAGTTTCAGGTGAAGCCATGAAAAACTTGGTGGCTTCATTTGTTTCAACCCAAAGCCAGGCAAAATTTAGCATTTTTGGCTAAATTTCTCTTCTCCAAGCAATCCTGGGAGTGCAAGCAAGGAAAATGAAACCAAAAAACAGTTGCTATGGGCCCTCTCTGAATTGAAACCACTGAGTTTTGCACAGGTCAAATTCCAACACTAATGTGTATTTCTACATTGTGTCTTTCTTATAAGAATCTCAAAGTCCTTTAGTAAAGATGATTATCTCCATTTTGCAGCTGGCAAAACTGAAACACAGATGGATTCAAGGCCTGATCCAGTGCACCTGAAGCCAATGGAATTCATTTCTGTGGACTTTGGAGCAGGCTCTATGTAAAGCTGGTGGGAACTTTTTGGACAAAATACTATTTTGTGGGAAAATGCCAGTTCAACAAAACAAAAATTGTTCACGGGAAAGGGTCAGTTTAGATTAATCTATCAAATGGATAAAAGTTTCAAAATTATTGAGATGTCCCTTTTTGACATTTTTGAAAGGAAGTTTTATTTTTTGGTTTAAATTGAGTTTTTCTTTCAAAATTTTAGTTAATGTTTAAGAGTAAAAACTGAAACAAGGTAAGTGAGGTAATATCTTTTATTGGGCTGACTTCTGGACTCACCTTGCCTCTCTAATATTCTGGGACTGACACAGCTACAACTACACTGCAGAAAACTGAAATGACATTTTGAAACCGTGGAAACAGAACATTTTAATTGATCCAGTCTGAACTATATTATGAATTATTGGTTTTGAGATTGCAACAGTTTTTTGAAGGTTTTTTTTTATCTTGATTCAGGAAGGGAAATTTTTATTGAAATGACAAAAATGCTCAGGAGACAGAAAAACCATTTCCCACCCAGCTGTACTCCTAAGTGACTTGGTCATATTCTCACCTAAATCACTAGAAAACTGAGAAATAGAACCCATATTTCCTGACTGTCTTCTATTCCAAATAGTTGGCATTGCTGCCTCCCTTAAGTATCTTTTAAGTATCTTTTCATCACACCTGCTAGTTATGCTAGATTTATTCCATCATTCCTGCTAAACCTCTCTAGTGCTGATATTCCCAGTTGAGGAACAGTTTAAAAGGACACTGATTTCTCAGGAGAAGGGAAAATGAGCTGCATATGGCATCCACAAGCAAAGCCGATGTAGAGAACTGTGCCAGGAGTGGCAACAGCTTTGTGAAGGATGCTGTAACAGCAGGGCCTTGGATTTTCTCTTCTGCCCTTATTGAGGAGTTGAAAGCCCTTAAACAGATTGACCGACCAAGACATGGAAGAGACTGAGGAGAGTCTGCTAAGTCAGCAACCATGGCCCCAAACTGAGGAGCTCTAGACTGGTAGGAACTGACCTGGGGCATACATAATTAGGGGTAGCTTAATGAACACTTTAATAAACTGCTAGGGCCCTGGGTCCCCTAACTTGCCACACCCTTGGCTGCATTTCAACCCCCTTACCCCCCACACTTCCTTGTAATGACTGAGCTCTTAGGGAACAATTGGGGTGTGAGGGGTGATTAGTGATCCGAGAGGGAGCCCAGATGCAGACTAAGACCGGCAAAAACTGTAAAGCCATGAGGTGACCACTTGGCCAGCTGCTTATCAGATCTTCCTGCTACAGCATCGCAATATTCAGTTTGGAATGACTCCATACAAGGAATCCACATTCGCAAACAAGCACAAGATTTATTTTCCTCATATGTCAGCAGGGATATTCACAACATAAAATGATGGGGGCATTTCCCGTTCTCCTACACCTTATACTAAATAATTACATAAAGCCTTTACACAAGAGGAAAGTAAATCTGGCTCTAACACCTAGCTGCATCAGAGAACTGCCAAATCTTTAAAATCCGGGTAGGGAGAAAAATCAGTCCTTTCCAGTTTGCAAATAAAAGCTACTACAGCCAAATATTTGTGCTTGTTACACTACTTTTGTCAAGGCATATGAGTTTTGTTATTTGCCCTGTGCTCGATTACATTGAAATTATCTAAGTCTTTAAGAAATTTAAGATAATGGAGCTAACTTAAATAAATAGCTGTTAACACAAAAATCCTGATTACATCTATGCTATAAATTTTAACCAGTTTCTACCATCTCTGTTGTATTGGCTTAATGGTATAATAATAACACTGCCAGATGGGCCAACTTAATTGCTCGTAGCATTTTGAGAAATGATGGTGAAATTGGCAAGAGGAAAAATAAGGAAAGCTTGACAAAATATGTCTGAAGCTTGGATAGGAGATTAATGACAATTAGTATAACCTCAGAGTCACAAACTAACTGGTCAATCACACACCTTCTTTGGAATCTGAAATACGCAATCAATTGGCACCAGAGACCCCCACCAAAAAATAAATAAAAGCAAGTACTGTATTAAACTACTAAAAAAATAAAGGGAAATTAAAAAAAGATTTGATGAGGCAAGGAAACTGT
Organism: Mesoclemmys tuberculata; assembly: GCA_007922155.1. Lineage (NCBI taxonomy): Eukaryota > Metazoa > Chordata > Testudines > Chelidae > Mesoclemmys > Mesoclemmys tuberculata. Next base: position 22,887,886 of record ML675649.1, on the reverse strand, counting down.
TTCTGTGCTTGTTTCATTTAAATTGACATGGTAAATTTAAATTTAAAAGCAGCATTTTTCTTCTGCATAGTAAAGTTTCAAAGCTGTAGTCAATGATCAGTTGCAAACTTTTGACAGAACAGCTATACGGTTTTGTTCATTTATGAACAAATTCCATTCCTGAGGTGTTTGTAACTCTGAGGTTCTACTGTATCCTAGGAAAAGGATTGTAGAGTACATAGACAAATAGATTACTCTCTCACTCATTGTTCCCATTTTGAAAAGTCAAATTAGTGATGGCTCTGCAGAATGTCTCTGTCTTCGTCCCCTTTTCATGTGTTATGGTAGCAAAGGAGGGCGGAGTAGTAACAAGAAAGCAAGAGGAGTGGACAGAACTGGGAAGGAACATTCTCTGATAGTTAGAATTTGAAGCTGGAATACTGCATTGCAAAATGTACTTTTGTTCTTTTATTTGGTTTTGATTACTGAATTAGAGGGAACAAGGGTTTTGTGGCTAACACTAAGGACTGGGGACCAGATTTTTAAAGGTATTTAGGTGCCTAATGAAGCAGATAAGAACCTACTGAAACTCCCAGTAGGCACCTATCTGTATCTCTAAGTGCCTAAAAATATTTTTAAAACTGACCCTGGATGTCCCCTGTATTCTACCCCTTGGTCTGCCACAGGCTTGTTATGTGACCTTTGGCAAATCATGAGTTTAACCTCTCTACACCTTAGTTTCCCCATCTGAAAAATGATGGAGAGTGTAATATTTACCACCATAGTAAAAAAAAAAAAATGTTCAGCTTCTTGGATAAAAAGCATGCTACTGTGTAAGTACAAATTATCATGGGGCTGACTGTGGATTTTTCACTCACCCTGACAGGACATGTACTCAGGCCAGCAGTTCCACTGAACTGAAAAGGACTTCAGTAGAAATACTCTGCGTATAAAGTTAGGCACATGAGAAAGTCTTTGCAGGGTCAGGGACTAATCAAAAGTGCTCAGCCGGGTAAATAAGGACTCCGCACTTTGGCCCTATATTTTTAACTACATATAAAACTTTTAAAAACATGTGGAGGTTGCAGAGGAAAGCACTCAAAAGTTAGGAAAGGCTAGAGTTAAGGTTGCCTGTGCAATCTTAATTTGGCCCTTTGTGTGTATACATTATGGTACCACCATTAATTATATGATCACATGGTACTTTTTCCATAGAAAAATACTGCTACACTTTGCTATCCCTTTAGTTCTTGTCCTGGATCTTATAGATACATGGTCATAAAACAATGAGGAAGAAAGTGTGCCAAAGAAAGAAGGGTTCGTTGTACCTCTTTTCAATCAATCCCTGCATTAACTGATGATTGCTGGTGCACTCTGATATCCCTCAAACACTTATTCTTGATGTTCTTGGTACATTGCTGCTTAAGAAAGAAAGAACACAATTGTGCCAAGGAAAGAGTCCTGCTAATGAAAGCTCCTGTATGTAGTTTTGTTGCTACAACTCAAGAGTACTAAGAATGCTTCTTGCCTCTGCACAAATCATGGCACCCGTCACAGTTAGCTGAAAGACATGTTTGCAGTTTAAAGGCAAAAGCCTCCTTCTTTCAAAGAGAAGTTCCTGACTACAGAAGAAGGAAAACCAAAATACAGATTGGGTGATGGTTTACCTCTTCCACCATGCCACGTAATACTGCAACAAGGAACTCTGACACCTATGACGATATATTTATAAAAAATGGTATAATAGGCGACTGTGGTTCATAGCAGCTCCATTAGGAAGCAATTCTGTATCAAACCCTGGAACAAATAACCACCTGAATCATGAAGAAAGGCCTCAAACAGGGATAAATTATTCCCTTGTTAAAGAAAATTGTATAGTCATCATTATTTCCACAAATCACACTATTTTACAGAAATAAGTCAATGTAATTATTATTGAATATATGGACATTTCAACATATGCAGAAAGAACATCTGATTCCCCTACAATCTGTGCACTTGACGGAGTTTAATTTGTATTCATCTTATTCAGTTTCTGAATCCCCTTCCCTATCAGCAATTACTAGACATGTTGTTGTGCCTCTGGGTAATAGAATAGGACATGGGAAGTCCATGGCTGCACAATTAGAAACTATTTTCCCTTTATGTTTATTACTGTGTGATCTACGGTGCAATCTAATGAAAATCCTGAGACCAACAATGACATCTATAGTACAGCACATAAATTGTCTACATCATCCTTAGTTTAGATAATTTTAAGAAAAGAAAATATTTCTCTTCAAGCAAGATATTGCTTTCTAATTTTAACTGGCTAGTGCCCCAAATCTTACGGTATATATTCTTCTGGATTACAAGCATGTTTTGACAAGATCTTTACACATGAAATTACTAATGGCATGCTAATTACATTAGAGGCTGGTCTTGTACAACCAGTAAAGCTGATTAAGATAACCTTTTCCCTATTCAATATGATAAGCAGCCTTCAAAATAATATTATAATACTTGTTTAGGAAACATTGTTATTCTGCTTGGTATTTATTCTGTTTAACAATGAGATTAGTTCAGAACTCCCTAGGGCAGAGCTTAAATCATTATTTATGTCATTTCTGGGAACAACTTTTTCTTTTATTAATTAGCATTCCTTAACAGTGATTTTGACTCCGGTAACTGAATTTCTCCAGTATGCAGTATGTTTTGTCTGCTTTGATTTTTTTCCCAGTGTGTTTGCACTCTGTTATATGAGATGGCAGCACATCAAGATTTTCAACTCCTATTAGCAACTCTAAAATCTAATGGAGCCTAATTCAATGGAAATTGTATTTCTATTTTTGATAGCCATGGAGCTTCCTTGGAGTTCTGTGGCTTGATGCAGTTCAACTGGAACCTGACATTGGATCAGCAGATGAAAATGCCTTTCTTGACCATAGGTACATCTCTCTCCTTGCTTTGGCTCCATCATTCCTCTGCTAGCAGAACATTGAGATATCCCATGCCATGAAACGTGACTGACAAAGACAATACTATGTAGTATGAATTGAGAATATGCTAAGAGGAAGAACATTAGCATCCCTGACAAAATCAGCAGGGGGGAAAACATGTTTATGCTCAATCTATGAAAAGTGAAAAATTGGGCATATTGCCCCCTTATTCTTTTTCATGTGGTAAGATGTTTTTTCACCCACAGATTCCCTTCTGTGGACTGGGGAAGACTATCCAGGAACAGCCTCCTCAGATTCCATAATTTGCACAGTAAGTGTCAGTCCTCAGGGTTGTTGGTCAGCCAAAGACAGATTTTCATGCTATATAACTACTTATATGTATATTTAATTAGTTCAATGTCTTGTCCTGAAATACCCTGATTGAAAGGTGGTATGGGAATGATTTTTGTGAAACCAGTTTGACTTGAAATTAACTCACGTCATTCCTGAACTAATTTCTTGAAATGGATACTGTTGTGGTTTTTTCCCCCCCCGCCCCCAGGAACACTTACTTTCACTCCAAACATAATAAAGAGCACTTTCCTCTCCTGGACATTCTGCTACCAAAACAGACTCTCTCTCATGGAAACTAAAGATAGATAAGTTGGCTTCATCTACAGCATTGCCTGGTACAGCCAAGCACGTCAGCAAAATAAAAAACAATGAAAAATTTTCGAGGGAAATTTTGGCCAGCTCTACTTATTATTAATCAGATAAGTGAAGAAATAAATTACCATTTGTTAGATGGCAAGGGTTCATATTCCATGTGATGCTCAGACCCTGAAACCTTGCCATGAGTGTGTATTCCTTATGTCTTCTAAATAAAAAACATGAGGAAAACGGATTCACAGCATGTCAGTCTTACTCGCTTTTCCATCTGATGCTGTTTTCCCACTCACTCAAACTCAGATGTTTACCTCATTGTTTGTTCATGAACCAAGAACGCTGTAAATGTTCCAGATGTGCATATGGCTCTCTCCAATTCCTTGGCAGCAACCAACAACAACCAAATTATGTCTTGAGAAATGGAATGTCTTGAGAAATGGAAACTTTGGCCTGCCATTAAATGGCCTGTATGCCACAGGTATTTCTCTCTTACCTGACAAAAGAACTTCAGAAACCTTGAACGGGACATCAGGAGGAAAGAATATACCAGAGTCATCACTAGGGATGGGAAACTCTTTTGGATTGAATGAGTTACTTTTCCCACCACTCAGAGCCTTTGCTGTGTGTTTGTGTATTTAACTAAACATGAAGTGAAACATTCCGAGTTTCTGAAATGTTTGGATAATACTTTTTAAAATTATAGATTGTGGTCAGAATCTGTAGTGCTAAAATTCATCCACTAGGAGCAGATCCAACACCCACTGAAGTTCTTCCATTAATTTCATTATTCATTGGATTGGGTCCATCCATCTGCAAACTGGAATAAGGTTCACAGGTGCAACTGAAGTCAATTGCACTTAAGGGCATGCTTAAAGTTAAACATATGCTTTAGTGCATTAAAGAATCAAAGCCTAAAAGCATATCAAAGTCTGTTAGAAAACCAATTCACCCCTAGTATTGTGTCCAGTTTTGGGCCCCCCACTACAAAAAGGATGTGGACAAGTTGGAGAGAGTCCAGTGGAGGGCAACAAAAATGATTAGGGGGCTGGAGCACAAGACTTATGAGGAGAGGCTGAAAGAACTAGGCCCGTTTAGTCTGCAGAAGAGAAGAATGAGGGGGGATTTGATAGCAGCCTTTAACTACCTGAAAGGGGGTTCAAGGGAGGATGGAGCTAGGCTGTTTTCAGTGGTGGCAGATGACAGAACAAGGAGCAACGGTCTCAAGTTGCAGTGGGGGAGGTCTACGTTGGACATTAGGAAAAAGCTTTTCACTAGGAGAGTGGTGAAGCATTGGAATGGGTTACCTAGGGAGGTGGTGGCATCTCCATCTTTAGATGTTTTTAAGCTGAGTCTTGATAAAACGGTCGCCGGGATGATTTAGCTGAGGATAGTCCTGCTTTGGGCAGGGGGTTGGACTAGATGACCTCCTGAGGTCCCTTCCAACTCTAATATTCTATGATTCTATGATTCTGGTTATAGGGTGATAAAAAAGTCTAAGCCAATCAAAATAGCCTTTGAGGACCTTCCAAAACAAAATTTAAAGTATTTGAAATGAACTATTGTAATGAAATTTGCCATCTGATTCAAGGATTTATATGGCCAATTTAAAATAATATACTCCCTTAAATTATGTTAAGCCTGAAAATGCAGTGAGGCTTTTTACAATAGAGGGGGTTGTCACTACAACACAGAAATTACATTAACTAAAACTGGCTCTGAACATAAATAAGGTGAAACCATATTATCAAAGCACACGTATTTTCTCAATTTTTTGGAGTAGGATTTATGGGCCTGCACTTCTGCTCAGCGTTGTGGTCTAACTATATTGCCTTTTGCGCCAAGGCTGTAATGACATTCAGTGGCTGCATATCTATTTGACCATACTAACAAGCTGTGAAAAGAAGACAGGGAGAGGTCCATTAGACTCAATCTAAAGCTTCTTTTTAAGGTTTAACTTTGATGACTTAGACATTGTGTCTGGTGTTCGTTGTAATGTAGAGGAAAGGCTGAGGATGGTAACTTGGCGAAGGTTGTAGTGGGCCATCACCCTTCAAGGTTTGTGAGTACAGTAGATTCCACTTATGAGCAACCCCTTGGTTACCAGTGAAAAGATGCCATTATCTGGCAGTTGCCATTAAGCAGAAGGCTGATATTTGGGGCTGCAGCCTGGGAAGGAAGCGCTAGGACATGCCTGGCTTCAGCCCTCCAAAGCTGCCTGTGGGCGAGGCAGCAGCACAGAGGAGGGCTGCAGCCTGGATGCCCAGGCTTTTCATGCAGAGTGCAGGCTGCGAGCAGGGCTGCAGCAGGGAGAGGTACCATGCAGCTCTGTGGGGCTTCTGTGCCCCTGCTTCCTGTGGAAAACCCTGGCGTCTGGGTGCAGGTCTGCCCTGCCTACTGTTCCTCCTCCCAGCCCACAGTGCTGGCACACCTTTTTGGAATGGGAGGTGGCCGTCCCAGTCTCTGGACATAGGCAGGTGTGTGGGGCTGCAGTCAGAGAAAGCAAGTCCCAGTGCTTCCTTCCTTGGCTGCTGCCCCACAAACCTGCTTGAGGCTGGGGACTTTCTTCCAAAAAAAACCCAAAAAAACAAAAAACCCTCTCAATAAGCTGCGTACTGTTTCCAATATCTGGATCCCATGAACATTAAAGTCAATTGGATGGGATTGGTTACTAGCAAAATGTTACTATTAACCAGAAGTTTCCAATATCTTGGTTTCAATTAAGCAGCCTCCACTGTAACTTCTAATTTGCTCTTCTGAGATAAGAATAAAAATGTCTATGTGAGAAAGAGAGACAGAAAATACTTCTATGAGTGTATACTAGAAAGGCAGAGTGTGCGTGTACACACACAAATAGCTTGTATGTAACTTAAACATAACAATTCAGTTAATATATACATGCACAAAGTCTAAATTAAGGAACATATTTTTCCATATGTAATATTTATTTCTTATGCTGTTTAAAATAAAATGATATTTTCCTTAGTTACAGTAACTTTGTCAGTACTATTACCAAACGGGCATCAATTTAGTAAAAGCAAGATCCAGAACCCAGGGCCAGGTTCTGAATCTGTTTTATTGTTAGCACTTACTCAAGTTACAATTCATAACTGCCAAAAACTGACAAGTGGGAAACCACACTGTGGCTCAAGATGTTCAGCAGTCATCTGTTCACATTTTTAATTTGAGATGCAGATAGCGCCTTTGCCTCTGGTGCTGATGTAGTTGAATGGTGCACATTCTCACTGATGCATTAATGATCAGCTATAAGGGGTTTTTTAGTCTAAATTAAGCTCTTGGCTTGCCTTATACGCCAGTCATTGGGTAGCAAGTTTTTAAAAAAAAACTATGGTAAAGATTTAGCATTTTGCATCCATAGATTTTATGATAATGTTACTACCGTAACACAGCAAAGTCAGGAAATAGTACTTAGAAAAATTACATGTTAATTCAGTCATTGTCTACAGGTTTGTGCTGCACACAACTCCCCGAGGCTAAATAAATTCAGAGAACCTCCTTTTTTAGATTCCGCATGTGTGAAGTGTTCCCAAAATCTGGGACTTTGCTTCAAAATGCATGAAAGTATGTATCCTAATTAGCTGAGCTTTTTGTGCTGAAATTCGTAACCACTTGATTTTGCCCTTTATGCACACTGATAAGGGCTCTCAAAAACTAAAAAGATACATTCCCTTCTGCCATGTCTAACCCTCAGAAGGATGCAGTGACTATGTGTGCACGCACTTAGACTACTCGGAGGTCAGCCTCTTGCACAAAGGGAGGAAAAGCCCACCTTGCAGCAAGGCGTAGCAGAGCTCCTCTGAGGATGTGTTGTACAAGTACATCAACCCTCCACCCACTAAACACTGATGTCCCTTATTGTAGTTCTCTCCATCCCACGCTCCCCTGATGAATGCCACTGATGAGGGGTGGAGAAGCCCTCGAAGACCTAGCTATTGCCTGAAACAGGAGTCAGGTATAGTAACTGCAAAGGCTACTTTTCTGAGGCTGTTTGGTTCATACAGAACCTGTCTGGATTGCAGACTAAGGCTTGGTTTACACGACCAGTTTATATCGGTATAACTACATCACTCAGGGGTTGAAAATCCACACTTCTTAAGCAACATAATTAAATGGACCTAACTGCCCATGTAGATGGCGCTATGTCAATGAGATGGGTTCTCCCATCCACATAGCTACCGCCTCTTGGGAGATGGAGTACCTACGCCCACAAAAGAATCTATCCTGTCAGAGTAGGTAGCGTCTTCACCAAGCCGTTGGTCAGCTAAGGAGGAGACCTGACTCTTCCTCTAGGGCATGTGAGGTCAGTGCAGTCCCTGATGTCATTCTCATGTCTGAAAGTTGGGCTGGGTGGAATAATTGGGAAAGGGACCAACTACACAGCCAAAAAAAATAGCCAATGCTTTATATGGATGCATCCAAAAGGCTACCTCCGAAAGCTCACAGCCTCAAAGACAATAACAGCTGTGGGTAGTGTTGTAAATTAGTGCATGGAAGGAGCATGGTTTATGGTTATAACATAGGGCTGGACCTTAACTGATATGAGTTCTATGCCCAGTTCTGCTGCACACTTGCTCCGTGACTTTGGGTAACTTGCTTGTCCTTTCTGTGGCTGTGTTTCACCCTCTGTAAAAGTGGGACAATAATAGATATCCTGACTAGCATTGGCAGTATTATATAAACACACCTATAGGAGTAAATCAGACATTATTAAATGGGTCCAGAGAGGAGTGTCTACCAAAGCAAGAAATACTTGAATGTGTAGGTATCTTAAATAAACATTACATTGGAATGTGGGGATTAAATCCAGAAGAACTGTGCTGTGGTCTCTGATGTTCCTCAAGCTACTGTGTGTGGCAAGAAAAAGAACTATCAGTCAAACCAGACAGTACCATGATCATATGGGCTGGATTCACAAAAGCTGTTGTTCCCAAATACAGGGCTGGGGCACAGCTGGTATGGACTACCTTCAGTTCTGATCCTCCTCTTCCGACTTGATATTCTCCTGTTTATACATGAAAGGATCACCTTACCCTTTTTCGTTATAGCATTGCACTGCGAGCTCATATTCAGTTGGATATCAGCAATGATCTCTAAATCCTTTCAGGCTCACTGCTTTCTACGATACAGAGCCCCATCCTGTAGCTGAATGACTTTGCATTTGGCTTTGTTCAAACATGTGTTTGATTTCAGTGTGAGGTCTCAGTAATCCAGATTGCTCTGCATTAGTGATTTGTCCTCATTATTAATTACCACTCCTCCAATCTGTGCCATCTGTAGACTGTATGAATTATTTTATATTTTATTCTAGATCATTGATAAAAATCTTGAATGGAGTTGGGCTCAAAACCCCTATGGCTTTAATCCATTTAATATGTGCCATATTCCTTTCGTATTGTGCTAATTATTTTAATGAGCCTGTTGTACAACAATAACTCAAATGTCTTACAGATATCTAAGTATATTATGTCACAGAGTTACCTTTATTAACCACACACATAATTAAATTAAAGAAAGATATCAGGTTAATTTGACACTACCTGTATTCAGTGAAGCCATGTAGATTAATTAATTTTATTTCTGTTCTTTAATTCAGCATTATTGGGGCCTCAGATTAGCTGTTGCATTTTTTATCATGGGAAAACTTTTCACCCATTTATGGAAACGATGCCAAAACTATACCAGTAAAAACAACATTCAGACCTTGATTTTGTTAGCATGATTCTAACTATAGCGTGGGGGGGACTTAGAAAAAGTTTAGTATTTGGTCTATGATTTAAAGATGGTATCAACCCAAATATCTTTTGAGCTCTCAAATCTAATGTCTTGATTGTTAGCCTGAATCTGTTCTCTTCTGTGACTTTATGAGTATGTAATGTGCACCATGGTGCCATTCTCCAGGGCACAATACTGTATGTGAAATCATAATAAAAGTATGTGGGGTGCAAAGTACTGCTAGGCTAAAATTACAGCCAGCTTGTAGGATAGGCTTTGTCACCAGTGCATAGAAAAGAAAATAAACAGCAGAGCAAGCAATGCAGTAAATATATTGAACTAAGTTTCAGCTTTTCGCTTGAAATTTGGGAGATAATTTTATTGCTAATGAAAATGTAAGAATTATAGCATTACTTGAGCCAACCATGTTGCGGGCAGGAGCACTGTGTCCTGGTCTATCTTATTTATAGAACTCTGCCAGTGCACCGTAGTCTTGTCCTTCAGTTCCCTTGCTATTCAAGGATCAGACCTTGAGTTCTCTTGCGAAGAGTATCACTTCTGTGATGCGTACAAATGTGAACTTGAGCAAGGTTCCCAAATAATTTTCCCTTGTGACTTAAATCAGAGTTTGAATGCTTGCCTTGAATAAAACATCTGTGCAGTGAGAGCATGGTCATCAGCCTTCAAACCATGTTGCATGCTTCACATCTAAAATCTTCACTCACATGAGACATACAGATTACAGTTGAATGGAAATACTTGGATAGGGCTACAATGTGGAGCTTTCATGGGGAGTTTTGCAATTTTGACATTTCTTCCATTCTGGAATAGAACAAAAACAATTTTTTTCAAAATTTCCCACAAGCTGAAATTCTAAATAAAACCTTCATTTTGGGCCATTGAACAGTTCATTGACAAAATCAAAATATTTCTTTCCAATTTCAACTTTTTTATATTATAAAATAAATATTGAAGCAAACAGTTGTTTTGAAATGAAAAATTCTGTTCCAATGGAGTCAAAACAGGATGTTTCAACCTTATCGAGATGCTTTTTTCAATTGTTATTTCAAAAGAATTTTTTTTTCAAAGACGACATGTTTCCATGAAGTATTTTGCTTTTGACAAATCAGCATTTTCCAACAGAAAAACGTTCTGTCAGAAAATTTCCAACCAGCTTTAGTTGCAGCATTTGGGCCTGAGCCATGCAGTTGATAATATTTTTAGATGAATAAGAGCCTGCAGAAAAAGTGCTAGATTTTAGATTATTTTATTTTTTGCAGCGGGGTGTAAAATAAGTGACTAGTTCAGCTCCTCTAAGTGTAAATTAAAAATATGTCCATGCCAGTGCAGTAGAAAAGAAAATTAATGAGTCATTCTGATAGCACAACTGGAATTTGCTTTTTGGGAATATTACAGCTATTACACGATGCGTTTCAGATGCTCTGAAGTTAACACTGAAACTGACCTTTCTGCTAGTCTAAAAGATATACAAACAGTACTGATCATAAAGCCTTATTATGTCTGTTTTGCAGGAGAAATAACAAACTTGTCCACAGCAGTAGTGCAGCACTGTGTTGGGGATAACATATGTAGACCTTATTCCAATCCAAAGAATACTTTCTTTGGATTTTAGTTTTACTTTCTTTATTCCAATCCAAAGAATACTTTCTTTGGATTTTAGTTTTACTTTCTTTATTCCAATCCAAAGAATACTTTCTTTGGATTTTAGTTTTACCTGTTGGATGATACAGCTTGTCTTACCTTTTTTCACATCTGCTCAGCAAGAGTTGTTTTGCACCCTTGGACAAATGAGCGCAAACTGACGAAAATGATATTAACATCGCATAGGATAATGTTGTTTTTTCTCTGGAAGAAAAGTGAGGTTCCTGAAAGATAAACTACGTTTTGAAGCCAAACACAGGGAGCAATGCCCATGGGAAATACATACACACACATATATACACATGTATGTATGTCTATCTAAATCATGCAGATCTTTGTTCCTCCCTTAGCACTCAATTGTGGCTTTGCCACAAGCCCTGAGCAAAGGGTAGTGCATAGCTGTGTTGAACCAGGAGTAAATCAGGAATCAGATTCTGAATCTGAGTCACAATTTGGTTCTCCCTTGGTCCAGGGCTGGAAAGAGCCTGTGCCAGATCTATCTCTGCCTGTCATGTTGGTTCAACTGGGCTGGATGGAGTACTGCGGGACGAGTACGGAGTCAAGGCTCTGCCCACTCCTGACCCCTGCTACTCATTCCCTAGTCACCTGTGGGAGGCAAGAGAGTAGCACCCAGTGGAAGCTGCTTTTCTGTCCCCTGCTGTGCTACTAACACTGTGGGTAGCCTACACAAGGGGCTCACTGTGTTCCCTTACTGCAAAGAGGACTTTCCATGGAGCTTTTAATGGCCCTTGCAGTTGCACCTGGCTATATTGTCCTTTGCCTGGGAATAAAGAAGGAAAAGTATTCCAGCTTGGGCAGCCAGTATTTATGACTTTGCTTTATTCAAAGTGCCTAGCCATGGCTTGAATGTTTTAAAATAATGAAAATACACACAAAATAGAAATAAAATCCAAATAGTATGATGCTTGGACCCCAAAACATTTAGGGCCAGATTTAAAAAAAATGTGCAGGCATCTAACTGCCATTAATTTCAAAGGGAGTTAGGTGCCTAAATACATTTAAAAATCTGGGCCTTAGGTCAAAAATACTGTGCACAAACTGGGTGCAGGTGCAGTATCAAATGTGCGCACGTCCTTTCCTACACTCTGGGACAACTTACAAGATAGGAATGATTCTCTTCAAAAGTGCAGAAATTGCCCTGCAGTACATTTCTTTTTAAAATAGTTTCAAACACATATGTTCCTTGTTGTCTGGTGCTGTAGATCATGAATCCAGACTGACTGACAGAGAGAAAGCGATCAACTTATATAATGCTTCCATGGTGCAGTATGTATGGGAGACTGCACTACGTTTATTTTCAGTTTGGGTGCCTAAAGTTAGGCATCGAAATCCATATTGTTAGTTTTCAGATTGTTAGTTTTAGACTATCAGAGAAGTGTGAAAGTTTTCTCTGAAGTTCAGTGTTTTTCTCCTATTATGAGCCCTCGAGTATGAGCCCTGACTGCTATGATACACACAACTGATTTAGCACCTGCTGTTTCCGAAGATTCTTCTTTGCTTGTTGTTCTTCCAGCTGAATACATGACAGAATTTTCTGAAAGATCATGCTGCTGTGTGTGCCTGATAAGGTATCTGGGAGCCATAAGGCCTTGATTCAAGGTCTCTAGTGTCGTAGGAATGAAATGCCTGGTAGTGATCATTCAGTTTAACTCAGTGTTGCTCTGTAACCCATCTGTCATTCTTTGAATAGGATTTCCGCTGTGTCCATATATTGCTTCTGAGTCCTTTCCACTTAGGTGATGTAAAGCTTTTATAAGACCCAGGTGATGACTTCTGTGGTATTGAATGACTCAGGGTAGCTGAAAGATATATCTTGTTGAGGTTTCAGATGAACGAAGGATAGAGCATATCTGCTCTGTAATGTGCTAGTATTTTCTGAACAGTTTTCTTCTGGCACAGCCCCTCTTGGTTCAGTGGCAAACTGCGGCATGTGCAGAGTATATTTCCCTCCTGTAGCAACATCCTGGAGCTATTACTTTAGAGGCTTGAATTTTCTATAAATTGTAAAGAATGTTCAGTCTTAGGCTGGAGGATCACTAAAATTGCTAGCAGTACTTTTTGCTGCAAAACCATTCTGCACTCTATTCCTCTCATTCACCTTCCAGTAACCCAGTCACAAAATGTGCAAAATAGGCCACATGTTCAAACCATCTGCCTCTAAATGCTCTTAAAGTGTTAGTGTATTGTCAGTCAGTATGTTCAGCACCATCCCTCTTCCTCACTCCCTTGGAGTTCAGAACAGACTGAAGGACTGAACTCTTTCAGAAAGTTGTAGGTATCGATAGCCTGTGCTGCGTTCACTGATACCTTGTTCTGGGTAGATGAAACCAAAGTTAAATAAAGGAGAAAACGTATCTATGGTTAAATGCAAAGCTCCCGTCTCTTACTGTGGGCCAATCCTTTATTCTATGTAGATCCTAGGTACACTGGCTTGGCATAGCATTTTTTTGTGAGGAAAAAGGATTACTGATGTAGGCTCCAGAGTGGCAGTGGAGGTGCTCTGCAACCACTCATCCAGGCTCGTTACTGTACCAGCACCTATCTGTGGTGTGGGCCCATTTGTGGAATGGGGAATGGCCACTGGAACTGTGTAGCTATAGATCCACTTTGCCCTCCCGTCTTCCACATCATTTCACCTTCGCCCACCACAGCTGTGAAGTGCAATGAAGCCATGTGGATCTGTGCTCCACAGCACTCGGGACATCCAGAGCACTTGCAAGGTCTCTAGGAATCCTGATCCCTTGCCCCAGCACAGCAGAACTGCAGTGCTTTTCCACATCAAGGAACCAGGATTTCCCCATCCCCCTTCCCCAGGGGCAGGGAGGCAGTGTGGGTTAGAGGTTGAAGCATGGGGTTAAGAATCAGGAGCCCCAGCTCTGGCTCTGACTCTCTGTATGACCTCAGGCAAGTTACTTTGCCCCTCTGTGCCCAAGTTTCCCCATCTACAAAACTGGAAAAATGAAACTTGCTCACCTTTTGTAAAGCATGTTGAGATGTAGGCTGGAAAGCATGAGATAAGTGCCAAATACAATGGTTGCATAAATGCAACATTGTAGCATCACCCTGCATATTCATCTGCTCTGAAGTCAGTGTTTTCCAGGGTTGAAAACAGAGAGCCCATTGCACTCACTGAAGTAATTCTTTCCTGAGCTTACTAATAAAAAAGCATGCGGGCTGAGCTAGTAACATTGTCAGTCAATTGCTGTTCAAGAAAAGAAGGGGGTAGGGTTGTTGAGTAATCTTATTGCAATTATTATTATTTTGAAAGTTGTACCTTTTCCAGGAAAGGCAGAGGAGTGGCGCACAGTGCTGCTGACATTGTCAGGAGACACCATGGAAGAAGTTCTGAAAGACATCAGAGCAGTGTTGTTACTACAGGCTTCTGGAATGTCTTGTTCATCTGCAATGCCAGTGAAAATGACATATCGTCCACAAAATCAGCTGCAGCATTTACATGAGCATCCCACATCAGTTGTTCGAGAGTGTGTGCTCCCTTCACCACAGGCTTGAGCGTGCTGCCTCTGCAGCACTTGCAACTGCCAGGGATTTTAGTTCATTCCGTGTAATCAGTTCCTCCCAACACTATTGTCTGTGACTGAATCATTTGAGTGGGTGTTTTGCCCATGTTTTAATGATATGATAACCGGATTGGCTAGGTACCAGTTTATGCTGTATTTTCTGTTTGTGTAAGTGCTAACCCTCACAAAGGCATTATGTGCAGGAGAAATAATTAAAACTGGTTGATGCGGAAGGTGAAAGGGAACAACCACAATCTAGAAGTTATGTTCGTCCACCTTGCCCTCTGTTTAATGCAGAGAAGCAATTATGTCTGACTCACATTTCTGCTGGGGCTTGTAAAACCTTTTAGGTGCTGACCTGCTGGAGCTATTAAAAGAATTTCTTGTGCCAGAGTAGTTTGAGAGCTCCATGTTTGCTCCTTGCTAGAGCTCTAGGGCCTTGCCTGCCTCGCTCCCTTTCTTTAAATAACTTCTTTGTTTGTTTAGCTCAGGGGAAGAAACTGGAAAAGTGTGTTTCCTTGGAGAAACTTGAAAGACTTATTTGCTGTATGATGAATCTTAAAAATTAAGTGTTGACTTACTGTCCAAAGCAAAGCAAGATATGTACTAAGAAACAGAAGCAGAAGAGGGTATGCAGAACGGGACAGGTCAGACCACTGCAACCTTTTTTTAGGAGGCCTAACGTGGTCACAGTTTGGTCTTCCCACAAGTATTCTCAAACTAGAGGCACACTGATGTCCGTAGCATCAGTTGTGAGAGATCTTCTGAATTGACGCCTATGGAGACACTGGAGCAGATGGCAGTGAAACTGCTTCAAATCGGAGGCTTTCATGTACAAATTTTAAACTGGAGACAAATTTGGAGAAAATTGAAAGATGTCTCCTAGTCACGAGTGCCTAATGAGATGGAATAATAACTTTTCCACCCAGGTGGTTAAAGAAAACACTGTTTGGCAGTGTAAATTTGAGACCTTGTAGCAAATAAAAAATGCAGCACAGCTGGGTCTCCAGAAGGAAACTGAGATGGCAGTTGGGATTCAGGATATGTCAGAATTACTTCCTGAGCCTAAACTCATTCATCAGTAAAAATGGATCACATCTATCAAGGGGAACAAATATTTAATAAAGAGCTCTTCACTCTAGCAGAGAAAAGTATAACATGATCCAATAGTTGGAAGTTAAAACTAGACAAATTCAGACTGGAAATAAGGTGTACCTTTTTAACAGAGTACTTAACTTTTGGAACTGTTTACCAAGAGTCATGGTGGATCTGCCATCACTGACAATTTTTAAATCAAGATTGGATGTTTTTCTAAAATACCTGCTCTAGGAATTATTTTGATGAAGTTCTATAGCCTGTGTTATACAGGTGGTCAGACTAGATGATCACAGTGGACCCTTCTGGCCTTAGAATCTCTGAATCATATATCCATTAAGCATTCTAGTCTTGTAAAGGCTAATACTTAAGGGAAATTCCCAAATTTAGCTGGAGGACAACTACTGTTTATCTTCTCATGAATGAAACCTACACTCAGCTTCTGGGATTTTCCCTATTGTTCTATTCTTTGTCTAAATGAACTGGTTTAACTGTGTATTCTGATATCTCCCAAGTGGTCAAATTTTGTAAACATTTTACAATTTTACTGATAATTATAATATCGTTAGCTTTTTGGGGATTATGACATCTGTGTAGTGTGTACACATAAAATAACACACAAGACACTATGTTTAAAGAATGTTCTGGTTGCAAAATAAGCAGTTGCAAGTTAGGAAATGCCAGAATTAAGGTTACCTGAGATTTTTCAAAGGCTTGTAAATTGGCTAAATTTGGGCAAATTTTCACAAGGATGCCAAAAGGTACATGGACTACAAAATGGATAGAGAACTGGCTAGAGCAAAAGGCTCAACGAGTAGTGATCAATGGCTCCATGTCTAGCTGGCAGCTAGTCACAAGTGGAGTGCCCCAGGGGTCAGTCCTGGGGCCAGTTTTGTTCAACATCTTCATTAATGATCTGGACGTTGGGGTAGATTGCACCCACAGCAAATTTACAGATGACACTAAGTTAGGGGGAGTGATAGATACCCTGGAAGGAAGGGATAGGATACAGAAGGACCTAAACAAATTGGAGGATTGGGCCAAAAGAAATCCGATGAGGTTCAACAAGGACAAGTGCAGAGTCCTGCACTTAAGATGGAAGAATCCCATGCACAGCTACAGACTGGGGACTGATGAGCTAGACAGCAGTTCTGCAGAAAAGGATCTGGGGGTTATGGTGGATAAGAAGCTGGATATGAGTCAGCAGTGTGCCCTGATTGCCAAGAAGGCTAATGGCATATTGGGCTGCATTAGTAAGAGTATGGCCAGCAGCTCGTGGGAAGTGATACTTCCCCTCTATTCGGCATTGGTGAGGCCGCATTTGGAGTATTGTGTCCAGTTTTGGGTCCCCCACTACAAAAAGGATGTGGACAAGTTGGAGAGAGTTCAGCGGAGGGCAACAAAAATGATAAGGGGGCTGGAACACAAGACTTATCAGGAGAGGCTGAAAGAACTAGGCCTGTTTAGTCTGCAGAAGAGAAGAATGAGGGGGGATTTGATAGCAGCCTTTAACTACCTGAAAGGGGGTTCAATGAAGGATGGAGCTAGGCTGTACTCAGTGGTGGCAGATGACAGAACAAGGAGCAACGGTCTCAAGTTGCAGTGGGGGAGATCTAGGTTGGACATTGGGAAAAAGTTTTTCACTAGGAGGGTGGTGAAGCATTGGAATGGGTTACCTAGGGAGGCGGTGGCATCTCCATCTTTAGAGGTTTTTAAGCTGCAGCGTGACAGAACCCTCGCTGGGATGATTTAGCTGAGGAGAGTCCTGCTTTGAGCAGGGGGTTGGACTAGATGACCTCCTGAGGTCCCTTCCAACTCTAATATTCTATGATTCTATGACACCAGAGTGACCCTCTGCAAAATGTCAAGTCCACAGTCAAAGCATGGAGGTGCTAGAATTCAACAAAATGATTGTAAAAAAAAAAACTTTTAACATGAGCAAAGCAATGTGTTTTTTTCTATCCTTGTTTTTGGGAACAGCTGATCTATTTTTGGTCAAACTTTCAGAAAAATTCAGGCAGACTTAGCATGGAAAATTTCAACTCAAATGATTACATTTTGGCAAAGTTATCAGCTATTGAAAACAGAGTCTGATAAGGGAGGTGCTGGGCAACTGTAACAATAACCAGCTCCACTGAAATATATATTTTTTGTTCATGAATCTGTGAATTTATATGGCCACAGTGATGTTCTCTCATCTTCCCCTCACTGAAAACTTAGTTGCATGTTCCAAATTCCACTCTTCGGTAACTTCAATGATTCTATATGCAGGTAAATTCAACAGAGTCACATGTAATTTTCACTATCTGTGTGGTTGCTGGGTTTGTTTTCCCTCCTTCCCCTTTTTAAATTTTTTCCTACCAAGAGATAAGTTCTGCTTTCTGAAAACTTGGTTAAAAATGTTTATAAATTAAATGTCTTTATACTTAGTGAACGTAAATCTAGTACAGCAAAGACAACAAAACAAAACACCCCTTTGCCATGCAATCTATCAATGTGTGGGCTCAGGGAGGGATCCAAGAATGTCTGAGCCAACCATAAGTTGTGGCCAAATAATAAGGTAATGTTTCCAGCCTTTAAATACCGTATTTGCTTCCAAATATCCAAATTCTTCCCCAAGCACACAACCTAATAAAGTCACACTGTGTGCTGCGGAATTCTCAAAGGCTGGAGGGTAGAAGCTGCAAGAGTACCAACCGCAGAGTATTAGGACTGGAGTAGCCTCTGCTACTTGTACCTACACCAGCAGATGGATTTATTACCTGGCTCAGTCCAGCCTCAAATCTTTAATGTACAGGGAACACTCAGGACTCTGAGATTCTTTTAAAGACTTATAACTTGGCCAAATTTGGGTGAATTTTCACAGGAATGTGGCTTTATGGCATGGAAGTGACAAATACCTCTTGTTTCAAGCATTTCATAGTCTCACCCCCTCTTCTGTAGTGTAGAATGGCTGTGACTGGAGCTGGGCAAAATGTTTCAGACAAAACTGTTTTGGATGCAGATTTGAGTCAACCAAAATATTTGATGAATTCATGGCATTGTTTCAGTCCAAAAACAAACAAAAATTCAGAAAAACATTGAAACAATTTGTTTTGACTTTTTTTAATGAAACATTGGAATTTCTCAACTTGGAATGACTTTTCACTTAGACATTTACTTTAATTTTATTTTAAAGATAATTGAAAAGTTTTAGAAAGTTCTAAAACTAAATGAAAGGACAGGACAGTTAGACAGCGAGATCTAGCAAAAGTAAAAAAAAAAAAATACTTTGTTCAGGTCGAACAAAACATTTTGTTCCACCTGGAAAGAAATTTGTTTCTTGTTTGGTGAACCAAAAATTAAAAAAAAAAAAAATTCAAATCAACCTGAAATTAATTTTCTTTTTGGATTTTCTGGCATGGCCAGTGAGCAGAAAAATCAGTAATTCTAGTTGTGACCATACCCATTTGTTATGTTTTTATTGCCTATGTATGGTGTGGAAAATATTATGTCCATGTTAACGAATCATGCTTCAATGTAGGTAGATACAAAAATGATTCCAAGGACGGTTTGACCAGGGCTTTATCCTGATCATAAAACACAGTTAAGAGACAGTCTGCATTTGAAATTGGAGCCCTGTTTGGAACCAGTTTAAGGGACAACCGTGTTATAAGTAGACTGCCTGACTTGGTTTAATCTGTAATATAAACAAGTCCTTAGTTACTGTCTGCACCATTTCTGCCACCCGTGGAGCTGCATCAGTGGTGAATTATTCAGTTTTTTCCCAGGTATACATAAGGCCCTTTGCATCTTTCGCCTAATGTTATTTTTTTAAAGGCAAGTTAAAATGTATTCCAAGAGTAAGTGCTTCAATTTGTGAAAACTTTTGAGTGGCCTTTTTCCCCCTTGGTCAAGTGTTTTTTGGGTCAGACTGAATGATGGGGTCACAACACATGACCAATTGATCTTTTCTGGCCCTACTGTCACTGAATCTTTTATGTTGATCGTAATGTACTTACATCCAGGAAAGATTGCAAGGCTTGGGGAGACCAGGCAACACATAAAGCTTCAAATGAAAGCATTTTTGTGTGAGAAAAATGTTTGTCTTTTTTATTTATTTGGTTTTGTTTCATTATAAAACTCAATTTAATAGACAGCTATTCTATAGAATAGGGACTGGGAAATCAGATAGTTTAATTGTTTTAAGTAAGACGATAGATATAGATGGCACAAAAAAAGTCCCCAAAATATTGCTTTTCCTGTTGTTCTCCAACTTAAAATCTAAAGTTGTGAAGCTTTTTTTATTTAAATTTATTAACTTTTGTTAACTGGCCTTTTTAATTTCTGATGACTGTCAACTCTTAAATAAGTTACTCGAGTGAAAATGAATCTGTGTTGGGCATTCATGATCATATATTCAGTTGGTATCGAAATTAAGGTGCAAAAATTTGTGTGTACCCACACATTGCATGCAAATTTACAAAATCTGCCTACACGAACTTACACTGAGTAATTACTTATGCTGCCAGGTACCAGGAATTCTATTTGCATGTGCAGTTACTTCCATGCACCAATGCAATTGCTTTCCAAAACAGTGAAAGCACATGAATATGCATATATTTTTGTTGTGGTTTTAGCTGAGCTCAGTATTTCACAGGCAGAAAATTTGGGAAGAGGCCCAGAAACAGAATAGCAGGCATTTTGCAAGACAAGCGTGACGTTTGTTGGTAAATCTTACCCCATGACAGCCTGAGCTAAACTTAGCTGTAGCTAGTGATAATAGCAGCTCACTTTTATGAGTATGGAAAAACAAAAGCATCAATAAATTGCTAAGTAAAACGACCAAGCTATTAACCAAGGTCCTGTGATTGGAAAACCTCTCAATTCCAGCTGGCCAGGGGTTTACAAGAATATCCTGGTTTTGGTATATACATTCTCGTTCATCAAAAAATGTCATGTAAGATATCAAAGGAAAGTTGATGTCACACTGGTTATGAATATCATTGTAAAATGTACATACCTCTACTCTCTAAGGAGTTATGGGTATACTGGAAATACGTTCTTATAGTTTGTATTAAGATGCTAATTTTCAGCACAGGTGAAAAACTGGTTTCCTTGCAGACTAGAGATGTTTATCCGTCTTAGGTTGAAATGTCAATTGAGTATTGTCTCATTCACAATCACCAGTGTGAACTAATTAAATGCAGATAAAGGACATTGTGATTTAACAGGAAGAGAAGAACAGCAGGGGGAAAGAGCCTTATCTGGGGATGCATTTCAAAAATTTACTGGACTATAACTGCGAACAAGGAAAGTACCTTTTTATCATTCACCTAAAAGAGGGGTGGGGCCAGGAGGGGGAGCGGGCCAATCAAAATGTGTCAGAGGGTTGGATGTAGCCCGCAGGTCATAGATTAGGGACCCCTGCTGTATAGTGTCCACATCTACCATAGAGGAAGTGTTATTTAAAAACCTGGTATAGGTTTTTTTTATTAAGATTATAGTATAGAATGTTCAAATCCCAACTGAAGACATCTGGAGCTGGCCAAAAAGTCACTGTTATGTAGTACTTTATTCATAAAAACAAGCCTGCCAAATTTAAACATACTAATTGAAAGGGAATGCCTTCCCTATGGGTAACCCCTACCATGTAACTTTGGTCGCAACATTTTACAGCTGCATGAATACTCCATTTTGGAACCACTTAAACAAGTCTGCCTAGTCTCTAATTTCATACATAGGTTCACAAGAAAATAAATATATTTTAAAATTAACTCTTGCTTATACAGCTTCTAGTCCCCATGAAAAAAACAAAAATGACAAATGTGATGGTTGATATTATGACGTTCCCCAAGGTACAATATGGACTGTTGAACAGCTGTGTTCCCTCAGTTCCCCAACCTGGGGTGCCTTTTACACTGCTTCACTGTGCAAGCAACCATTCCTATTCTGCAGACATACAGCCTCCAGTAAGTTAATTACTTCCAGTTATCGTGGAAGAATGCTAGAGCAACTGAATTTCACTGCAGAATAACATGAGCAAATTCCCAGTTCCAAACTTTCGCCCAGAAATGTGAGTT
Organism: Mesoclemmys tuberculata; assembly: GCA_007922155.1. Classification (NCBI taxonomy): domain Eukaryota; kingdom Metazoa; phylum Chordata; order Testudines; family Chelidae; genus Mesoclemmys; species Mesoclemmys tuberculata. Next base: position 22,866,235 of record ML675649.1, on the reverse strand, counting down.
TTCTACCATCCAGAACCATTCCTGACAATACAAACTCATACAAAGTCTATCATTTTATTAATAGAAAATTATATGCACAAATCCTGTTATGTCAAAATGGAATTTGCCAAACATTTCAATCTAAGCACACTGGTTTAGATTAAACAATAAAAAAGGTTTATTAATTATAGAATGATAGATTTGAAGTGATTACAAGTAATGAGGCATAAAAGTAAAAATTGGTTACAGTGAAATAAAAGGTAAAGCCCAACTAATACTTAACTCAACGAGCTAAATGAATTCAAAGCAAAAAGGTCTCTCTCCCCACATGTTCTTGCTGTCTTCAGCCAGGAATCTTCCAACCAGGATCCCTCCCAAGTCCAATGATGCTTTCTTTGTCCTTCACGTGTTGTCGATGCCATGATTCTAGATGATTTGGGGCATCTGTTCCCCATTCTTTATACTTTTTCTTTGAAAATCCTCTCCAGCGAAGGTTCAGGAGATAACAAATCAATGGAGATGGGAACTTCCAGCTGTTTTTTGGCCAAAATACAGGTTTCTCGCTCACACCCTTTTTCCTGCCAAAGAATAGCCACTTAACTAGGTGATAGTCCATTGGATTTTGTAGACACCTGGATGAGGTGTCAGTTTGTGTTTTGTCTCTGAGGAACTGGTTTGTGCCTGCTTTTCTAAATGTGGAACATGTCTCATCCGTGTCAGAATCATAGAATCGTAGGACTGGAAGGGACCTCAATAGATCATCTAGTCCAGTCCCCTTCACTTATTGCAGAACCAAGCATTATCCAGAGCATCCCTGACAGGTGTTTGTCTAACCTGCTCTTAAAAATCTCCAATAGGCAGATTCCACAACTTCCCTAGGCAATTTATTCCAGTGCTTAACTACCATGTCAGTTAGAAAGTTTTTCCTAATGTCCAACCTAAAGTGCCTTTGCTGCAATTTAAGCCCATTGCTTCTTGTCCTGTCCTCAGAGGTTAACAAAAACAATTTTTCATCCTCCTCCTTGTAACAACCTTTTATGTACTTGAAAACTGTTATGTCATCAGATTTTTTTTTTAAATGGACGTTACACCTATATTTATTAGCTCGTATTTAATAAAAGTCTTTATACAAGGATACAGTAAGGTTTTGTATGTAAAGTATTCAAAACTATTAAAACTTATTTTGTACACATAAAAGGTAATGCCATGCAACTGAATCTGTGTGTTTTTATGTTTGTTTTAAGTTGTTTGGCAAGCACTGATCTAAAGAAACCACTTCAATGTAAATATGTTTTCCCACACTGGCTCTTAATATTAACTCCTTGAAAGTGAATAAAGTTGGGCAATGTATAAGAAGTTTAGTCTGGGTGGAGTTAAACATGTTAATCCACAGATTTCTGTGTTTCCTTTGCCAGCAGAAAAATTTGCTTCATCAGTTCTTCCCCCACCCCCCTTCAGCTGATAGCAGTCTTCTGTGTGCTTTGTCTGCTAGCCTCAATATGAGGACTGTTTATTGAAATGTCACGTTTAATTGTAAAGGATAATGCTGCATGCATGGAAAGTGGAGACTAGAAAGTAGTTCCTTTGACCATTACTATCTCAGGTGCCCATACCAGTTTAAACCGCAGTCTGAAACATTTGCATTTTCTAGGCCTGGACTACTAATAAAAGACCAGTTTTTGCACACTGATAGATGCGCATGTGCCTTTGATTCCGACTGAAGGAAGTGTATGTGCACAACTAAAGGCAGAGTACCTACTCACATTTATCAGAAGCCATGTCTACACTATACAATGTAGTTACTGAAGTAATGACTGCAGTTTTTCATATCCCCATTACTTGCCTTCCATCGGTGATATGCATCCTCATCAAGAAAGCTTGCACTGACTTAAGAGGATTTACTAGGTCAGTGTAGCAGATGAGTTACGTCTTACGTTTGCCTTACTGCCTTATGTTGACTTAACTTTGTAGTGCAGACATGCCCTCAGAGCGGAGTTCAGAAAATGCCAATATTCAGACTGGGGACAAGTTCCTGGGGTGCCAAGAAGAGCGGGGGAAATCTGTAGCTAGTGTTTTAAAATACCATACAAATTTTCAATCTCCCACCATATTCTTAATGCAATTGGGTGAAATCCTGGATCTATTGACAGCAACGGGAGTTTTGCCATTGACTTAATGGGGCCAATATCTCACCCATGGGATTTAAGTTTTACCTCCATGCATTTACAAATACTCATAAAGTTAGTTTCCTGGGTTTTGATACAGTTTTAAAGTTGCACTGTTGGAGTGTGATGGGGTAGCCATGCCCTACAGGGCAGTACTTCTTAATGGGCTGCCCACCCTTTCACCTGGCATGGCTCTTTAAGAATCGAAATGTCCAATTATAGATACAAGGATGGTGAAGATATTAAGAGAGGGGAAGCAGTCCCAGGAGTAAGAAGTGTGTGGGAGAAAATTCCATTACTGTTTCTTTAAGGTCCCAGGGCTAGGAGATTGGCAAACAGGGCAGGGCAAATCTCCTCTCTCACCCAACCAATTGGGGATGAGCTGGGAGAAGGAGAGCAGCATAAGTGCTGCCTTCTCCCTTATGGCAAGACAGACACCAGCAAGAGAAGTCTGTTAAACCCTCTGAGAACTGAGGGCAGAGTGGGAGCAGCTGAGGCAGAAGCTGGCTAAGGTCCTAGAGTGGGCTGAATTGCAGCCCTCCAGAAGAACAGCTGGAGGCTCCTGATAAGGGGAGGGACAATAATTTCTTAAGTTACCCAGCTCTAGCAGTGTGGCTGGGGCTCTTCCCATAAGGAAAGAGACCAAGACTGAGAAATAACCCCCCTTGAGGGGGTCTGGAGACAGAACTTAGGGGGCAGACTTCAGGGGAATCCTGAAAACCAGAAGCACTTTTTGTTTGTTTGGCACTTTTTGTTGTGGAGCCTTTTGTATAAGGTTTGTAACAAGCCAGCCCCAAGGAGGATATTATTAAAAGAAGTGTCAAAAAGGCCTGAAGTGGAGTTGTGGGCTTCCTAGAAGGGAAACCGAGGCAGGGAATATCTGCAGTGCCACACTAACTCAGCAGGAAGCGTTACAGGGCAGTCATGTCCTATGACAACCGAGAGAGTAGTGCTAAAGCAGATGTGACAGTTATGCACAATAAAAAATAATTCCTTTCTAGTAATATTACTTATTTTTTAAGGTTTAGAAATATGATCTTAATAGAGTATGATGGCAGCGGGGGGTAGGGGAACCAAAACTAGTTTTGCAAAAACTTTGAAGTTTCTTATTTTTTTTAAATTTCAAAATGTTTGAAACAGAACCACTTGAACTTGATTTAAAAAAAATGCTTTCCCCCAAATTACTTTTTTCCATGAATATTATTGAAATGATTGACAACTTTAGTTCATCAAAAGCTGTGGAGATGCGTTTGTTTGTTTGTTTCTGTTGTTAGTAACAGGGTTAAAAAAAAAACCCCCAAAAACAACAATCTGGAAATCCTGGTTGCTATTGAACAAAACACATCAATAAATGTTTGATAATTTTACAACATCTTAAAAAAAAATGCAATAAAAGCCTCAAGACTTTTCTTTGTAGTGAACAGAAAAACATGCAAATGTCTCCATTTTTGTGTAAAATGTATTTTTGGGGGGAAAAAGACTGTTGAAATGAAAAGGTTTAGTTTGGAAATTTTTGACCAGCTCCAAATCGCACGAGTTTTAGTACAAATCTCTCACCATTTAGCTGGCTATAAAATGATGCACTGCCCTTAAAATGTAATGTCCTGCAGTTGGTTGTGAATGATCTGGGAACTATCGCATGTCTAGCCCCAATGTCTGGGAATGCTTTAAAGGGGCTGCTTTCAGTTCCACAGGGATTACTATTGATTATTATTATAATCATTTTAGTTTTATATCTATAGCTATAGCAGCGTTCTAGTTGCTTTAAGAAGATGTAATGTAGAATGCAACACCCACAATTGTCTTGCTTTTAGCCTCTGAATGGCTGGCTCTGGAGTGACACTACAGCAAACAGGGATGCTATTACCTGCATTCCTAGCAGTAGGGTAAATGCTGTCTTTGTGCAAACTGGTAAATGGGAGAAGGTGAAAATACGTGGCAAGCCTAGCTCACGCATGCACGCTTACAGAAGAGCCCTGGTAGCAGAACCCCAGTGCAGGTTTTCTGTGCATGGTGTGGGAAGGAGTTTGGATTTAAATAGCTGTGTAGGAGGTGCACAGCTTCTCTATGGAGTTCCTTGTGTAGCCATGCACAGAGTTAGGTGGCTAGGGAAGGCTGTCTTTCCATGTCCACAGGTGGCGGAGTTTTTCTCCACCCTCTCCTATTGGAGCTATCCAGTACTCAGTTTAATAGCTGGGTTGGGAGCTATTCTTGAGTTTGATCCTATATTTGGAAAAAAAATGCCTGGAAAAAAGGCAGGGGCTAAAAAACAACAACCCTGCACAGTTCCTGCTTTGGAGAGGGGAGTTCCTCCCTGGCAAAATGCCTAGCCCAGGGTGTCTAGTGGAGCCAGGAAGAGGGGCCTTTAGGCACCAAAAACACGTATTAGAAATTTCTTCCTTAAGTCTTTTGTTTGTCATTCTGTGGGTGGGTGTGTAGCTTCTGCTGGTGCAAAGGCAAATTCTAAATCTTTTCAGTTTTGCTGCTTTTACCACTATTATTTTCTGCTTATAGCCGTTCTTTGGGGAGAAAAAAAAAAAAGCAGTTTCCCTCTATCTCTTCCACAGAGAAAAAGTCTGTACTAAACAAATGTTGTTGGGATGGAGGGGGGGGTGATGTTATTTGTCTTTCTAAAGAATGTGGCTATGTTCCCTTCCTCAACAAAACCAAAAACTCTTTTGCTGTTGTGGTAAAGTCAAGCCAGATGGCTATGGCAGGGTACTTCAGGGCCGATATGTGAGCCCTAGAATGCTTAAAGCCCTCTTCCCTACAGGCAGGAAAGAGGTTGCAGCTGGGGCTGATTAGGCAATTAGGCCACCTGGGGCTGCTTAACTAATTAGGCCACCTGGGGCCAATCAAGGAGCCCCACCCCAAACACTTAAAAGCCTCCAGTGTAAGCAGGCAGTTGGAGGTAGTAGAGTGAGGAGGAGAGGAAGGAGTTGCTGGAGGGAGGGAGGGAGGGAGGGAGAGAGAGAGAGAGAGAGAGAGAGAGAGAGAGAGAGAGAGAGAGAGATTGCTAAGATTGGGGGGACAGCCCCTCAGGCCTACAGAAGGGGCTGCACCCGCTTGCCCTGTCGGGAAGAGCCAAAGAGAGGGGAAGATCCAGAAACTTACCTGGACTGGAGTGGGATTATCTCAGGCCCCACTGCCTATAGGGACTGTTACCAGTGGGCGAGCGCCAGAAAGGGGGGCTGGCGTACCACAAGTAAGAGGCTAGTCCATGCCCCGAAAGCTCGACCACCCGGCACAGTGGGCAAGCCCACACTGGGGAAGAGGGGGACTAGAGAGTGGTCTGAACCCGCGAGAGGGCTTGGGGAACCCAGGGCGGAGGGTCCCAGCCTGAAGCCGAGCAGCCCAAAGGATAGGGGGCTGACCCAATCAGGGTACCGGTGCTATGCCTGTGGGGAACTGGGACACATAGCTGCTCAATGCCCAAATGCTGGGGAACCCATGGAGTGTGGGTTAGGTGAATTTGCTGGTCCCTGTAGCCTAATCTACCGTGTGGGGGTGGCAGAAACCGCCCATAGGTACACCCGGCCGGTGGAACTGAATGGCATAGCGACCACAGCTCTAGTAGACTCCAGGAGTGCTGTCACTCTGGTATCCGGAAAACTTATAGGCTACGACCTGCTGACCCGGGCCAAATGTACCGGCATAACCTGTGTGCATGGAACAGTAAATTTTTACCCGACCATCCCAGTCTGTATTGGGATTCAGGGGCGGACCACGAGGGTAAAAGCAGGCATCATCCCACTTCTGACACCACTTGTGGTACGCCAGCCCCCCTTTCTGGCGCTCGCCCACTGGCAACAGTCCCTATAGGCAGTGGGGCCTGAGATAATCCCACTCCAGTCCAGGTAAGTTTCTGGATCTTCCCCTCTCTTTGGCTCTTCCCTACAGGGCAAGCAGGTGCAGCCCCTTCTGTAGGCCTGAGGGGCTGTCCCCCAATCTTAGCAACCTCTATCTCTAAACCTCTCTCTCCAAACCTCCAGCAACTCCTTCCTCTCCTCCTCACTCTACTACCTCCAACTGCCTGCTTACACTGGAGGCTTTTAAGTGTTTGGGGTGGGGCTCCTTGATTGGCCCCAGGTGGCCTAATTAGTTAAGCAGCCCCAGGTGGCCTAATTGCCTAATCAGCCCCAGCTGCAACCTCTTTCCTGCCTGTAGGGAAGAGGGCTTTAAGCATTCTAGGGCTCACATATTGGCCCTGAAGTACTCTGCCATAGCCGTCTGGCTTGACTTTACCACACTGTGAAGACTAGTACCCCTTTCACCTGAGCAGTTAGTTGAATTCAGGGTATTGTGTGTTCTTCCAGTCAGGAGGAGAAATTGAGCATAGTCGGGTATATCTTGCATGTAATCTTGTTTATTTACACAGAATGTACAAAATACTGTTCCCTGAATACAGGAGGAAGCAAACAGGAGATAAGTTTCTTTGCTTACAATTCCAAGCCTCTTTTGCCAACAACTCCTTTTGTGTGCTCACACGCATAGTATGTCTGCACTACAGGGACATAGGCATAGCTGCCTATGCTGTTGGAAGGGATTATGTTATAAGCATAGGAACACTACCTCCCTGGGTGAAAGCTAAGTCAACAGAAGCGCGCTTCCATCCACCTAGCTGTTTCTATACTGGGGGTTAGGTCGGCATAGTTTCCACACCCCTAACCGACATAGCTATGTAACCTCAATTTTCAGCATAGATCAGGCTGGCTGCACCACCCACCCTCCTGATCAAAGAATGCCCAGCAAACGCCTCTGCCCACATCACTCGACTTTCTGAGCAGCCTTGCATCTGCCTCCATTTTGAGCAGAAACATGTGCTTGTGGTTTGGAGATTGCTGTTACTTCAGTCACATCTATCATTCATCCTGAATGAAAGCCAGAAGTTTTGCCCAACCCTTAACAAGAAAGTTCAATGAGCATTGATAAATGTTTGTTTGCGATTAAGTTAGGCGAGGGGTGGGAAAGAGTAATTACAACAACAATACAGAAAATACATTAGACGCTTCTATTGCTATTGTAATTTCTCTCCTCTCCCTCCTAACAAGGAGACAAATGTTTCAACCTGTAGTATAATTTAAACTATTCCATACTTTCAATTTATTTTTCCACTCCTTTTTACATAAGAATTAGTGTACGCTTTTAGGGGAAATGGATTATACATGAGTCAGTGCGTGAGAAAGTACTCTCTTTCATTAGCTAGAAAAAGGCTAAACTGCTTTAACTGGATGGTTAATTTTCATTGGTTTGAGATTTACTAGATGGTTTTTATTAGTTACTGATCATTTGCTTAAAAGTAGCTTAGTAGAATTAACACTTGTTTTATTAATTGATTGGCTGGAAGTTTTACTGCTTGTTGCATTCCCATTGATTCGTACTACTTTTAATTTCAAGTGCTTCATTTGTAACCTCTTGGTTTGTTCCAAATCTTTGTATTATTATTGAAATGCTTCCAAACATTTTCCCTCTGAACGGTTCATTTTAATTAAGTGGAGATGTTTTCTGTTCTTCTCATTTAACATTCAGATTTCCTTTGGATTATGTTTCAGGACTAAGTGATTTGACATTATGGTGTTAATATTTTGGGACTGTGCCCCCTCCCAGATCATCGCAGAAGGGAACTTTTGTGAAGGAATCTCCCTATTTTTCTGAAGAAGTGAATGTCCACAACCTCTGTTGCACCTTTCTCTCCCCACATTCCTGGATCAAAGGAGATCTGAACTCTCCTGTAGGGTCTGAGGGAGGAGCTAGGGACAGGAGTGGGTAAACTAGGGGTGAGAAATAATAGGATGATTAGGAAAATGGAGAGCCTATCTTATGAGAGGACACAGGAATAGCTTGCCTTGTTTAGTCTAGCAAAAAGAAGACTGAGAGGGGATATGTTTGCTGTCGATAAATACATTCAGGGAATAAATATTAAGGAAGGTGAAGAGCTATTTAAGCTCACAGACAATGCTGGCACAAGAACAAATGAATATAAATTAACTAGGAACAAATTTAGGCTGGAAATTAAATGTTTCTAACTATCGGATGGGTGAGGTTCTGGAACAACCTCCCAATAGGTGTTGTGGGGGAAGAGGGGAAAAAAACTTAATTAGTATGGAGACAGATAGACAAATTTATGAGTGATTGTATGATGGGGTTGCTTGTAATGGTAGGGATTATGGCTCAGTATATCTGGGTCTCCGTTCTGGTTTATGTTTTATGTTCCTAAAAGCTGAAATCATTTGCATTCAGGTTGACTTCATTGACCAGTCAGTGTGTAGGGGTAAAATCCTGGCCCCTTTGAAGGCAGTGAAAGTTTTTCCACTTTCATTTCCCAATGACAAAATTCTCAGGGACTTCAGTAGGACCAGGATTTCTTCTTATGTGAATAAAAAAGCTTTCTGAGTTGACCTAAAGTTCATCAGCTTCTTTGTTATTCCTTCTCTATTTTCAAGCTGTTGTCAAGAAGTCTTATGACAACACTTTGAGTCCATTTAATTAGACAACAAAAAATTAGAAAAGTCAAAGTAATATTTCCAGGCACACTTAAAAAAATCTGTTATCCATAGTTACTACAGTGATTATTCCAAGTAAATTCATAACAATGGTGTGTGCCACTCCAAATAAGATGTTACTTTTCCTATTTTGTTTGTCTCTAGTGGAGCTTTGATTACAACTGTGATGCTCTGCACTGGACACCTGGAATCATAAGCCACTGTGTTATGCCTCTGCCTCAGCAAGAAAACAACATTGCTGGAGCTTTAAGCCACATGCTAGCTCCCTGCCCCTCTGGTCTGTCCATCTCACCAGCCAACTCCTTGAGACTCTGCTAGGTTAGTTTTGCCTACCAGATAACAATCAATGAACCCAAGTTCTGCAGAGACATCTTTCTGCAGTGTCCAGTCCCTTTCACTGGACACTCACAGAAATTAAGTTTGATGCCTCCAAAGATACAGTGCACACACCAGTCTGTTTGGAGGCTAGATGAACCATCAACATTTACATAACAAAAATGAATTCCACCGTATAGCATCTGTGATTAAAATTTCTCAGAGTTTCTCGAGTGCTTGTTCATGTCCATTGCATGTCAGGTGTGTGTGCACCATATGTACCTGTACCGGAGATTTTTCCTTCCGTGGTATCCGTAGGGCCATATCTCGCACCCTCTGCAGTGGTGTGCATAGGTGCCAGTATAAGGGATGCTGCTGGTTCCCCCTCCCTCTCAGTTTCTTCTTGCTGGAACAGTAAGAGTGACGAAAGAAGATGGGTCATGGAATGGACATGAGCAACACATCTTGAAGAACAACCGTTATGGAAAGTTAGTAACCAATTTTTTCTTTGAGTGCTTGCTCATGTCCATTCCATATCAGGTGATTCACAAGCAGTGCCACTGGATATGGGCCAGGAGCTCTGCCAAAGCCCGCATTGTTCTGGGCCTGCTGCATGATGGTATAGTGGGGCATGAACAGAAGAACACATCATGGTCCTGCAAATATCCTGTGCTGGAACGAGCCAAGAAAGCCTCTGACAAAGCCTGTGCTCTTGTTCAAAAGGCTGTCAGAGTGGCAGGAGGCACAACCTTTGCACGACCTTTGTAACAAGTTTGGATGCAGGCAGTGATCTAGGAGAAAATTGTCTGTGATGAGACTGGGGAACCTTTCATTTGCTCGGCGACTGCAATGAAGAGTTGTGTGGATTTCTAGAAGGGCTTCGTTCTTTCAATGTTGAAGGCTAGTGCTTGCCTGACATCCAAGCTATGCAGGAGTCTCTCCTCGCTAAAGCTGTGAGGCTTTGGAAAAAGGACTGGTAGGAAGATTCCTGGTTGACATGAATCTGCAATACCACTTTTGGTAGAAAGAAATACGGGGTGAGGGAGCAGCTGAACTTTATCCTTGTAAAACACAGAATAGGGAGGTTCCGATGTTCAAGCCTGAGATCATCTCAGAGACTTGCCTTGCTGCCATAATTGCCACCAGAAAGGCATTTCCACAACAAGTGAAGAAGTGAACAGGATGCCATGGGCTCAAAGTGACACCCAGTGAGTCTGGACAAAACTAGGTTGAGATCTCATGGAGGAACCAAGTCCCTGACCTGGGAAAAAAATCTCTTCAAGCCCTTTAGGAATCTGGCTGTCATCTCATGAGAGAGGCCTGATCTGCCCTGGATATGCAACACATCTCAAAGAACAACAGTTACGGAAGGTTAGGGCTAACCTCCTCTTTGGTTTGCAGTTAGGCACTGTAGGTTATCTCAGTTGGGTATGAAAGCTTGTATGTTTTAATGGTGGTTCTATTTCACTTCGATATTAGCACAAGAGCTAGTCTCACTTTTCCCATTGCTTCAGACAGTGATGAATCCTGTGGATGCCTGTGGTCTCCTGAGAGGGGAAGTTAGAATTCCCATTCTAGCCCAGAAATTCATCAATTCACCTATAGCTGTCTGTGAGACATGCAGTTCTACATTCTGCCTCAATAGAGCCCTGAAGCAAAGAAGTTGCATCAGAATTTAAAATAAATCCGTGTTATATGGCTTTTGTCTGCTACATTTTAATGTTGTTGTCTTTTCAATGCAATTCTTCTGCTTACTAATCCTAGGCATAGATCATCTCTGAAAACCCTCTGATCATGGCCTTCATTGTTACATTTTCACGCTTGATACTCCCACTCCTAGCCTTTAGTGAAATCTGGTGTGAATCATTGTAAACATTCTAGAGAGAAACAGAAATGGACCAAAACCCTAGATCCATCTACTCTAGAAGTGTTTTGAAGTGTGGATCAAAAATTTTGTAGTTAGCTGAAGCAATAACCTGCATCTCAGCTTTGCCAGACTTGGAAGTGTTTGGGATCCAGATATTACAGAGCTAAATGTTGTGGCTTGAGCCCACTTCTAGTTCAAACATAAATATTTGGGAAGAAAATTCAGACATGCCCTTGTTGCTGCTGCTAGACATTCTCCAGCATTGCTGCCTTGAGGCCTTCTCAGCAGCAGTGGAATTTTGGAAAAACCTCTCAGGATTGCTAACGCCAATTCAGCACTATCAGTATTAGCAAAGTGGGAGTCTGCTGCTTTAAGTTCTGCATCAGTCAGACCAGCTAAGAGTCCCCAATGATCATTACCACCACTGGAAACAAACCAATATGAGCAACAGTGGGAATTAAATATTCTCTGGTGGAGACCAGGCATTTACAAGGTCCACTAAGGCCTAAATCCATACTAACCTTATTATTTGTCTCTCATTTTCTCATGCCTTCCTGCCTCCAGTTGAGATGCATCTATGTCCCCTCTCATCACAATGTAAAATCTATGAGAGATGCCCCTGAAACCACAATTTTTCATTTTACGTAGAGCGCTGGGTGTATTTTCTGGCTCTTAGCATTTAAAAGCAAAGGCCATTTGTTCACCTTGGCATCTCCAGCTCAAATAGTGTGAAGTGCGCTGTGCTGGTGAAACGTGAAGGGAGGAACAGAAGTGTTAAGGTGGTTTTGGAAATGGATAGTTGTAATGGCTTTGTCAATATTGAAAACCATCACTCATACTCTTCACAATATTTCACACCTCATCTCATGTACCTTCCAGAAATGCATTTCTGTCCTCTGAATGCATTGTACAGATTTGTAACAAATGCTCCTGTAAAATCCAAATATGGCTTAGATTGTGAAGGCAATGCTAAGAACACTTTCTGCCCTTAAAGCAGAAAGCCACATCTATTAGAATCTTTTAAGAAACTTCTTCAATAGTTACATTATGATGAGGGAAAGGGGAGAAACAACTACAGCAAGAAAATAGGCTGTTAGACATCACAATCCTATTCATTATAGTCGTTGTGGTACAGGGCAATACAACATGCTTGTACTGGTTGAATCATATGTATTAGTAGCAATCATTAAAAATAAATAATATCAAAATAGCCCTTCTAGTCCCACCACCAAAAGGAATAAATACAAATGAACAATATACCCACCTATAGCAGTTGTACCAGGAATAACTTTCTATGAATTCATCTCTCAAGGGCAACACACTTTGCCTTATAGTCCTATTGAATAAAAAAAAAATAATGTCCAGGATTTCTCTCTGTTTCAGTACTGGCGTGCTTAATTATAAATAGAGGCTTTTTTTTACTGTGGAGCTGGGTGCTCAGTGAAATATAAATAATTAAAACAGAAGCTGAGTTTACTTTCTTTGTTGTGCCTGTGTAATCTTTCTACAGAGTTCTAAATACCAGATACCTGGATGAACTGCACAGCCAGTTCTGTTGAAGGCCTCCAAAAGTAGCTATACAAGGTCATGTTAAGGTCCTGGGGAGAACATTCTTCTGCATTCCGCCTCAGCATAGATCACATCTTTATAACATAGTTCACACACCACTGTTAGACACTGGTGCTATGTTAGCTGTTGGGGGAAAATCTACATGTTAAGCCTCGGATCAAAAAGTGCCTTGGTGCGCAAGGTGGAGTGGGTGAAGATGGGCACTGAACTGGGGATACTTGCTATCACCAGCTGTGTGCTGCCCTGAGCTGTCAGTCTACTCAAAGCTAGTGCTCACCTGGGTTCTAGACAAAAGGGGCAGGGAGAAGGCTGGCTCATGCCTCAGGCTCCCCATCTCTCACTCAGCACCCGCCAGCATACCTGAGTGCTGGGGGAGGAGAACATATGCTGCATCCTCCTAAGGAGTTCTTCCTCTTGTGCACAGTTCCTCCCATGGGGCAGTGCAGGTCTGTTCCTTCTCCTCTGATCTGTGTCTTAATGACGTGGTCTAGTCTCATTCACAGTCCACTGAAATCAATCTCTATATATGCCCTAACCATCTCCTCCTGGTTACACTGGATATGAAAGCTAATCTCCACGGATGCAGCATGTGTTCTGAAAACACAGGTACATCACAACTGGTAACAAGCATGCATTGTCTCTCGTTGAAATTATTTTTCTCATTCTCTAATTGTGAAGGAAATATTAACCAGGGAAGTTAATATTTCAGCTAGTTTTCATCAGACTTTAAAGAAACAGAGAATCAGTGTTTTTAATCCCTTTCGCCCCCACAAACCCACCATTACTTCCTAGCCTATAGAGCACCTTGGGATCCCATTGTTCTGGATGAGAGGCACTACGTAAGTACGAAGTATTAGCAGCACGACTACTTCATATTCCTGTAGATACATTTCTCGTTGGTTTGTGCAGCTGTGCAGGTGTTAAGCCAGAACAGCAATTCCTGTGCAGTGAACAATGTGTAGTAATGAAAAGCCAGAGAGCTACTGTGGCCTGTTCCCATGCAGTCTTAACATATGTGCAAATGTGACTTGCCTACAGACTCTCTTAATGTACAATACATGCAACCGAGACCTCTGCCACAAACTGTCTTAAAGGCAATTATTTTTAAGGCCAAAGTTTTTATTTTTGAATCAGTAGAACGCCAAAGATGCCTCTCTTGAGATAAACAGCAGCAGAATCATCATGGTTTCCTTTTTTTTTGTAACATGTACACACCCATTCTTTTATAGAATGAAGAGTGAGGCTGTTAGGGAAAGTAACATCGGTTCTAGCTGAGTTATGGTTGTGTGTGGGGGGTGTTCTAAAATTCTATTAACCTTATTTTGTCAAGACATGGCCAAGCACAATCTCAGCCACTGTACCCTTTGCCCTAACCTCTATCTGCATGCCTTGTGATTTCAGGAGTAGGCATTGTGCCCTCTTGTGTGTCTTGAAAGCACCAAGCACACCATGGATCCTGTCATAACCTCTACTAATGATGATTTTAAAGGCCAAATTCTGCCCTGAGGTACATGCACAGAAATCCCATTATCTTCATATGTATCTGTGAAGGGCCAAACCAACACGAATCCCATGAACGCCATTCACTTTTGCCAGGAGTTCAGTATTTTTGGAGCAAGCCTTCCTAAATTAAGCCTAACTGCTTAAAAGCAATTCCAAACCCATAGAAAGACTGAATAAACAGGGTATGGGGCATTCCACAATCTCTCTGCGGCTGGTATTCCAGCCTGTGATCTGGAGTTGGGGCTGTGATTCCCCACACAGATCCTTTCAGAGGCTTGTGGCTTGTTTTCCCCAACTATGGAAAATATAAGTGGGACTTCTGATGAAGGGATGATGGGATAAGGCTGAAACAACATAAAATCTTAATTGACTGAAGAAATAGATATGTTGCAAGAAATGCCAGTGCTCAGCTGCTCAACATGGGATGTGTGTAAAATCAGCTGAAGTGACTAAAAGAAACGCTGGAACTGCAAAAAACCAGTTCAGAAAGTGAATACGAGAAGTCAGAAATGTCACATGAAAGGTGTACTGTAAGTTCAGACTGATCCATGCCCTTCTCACCCCCTAAACCAACTCATACTGCTGAGAAAAACTAGGCAGCGAAAAGCTAACTGAATTTTAAAGAAACCCACAGGGAAAACAGACAGTTGATAAAAGAGCTAAATGGAAAATAATCTAATAAAATATGTTTGACGTGTGAATACAAAAAGGCTGAATGTACTGAAATCTGCAGGAAACCAATAGTAAAAAATAAATCAACAATGACACTAGTAAAAATGACAGCACTATGATCAGAGGCATGGACCATATGTACAGTCTGGTCACACATCATGCATTTCATAGCATGCATTTTTGTTCTTCGTGCATATCGTCACATTCTCTTCATTCTTCATCAGTCATTCTGTTGGCACAGGAATAGAGCTCTGTCTCTAATTGCTGCCTGTAGCAAAGACCCAATTCAATATAATATGCTACCTTAGGAGATTAAATAGTAGGAGTATTGTGGGTAAGGAGCAACCAATCAACTAGTCCGTGCATGCATTTCAATTGGCCTGTTTACATCCAGTACATAAAGGAAAAGAACAGGGGGAAAAAGTAGAATATGAGAAGATGTGATGAAGGGCCAACAAAGGGACATTGATTGCAGACAGATATAAGATCAAGAAAGTAATTTAAAAAAACATGTTCCCTTTTAAGTATAACACAACGAAGTAAATGTTCTGTTAATATAGTAGTGCTTGAAATTGTGTCATTTATTGAATGTATTTGAAGCAAAATTACAGTCACAAGGTGACTACAGGTAGTACCACACAAACCTATATAGTACAGCGTACAGCGTATATTACATTGTCCAAAAACAAACAGGAACATAGAAATTGTCACTGTGGATCAGACCTCCGGTGCATCCAATCCACTATCCTCTCTAACAATAGCCATTCCAGGTGCTTTGGTGGAAGGTGTAAGAATCATGCACATTAGGCAGATATAGAATAATCTGCCCCAGACACTAAATCTCATCCAGATTTCTTCTTAGAGAGTGGCTTAAGCCCTGAAACATGAAGTTTAATATCTCTTCCAAAAGTTTTGTTAATATTAATCATGCTAATTCTGTTCTTCATTATAAACATCCAATGCCTTTGAGAATCTTGTTATGTTGTTAAGGTCAGTGACTTCCTGTGGCAAAGAGTTCCAGTCTAATTACATATGTGGAAAAATATTTCCTTTTATTGATGTTGAACTTCCCACACTTTAATTTCACTGAACATACCTGCCCCAATGAGGCTGAACCTAATTATATTGTGGTCACTGTTACTTATTTTATGTCTACATATGTTACAAACTTCTGCTGGCATAGCTGTGTTGGTCGGGGGTGTGAAAAGGTGTGTTCCCTGACTGACATAGCTGTGGGGGCAGACATCACTGGGGTAGCCACAGCTATTCTTGAAAATCAGAGCTCTTAGTGGTATAATTTGTTTCAATCATGTGGGGTAGATTTACTATACCAGTGGAGCTGTGTCCATACTAGGAGCACTTTGCAAACAGAGTAGATTGGTACTCCTGTACTGGTAAATGCTGTTAGTGTAGACATAGTCTTAGTGGTTCATTACTATTACTTCTTGAATTAGCTCTTGTATGTTGCTTAAGACTAAGTCAAGAATAACCTCTCCTCTTGTGTGCTCTAGAACTAGCTGCTCTAAGAACTAGCACTTAAAGTACTGAGAAATTATTTCTCTTAACTTTGTCCCATAGTGACATTTGGTTAGTTTATATTGGGGTAATTGAAGTCCCCCATGTGACAGTCATCTGTCAGGCCTTCTCTGCCCCCACTAGAGGTGTCAGCACCCTGATACCCCCCGCATTAGGACAACCTACTCAGGCCAGGCTACCAACAGACTTAGTCCTCCAGAGGCCTAGAAGGGCCAGGAGAAGACACTGACCAATAGGAAATCAGCAGGCCAGATAAGAAGGCTTGTCTGAGTCCTCTGAAGTGCAGTTCCAAGGAACCCTGGGATAGGAGAAGAGCTCCTCGGTACTAACCCAGGACCAGTCAAGTTCTTTGCTTAAACACTGTGACTACTTAGTTACTTTTTCGGATTGTTTCAGTTTAAAGATGTTGACAGCCTGTTCTTGAGTTTGGTTATTATAAACCCTTTAAGACTGACACCAAACTCACGGCATGGGCCATTCTGCTCCTGTCAGCCACATTTCCATTATTATTATTTGGTTTAATTTTGCTGCTGCTTTAATCTTTCTCAACATTTTGTGCACATTGGTAGACGTTAATAGAATGGGCTATCAGTAAGGCACCTTTTATTAATACAGTGCATAATTCTGATATTTATAATACTTAAATATCATCCATCATATTTCAATATATCCCCATTTTAAATTTAATTTGCATATGCTGTAAGTGGACTGCAGAATTACTTACTAAAATAAAGAGTTAAATTAAAAGTTATTGTGAACGCAACCTTCTGTCACAAACTATAGAAGTATTCTGTTAAGCAAGTACCCTATCTGATCAATTATCACCATTCTGTCTTTGCATTTAGCTGATTGTTTTTCATCATTAGAGGAAAAGCAAAGCCAACCACTGATTTTCAAACATTCTTTGGACAGATCAAGGACTGAAGGTTGATATATTGTCACACCTTTAGGAGAGCAGGTAAGCAGAATGCTTAATTCTTTCTGTTCCTGGGATCATCAAGAAGGTAAGCAGAAGGTTGATATGGGCAATTAATACATGAGCAAAATCATAACGTGTATATGACAAGATTAGCAGTAGACGTAAAAGACTGAATAGCACCAACAATGAATTAAAACTAAAAATGGAAAATGAGCAGAGAGCTAAGTAGTTCAGTTGGACAATCAAAATCTGAAAAGTACTGCAGCTTGAATCTTTAAAATCAAAGTAATTTCAGCAGAGTTTAAATGTATTTGATCAAATACACATTTTCTAATGTAGCCATCTGCAGTGTGGTTTGCTTCACCTGACCAGAATATATTTGTGAGCATGCAATACTGTAATATGGCTATGGAATTTCTGAGCTGTTGATATTTTGAGAGTTTTGTTTTATAAAACCAGAAAATAATCATTGTGCTGTCCATGTAACAAACAGAATATTCAGAAGAAGTAAATCCATCTTTCAGCCCTTGGTTAAAATAACAGAGAAACATGCATCTCCTGAAAGCTTTGTAAAAGAGTATTTCTAGACATGGAATCCTGGACAAAGTCATTCAAAGTATGACACACATTCATAGATTCCACACAGTCGGCCTTTTTGATGCCATCATACAAACCATAAGAATAAGTGCACAATCCTAGTTTTGCGTTCTACATTTGCAGAAATTCAAGTAAACACATGAGGATGTCTTTAATAATTCTGAATAAAACAGCTGCAGTTGTATTTGAAGATTCATAAAACCCTACAAAAGACTTCATGAATTTCTAAACACTAATGAAACATAACATATGCAGACTAACATCTGCTCATGTCTTCTAAGGTCCATTGTTGTGTCTGCCATTACAAAGAATTTCACAGAATGTGTATTGTTTGTGTTTTCTAAACACTTCAAATGACATCATTTCTATAGTTCATTTGTATATATAGACAAGCCCTCTGCAATCAAATAGCAATTAAGAGGAAAATCTGTTCTTGTTTTAATATCTAGAAAAGACTAGAATTTTCCTCTGAAAATGAATGGCAATTCCCCCATGTGCCAAAGGCATTGAGGAAACAATTGTGAGCCAAAAGATTAGTGTCCTCCTTTTTTTTTTTCTGTTGTATTAACATGTTATAGAGATTATGACCAGAAGGGACCATTAGCTACCTCGCTTGTCACAGGAATCCTTCTCTGGCTGTGGGCATCACTGTAGAGCCAGTTTAGAGTTTGGAATGTGAGCTTCCAGCCTTAAGCATTAGGAAGATGGCAATCCCCTTTCTAGATGAAAAGCAGCCCAGAAACGGGAAGGGTAAACCACATAACACTGCAGCCCACAAAATAGTCTAGTCCAGGCTTATCCAGCAGTTTTCTTCAAGGAAAGAGCCTCTGCAGGGGCAGTCTGGGCCCCCTACACCTTGAGTTGGAGGACCCTGGCCATAAGTGCTGGAACTAGAGGAGTGGGGGTTCTGCTGCACCCCCTGGCTTGAAGTGGTTTTCATTATATACAGGGTTTAGAATTTGGTTCAATGACTCTCAGCACCCCCCACTATAAAAATTGTTCCACCACCTCTGACCCAGGCTGAGCGCTCTGGGTTCTAAACGAAAAGGGAGAAACAAAGTAAAGAAGGTCCATCTACTTTTTCAGCAGGTCCTGGTGGCAGAGTCTCTTCAGATGTTTTCCTCATAAGCAGTCTGCACCGTGGGGCTAGAGAGCTCTAGCTCTGCTTACCTCTGAATGCCACTTTGTACTGGGCTGGTATTCTCCTTTTTAAGAAGCTGCCGTCTCCAGATTTGACAGGTCTCTCCTGTACACTGGGTTGGGGTTGATTGTGTCCACAAATGCTCTTTAGCCCTTTTCTGACTGGGGCAGGATCCTGTTCTAACACAGAAGGCTTTCAAGATTTTCTCCCAAGAACGTTTTTTCAGTGTATGCTGAATTCCCATGCCCAACACAGGAAACATCATAGGAAATTTCAATAATACTGAAAGAATTAGTATGCCATTAATATAAATGATAGCACTGTCTTGCCTTAAGTAATGTGCTTAGTTCAGTCACTTCATTTGGGAAAGAAAAGAAAATGCAGCAGAAATGGAGAGGGTCTAAAGACTGGTGATGAAAATTATTAAAGGCCTGGAGAATCTTCCACAGAAGCAGAGATTAAAATATTTTCATATTCATTATCATCATAGGTTCTGAGGTAGCTGAAATGTTAGGAACTATAACTTATCATCCACTAGCACTCCTGAAATGTGTTGTGTGATAAAATGCCCTGGCACAAAAATACCAATAGATCTAGCACCAAAGTTGTACAGATGAGGGACTTTGTGCAAAGATACAGCATTAGTGGTGTTCCAATGTCCATTTAAACCTAGCACTCACTGTAATTATGCACTACTGAAATCAGGACAACATCTCCTGAATGGGGAGAATGTCAGCCTAATAGACAGGAAACTCTGTGCCACTTATCAAGATAGTGTGACGTTGTTGCTTGTTGGGTTTTGAAGAGTAAGCAAGTAACATTAAAAATGGCAGACACACCTGAGCTTCTGAATATGCTATCATTTCTTCACCTTGGGATCTACATTCACTTTCAATAAATCACTGTACAGTTTCTGGAGCCATGCAAAAAAATAAGTTTTTAGCTCCTGTGCATAATGATTAGTGTTCCATCTGGAGGGGCAGGGATGTTCTGTAGAGATGTTACATAAATTTACCCCCTATTTTGCTCATTGGAAGACCCCAGGAACTCCGTCTAAAACAGTTGTAGAGAACAAAGAAATGCCGGTTGCAAACTGGCAATGATTTCAAAAGTAAAATTAATACCAGCAACTTCAACAGAGTTTACCTATCGAGTAAGTTTCAAGCTCCCATCTCTACTCATAACTGGCAAGTTTTCACAAGAGAATATTTTCGCTGGAGGAAATTGATAAATGGCATTATTGTAACATGCAGGTTTAGAAATACTTCATTTCTGCTGCTTTTGTGAGCTCTAAGCCATATGGGGACTGTTTAGTTAAAATAAAAGTAACATGGTTGGCATTGAGCTTTCTGTCAATATATTTCTGTAAATTTGCCTGGCCTGATTCACATCTCATTTATGCTAGCATAGATCAAGAGTAATAACTCCATTGTTGTCAGGTCAGATTTAGACACATTATGTGCTTCTATTGCATTTGGTTTTCCTTCCCTTTCTCATTTCCTTCACTCCTTTCTCCCCCATCCCTTGCTCCTTATTGGCTGGATCTCTTTGTGTATCTTTTTCTCCTCCTCCTGTATTTCCAACTGTTCCATATACTCTATCTATTACTTTTTCATAGTGTATAATTTTTCATCTTCCCTTATTTCTCCTTCTAATTCTTTTCCCTCCCTTTTTCTCTGTGTTGTGTTCCCCCGTCCTTTATTTTTCTCTTCAGTGATATCCCCAGGATGAACTCTGTCCCCACCCGCTATCACCTAAACTCTAGCTCCACTCCAGTACTTATCTTTGAGACATACACACCTACTCAAATTCATTGGACTTCCCAGACATGAGCAGGGGGTTAGTGAGGAAAGGAATTCCTCCTTACAAAAGAAATGGCCACTGGAGGGAGTGCATTGAGCTGAGTCACTAAACTAGAGATATTGATCTTGGCTCAGCTCATGGTGCTTGGTCTAGTTTCAGACATCTCTCCCACAAATGGCACGAAAGATGGGACAAGAGCACATGATTGCACAGTCAGGGCACAGTCCTTCACTGTGAAATGCATGCTGTACTGGGCTCTCAAAATTAAACTTGCATCCTGAACCCCAGCCACCCAAGCTTCCAGTATAATGTCACATGCCTCTGACCTGGATCCCCATTTGTGATCCTAACACCTCCTCATATACTGGAGGAGGAGGAAAGAAATTAGGTTGCAGTAGTACAGGGACTAGAATAGGAATCCTCTATTGGTGGTTCTTTCATCTAGACAAGTCAGGGGGTCTGGGCAGAAAATCCTCAATCAGTTGTCTTCATCTCCATGGCATTTGATAAAAGGATTTTTTTTAAATTTAAAAAAACACCTTTATAGATCACCTTTAAAGCATGGAGCTTACTGACAAAGGTAGAAATATTATGAAAGAGAAATCTTGAATTCTGTTCTTCACCTCCCAGCTATATGAAATGGCAACAAGTTTATAAAGCCATTGTATACTAGATGCACATTCTAAGTTAACTTCTTCCAGTGATCTGTTCTGACAGCATGGCAAACACTTGAATAATTTTTGTACAAATATTGTTAAGGAATGCATCTCTGCTGGTGAAATAAAACCACCACTAATAGTAGAGCTAATATTGAAACATGCATCCAAAACTCATACACAAGCAGGAATCAGAGAGACTAGATGTGATGCACTATGGTGCTCTCTGATTCACAGGTTTTATGCCCAGAAGGGATCATTATGTTAGTTTGACCTCCTGCATAACATAGGCCCAAGAACATCATTCTATTTCTGCATCAAGCTCATAACTTCTCTTTGAGCCCGGGCATATCTCTTAGAAAGATAGCTAGAGCTAAGAACGACAAAGGCTCTCTGAATGCTGGGAGCTGTCATCTCCCTTGAAACAAAATCAAGTCTCACTCCTCACCCGTTAACACCAGCGCTAGCAGCAGGGACAATCTGGCCTGTTAGCTAGGAAGTCCCCCTAGTGAGTGGCCCAGGGAATCTGCCCTGTGTCATCTGAACATGGAACTTTTTTGGAATATCTGACAGAAATTACATTGTTGTTGTATTCTGAGAGCGGTGCCATTATATTTTTCCTAATTAGTGCATATTTGAAAAAATACATTTTCCAGAGATAGCTGTATAATAGTTACAGGCATGCTTTGGATAATGATATCATTGTAAAATTATGGGAAAGTCCTATAGAATTTAATACAGATGAAACCAGTAGGGGTTATAAATGAATATATATTTATAACATGTTTTTATAATATATAATTTGAATAGAAAACTCTGTCCCTGCTATGTAATTCTGTGGGTTGATTTACAAATTCAATAGAAAAGTGGTTATTCTCTGTTAAATTCAATAGGACGTTTCCATTTTCGGTAAGAGAATGTAAGTGACGAAAGTATAAATATAAGGTTAAAAAAATGTATACACTAAATAAAAGAGAATATTTAAATGCCAACAATTATTTTAAACTAACAAAATTCTGATTTGAACTCAAGGACATTTAAATTCTAGCCTAAGAAATTCTGCATGCCCATTCTCTTAGGGTGGGAAAGAAAGGATAAGGGTAAAAAGCAAAGGTGGCATGAATTTAAACGATGGAGCCATTCTGGATTTTCCATTTGAACTCTGGACTTCCCTGCACTTGTATGTCCATGATGAATTTTTAATGTGGCTTAAATAGAGTTTTTATTATGACAATATTTAAAAGGAAAAGTGATATACTCAAACAATCATGGAATATTGTATAAATATACATTTGACTGAAGTAGGAAATTGTTAAAGTGTTTAATAGTCTCCAAATTAAGTAAATTCAGAAGTACAGATTTATTAAAGCACAGTTAATGATCTGTCATATGAAGGAATATCTAGAAAAATTGTTTTTCATGTCCTACTAGGCCATTAACTGCTTTATACCAGTCACTACTGTAAATCAATGTGCTTAAATCATGTGACACAATTAAAAAAATTATTTCTATTAAATTAAGATGCCCAAATCCAGAATTAGGTGCCCAAATTTGAACACCGGTCTCTATTTATGATAACAACATCACTTTGCTTTTTAACTAAAACTAAACAAAACCACTAATGAGATATAAACTAAAGACCTGCAAACATCTATCTCCCTAAATCATCTATCATTGAAGTATCTAAGAACCAAAGCATCTTATTGGGTTGACCATAGTAGATTCTAGTCTTTACCTTTCATAGCCTCTGCTTTGTATTTTTACTGAGCGTTTCTATTACTATTATGTGATATTTTGTAATTACCATATCAGAATCTGGCCAGGACACAAATATGGTCTATGGTCTTTGACTGCAAGTATCCAGTGAGTGCCTCCATTTTTAATCTTCTCTAAAATTATACCTCTCATCTGCTAAAGCATCATGTAACTTTGCTCTTTAAAATGTGAGCAATACAATGAAAAATAGCCTATACATACCCTCTAACTGAGGAACATAAAGAAAACAGGAGAGTGGGAAACTTGAAATAATGTGGGATTAATTCTTTTGATGTGTATATATTTTTCTAGAACCTCGTGCTCCTCTGTGTTAGCATTTTTTATGCTAGTAATTACAGATTACACCAAATTTGTGTTAGGAGGCACATGAAATTAGATTGAATTGAGTGCTCTACCTTCTAGCTGTCAGTGGGTTTCAGTGACTGTCACAGCAAACAGTGTAAATAATTGGTCCATCAGACTGAAATTAGGGGATACTGGTGAGACGGGCTAGATGTCATTTGCTAGGGGTGACCTAATGCCACTGAAAAAAACTGTTCTTTCTTAAAGGATTTATAGATTTTTGAGGGGAAGGAATCTTGACACATATCGTGAATCCTGACCTGAGAAACCCATAAATGTTCATATATCTCCCTGGGAATGACAATAAATAATAGATGTTCTTTGGAATACAATCAGCTACATTTTAGTGGAGTTTTTTTATGGCAAGGAACTTAAACTGCCTCTCCTTTCCATTAGCACTCATGCACTTCATTGCCAGCAAAAAGCTGCAAACAAAAGTAGAACTCCCAAGAGATATTAGTCTTCGGTGCTAGTGAGTTATAGTTGTGAAAAGAATAGATATTGCCTTTTTCTTTTGACAGAGTTTGCGAATTTTTCAAAATGTTTTTAGTGCAAATAAAGATTTTTAGATTTCTGTAAATCACTGTACATGCTGTGACAATGTTTAGCAGGACTGCTTCAGCACTGAAACCCTCAGGCTTTCCAGTCCGAAGCCCTGTTTCCAGGAATTTGTAACACAGTCATGAGCAATTTTCATTCTAGGCTGAAACTGAAGTTGAGAATTCTTGTGGACAATTATGTTCCAGATTTGGTGAGTAAAATCACCCCTCATTTGGTGACCTCTGTCACATTGACATAGCATAGGATAACAGTTCAGCCTTAATCCTGAATATCCTGGTAACAAGTGTATAAGCCAGATCAGTGTTGTTGTTTTAACATACATTTCTGAATGTGAATAAATATTATTTCAATATACTTTCTAAGTTGTGCAACACAGCTTTTTGTCTCTGTGAATAACTAGTAATTAAAAAGCCTCCCCATCTGTATATAGCAAAAACATCTGCTCAACATCTGCTAAAAAACAAAATTAGGCTTTGGGTGGAGAAAAATATGTGCATTAGGGAAATTGCCTGTATTCAATAGCCAGAAATCATCTAGTGAATCTGCATAATTATGCTTTCATATTTTGAAAAGAGTGCATTTCTAGCTGTACCTAGCTCATGTAAACTAAGCCCGGCTGTTCTGTTTAACCCAGTCAAGATACACAGCATCAGAAAAAGTGTGAATTCTTCCATTTCCTCACTCAGTTTACTGCAAAGCCTAAATTAACCCATTAGTGTACTAGTGTTATAAAAAAACACACGCTCATCTTGGAATCAACAGTGTAATGATTTCAGATGCTTTCCAATTTTTGTGTGCCCAGTGTTTAGACACTCACATGGATCTGATTTTCAGAGAGCTGGTGCTCAGTATTTTTGAAAATCAGGGTACTTTAAGGTTTTTCAAATTGAGCACCCAAAAATTGAAGCAGCTGAGATCGCTAGTCATTTCTGAAAGCGTAGGCCATGCTTTTATGTTCTCACTCCCTCTTTTCCCAACATCGGGTCCTCCATGTTCCTCAGAACTTTACTTCCCTGTCATCATAATTAATATCTAGTTCTTCTATAGGCGTGTTCTCAATAGATCTCAAAGTGCTTGACAAAGGAGAACAGTATCATTATCCCCACTTTACAGATGGAGAAAATGAGGCTGAAGGAGGGAAGTGAGTGTGCAAGGTCACCCAACAGGCCACTGGCAGAGCCTGGACTTGAACTACAGCCCAGGTATCCTGAGTTCCTCTCCAGTGCTCTATCCACTAGGACAACTGCCTCCCATAAATCCTAGTCTGGAAGGAATTTGGGGTTTTCTTTGCCAACTGGTCCTTAAAAGTTTCCACTTTTCTTTTCTAGTGTTTTCTATGGTGACAGTAATGGAGGAGAAGGATATGAGGTTCCTTTTTCAAAAGTGAAATTCAGGTCTTTTCTGCCATGAGAGACTCTATGATTACCTAGACACTAATGAAAGACAGTCATCACAAGATTCAAGGACAGTTATTCAAATGACATCACAAACTAAGAGAGGAGAATTCAGCTGATAAGAAATTTCTGATTCTGCGTGGGGAAGTTTAACGTTTATTTAATTCCAGTGTCTAATGAACGCTTTAGAGAAAGCATATCTTTATAAAAATTTCCAATTCTTGAGGTGAGACACTTCACAATAAACGTCTCTGACATGTTCCCTGGCCTTTCTCCCCAGCAGAGCAAGGGAAGATTGGATTTATCATTCCTGCTATTTGTAAAGAAAAAAGTAAGCAGAAACAAAAATGTTTATATGTTTGGATTTTTAAATAAAATCTTTCAATCTGTTTTATACAAAAATCTTAAATATTCTCTTCAGGTCACCTATAAAAGCTACTCTAAGCACCTGTAAAGAGGTCACAAAGCCTGCACTGTCCTTCCCTCTACAGTGGTTGTTTTCTAACAGATCAAATCTAGAGATAAATGTTAAGATCCCTAAATTGCCTACTTTGCTGCTTGATGTTGTTACACAGAAATTACTGTATGTTGCTTTACTGAGCAGATTTATCTTTGTTAAGGTTAGTAAAAAAGCAATAATACATCACCCACAATAAGTCCTTTCAGCTAATAATCCTTTGTTTCAGTGCACTGGATCTGTGAAGTAAGTTGCTTTCATTGAAATTAAAGCATTAAAATTCATTGCTAGAACTTGCATTGGTTGCAACGCTAACATTAGACTGATATGGATTCTTAATTAAGCAATGGAAGTTCTTATAAGAGAGCAGAGCCAGGCAACACTTTAAATACAGGTGTTCAAAATATTGTATTTATGAATTATTAAGGAATTTTCATATGATATAACTGATTTTTAACAATATACTTCTGTTTTCCGGTAAAAATCAATTTACAAATGATCTTGTCCATTAATAATTTGAAATCTGCTCTTTCCTTTTCCTTTGGTTCTCATATGTGAAGGGCTGTAGGGACTAAAAAAAAACATTATACATTCTATGGCACACTACTCCTCTGACAGCTTTTCAATAAAGAATTAAGAAGCTTGCATATTAAATGCCAGCAATCCATGACACAAATAAGGTCAGTCTCAAGGATAAAGAGGTGTTTGAGCTTAAGTAGTTTGTAGCTCACGACACTCTTATTATAGACATTCAATTTCAGCAACAAAGATCTCTTTCTTCAGTGTATTTAATTTATAAACAAAGCCATTTCATTAAGGTAACGTCATAAAAAAACACATTGATAGCTCTCATCTTTTATTATTTTGCACCATGTTAGCAGCAGCATGTACTGAGAACCAAAGAGCCATTTAAAGCAAATTCAATACATTAGGTTTTTTTCCTCTACTAAACAAAGTTAAACTAGTTTGTTATATTTTTATAGCATTTCCCCTCTTTCAAATACTTTTTACATTTAAAAGTAATGTATTGTACACCTATGTGTGTGTGTGTATTTAGATTAAACCATGTCAGTACTATTGCATAGATTTTCATTTCAGAGAAGGCAAAGTTACTGAAAGTAGCTAGAGAAACAGACAAAAGTTTTCTGATACTGAAAAACTAAATTTAAATCATAGATATTAGAGCTGGAGAAGTTCTTTTAAGGTAACTTGTTCAGCTCTTACAGTTGCTCTAGTCAAAAAAGAGGTTTTGGTATGCTTGGACCTGAGATGCACTTCTGTCTCTCTCAGTTATTCATTAGGAAACTTGGCTGGCCTGTGAAGAAACATTTTTTAGGTACTTTAAAGATGTCTCCAGAACCTTCCAGGGTGTGATAAAGGAGTCAGTTGTTATAAATATACATTCTGCTGAAGTGTCAAAAAAGGAAGGTTGTTTAAATTGCACTTTTATTCTAGAGCTAGGTTAACTGAATGCATTCAGAAATTCTTACCAACAGTTGGGTGCTTGATGCATTCTCTGATGTCCCAAGTGTATTTTATCTTCCTTCTGTGGTTACAATAGGGTACTTGCCTTCATGATGATAATAACAGGGAGTTTATGCTCAGATTGAAACCTGGCCTACACTGGGGATTTTCCCCAGTTTCAGTTACCAGCCGACAGCCACTGGTGTATCTGTACTGTTACAGCCTCAAGTGTAGACAGGCAAATTGACTATTATCACTTGTGTATCATAGCACTACTTGAAATCAAGGTAAACTGCATCAGTTCAAATGGCAATTATAGCAGCTTTGCCAGTCTCTGCCATGGGTTTGCAGTGGTTCTACCGAAGGCGGTAAACTGATGCAAATGCCCAGTTTAGATACGTTCTGAGAATTCTTTTGGGCTAATATAGTGGGACTTTACTTTCTTGAATCAGGATTAAATGTTGTGGTGCTGAGCCATATTTAGAGTTTCTGCAAAATAAATCCACAAAACTTCAGTACTTTGATCAATGGAGCCCAAGATTAGAACAGGATGTTTACTTACAGGATTCGCAACCAAAGATCTTTAGCAGAGTTGGTAGAAATTCAGAATTTTCAAATTTGTTTTCATTCTGAATCAAAATGAAAAACAACAAAAACTGAAGTTTTCTGCAAAACAAATTTTTGAAAATGTTTTATTTAAATAAAATTGAAATGTTTTATTCTAATTAAGATTTTTAGTTTATATGATATAATATACAATAAAATTTTAAATTAAAATTTGTTTCACAGCAAAAAAATTGAAATGTTCTGTTCTAATAAGTTCAGACCTTACCAAAGCCTTTCATTTCAATGATTTTTTTAAAATAGAATTTCATCAAAATTGACCAATTTCTGTGGAAAATTTTTATTTTAATGTAACAACAGTTTCCAAGGTAAAAATATTCCATCAAAAGTGTTCAGCCATCTCTAGTATATAGTAATTCAGATATATAGTGTATATAGTTTAGTATAAAGCACTCAGAATACTGAAAAAACATTGCAGGTTAATTGTAGAATATCACTATATTTTGCATAATTTTTTATTTTAAAATGACCATCCTTTTTAGGCAAACACATAACCATACTTCAAACATAGTTGTAATACATGGACACAGTAGACTTTGAAAGAGCCATTGCCTTTTCCGGTGCCTAGGGCCAATTCCTGAAACAATTCCCATCAGCTTTAGTCAACTAGTAGTCAGGACTGGTTCTAGGAATCATTGCAGGTTCACCTGCAACCTCTAGTAAAGGTTTCAGGGTGGTTGCTCTGGGCTCCAGTTTCCATGGTCACCGAAGTGCCTTTTTTTCCCCCTCCACTCTGATTGACCTTTTTGTTTGTTTGCTTTTGTTTTGCTCAGCCCCTAGCAGGGGAATCTCAGAAAACGTTTCTACCCTGGACTGCAAAACAGCAAGGGCCACCATTGGAAGTTCTTGTTGAGAATTGCAGATGCTCAGCCAGCCTCTCTCAGAATCTGACTCAGAAGAAATGAGGAAGCAAAGAGCACACACAAGAGCACCAGCTGGGGGGAAGTTGTCTGAGCCACTACCTCATATTTCCGTTAGACAGAGTTACTTCTGCTGTTGGATTCCTCTACAGTAGACTGACTTATTGACAAATCTTGGGCTTATGTTAAGGAGCTCTCTCAGAAACAGCCATCCCTTAACCACCCTGAATGTGCGACTAGATGGGCTTATACAATAACTTGTACACTCCCAGGTCTCGTCTTTTCTTCTGTGTCTTATTTTGGGCTTCTGTAGCCTTTCCTAGGATTCCACTTTAGTTAATCCTACACCTACACCTACAGGGGCTGTCTATCTGGTTTCCTACCCTCCATTGTTTCAGCGTCTCTGCTATAGCTGTGGAGATTTAAGCACCAGCTGATACTATCTTTTTCTTTCCTATCTAAAGAATTCACTTCTGCTGCTGTACTTGAGGTTTGGTAAAAATAAATCTGGAGAAACCAACAGAGCAAAGAGCAGAGTATTCTGCTCCCATAACACACAAATATCAATCTGCCATAGCCTTTTTTTGGCTCACATCTGAATTGAAGTGTACATTCTGTGGGAGAGCTTGGGAAAAAGCACACTTTGCAACATACAATGAATAGCCCTTTCATTTTTCTGTTTTTGGGAGCTATTAGGTGCAGTCTCTTTTTTCAAGTATTTCCATCAGTAAAATGCCCCAAATCTGTGAGCTATTGATAGCCAGCACTATATAGTTGAGTCTGTTT
The DNA here is from genome assembly GCA_007922155.1 of Mesoclemmys tuberculata. NCBI lineage: Eukaryota > Metazoa > Chordata > Testudines > Chelidae > Mesoclemmys > Mesoclemmys tuberculata. Next base: position 22,836,746 of record ML675649.1, on the reverse strand, counting down.
GTTTTAGAAATGTGGGTGGGGAGAAGTGCAATGTCAGGTTGGCCCTCCTTGGGATGCCAAGTAAATTATTTCATACTATAGCTACTTAGTGTCGTCTTTGGGATACAGCATCTTCAGTCATCTTCATTTTTCTTTTAAATTCAGCACATACGTTTTCAGCCTTTCACTTCTCTGGATACGTCTCTGGTCACCATCCATTTGTAAGCAAGAAAGGAAAATTTATGAAGTCACCAAAAGGAAAAAGATCCTTTTGTCCACATTTGGCCACACAACTTGGGCACAAACCAGCACACCATCTTAGTACAACTCACCACAACCAACAATCTTGGCTCCAAAGGAGGTGATTGCAAGCCATGCTCAAGGTGCCTCGGCAAATGTGCGTGAGGAAGTCACAGTGTTCCTGCTTCAAGCCTGTTCATTATTTACTTTCAAGAGCACCCACACGGGAAAACAAGAATGTATTATGCACACAAGAGATATTTTGCATTTTACTCAAGCAAGTTATGTGAGAACTTCGTACTGTTAACTGTCTTAGATGAACTGAGCCCTTATGACTTGATCCACTGCGCAATGAATTCAATCAGTCTTTCCATTGACTTCAGTGGATGTTAGATCAGGCTCTCGGTTACTTTACACAACATGCTGTGCAGTAACTATAATGCGATTAGTGCCAGTATAAGATATAGTGTCAGTATAAGGTAGTGTTTTATTTCTCCACTAGTCAATAGGCTACAAGAAATCTTGTACGCCCAGCCCACATATGTGTACTTCACTTGTGTTTTAACACAAAGTAATAATTTAAATTTAGTCAATTGGTGGAAAGAAAGCATTTGTCCTGTCAGCTCTTGTATGCTGGTTGATTGCAAAACTGCTAACGTTATTATTCTGCCGATTCACATGGCTGCTTGCCAATCTTTTATCTATTTGCATTTTGCAATGATTTTCCAACAGTGTGATTTGAGAGCTTTAAGACTACCCATAAAATGCTCAAAGATAAGTGGAAGCATAACTATCGAAAAATGTGAATGCTGTCTACATTATCTTGAATGATTTTAGCTGCAGCCTCATTATTTCTGAATAGCCATGAATTCAGATATAATCAGAGCTATTTGTTAAATATGAAGAATAACCCGCACGGTATTTGATAGGCTTGGCACCACCTCAGGGGGAAAAAAGGATTCTTGCACCTTTTCTTAAACAAATGCACTAGATTGAACATTTTTAGAGATAACAGTCTGTTGTTCTGGAGGGCAGTTTTCTCATATTATTTTCATTACAAAAAGCAGCATCTCTTTTGCAGCTTAAAGTTTTAAAATGGGAGCATAGATGTTTTATGGGCTAATAGTAATAATAACCCAAATCTATTTTTTAGTATTAAAATTAAAGATGAGAGAATCTGAAAGTCCAGAGATTTAGATAAATAGTGAAAAGCCTAGACGAGTATCCAAATTCTCTGAACCTCGTATGTATGCTACGGGGCTTGAAAGCTTTTACATGGAGTCTTTTTTGTGGTATTTTCTATATTTATTTCTAGTTTGATTAGAACTTCAATGAAAATATTCTCTCTCTCTCTCTCTGGCTTCTGGTTCCAGACACAGAACAGAAGAGATAAAAGGAAAAGAATATTCATGCTTTTTCAGATGTCTTATAAGGTTCTGTTCTTAAGTAATCAAAGTACCTTGTGGAGGCCTATTTAAAATTCTTAACTGGTGGAAAATTAGTGATGATCAAAAAAAAATGACAAAAGTGTCATGAAAATATAGAATAAAAATTGTTGCACTTTTTCCCTGACATTTTAGAAATTTCAGTCAGATGAAGCAAAAATCTTCAAAAATGGGGACTGCAGATAACTTCTGAATATGGCTGCCAGACAAGGAAGGGAACTCCAGGCAACATCAACATCTTTAAAGGTGAACTTATAACACTTAAAAACAGGGAAGGAAAGAGAGTCCCACCAACCACTAATGCACTGATAAACTGCCAAGAAGGGAATATTGGTGAGTATTCCCCAGGGAAAGCCTCTTCAGTAACATAAAACAACTTGGAAGGCATGTCATGCAGAGTGGGGTTGAGAATCTCATTTCATAGGAAATCATTACAAATTCAACCCTCCTTTGACTGTGAAAGATTTGACATTCCTAATCCTATCTGTATGTCAGTCTAGTTAACAGAATTTTAAAACGTTTGGTGGTCTTTGTTCATAGCGAAAATTCTGTGTTAGAGGATTTTAGAAATGGACTGATAGCAAGAGGATGGCTAAGGGTGCATAGAAGTAGGGTTCCTGGCAACAGCAATTTAGGATATTTAAGTTAAAGTCTGCCCCACGTCACAGATGGCTTATCAGGCTAACACAGTTATGGACATTAGTTTCCATAACCCAGGGTACACAAGGCAGTGAGGTGGCTAACATCACATCTGACTGCCATTGATGTCCCACAGCCTATGGATCAGGTACCCATTTTACGCTTGGGTGAACTGGAGGAAGCCTTTCAGTGTGAGATCAAGCAAAACTCAAACCCACATCCTTCAGGAGTTAAACCCCCTAACCACTCTGCTCCTTTACCTCATAGTGTTAGGCTATAGCAAACTCTAAAATGCTTTTAACCAATAAATACAACCTTTCCATCATCTATGTTTGTATTACTGCATTCATAACATTTGCAGGTATATCCGTGTGATATTCCAGGTGCATTTGTGGAGCTCTATGTAAATTTGAAATAGATGTAAGCACAGAGTTATGTCTTATTTGCATTCATATGATTAATGTTCCTCTTCTTTCCCTCCCCACAATTGTCAAATATTAGCTTAATCATAGTTAGTCATTTCCAAATCACTGTGTTTAAATAATGTTGATTGCATAAACATATAAAACTAAATGTGTGAAAATGTTATGAATATGATCTATTTTGTTTTTTTAAAAGCAAGTTCTTAACATTATTTGTTCACAGATGATATTTATGACAAGAATCTTAACAATTAAGGGTAGTATTTATTTTTAATCCTACAAAAGCAGACATCAAAACAATCATATCTGAAATACTGACTGGTGTGCTCTATCTGTCTCTGGGTTTTTCACAGGCAGCATTATCATTTTTTTCTAATGGCGCTTCAACTTGCCAGTGTAATTTAATTCTGTATTTCTGAAGAATACTTATTTGTCAACAAAATTATCATCTCATATTTTGGAATATTGGAAGAACATGTTAGAACCAACTCCAGGCAGGTCCAAGTTAAGCAATGGCACAAGTACATACCCAGGGCCAAATTTTCTCCATTGAATTCAGTGAAGTTACTGTAGCAGAGACGTTCTTAAAATAATTCTCATTGTTTTTCCCTATAGAAAGGAAAAGGAAAAAATACAGATTTCATGTATTACCTTTTAAAAATTTATCTTCTGTACTAATGATTTCTGGCAATAGCAAACATGACTGTCTTCATCTGCTACTTTTTATATGCAAACAGTTATTTTGGAAAATGAATAGAAAATTTCTTAAGGAACATTTTAAAATAGAAGACATGCCCACCCTAAAACTGCTGAGTAATGTTACTGTCACAAAATGGCTGCTATGTTCCACTTCAAGAGAAGTTGTTGGATTCAGTCTTAAATCTGATCATCTCATTTTTAAAAAATAATTGTAATCATTTTATTGTGGGTAATGATTAAAAAGCCAGCCTCCTTCTATCACTTTAATATGCTGTCCTAAATCTTCACACATAGTGGTCACTTGTTATGAAATTACTTTAGATAATCTTAAAGCTCATTTGGCACCTACTTTTAATTTTTTTTTCTTCTAAGATTTCATGCATTTAGAAGCATTGGGAAAAGTAATCCACATCCATTCAGAGTGTTGCTGAAAAGATCATTTCCCTGTTGCTTTGACCACATCACTCCTCTGTTTGATTCCCTCCATGGACTCCTCTTCTCTGCCGCATGAAACATAAGCTTCAGTTTCAAGATCCCCCGTAGTCTACCCCAACCCTATACCAATATAGCTTGGTCCTCTTCCCCCACAGGAATAAACTATAATGGCATACACACATTTATGCCAGTAAAAGTATACACATTAGGGGAACTGTTCTGCAGTATAATAAAAGTTGTAAAAATGTTGTGCACAGACAGCCCTTAGAGGTAAAAGGCTCTGCTTCCATTGCCAGTTCCCTGAGTCATCCATTTCCCCAGTGAAATATGAGGTGAATATGCTTGCTTATCGTTTTGGGGACATTGCTGAAATCTGTAGATTTATGTTTCTCTTCCTCCCTTTTATACGTACACGAATGCTTTTGTCAAAACTGAATTCAAAAGTAAAAGATGACACGTATGTGTACACCAAACCTCTTCTGAGCACCACATTTTCTTTTGAGCTACTTTTCAGCTAAAAATGCTCAGCTCCAAGAAGTGGGGAGTATCCTCTGTTAGCCTAGCTAATTTACAGAATAGTGCCTTTAATCCCTTAATTGCAGTGAAAAGCAAACCAATAGAAACATTAGCCAAGCTTTGATAGCAGAATATATTAGTTTGTTACCTCGCAGAATCAGAGTAAAGAAAATGCCATATGTGATAAGGCATTACACTATCGGCAAGCAAATTCAAAGCTCAGAAGAGAGACCATGGGAAACTAAGCATTTAAAATTCATGTTTGTGTTTATTATATACAAGCAATGGAAAATATGACATGCTGGGCTTAAGAATTTTTCTTTGGCTTCGGTACTGTAGCTGCACTTTCAGACCTTCATCTAAATGTATGTACATAGAACTTCCCAAATACAATTGGAAAGTAATCATCAAGCAGTTAGAGGAAATACCTGCCCTTTCAAATTTCACTGTATGTTTTGTGTCATCCTGGCCTGTCACTCAGTAAAATATTCAGTAATTAGGTTTCACTGCAGTATAAATGTTAGTGAAATGTGCTGTCTATGTCAATCAATGTTAAGAAAAAATTAATCAAATCCAATTCTTCTTTCTAATGAACTTCTTCATGCACTGGTAATTCTCATATGTAACTGTATAGGTCATGCTGTGAAACCTGTGATTAGCTAAGGGAAAAGTGTTGCTGCTTCTTTCCCAATAGCTTCTATATTGCAAAATCATTTACAAGATTAGTCAAGAAGCAAGAAAAATCTGACCACACGCTTTCTGAAACCTCACAAGAGCCTCTGTGAAGACAAGAATCCAGTTAACATGACTCAAAACATACGTATTCAAACATGATTCATTTGGTTGTAGTTTAGTGTATATAAACACCTGAAATACAGTGATCACACAATAGCATTGATCATGCAGGGCCTGATCCTAAACAGAGTCTTCCATTAACTTTAGTGGAAATCGCAGATATTCAGCATCTCTTAAGATCAACTCCCAAATGTGACACTACAGTTGAAAAGGTGGTTAAGTAAAGATATAATTTACTGTGACACATTTCAATTAATGTTAGTTATATCTCTTATCTATTAATGGTCTCTAAAATGATCTGGCTTTGCTGTTCTAATTATCTAAATTTCAGTGCTACAATGGAGTAATATGTGGAAGACGGGTTGCAGTGTAGTTGTAAGCATATTGGTCCCAGGATATTAGCGAGACAAGGTGAGTAAGATAATAGCTTTTATTGGACCAACTTCTTTTGGAGAAAGACACAAAATTTCAAGACACATAAGATCTCTTCTTCAGAACTTGCATGTCACAACTGGGCTAGACGCAGAGACAATATTATGGAGTATAGAGCATGGTTATATGTAAGGTGGCATAAGGCATTCTGATTTACATGGCATTATTTAATGATAAATATATGACAATAGAATAGAATTGAAAGCATAAACATGAGGGCTTTAGTTGAATAGTCAGTCTCAGTTCCACTTTTCTTGAAATTCCCTGGTTTGTAACTTGACACTTAATTTGAATCTGATTTGTGCATTAAACACGTGTGTTCTTCCACCATCTCCTAGGGAACCCGCTGCCTTAATATCTCAGCACCTCCCCAGAGCACAAGTATATATGCACTGTACAAGCATCCATAGCCGTACATACTATTCAGCACCAAAACCAATCTCTCTCAGATTTGTGCACATTCTGGCTACATTCACTTTGCTTCCTACAGTCTGATATGTCACTTTACATAGCAGCCCTGATGTACCACAATTCTTAGGATATGTCTACACTGCCAGTGACTTGGGGATCAATGGAGTGGAAAGTGCTCTCCTGTCGATGCACTTAATCCACCTCCTTGAAAGGAGTAAGGCTGCATTGACTGGAGGGAGTCTCCGGTTGATGCAGCTCCGTGAAGATACTGCGGTATGGCAATGTAAGTAAGTCGACGGCCGTGTAGACCAGGCCTGAGTCTCCTTATCGAGTATCAATATGTAAAAACTATTTATGAATTATATGAGTTTATGTAAACAGCATGAATGATGTGATGCTTCACTGCCTAACACAGACATGCATCATTTGTCTCCTCCGATCCCATCGCATCTCAGTGGGGCAACAAGCCAAAACCTTACTGGGCAAAAAGGGACACCTTCTGATCTCTCACAATGTACTGCTTGTAACCAGGATGCCTCCCAGCATCCAGTTTTCTGAAAATAGATTAAAATAAATAAGTAGGCATCTCCCGGAAGCCATGAGGCAATACGCACCTCAGAAGGAAACTTGCTTATTAAAAAATATCAAATCAGAAAAGTGTCACGCTCAAAGTGGCTTACAAAGTTAAAAAACAAGTCTAAAAAACAAGGCCTGTTGCCAGCGGTCAACGGAAGATACACAAGCTACGTAAAGTAGCTGCGTAAAGTAGCTTGCATATCTCCCGTCGATTTACTTACTTTGCCACAGCGCGCACAGCTGGGTAGCGCTGCAGACTGTGGACAGCCCTAGAGAGGCTGCCTTACCTTCGACAGGCTCTCAAAGCTGTCTAATTTATACTGAGGGCATCTCCAGGCCCCAGTGCAGCCCAGGAGTAACGGGCACAAAGATGGCTTAATGCCACAGAATTCCTCCCCCTGGGCTGCAGTTTTAGAGGCACGGTGCAGAATCTCGTACAAAGTTTGCTCACTCTATTATTATGATTAGGCAATATTAATATCAAAGTAATCCCTAGAGGTCTCAGTAAGTTTAGGACTTCGTTGAGCCAGGCACAATACAAACACATGTGAATATGCAGTTTCTGCTTACAATCTAAAAAGACAACTGACATTATAATGGGTGGGAGAAATGGATACAAACAAGGGGCTACAATTCATATATACATTAGTACATCTAGACACTGGGGTTATAGGAGGCATAGGGTTAAGTATAAGTAACGTTCCACCTCTCCCCATATGCTCTTGAGCCATCACGTACTGGCCAGTTTGTTATAGGCATCATGGCACAGATGAGTCTTGAGGAAAAATGTAAAGGAGTAAGGGGTACGGATCATTTCAGAGATGCATGCTGTATGGATATAATTGGTCACGTGCCTGGGCAAATACCTGATCCTGGTGCACTCACAGTATTAGCATGCATAAGCTGAACACATGCAATCATATGCACGTTCTCAGCTTTGTAAATCAGGCGTTGAATTTGTCTTTTTTGTTTCATTTCGTTTTACTATTTCCCTTGAAGAAAAATGTCTGAAAATTACTGATTTTCCTTTCAGATGTTAAACATTCATCCCTTCTTCTTCATTTACTGGGGACAGAGGGATGTGCAGCATATCCTGCATTAAGTATAATTACGTCCCTTTACAATTGTAATGTATTTATCACTTATATCTGAAATTTAAAGTTCTACTATAAAATCACTGAGCAATGCAAGCTAAGTGCCAGTCCTGCAAATACTTCTGTAGGTAAGTAACTCATGGAGTTCGATGAGAATATTTAGATGAGTAAAGTTACGTACGTATTTTCAGGATGGTGTTATTCTTTTTAAGCAGAGTATATCCTGATATGGCAAAGTAACACTTCAGTTCAAACTTACACTGTATTTTTAGCATGCAAAATTTCATGAATACTTTTATTAGACAGCAATATATAATAGGCTTGCTTGTTTCATACTTGTAGACTAAAAGTCTACTGAAGAACCTAAATCATGTCTAGAATATCAGCTTTAATATTTAAATATCATATTTTCATACTATTAAAGTAAATGCTTTACAGTACATTTGATTTTCTTAAGGGAAAAGGTGTGAAAGTTGACTGTAGATGCACCATTTATTCAAAGTTCATCTCTTTTCTTAAAACTGGTATAAGTAGCACAACAGTGTATAAACAGTTGCATCAGTGCTACATAGTGACCTTTCTTGGTATTGAGCAATATCAATAGCATTGGCATATGGGGGTGTCTTTTAAATAACAAAGTTTTCAGATATACTCTTGGCCAAAATCTGAATTTTCCCCCATATCTTCTTTCCATACTCAATGGTGAGTCCCCACCACAGGTTACTGTTTGTATATAGCCCTCTATTTGTGAGATGCTTATTCTGTACACTGAAATTAAGCTTGAGATAAACAAGGCCACGGCTTCCTTACCATGACTTCCTGTATGAGTCAGCAAGGGAATCTAGAAAAGGATGTTAGTTTATCTTTATTGCTTTTTTTCCCATCCTTTGAAAATGAACTAGAACAAATAACTGAAAGATTAATAGTATCAAGTTTCTTTTTAAGTGCTTTGTTTATGGAAGTTCCCTTTTGTAGCCTTTGTTTCCAAAAGATACATTTTTTCCTGTGTTGAAATGCAATACAATATTAGTCTGACTAAATCTTTACTTTTAATCCATTAGGCCATGACCTTCTTCAAATGGTGTAAAATAATAATAATATAAAGTGTAGATTTAGTGCCACATTGATGTCAACAGCAAAAAGTCCCTTTAACTTAAGTACGGGTGGGGGTCTCAAAACCTGATCTGAAGCCCACTCTAATGCTTTTCCATGGACTTAGGTAGCCTTTGGAGCAGGCCCTTATGTCAGTGACTTCAAGGGACCAAGAGCAGGAACTTGAAGAAACCATAACATATTTATTGGCTATTGTTCTAAATTAGAATTAGTTACTTATAATAATTTTATCGTCCAAAAAAGTCCATCGTGTAACGGACAAAAAACTGAACATCTGATAGCTATTCTTCTTCTGAAAACACACCTGGCTTTGCTTACAGTTTTATTCAGGGCTTCTTTTATAAAGCAATACGACAATAATCACTATGAAGTATACCATTGCAATGCTAAAATAAAACCTCCCATTTCACTCAGGAGGTTGAAAAAATAAAATTATATTCAGAGGTGTTATCCAAATTATCAACTATTTAATTATTTTTAAAGTTAGGTTTACTGGTACTGCATTTCATCATGTAGTTTAAGCATCTTCCCAAGATTTCTTTCACACTAAATAACACATCACATAGGTACTGATCAGTGTTTGTTTATTTCAAAGCAGTTCCCCCCTCCCTGCCATCACTAACATTTCAGATAGACCACTGAACAGCTGTTGTATGAGTTGGAGTTAGACCATGTTACTTTGTAGTCTGTAAATCCCATTGCTTATCCCTCTCAGCCATTTAGTTTGCAGTGAAGAGTGGTTTCAAAATATTTTACTGGCAGTTTGTGCCTAGGGATTAATGTTAATTCAGTGACAACATTTGTTTTCCACTTTATCATTCCAAGAGAACCATTTTCTTATATTTTTTCCCTCTCTACAGCACTTCTATGTTTTTCAGTCACAGAAATACATTATACCTCCAAATTATCATTCATCTTGTTCATGCTGAATCTGTGTAATCAGTATAATAGATAAATATATGTACATTTATTTATTGCAGTTTTGTAAATTAGTGATTGATGCCGGATTGAAATGACAAAGACCTTAGCTGAAGTGTGTATTTGACTACTGAGCTCTTTCAGTACATTGCAATTGTGTGTGTGTGTATGTATATATATATATATATAAAGATAGATAGATATAAAGTTCTACATCTCTTTTTTAGTGTTGTTTGAGCCTCATGACCATTATTCTCATGGGAGAGGGAACAACATTAAAAAGACTTCACATGATCATCTCTCCTAATAGAAAGGAAATATTTAAAAAATCCATTTTAATATTTCATGTCTGATTTTCTTGCAAAAAGAATGAGCCAGACAATCCTAATTTTAAGATGTTTGGCCCATTTTCTCCTTAATTAGTATATTTAAATATTAAGGTAGCTCAAGGGATTCTTAATGTGCATAACACATTATTATTCTGTAGTCATTCACACAGTGGTACAGGAATTTCTACATTATAATTCCTATTTAATTGTCTGTTATCATAATGACGATATTAGATACTATGTAATCGAAAGATTTATGCCATGCATAGAACCATTGTTAGCAGTATTCAATGGCAGAAGACTTTAAGGTGATCTGGTTGTGTCATAATGTTTTCCATAAGGATGAAAGACTTTTTCTTGTTTAATGGCCATGTACTTCCTCTATAGTCCTATGAAAGAAAGTACTCAAAATATCTGGACATTGAAAAATAAGGTAGGCAAGAAATCAAACCCTGTGAAGTAATGCAATATGGCTGGGTATAATTAAATCACCATGGGCTGATTCACTGGACTTCAAAGGAAAGGAATGCTCCTCAATAGGTTTCTGTAGCTGCCACTGCAGCTTCCAAGCTGTAGTTGCTTCTACAACTGCTCCAAAAAAGGGAGCATAGGTGTTGATTTGGCTGATAGGTCCACAACCCCTACATGCTAGGATGGAGAAAATTTCCATATTGGGTATGGCCCCACTGCTGAAACCTTCAAACCCTTCAAAAAAGTAGTATTAACATATGTACGGGAACAGATTTTAGCCCAAGTCTTTCCCTGTTTTCACCAGTGGTTAGGGCAATGGACTGGGAAGCCGGAGGTTGCTGGCTCCCTCTCTTAAATGGGACATTGTTAGGGTGATTAACCCACTGCCTAGTGTGTCTCTGTGAACTCCAATATGCTTTTGAAAACCTTCCACAAGCATTCATATGCACAGTGTACATGCCAACTCACTTCCTTCTAGGTAACTCTTCTGCCGGAATTTCTACTACAACAGGCACTTGTGGAAACATTTCTCCTAAGAACTATATTTGCAATGAATGTGCAGCACTGTGAGCTGAGCAGACTCAGGAGAGATGCTGTAACTGGCCAGATGGGAGTTATGGTGTATGGTAGCAGCAGGTAGAAGATCGGATCAGACTGAAACTATTGTGTATGTCTGAGAAGACAGTGGTAGCAGCGGAAGGGGCAGGATGGAGAACTGGAGGGTGTTTTGGAAGCAAGCACTGAAAGATGGAATGCAGCTACCTTTCAAAGGGCATTCCAGTGAATACAGCTGAAGCAAGGTGTCCTCTGATGAGTCAGCCTTAACCCTTCCTGATAGGGATTTCTCAGTTGTCCTCCTCCAGGTGTGCCCTTTAATGCTCTTCACCACTTAGCTGACCTTATCTATCAGCTCTAACAGTCCCTTTAGCTATCAATGCCTGCTTTCACTCCAGCAATGAAGCCAGCCTCACTTGCCTGCCTGTCCATTTCTCTTTCAAGCACTTGATGCTTTCTCCTCTCTGCCTCTCTACACCACTGTTGGCTATTGGTTGATCTGTGGCACAAGTCCTCTCTGCTCTCCTTATTTGTGCTTGGTACTGGACTGATTTCTGAAAAATTACCTAACTTATTCTCTTCATTTTGTTTCCGAAGTCCCTGAAGCTATTCGTGATTATATCTAATTTTCTTTCACTAATGTCATTTGTTCCCACATGAACTACAATTAGTGGGAATTCCCCAGCATTCCTCAGGATGTCCGGCACCCGTCTTCCATCCTTCACTATGACACACAGGAAAGTATGTTATCCTGTTTCCTTTATCTGGCCATGGATGCTTTGAAGCACATTCCTCAATATGTAGTCACCAGTCAGACTTGATAAAACAATAACTTTGGTTAGGGCAATTTGAAAATGTGTGGATGTTTATAATTAGATCTAATGTCCTGGAGTTACAAAAGGGATTTTATGGGTATGGGAATGATATGACAATGTTGCGCCAGCCTCAGAAAATGGATTTTGTAGTTCAATTTTGAAATGGGAAAATGGAATCAGACATTCCTGAATTACTTAATGGAGAGTGGGATGTAAAAGCAATCCTTTCCACTGAAGCACCTTCGTTTTTAACTGACTGATCTGACTAGCCCTCTGAATATATGATTGCCCTTTTGTAAGAGCTTTTTCCCAGCAGACTTTCTAGAATCTGTCCCTTTAAATTTGGCAGAGGAAAGCTGCTGCAAACTTAACCATTTTGCAAATGGCTGCTGTTTGCTGCATCTCTCTCCCTCCCAGACAGTAAGTATTCTTAATTCCTGTTATGTTTTTTCTTGCTTATTCCTGAGGAGATGTGTTAGTTAGCAGCTGGACCATGGAATTAGGAGTAATTTCTTCATTTTTATCTTGGCCTGTGCCAGTGTCATGGTTATGTGACCTCATTTAACTTCTCTTGCTGTCTCATTTTCCCAATTTTAAAAATGGGAATAATGTATATCTGCAACATAAAGGGTGTTGTGAGGTTTAAATACTATGTGTAAAATACACTGAGATCCTTGGATAAATAGTGCATATGAGTGCAAAGTATTATTACACAGGCATAGTTTTAGAACATATTGTATTCATACTTGATAAGCTCACTGTATTCAGTCACTGTGTTGTTATTTAGCAAGCTGGACCTAGCTATCATGCAGAAAGGTTACAAAAAATCCAAGCTGGAAGAGGGCACAAGATACCCGTGAAATCCCACCCTGCCATTCAACAGTCCTGTATACAGTCCATAATTGGTACCAATGTAATCCACCTTGGTTTAAGTAAGAATTAGAAAGTAAGAACACTCGTGTGTTTTCCTTAGCAACTAATTAGCCAGCGATACCTGAGTAAGTGCAGTAGTGGAGCTACTATTTTTTTTTTTTTTTTTTTTTACTGTATGGATGTATGTTGCTTGAATTTGAAGAAGAATGAAGAGTAATACAGATCTGTGATGGCTGGGATTGAGTTATGCACTGAAATCCCAGGTTTATGTATTTTTTACAAAATGAGCACATTGGCCAGGAACGCTGTGGTTGTTGCTGTTTTGCCAGGCCACTGGCAGGGCATACAGTGTAACTGTTTGAAGGTAATATGCTTTGGATGGCCATTAATAGTCTTTAATCTAGTAGTTAGCCATTTTTATTTAAGATGTGGCACAATTTGTGGATCCGGTTCATATCTTCATGTCAGCTCATGCATGTTGAACTCCTTCCACATTCAAGTGGAAAGTTAGGCCCCGGTTTTAAAACTTGTGAAAAACACTGAGCATGACAAGAAGCTAAAAAAGCCCAGTTCTGTCTGTCCATTGGGACTGTTCTCAGCGGTAACCAATAGGATCCCAATCCTTCACCACTGAAATCATTGGGAGTTTTGCTGTGGAATTCTAGCTGAACGGGATTAGGGCCTACGCAATAACATTTCCTTGGTGCTTCATATTTGTAACTCATCTGTTGGGTTGTCTGTGCTTGTTTTGGATTAGTAGCTCTGTCTTTTGTCAGATAATGAATTATTGTGTACAGCTGCATGGAAAATCACTCTGATGGATATAAAGTATTAAGCATTTTGTTATATATTAGTTATAGTTCTCTTAATTATTTAAGCTAATTATATCCTAGAAGGTTTAATCCTTCTAGGACCAAGACCGCTTCAATATTCATTAGTTAGACAAATGATCTGGAAAAACACTGACATAATTTTTATGTAAGGAAAATATTGACCCTGCCTGTATAAGTAACTGGAAAAGTTAATGACACCGGGTAATCTCCTTCAGAGTTTCATTAGCAAAATGTTGAAAGAGCCGGAATATACCATCAGTGAAATGTACAATCAATAGGTATGAGATGCTGCATTTTTTTTCCAGCTGTAGACAAACATTGATACTGTCTGATTTGTCCAGAAGAAGTTGGTTATTATTATTGACTTGTATTACATTAGTGTTAAGAGACTCAAATTGAGACCTGGGCTCCATTGTATTAGATGTATGTACACATAGTGACAGACACTCCATGACCTGAAGTGTTTACACGCCAAGCTGATTAGGCAGACAATGGATGACAGAAGAACCAGAGAGGTGAAGTGATTTTTCCCAAAGTTACATTGCTGGTCAGAGCTCTGAATATAACTCAAGCCCCATAACTCTTTCTCTAGTGCCTTATTCATTAGAATATGCAGCCTTTCTTGGGTTATTTGAATTAGCCAAGCATGTTATTGGACAACTACAAGTAGACAAGTGGTGGAGCAAATTTTCAACTCAGTTTTCCCTATTCAAACCCACAGAACTCATTGAAGATGAACAGAGCAGAATATGATGGATGGCCTTTTATGAGTCACACCCCTTACTGGGGTAAGGGCCAAAAGATTACTTCTATCCTAACAGGTCATGGAACTTTTTCTGTAAGCACACTGCTTGATTTTTCTGCTGTACAGGGTAAAGAAAAGTAATGCCCGGGCTTACGTGGCTGACTTTCCTTAAAAGAAAGGTGTGATAGAGAAATTATTTCTCCTACACTGGCAACAGAGAGTACTCTGGACTATGGAACAAGAGGCTGGAATTAATCTCTAAGTTACATAAAAAAAATTTCAACATTTAAAAAATAATACGTATACACAGTGAGTGGAAGTGTTGAACCAAGATGTTGGAGCCTATGTTAAGAAGAAATTAGGCTTTAGGCTAAGTGTAAAGAAGTATGGTAAATTGAGATTGCTAGTGTGAGAAAGTTAGAGAGAAGCTGGAGACAATAAGATGGAAAAATTGAAGTTAGCAGGACATGACTCTAGGTTATGTTGTGGCTATATTTTGGTTATAATGGGTATTAGCAGGGTTTTTAATGAGTGTTTTTAAGAATTGTGAATGTTTTATGAAAATGCTATCTATGTTGGCTTCTAGACACTAATGTAATACAAGTCAATAATAACAACCAACTTCCTCTGGACAAACCAGATAAGGAGGTGGCAGAAATGTGACTACAGTAATAGTAGGTTTAATGTTAATTAGTATTATAATGGATTAAAAAAGGGGTAGTTCTGTAAATTTGAGAAGAGCTTCAATTAACATTAAAAGGGTACTGCTATATTCCAAGATTATACTCTGTTGTCAGTGGACTGATCACCCACTGATACACTCTTTCATCTTTAAGTATAATTGTAGTATTGTGAAAGTGGTAATTACATGCCTCTTTGCTTGACTAGTCATTTTCTTTTGAATGAAGTTTGGTTGTATTATTCAAAGTGTCCCCTAGTGGACGTCTGTTAAATCATTTTTTCTGTAACTGACCTAGAGACTTGAACCTAAAAGCTATGTTGGAATTAATTACACCCTTATCATTAATATCAATTGGGAAGATTTCAACATAAAGATTACAATGGGTTACAATGCATTAAAAATACTTACTTTCTATAAATAGATTTGGGTGGAGATTTAGCTAAGTACAGTAAATAGTGCAAGATGTTCCAGGTGCACACACAATATCCAGTGGTGATGTTAAAATGGCGTTCTACTCTGAAAAGTGACTGCTGGCCTGGCATAGTGGTATTCTGTGACTATTGTGTCTCAAGTGACTTCCAGATCAACTGCTCCCTGTTCACAAGTAACAAGAAGTGGAGGCTTTCTAACTGTCACGCAATGAAAGTCAGGCAACTGTTAGGCTTGGAAAGACAAACGGCGCTGTTTTGTTCATGTCTACAGTATCACTGTTAATAAAGATTCTTTAAGCAAATTCTGTAATCAGTTCCACCTGCACAAAGGTAGAATTGAGGACAGAATTTGGTCTTGCACTGGAATTTACCAATTAACAATTTTGTTGATGATTACTGAGCAAAAAACAAATCCAGTTCCCTCACTCAAAAATTAGTGAAAACTTCATCAGTGAAGCCAGCAGATGTAACTTCCAGTACACACTGGGAGAAGATCTGTTGACTAAGAAGTACAGTTTTTAGAGTCACTTTTCAGCATGTCACTACACTTTAGGTTTTGTAACTTTAACTAACAGCCGCATTGTACTGAGGGCAAATCTTGCTCTTGCTTTTCTGTGCCATGTGGTGACGGAAGCAGAGTGAAGCCACCAGGGCCCAGTTGTTTCCAGAGCTTTCAAGACAACATGACTGAAGAGAGCTGGAAATACAATGTTTGGTGGGTCACACTTATTTCTGAGTCAAAGACTCTCTTCCTTTCTGCCCCTTGACATCTGTATACACACAGGGAAGCTGGAGCATGACCTCACCTCAAAGCCATCAGATCATGCTATGTTGGGGATGTCGAGCAGTGGCCAGTGTTAGTCATGCCCCCAGCTAAAGGGCCTATTCTAAATTCCATTGAAATCAATTGAAAGACTCCTAGTGATTTCACTGAGTTTAGGATCAAGCCCTAGGGGAGCAACACTGGATATAGATTCACCCCTATAGGGATGTGCAGGGATATAGATTCACCCCATAGGGATGTGCAGGGATATAGATTCACCCCTATAGGTGTGTAGGGAAAAGGCTGGGTTCCTGCCCCTTCCTCTCTAGTCATCCTTTGCAACATGGGCATTATTTTGCCCCGGTGTGATGAAACCTCCATCAATGCATCCAAACAATATTGATATCGTTGTATACTTTGATATCCAAAGTTAACATAAAACGATGAGTTACGTGTGCGGAAAGAATGTGCTAGAGCCTCAATTGCCCATTGTATATGTGTCAAGTAGAAATGATTGATTGTTAAATGAATCTTATATGATTATTAAAAAATATTGATGTTTAATTATAGTGCAAACCAGTTATACAAAAGTCAATAACCACCAATAAACATACAGTAACTCTTCTATTAAAACCAAATACATTCATTTGGATTAATTTCCACAGGCTTTCAATTCAATCACTGCTATGTAGCCTATCTTTTTGTTACATGGAGGCCTGGTCTACACTGACAATGGAGATTGACGTAACGCTACTTACATCAACCACCTAAAGTATACGTCAGTTCCACCGACCTAAATTGCGGTAAAATTCAACTTAATAAAACCACCTCCACAAGTGGCACAGCACTGAAGTTGAATTCAGTGGGTCGAATGAGCATCAGCATAGGCAGAGCGCAATGTAAATCGACATCTTTGGCCTCCAGGAGGTATCCCATAATACTCTGTTCTGACCTCACGTAAACAGGAAATAGCTCGGCACTCCAACCACTGCGTATAATGCAGGATCGGTCAGAAATTTTGAGGCATCTGGTTGAGCTTCAGGAAGTTCATTGGCAAGAGAGACTCCCTCTGCAGCCCCTGCAAAACTCTGAGCTAATGCAGTCTTTCCTAGCCCCCACCCCAAAGCAGTCTAGGAGGAGGTTGAGCAGGATACAGTACATGCTGCATCCTCGCTGGCAGAGGCGAGCAGGAAGAGGCGATGGCCCCTTTAAGGAGTGGGGATCTGTGATTCTTTCTATGTGCACAGCCAAAATGGGCTCTGTACCCCTGAACCCACAAAATGCATGCTGATGATTCCATTCTATTCCATTTCCCCCTGATGTGAAAGATCATCAATAAAGAAAGTACTGCTTTCCAAGTCATAGCTCTTTTTATATATTTTTGATATAAAGGGAGGGTGAAGTTTGGGGGGGGGGAGGGAATGGATCGGAGGTAGAGGGGGAAGGTTGTGTGGGAAAAATCTATTGCTTCACATTTCAGTACTGTTTGTTTATTGATAAGAAGGGAATAAAGGGAGGGACTAGTTTGGTGGAGGATGGGCAGGGGATGCAAAGCGAAAGCACAGCACAGAGAAGCAATGCACATTACTGTTGTCTTGTTGCAAAAGCAGTTTTTCAATGTTTCCCTGAGGCGCAGTGCTCCATGATTGGCTCTGTGTTGCAGTGGCATCTGGCTGCTCCAAATTTTCAGCCAGTCTATCTCTGCCTCCACAGCCCAACCCAACAGGAACTTCTCCTTTGTCTCACAGACATTATGGAGCATTCGAATGTTCTGCAGCCATTGCTCATCATCCCACACCTTCATAACGACGTGCTCCCACTAGTCACCGCTTTTTTCCCGGGACCAGAAGCAGCGCTCCAACGACTGCAGATGATGCGTGACAGCCTGCAGCAAATAGGAATTATTTCATTCCATGGCTTGTAGCAGGACGGCCTCTGTAACATTACAATTTTCAGCGCTGTGGCTCCTGTCTCGCCCCTGAAAATACTGCAATATAAGTTGTGAGGTGTTTGTAATGTTCACAATAATAGTGCAGAGCTGAGCAGACTCCATTCCTCTCAGGCAATGGCATGTGTGAGGCAGAGAGTGAAGGGTTTGAAGAAATGGCACAAAAAGGAGATCGTCTGTTTGTTTTGGACTGGAGTAAGAAGGTGGGGGAAGTACATTGCATCATGGGAGGATGACAGCCTTCCCAAAAGCCTCTGTAGCTAGTTGCACTGTGGGATAGCTACCCACGGTGCACTGCTTTGCTTGCTGACCCAATCATGGCTAGTGGGGATGCAATTCCCTGACACAATGAGCGTGGTGTGATCACGTTCCTCCGATGTCTCAAATTTGGTCGGTGAAAGTTGATTTAAAATAAATTGACTTTACTCTGCAGTGTAGACATACATCTAGAAATATATCTCTAGGTGTTTGACCAAGTAAGTGGAATAATTATTGCAGAAGAGTCCATCTCATATGCTTACATATCTTTCCAGCTTAGGAAACAAACTGTTTTCTACTCCAAGCTACTTCATATTTTATAAAGAGACCAATTTTTCCCATTTAAATTAATTTTAGTACAAAGGGGTTGCTTCAAGGCTTTCTGGGTCCTGGATGTTTCTTTTTAAAATATCTATGTAGGATATATTACTCTTGAAAATAAAATGAAACAAAAATGAATCATATAAGCACCTGATTTTATTTCCTTTTGTTTCCTTGCTTTGCTTTTTTATATATTTAAATTCTTTCCTCTCACTCGAACTGTAAACTGGTTCATCATTTTCACTTATAATTCTTATAATTATGCCTGAAGTGGCATTTTCCTTTCTGGTACTGTTTCAGAAAAATTCTGAAGCCTGGGCTCGAGTCCCAGTTATAGATCTTTAAGGCCAAAAACAACTATTGAGTCAGACCTCTGCATAATACAGGTACACCTTCCTGAATCAGGGCCTCGGTGAGCTACAAAACACGCATCCAACTCTGCGTTCTTAGTCAATCCTTTGAAAGGAAATTTGGTGATTGCAAAGAACACAGAATTAGGCCCAAAAGTAACAATTGTTTCTAGATTCAAAGTGTAATACAATATTTCCAAACTATACATGTGCTTTGAGAGACGTCAAATATCCAGTGATAATCCCAACAATTTAAAATTAATCAAAAGGACTAAAGTAATGTGGAGTCATTATATTTCCTTTGTGGTGTCCAGAGAGCCTTTGGCTATTGTAGGACATACATTTTCTGTATAAATGTTATTCTTAATTGTATGTTGCGTTGTTGCCATATGGTCTGTATCTGGCACTTAGCTCCAGCAGCCAGCCCATTTCTTATTGTCCTTATTGAAAGCAGCAGCAGGAAGTAGATGGCATGACCTAAACCAGCTGCTCTCTAAGATGTTAACTCCCCCAGTATTTAACTATGGTGCTTTCCATATGAAAGTGTGTAATTAGTGTAAAGAGTTGGGTTCAATCCTTGTGTCCTATTTCTATATTTAATAGTTAACATGCTCATGTGAGGTATGATTGCAAAGATACCGACATATGATTGTTAGAGTTCCCTTGTCTGACTTTGTCTTGGAGTAGGTATAGTGGCTTCATGTTATCTGGAGCAACATTTGGATGAGAGATCTGTCATCAGCTGAAATTAACCTGCACATGTCTCAGATGAAGATGAAGAGCATGTAAATAAGCTAGCTGGAAAGCGTTTGTTGTTTCTTTATTTCCTCTAGCACTGAAAATCCTCATAATGTACATCTGTGTAAGTCTCACAGTGATCACAGTAATGGGAGGTTTGTGTGACATTAGGGCATACTAAGCTGTTTAGAAAACTCTGACGTGTCAATAATCAGTGCAATGAATTAAAGCTGAGAAGCCACTTCTCAGAAAATAGGGCTATCTTGCCTGTTAAATTTTGATTTATGTAGGATTATTAACAGTTTTATGACAGATAAATCACAGCAGGAGAAAAGCTTCTGTGAATGAAATGCACCCTCTTGCACACAGCTGGTGTGGGGAAGCACTTGAGAGTTTGTTAGGGATGAAATGCACTTTCCAGCCTGTCGATAGCTCTGCAGCCCATCTCGGCCTGCTCCTCTTGATGCAGGGCTGGATGGCACAGGAGCCACGAGATCTGGTGCACATCTTCACACATGCAAATGCACAGAGTAGGTGTGACTATTATATCTTTATTCTCATTAACGCTTTGGCCAGGGGCCCTTTTACTCCCCCAGCCCATCCCAGCACCCTAAGTATGCTTATCCTTGTACAAGCGTGAACTTCACCCATGGTGAGCATAATGAAATATCAAAGAAGTTTCAATGTTTGAAAGTTTGCTTGAGGACTAACTGAAGCCAGTCTATTCTCTTCTCCCCTCACACTGTAAATTAAGGCGATTGACTACAGCATGTATGGAGCTGCATTCGTTAGACACTAGTCACTCGAACAATAACTGTCATAGCATTCTGGTTATGCAGGTCTGAAGACAATATATTTTAATATGGTTTTGCTGAGAGCAACACTGGCTCCCCTCACTGTAGCGCTCCAAATGTCAGTCCTATATTTGGTGCTCCTGTTACATCAGACAATCTGTACTTACCACTTCATCTCTGAAGACCCCCTTCATGTGAAAGACATCTGCTCAGCCATCAGCGAAGTTGGAGCTGTAACTCTGGTCTGACATGAGTAAACTTTTTGTTTTGTTCAGAAGGCTCATGGAACTGAGTAAGCCTTTAATCACTGATAACAAAAAGATGACAAAAAATCTTTCCCATTTTTAATGGCTATAAATCATAACCTGTCTACACAAATGAAATGCAAAGGCATAGCAGGCACTGGACAGCTGCAACTTGAGGAATGGATCTGCACCTTCATTAACTGAATGAACAGTAAATGAGTTTAAACTTCCAGGGGCGCTATTCATTTTTGCATGCAAAGTTTTGGAAATCCATCTTGCTGTGTAATGATATGGGGGAAATAAACAGAGCAAAAAAATGCTCATTTACTGAAATGTGCCATAAGTTGTAGTTAAAACTACATTTAGCCCCAACTAAAAATAAAAAAACCACATCAATACCTGTGTAATCATCAAGAACAGAGGCAGAGAAATCATGTGGATGTGTCAAAAGAAATTGCTTATACTGCGAACCCTTCATTTTGGTTTGGGTTATGGGAATGTGTTCGAAAGTGACGACAAAAGGACACATGCTGCTATGACTGATTAAAAGCAGGCCTCCATGGTTCAGATTAAGGTTCCAGCCTAACCAATGAAAAGGGCTCCATGGCTGAAGTAATTCACAGTAAACTGCCAGATGGTTGAAGCAAAAGGATTACCATGAATCAAGCCAGAGTTACAAAGCCTGGATACTGTAGGCCTTGGATGGTAAAGTAAATACAATGTTGCTGCTATAGTTTGAATTAGAGCTGAGTGAGCCTCAAGAGGTTCAAGGGTTTGGCTTGGTTAGGTAAACATCCACAATTTTTCTCATAATCAGAAGCACATCCAAACCTTTAAAGCAACTTTCCCGTCCCTCCTTTCCTGACCTTTCAACAGACACATCTCCTCCTTTGTCATTATCTCCTCTGGCTCCGTCTGTGTGGAAGTCTTCACACGTCCAGTTGGCCAAGAATTCCCTCTCCTGTAGTCTAAGTACCTTTGCATTCAAACTCCCTTCATTTTGAGGCTGCCGAGGCATCACATAGTGCCTTCTACACCTCATCACATGAGAGTGGACGCAAGCAAGCTTCTATACCTTGTGACTGGTTCCCCCGAAGGATGGGAGGATGTGAGGGAAGGTAACATGGGATCCTGTGGGGAAAGGGTATGAATATGTTTGGGATTGGGGAGGGAAGTGGGAGATTACTCCTACCCTGAACTATTTGTTTAAAATTGCTTGTTTGTTCATTCAAGGAAGGTCTTTTCCTCTAGCTTCCAGGTTAGAATCATCGAGGTCTACTGGACTTAAATGGAATGACTGGAATTAAAACTACAGCCTGGGGTAGCTCAAAGAGTGGGCTAGTCCAATGTAACACTCCCATTAAAAATAAAGAGGCAAAATATGAGTTTATAGTATACTGAATCAGCACATTAAAATGTCTTAGGTGAATAGAAGAGAATTAATTTTACCTAAATTAGAACTGTATTAATATTTATTGAAGTTTAATGATTAGTCGTGCTTAAAACTTGATGGCATGATATGGCCCATGAAATGGTTTTTCAGTTGCCTTGTGTCTTGGCCTCTTCTGTAGAGGAACATCTAGTTGTTCTCAAGTGATCAATTGTCAGGGCATCTTTGGTGAAGGTTTCTCAATCAGAGAAAACACTGTCCATGACATAAACAATTTCTCTAATTTAAATTATTACACAAACATTGCATGATCTATGCCAACTTGAATCTCTTTGTAGTGTGTCATTAAAGTATCCGCTCATCATTTTTTTTTAAAAATTGTACTTGATAAGCATTGGTATCATATTACACTGCTCATCAATTACACACCATGAAGAAATATTTTGAGTTGAAGCCTTTATTACTGCAATATGCATTCTGAGATGGGGTGACCAATACAGGACACACTACTCCAAATGAAGGTGAATCATTGATTTATATAACAGCATTAGAATATTTTCAATCCTATACTCTATCTGAATACTATTACACCTTAACATTTTTCTCTGCTTCTTTTGACCACTGGTGCACATTGTAGAGCATTCTTAATGAGCTGCTTCCCAAGATGCCCAAGACTTTTTTCTGAATTGTTACCTTTCTGAGCTCTAAACAAACTGTATCTGAGTAGTTCACATTGCTTCCTCCAATGTGCATTCTTTTATTTGTCAACACTGGCTTTCTTCTGCTGTTGTGCTGCATGTTCATCTAGCTTGATTTAGGTCCTGTCTTGACTAACTTAAATAATTTGTGCCTTCTGCAACTTTTATTAATTTACTGCTCAGCCCTTTTACCAAATCATTAGTACAAATATTAAACAATACCAGTTTGACTACTGAACATCTCAACACTCCACTGTTAACCTTTTGCCATGATGAAAATTGGCCATTTATTCTTGCTCTTTGTTTTCTACCTTGTAAGCCCTGGACCCTTCTCAATGGGAATCTTTCCATTAACTTCATTGGACTTAGCCAGTTTCTGTTCCATGACAGTTCTTTGCTTCCCACTCCATAATTATTCAGTTTGCCATATAGACTCTTCTAAGTTACTTTATCAAAGACTTTTTGAAAGTCCTAATAAATTAGGACAATCACTTGTCCTTTACCCACTAGCTAACTGACACATTCAAAGAATTCTAGTAGCTGAGTGAAGCACAATTTTCCTTTGCAGAAACTGTTAGTTATGATCACCAAGGTATTTTATAATTGTATTTTTAAGTATCATTATACCCGGGTTATGGAGGCAAAGCTGACTTCTCTAGAAATCCCAGCATCACAATATTAAAAAAAGTATAACATTTGCTGCCCTCCAATCCTTCGTGATGGTAGCTGCTGTTCAAAAGAGATTTCCTATCTTTGTTATCAGCTCCACCACCCCAGCCTCAAGTGCCTTCAGAATTCTTGGGTATATAGCATCTGGCCTGGTTTTGTTTCACCTTAATTTATCCATTTGTTACAGCTCCTTTTCTTTTAACATGTCAGCCTCTGACAGTACCACCTCTTTATTACCACAAAATAGAAGAACTCTTGCTAGGAAGGGATTTGAGAGTTGAGCTATACTAGCTTTAATCAGACTGTTCCCAAGGTTCAGAAGGGAATGGGACACAACACTCCCATCCACCTCAGCCTCTCCTCGCACTGCAGGTGGATTCCTAACCTTATTGTGGGCCTGCGCTTGTACATGAAAGTGCCGTTTCCATTTCCAGGTGGAAAGGGTCTGAGCTGGCTCAGATTTAGGACTGTTATGTTTTCTCTTATAGACTCATAGACTCATAGGTCAGAAGGGACCAATATGATCATCTAGTCTGACCTCCTGCACAAGGCAGGCCACAAAACCCTACCCATACACATTTATAACAACCCCGAACCCATGACTGAGTTATTGAAATCCTCAAAAGTGAGATTTGAAGACCTCAAGCTGCAGGGAATCGATCAGCAAGCGACCCATGCCCCACGCTGTGGAGGAAGGCGAAAAACCTCCGGGGCCTCTGCCAATCTGCCCCGGAGGAAAATTCCTTCCCGACCCCAAATATGGCGATCAGCTAAACCCCGAGCATGTGGGCAAGACTCACCAGCCAGCACCCAAAAAGGAATTCTCTGCAGTAACTCAGTTCCCATCCCATCCAACATTCCCACAGACCATTGAGCAGACTTATCTGCCGATAATCCAAATCAAATGCTCAAATTAAACTATCCCATCATAACATCCCCTCCATATACTTATCAAGCTTAGTCTTAAAGCCAGATAAGTCATTTGCCCCCACTACTTCCCTCGGAAGGCTGTTCCAGAACTTCACTCCCCTAATGGTTCACTCCTCTTATGCTTATCACTCTATTGATTATGAGCAAGTCGGGGCACACATCTTATCATTTAGGGAAAAAAGTTCAGTAATTACAGATAAAATGTGAATGGATGTCAAATCAATACTTTCCCTGTGCTGCAGATTCTAGATAATAAAATCTGCATGCCAGCTCCTTCGACAGAGATGCAAATGACAATCTGTAATAAATGAGCTCTGTAACTGGTTTCACAATCACTGGAGTTTTTTCAGATAAATGCCTTCTGGAACCCCGCATCATTGCACAAACCACACATCATACTGTCTTAATAACATGTCCCATATCCCCTAAGTCCTGTGATATTAATGGCTGTCTGATCTCCCTAATTGGCCTGACAGACTGAGGGGTTAGAACCCTATTAGAAATCCTGTGCTAGGTTAGTGGCAGTGTGACACTTTTATTGTTTTGTTTACCATCTATTACTACTATGTCATATGCACTCGGAAAACTGAAAGAAAACAGAAAATAAGTTTAGGCTGGATATAAACAAGCTTTTGCATTCTGACTAATAAATGGATTTGTATTATGTATCACAGGCTCCATATTTTCAATCATGGTGTTGGCTCCCCTGCCTTTGTGCAAACTGAAAAAATTGAAACACGGACTCATGCTAAGAAATGCTAAATCTGGCTGATGGGGGCTGAGCAGGGAGGTGGGGGGTAGGCGGAGAAAACAGCATTGCAAAAATATCCCATCAATACAAAGAAAGTGCAGCATAGCAGTAAGACGCTAACCACTGAATACAGAGTGTGGCCTTAAAGGAATCTGATGTTACCTGACTGGATGATAGTTTTGGAATTTGTTAGACTCAAGGTACCTTGCCATAGTGACAACAAATAAAATCCAGTGTATAATACAAATGCATTTTAAAATTTACCAGGCAGCACTGATAAGTAACTGCACTATAAAAAAGCTATTATGGGATGTTACATTGGCTTCATGTCAACTTTTCCTTCTAGATGCGAACAATCAGGTTTACATTGGATTTCCATAGATTTAATTCTTCCAAAATGAGTGCAGCTTTCTGAATAAAGAACGCACCTCTGTGATTCATTCACCCCTTCCCACTCTTCGAAGAAAAGTGAAGAGGGAAGGCAGAAAAGATGGATTGTTTAGGAAATGAGAGATCTGCTCTGCTTCAAAGAGCAAATCTGTGTATTTCACTGGAAAAACATAGCATTGGCAGAAAGCCTGTGGAAGAACAGGTCTAACAGGCATACACAGCAGCTCTTTCACTTACTTGGGTTTTGCTACAGTAATTACTATTCAGTTCCAAATAATTACCCTATCAAGGCCACAATTACATGACACGTACACATCCATATTGTATCTAAAATTACAAAAGTGAAAAAATAACATCCAGCATCTGCAACCCACAAAAGCAAATAAGCTCAGAGTTAAGGTTGCTGTTCCTTCTCTTACTCTGGCTACTGCAATGTAAAACCATTCCTCTGAGCATAGCCGGGCAAAATGCTCTCTTTGTCATTTCATTTTCAACCAGAAAATGCTGCCTACTACCCCAGAAGACACTTACTTACAGTATTAGTCTGTTCAGTGCTTCTGACACTGAGGGACAGAATCTGACCTGAGTTATAGCTCTGTACAGCTGGAGTAAGTCTTTGAAAGTCAGTGGAAACTGCAGGTGCTCAGAAGCTGACCCAATGGATTTATTCCGGATTCTCTCTCTCTCCCTAAACTTGGCACTGCAGACTCTTGTTCCTTCCAAAGGCTATTTAAAAAGAACTATTCTACTCAAGAGGTTTGCTACTTAGCAGTGGAGCTGAATGAATCCTGCAGTGGCTGGTCTGTGTAGATTACAGAAAGCAGGCTCTGAAAGGTCCATTTGCAGGCATGGACAATGAACCAACCCTTGCTTAGGCGGCTTAGTTCCTACAGACCCCTGATCACCTAGAGGAATTCCCATTCCCCATTTATCCCACAGACACCTCCGTCTCTTGGATTACCATGTGGGATTCCTGACCTTCCATTAAATATCATCTGGAAGCTAAATCTAACAAGGTGCCTTCTGTTAATCTAGCAGCACGTGCAGCGAGAAAGGGAATGAGGAAGGGTGTCTGGCTGGGAAGAGGAATGGGGTTGCATGCAACTTCATGCTTTGGGAACTTCAGAGCATCTTGGTTCTGTGAACGTTTGTGGATCTGGGCTGATTGTTAAGGAATTTAAAACTCCAATTTAAGATGAGTTTAGCGTTCTAGCCAAACTGTTCACAATGACCCATCAGAAACAGCAATCATTTTGATATGGTTCTGATAACATCAGAAATAGCAGAAGAGATCATTACTTCTGATGGAAATCTATTTGACATTGAGGCTCACATCTATACCAAATTACAGTCAAAAACATTTTGAGAAGACCAAGAAAAATGGCTGTAAATATGATGCGTAACAGGGTTTATTACATAATTACAAGGGTTCAATATGATACTGAGATCCACCAAAATGATAAACTACTGTAAATGCTCAATAGTTAGCTTTCAATCTTTAAACATTTGAGTCATTTGAAGTAGAGCTGTGCAAAATTCAGCAGTTTCAGTTTTGAGTAGTTCATGTGAACCTTTTAAATCTTGTTTCATCAGGGCTTGTACCTTACTCAAGTGCTTTCTACTATCCAAGAATGGCAAGCCACAGCTTGTCCTGGGTTATCGCTGTTATTAAATGTCTGGTACGTTTTGCACCAGGGACCTGTGTATAGCGAGCAGGATTGCTGTGCAAGAGGAGCTTTCGACAGGCAGCCATCTTCCTTTTTTCAGAATGTCTGTTTCAGGAGTACTATGCATGTGTTTGATCTGCAGAAAATCATTCACCGCTGCTGATGTTGTTATCCCCAAACAGCATGTGAGGTAGCTGACATTTGTTAGGTACCGTCTTCATGGCAGATCTGAATGAAACAATCTTCAGGGTTTTTTCTCTGCAGTGTTTAACAAGCTCAGAGAAAAATAATAATGTATAATATAAATGTGTCTCCCCTAAGGGCTAAATTTGCATAGGTGGTCATGTCAATTAAACATCCACATCCCACATTTGGCCTCTCCTTACAGGCTCAGATATTTATTTTAAACAAGGAAGTGCCAGTCAGCACCCAAATGTAGCATGTACTATTGAGATGACCACATGGACAATTGCTCCACCCAGCGTTACCACTGTACTGTAGCAGACAATGCTCTGAGCTCCATGGTTTTGCTCCCTTCGTGACAGTCTCATTTTGTAAAGAAATGCTCCTTTAACTTCACTGCATTTTTATTTTTATTCTTTTGAACCCTGATTGATATGCATGGCTGTGGTTCTTTTTAAATGGCTTTGAGTGAATGGGTTTAGGGTTTTTTTTTTCCTGTCATACTTTGCTGTTGCATTCCTGTTAAATCTGAATGCTCAGCAATCTGGAGGATGCATGCAAATGACTGTGTGTACTTATTTGCATATTTGATTAATATACATTACTTTATTTACATAAATGACAGCAAATGTTCTGATTACCAGAACTTAAACATGAGACGGTTGCAGCATAGAAGGAACTTTAGGAACAGAGGGATTGCTATGCTCCTGTCTGGCTCTGATGTCTCCCTGGGTCCAAATATCTCTGGCTGCTTCTTGAGGCTTTCCCTCTGGTTGCATTTTGTCCTGGACTGGGTAGAGTGGTTAGGTTGCTCATGCCTAGTGAGGGCTCAACCACAACCTGTGGTCAGGGTGCTCATGCCTGGTGAGGGCTGCGGCTTGCCCTGAGCTGGTCGGGGACTCTAGCTGACTTGTGCCATCAGCTGAAGATGCTCTGACTGAGCAACTGGGTCCTAAGCTATTGTCTAGCTTTGGCTGCTCCCTGGCTGGGGAAAGTGGGGTGGGAATGGGGGCCAAGAGGGCTGAGGCCTTTTCTCTTGCTGCTGCTTCCTGGTTACTGCTCCCAGGCCCATGTGGTCATGAATAGATGGTGGGAGCACTGGCCAGTCTCTGGCTGTACGTAGTGGAGGACTATACTCCAGGCTACTTCTCTACAGCTACAGTCCTCCTGGCTGGGTGGACCATTCAGAGTGGTCCTAAGGAGGAGATGCAGCCTACAATGTCTCTTCAGCTCTCAGGACACTTGGGCTTTTAGGCGGGACTTGGGTCAATTTAGGGAGAAAAGGCAGTGGGGCTCTTCTAAGCTCCACTCACAGAATAAGCTCTGCCCATGTAGGCTGCCAAAATAAGATACCACTTGCAGTTGATAGCGTGTAATATTGCAATGGACTTCCTCTCCCTCAGTGGCTGGGCTGCCGGTGGGCGTGGTTTGAGAAAGGGGCTGGGCTGAATAAAATGTTCTTGGGGCGGGGGCGAGGGGAGGCTAGTGCCATATGTCCCCATGTCTAGGGAGGCCAGCAATATGGTGCAAGGGCTCTGCCTGCATTCAAGTTTGTCTAAAAATCCAACAGTGGGGTATGGCCTCATTCCTTTGGGTACCACTGATATTACAGTATCACAATGCAGCTTTCGGGCTCCGCTGGGCTCCCCCCATGAAGGAGCTTCAATATACCCCCCAGCTTTGCTAGGCTCCTTGAGCATAGCAGGGTTTTTCATGTAACTACAGGCATTCAATATGATGCTGAGACACACAGAAATGATAAACTACTGTAAATGCTCCATTGTTATTTTCAGTCTTTATCTCTTCAAACAAAGCTTGGCTCCTTCTTGCAGGCTATAGAAAATATCACCACTTACAGTGAGTGAGAATACCATGATCTCCTCTCTCCTTAAACAACAAGAAACACAGTAGTTAGTATTTTTGACATTTAAATGTTGTTATGGCAGTTGACAGTACGTGGCACTGTTACACATCATCTTCTGAGTTCTTTTTCTTAGTGGGAAAGCAAATGTTCTGTCTTGGGAAGATATAATGTGTTGGGTTATGCAAGATGCTATGCAGAGGCAGTAGACCAGAGGGAGCTATGCAAGCAGCAGAAGAGTTTACTCTCTGCCTTGTGTCTGATTAGAACCGTTTCTTGAGGCAGGTTTGCTCCCTGGAAAGCGGGCATTGGTGTTGGACTCAAATTCCAAAAAGAAGACATGCTGCATTCTGTTGTTTCACCTGCATGCGGTCAAAGCACCTACATTCCAGGGCTGGTATATGTGTGTAAATAAACCCGTTTAAACCTAGAATATACTCAGACATGCCAACACTGATTTCTTCTCCACTGGAAACCCATCTGAAAAGATTTGGACATCTGTTACTTCTCAGGAGAGGGGCAATACTGATGTCAAAAGAAGGGAAAACAATATTGTGACCCGTCTGTGCCTAGGATAGCCACCTGAAAATGCCAAGGTCAGGGCAGGCTGCAAAGGGAGAGCAGATTCTCCCAGCACTGGTGGCTGACACTGAACTCAGGCTTCCCAGCCAGCCACAAACAGTGCTTCTGATTCCCCCACACTGGTTATCAAGAAGCCAAAATAAAAATACACACAGCCCCCTTTACTGCATTTCAGTCTCTGGCTCCCAATCAGCCACTAGGTCCAGTAAAGAGAGCAGTTAGTTAAAACTCTATGCTCTTTACCGAAAAGGTTTCTCCTGACCCCAAAGGGCCACAGTACCACAGCCACAGTACCAGCTCAATAGAAGTTTGGATCTTACCCAAAATACCATGCTGCCAGCCAATCCTTCAGTAATTAAAACTAAAGGTTTATTATAAAAAGAAACAAACTATAAGAGAAGTGTTAAATCATTAAAGCAATCAGACAAATACAATTGATTTGAAAGTTCATATATATCAGGTTCCTAGAAGAATTGTGGAGTTGCAGGCTTCTATAGTCCCTCTGGTGTACATCCAGTATCTGGATGGGTCTCAGTCCTTTGTTTCACAGCTTCAGTTCAGTTTATTTGTAGATGAGTTGATCCAGAGGTAGATGAAGGCTGGTGACTGAAGACGGAAGACCTTTGGCCTTTGTTATGCTGCTTGTGGAAATTTACAGGAATAAGATGGAGTCCAGGGTCACATGAGTGACTGGTGACTCATCAGGTATATCCCTGGCTTCTCCCCCTGGCCCATCGTACCTGTGAGTTTCCTTAATGGGCTATTAAGCAGGCTCTTGTGCTGCAGCCATCCTGTCTGGGGTGTCGCCCAGTCACAGCACAATTTGAAATACAGATATAGCAACCATATCCATAACATCCATTATAGATATAACACACAAACATTATCATCTTACTTAGCACATTAAACCCTTTCTAACAGAACCTGACACAGCATATCTCATATGGATTATTATGATTTTGACATACTGATGTAATAAATGGCCACTCCCCCACCCCTCCCAAATCCAGCCAGCATGACAAATATAATCTCTGGGTATCTGAGATAACACCTCACTGAGCTGAACTGAGCAGTTCACACCTCTCAGCTATTGTTCCAGGCTCCCTGCAGAGTCATGTCGACATCTGTGCATCAGTTACATTCTGTTCACAGTTTTAGGTTTTCACTGAAACCAGCTGAGACTTGCTGCGTATAAAAAAACGAAAGCTGAGTGTCTGGAGAACAAGACAGTAACTTGAAAGGGGTGTTGGGACACCATACTATTGCCTACTAGCCGAGTCCGAGCTCTGGCAGGAGCCGCTCGGAAAACAGCGAAAAACAAAAGACTCCTTCCCAAATCAGAAGCCTTGTTTGGTTGGAAGTTTTGTTTCAAGGAGCTCCATCTGAGGCATGTCTTCTGACAGGCCCTAGAGACACTCCTCAAGTCAGTTTGTCCTCAGAAGATAGAACTGTTTGTTCTGGTGGACTGCCAGAACCTGAACATTCAGAGCGTGGTGCAAGCTTCATCCTTTAAGGTCAACAACGTGTGTATCTATGAATCGTTGCAAGGGAGGTTCCCCTGGGCAGAGCCCTGTTTAGTTAGTTTTTTCTCACCCTGCATCCACAGCAGAAGGAAAACTGATAACAGTGCTACCATCTGCCTTCTTTTTAAGCCTTAATATCATAGAAGCCGGGTTTTCTTATTGTGGGCAGGGCAGTATAGGGAGATGTCTGCTTGTGTTGCCTGTTGTGTACTGTACAAGGTGTTGCTTTTTTTAAAAAGTGTGTCACGCAAAACTATCATAGAAGTAGGTGAACAATATCTACTAAATACATGGTAAGGGATGATAATATGTAAGCAGCTGTGTTTTCATGGGTAGTTGCATAGAACTGCAGTTCAGCATTATTGTTAGAGTAACTACGGTATCCATCAGAAATACCAGTTCATTTAGTTCCACTGGTTTATTCCTGTTGATGTCTGGCTTTTTTGGTTACAACTAAGACTTCATTCATTAAGTATGAGATCACTTCAGTTTGTGTTTCTATATTCTACCTGTGACATGAGGGGATGGTCTAACACAATGCATCATGTGTTTAAAAACACTTTAGAAATAACACAGTAATGCCTGCAAGATGATGTAAGAGATGAGCTCATATAGAATATTTATGAAAATGAGTTAAAAGTATCTGAAGAATGTGAGATGGGCAGATATTAATGAAATACATTGTTTCCTTCATTTATATCTCGGTATCTGGGAGTTAGAGATTTTAAGCTCTCTCACTGATCACACAGCACCAGGGTATGTAAGAGCTTTCATGCTTGCATCTGATGTGAAACTACTGCTCAAAATTAGCATTAGTGAGGTATTTACTAACTACAGGTAGCTACACTACAATAGCTTTCTCAGAGTATCAAAAGGAGAGTATCTAGACAAGCTAGTTTGAATCAACACTTTCTTATCATTTGTATTGTGTAAGAGCCAAAGATCCCTAGTCAAGGAACAGGATGCCATTGTGTTAGGTGCTGTACAAATACAGAACAAAATAATGGTCTCTGGCCCAAAGAGCTTTTAATCTCTTTCTCTCTCTTTCTTCCCTAAAGAAGGAAGAGCGAATCCTGTTTCTTTAGGAACTTTTCTTTAAAAAGATTTTGCCAAACACCAGACATACTTTACCTCCAGTAGAAAGCAAAGTAAGAGGTACATTACTCTGAGCAGTCAACACACGAATCACAAAATGCTGCATTACTGTTGAACAGTTGTAATTCTGGACATTTACTTTGACTAAGGCCTGGTCTGCACCACAGAGTTAGATCGATGTAAGACAGCTTATGTTGACCTAACTCTGTAAGCATCTACACTAAAATGTAGCTCCCATTTATGTAACTCACATATTACACCGTCTTAATAACTCCACCTCCACGAGAGTGACACAGTGTCAATATAGACACTGCATGGCTTATATCAACTGTTGCTGCCTTTCAGGAGCTGTCCCATAATGCTCCGTTTGGACAGTTAAGTGGGTGCAAGTGCTTCTCATGAGGATGCACACCAACAACACAAGGAGCATAGTGAGAACATGCAAAAGCGATTCAATTACTGCCGGGCTGTACATTGACATAACTTAAGTCAGCTTAGTTTTGTAGCATAGACTTGCCCTTTATCTTTTCATCCCTGGTTAACTTTGGAAAAGGGCTGTGTTTCCTTTTGTTTGGGTATGATATGGACTGCACTTAACAGCCTTGAAAAATGATGGCTGAATTTGAAATGTTGACCAGGAGAATGGAAATCCCTAGATGCATTGTTTTGCAACTGAAATAATTTAAAAATCAATTTGAGGGTTTTATACAGTAGTATCTGAGCACTTTCCAGGCAAAATCCATAAGAGTAGTGAAGTCTGTAGGCAGACTGCATGGCCTCGCTGGCTCTTCTTTCATTCTTCAAATTGTTTAAAATATTCTAAATTATCTTTAGTTGAAAATATTTTCTGTTTAAGTCCATTTACTTAATGCTTTTATTTAATGTTGGCTATTTTTTCCTCTGTTTCCAAATAGAAATAAGTAATTCTGTGAAAATGAAAGCTTTACACGACATCATCTGCCATGACATTATAATCAGAATATTACTGTGACCATGGAGCCTAATAAAATCCTGTTAGGAAATGAATGACTTGGCACTGCATTTCCAATACCTGTGGTATAATAGTAGATAATGCAACTTAACCACATGATAACTCAATGGGCTTTATAAGAGGGAGTACGAACTCGTGGTTATAGCACCAGGCTGGAAGTTAGAGTGTCTGAGTTCTAATCCCACTTCTACTATTGATTTGCTGTGTGATCTTGAGCAAGTCATTTAAGGCCATATTTCCCTCCCCACCGCTATGATGCAGATATTTGTATGAGGAGCAAAGTAGTTCCAGAAAACCGTGCCTGAGTCTGATGGAGGAGTTAGTGGAGCTATTGGCGGATTCCCAGTCCAGTAGATCCCAGGATTCCCTAGGGACTGCAGGGACTGCAGGAGGACTGTCCCTCTGTGCTGCTTATCTGGTCCCACTTGCCCTAGTAGACAAGAAACCCTGTGGTAGAGCACTAACAGCCACAGAGGGATCTTGACAGGGTAACTGAAATTTTTTTAAAATGTCACATACGTGAGAAAAGAGTAACTGATCGTTAATACAATAAACAAAGTGATCTGGCACCATATTACTGACGAGCTAGTAGAATTGTTCATGTCATTTATCAGACAAATTTATCTCTTTACAAATCATCAGTGACTAGACTTTGATCTGGACAGTCTGAATTACTATCCACAACTGTTCAGACAATTTATGTGAACAATTTTCAACCTTTGGGATTTTCACTCTGAGTAGTTGCTATTTGTGGTGTGATCTGGGCACTGATTTGCATGGTATTGTTTCTATTCCTTGATTGGATGGCTGAAACCTTTTAAACCGGACAATAACAAAAAGCAAACAATAAATATTTCTGTTTGCATACTTGTTCACCCACAATAACTGCTATTGGCACACAGACCAGCCATTTCCCTCATCTCCAGTGAACAAAGAGCCTTCATGTGAATGTTCACAAATAGCAGACAAAAAGGGGCACAAATCAGCTCAAACAAACTTCCAGGGCTGTTTTTAGGGGATGAGTGAGCAGGGAGGTCGCCCTAGCTGCCAATTCCACATCACTTGTCCTTCCTCCCCACTCCACCCCCCACATGATCTGATTGGACATCTGTTTTGCTTGGCAGCTCCAGGGCTGTGTGGGCGCCGAAAATGTTTTCTGCCTGGCTGATAAAACACCTAGGTCCAGTGCTGCAAGCATTCCTTGGGTTGCCAATTTTAACTGGACATATTCCTGGAGGTTTTGTTGTGTGATCTAATCTTTAATTAAAGATTAATATTTAATTCCTGGACATTCCAGGACAATCCTGGAGTGTTGGCAACCCATCTTGGGAATTTGAATGAATATTCATGAACACTGTCTTTGCCGTATTCAAGTTACTCTAAACAGACACAGTTTTAGTTATTATAGTTCAGTAAATTATTGAAGGGGTTGCCTACCCTAGAAAAAATGCATATCTGTGCTACAATAACTGCTAGTGATGGTACAATGGGTAGCAACAGCACAAGCATTATCGTAGATAGGACTTGGGCACTTTACCCAGCATGGCATGAAAACCTGCACTGACATAAGGGACTACGTTACTTAAAGGTCAGCTCAGAGATTTGGAAGAACAGAGAGAGGAGTGGGAAAAGTTTAAGATCCAAGAGAGAAGAATGGAAAAGAGAAGAGGGTAATTAGAAGTACGGATGTCTGGGGAGAAAAATGATGTTTTTGGGGTAAGATATTGTATCTCTCTGTCCTCTGCTGTATATTTGCACCATGCCTAATTCAGCTGGGCTGTACCCTAACTGAGGCCTCTGGGTATCACTGTAATGCAAATAAATTTTATTGTATATTAACTTTTTATATTGTGGTAGCAACAATGAGCCCCAATCAGATCCATATTGTCCTAGGAACTGTATAGACAAATAACAAAAATATGGTCCTGCCCCAAAATCTAAATAATAATTCTTGTAAAAGTCACTCACAAGCAGCAGGATTCATTCAGGTGGTTTGTTGAAAGGATCATATTCACCATGGACTTAAAGGGATCTCTTGTTTCCATCCCATTAAAGAAGAAAAAGTCTCTGGTTTTTCCAAACATAGCAAATTTACAGGCATGGACGAAATCACTATAGCCAGAATTAAACCCATGTGACAAACTGTAGAAGGCAGAGGTCTCAGCATGTAGGCCAAGCAGCTTTTGGCTAATAGTATGATAGCATAAATTAGAGTTTGGGAACTACTTTGGAAACAGTGTGGCCGATGGGTTAGTGAGCTGGACTGAGACTTAGGAGACCGGGGTGCTATTTCTGGCTCTTCCTGTAGTCTGTTAGGAAACCTTGGGCAAGTCACTTTCATAGAATCATAGACGGGATTGGAGGGGACATCAACAGGTCATTTAGTCAGTCCCCTGCACTCAAGGCAGGACTAAGTAACGACTAGACCATTCCTGACAGGTAGCTGTCTATCCTGTTCTTAAAAACCTCCAGTGATGAAGATTCCTCAACCTCCCTAGGTAATTTGTTCCAGTGCTTAACAACCTGACAGTTAGGAGGTTTTTTCTATTGTCTAACCTAAATCTCCCTTGCTGCAATTTAAGCCCATTTGCCTCTTTGTGCCTCAGCTTTCCCTCTTGTAAAATGGGGATAATAATGCTGGCCTCCTTTTTTGGAAAGTTTTTTTTTGAGATCTCTTAATGAAAAGTGCTATATAAACACTAGGCATTACTACTCTATTATTACTATTACAGACTTCCTGCCAGAGAGAGTTTTGTCACACGACTGGACTATTAGGGATAGGGATATTAGGGACTGGTGACATTTGCAGCTACTGCAGAACAGTGAAAACTGGTATTGTTACAAGGATGAATCAAAGGGCAATTACCCTCTTTAAAACTCAGCTATTCCTTCATCTCCCACCTTTGGGTTTATCAAATGATTTCCTCAGAATGTCTTACTTGGCAGTATTTGCGCCCCCTGCTGTTACCAGATTTGCCCGTCACTTTGAAGTATGCTTATTGATTAGAGTTATCTTCCTGGAAGAGGGGGTGCGATTCTATTAATGTGCTGCTTGTGTTACTTGTGTGTTCATATGGCTACAAGTCTCCTCCCAGTGGAGCTATCCTGCAGGACCTAAGGGTTTCAGATTCAAATAAACCCCCATAGACACACACAACCATTCCAGATTAACGGAGTGTGTCTGAGCAGACCGGGCTATCAGCACTCTCAGCTGACCCCTTATATGTCCCTGAACTCAGCAGGCTGGGTGACACAGCACTGTCAGCTGTCACCCTCATGTGCCCCTTGCACCGCACCAGAATGGAGCACACGTATGAGCAGGCTGGGTCCAAACAGCACTTTTCAGCTGCTTCCCTTATATGCCCCCTGGACTCAATCAGGCTGGGTCAAACAGCACTTTCAGCTGTCACCCTTATGCACCCGTGGACTCCATAGGCTAGGCAGAGCAGCACTTCTCAGCTACCCCCTTTATATGCCTCTTTGCAACACAATTGTTCTAGCAGTAACCCCCTCGATAAGCAAACCCCATAGGATTTTGGGTACTCCAGAGATCTTTTGGCTTAGGTAAAAGAAGCGTTGCTGCAGAGCAAGAAAGGGAAGCCAAGAACACAAAGGAATAAATGCATTTGGAAAGAGAGAGAAACTGGCAACCAGCTTGATTTATAAATTAGTTTATTGCCAGGTATATAAAATGTATGATACTAAAAGTGATGCTATACAAGGGGAGAAAAACAATCTAACAGTTACAATACAACAAAATTACAGTAGGGGTATTGGAGAAGGCTAGCCCAGGCTTGATTACAAAAGTAGAAATTTATACCTGGATTAGAGAGAGAGAGAGAATTGGGGAAAGATGGGAGAGGGGGAGGGAATCTCACCACTCCTTGCAGCTCAGAAGTTCCCAGGAGACAGGCTGTTCAGATTAAGGTCGGGGCACTTGAGAGAGAGGCAAAGCCCACAACAGGTTCAGTCAGGAAATGGGGAAGCATGCAGCATTTTGGATCCAGGCATCAGAACAGGGGTTTGAACTTGGGTAAGGGATTTTTGTAGAACCAGGTTTGTTAATGGGTAAACAATGTCTCAGTGAAGTACCCCAGAGTGGTTTTCTCTATGCTGGACAATAGGAGCTGATCACTCCCAGCTATGGTCAATGTTCCTTGAGGGAGCTCACAATGCAACAAGGCAGATTCAGTGTTTTTCATATCAATAACTAGAACGGTCTGATAACTGCGGAGCTGGATGGGTGTAGATCATTGACATCAAGTTCGTTTACATCAAGAGCAGAGATCTCCCATCATGCAGTGTGTCCCCGCTTTGCCAATCCCAGAGTTCAGTGCGGGTCCCTGCTTTGGATTTTGATTCTCCGTTCTTCATGCTAATTCTTGTTGCATCTTCGATGTAGATGAGGCTCCTGTTCTTCATTCAATGTGCTAATTGAGATGCCTCTTTTTACATCTTCTATGTAGATGAGGCATGGGGAGTTGTCTCAATCCTATCACCCTTGTTTGGAGGGTTTAAGGTGTCTCTCTCAGCCTTTTCATTGCTTTTGTCTCTGGTTCAAGCAGAGGCTGGGATGGGGGGGGGAGTGAGCCAGAGAGAGAGTAGGGGTTTTGCACCCTGGTTCCCCAAGTACACAGAGCTGCCAAGTAACACTGCTCCCCTTTTAAACTGGCATTAAAATTGCACAGCACTGCCCGTTTTGCTCTTGCTGTGTCAGCTTTTGCATTCTGCCCCTACCACAGCAGCTGCCCAGCTAAGTGTCCTGTGGTACTGATGTCCTTTGTGTGGCTTTATGACAAACCGGACAGGTAGAGCTTAGATGCTGCTCTGGGGTCCATAGGCAGAGCTCACCTGAGGTGACTACATATAGCAACCAGCAGAGCCTCACAGTCAGACTGCGTAATGCTTAAAGGGATTTACGGAGCCTGATGAAACCGAAATAAATGGAAACGTTGTCTGAGGGGCTCACTCAGGACCTTGGGGAACCACTTTGAGCCCTGCTGCTGTCTCACCCCCATGGGCCGTTTCAAGCAAATAAAAAACCCTGGCATACTTTTGGCATGTTCATTTTGTAAAATCATGCTTTCAGGAGCTTTTGTTTGAGAGTCTGGCTTTCACCTCTCTCCCTCCGTCCCTCTTTGTGCTCAGTTCCTCTTCTCTCTGCCTCTTTCCTCTTTTCTTTCCTTTGCTCATTTCCTCTCTCCATCACTTTCTGCCCTCAGTCAGAGGCTGTTTCCTTTACTGCTGAAAACAATGCAATGCACCGAGATTAGGGCTGGGGTCATCACTCTTCCCCCTGCTCATGTTCCCTAGCCAAGTGCTTCAGTGCTGATTGTCTCACAGTGTGAAGCAAGGCTGGCTTTAGCATACATTCAGAACAGGCAGTTGCCTAGGGCAGCGGAATATGAGTGGCAGCAAATCATCCAAAACAGTTTTTGGATGAGAGGGGGCGAGTGACTGCAGGCTGGTAAGGGTGAACATTTGCCAGTTTGCCAAGGGCAGCAGAACTGCTGGAGCTAGCCTGTCTACTGCTGTCAACATGGGGGAGGGGACTGATGAGGAGGAATGGAAGTGTTGAATTAGTAGATAAAGCCCAGCTATGACAATACAGCATGTCTTTGTGTAGGATCAGGGAATGCTATGTGTGGGGAAAGGAATGTATTGGAAAGGCCTTCAGGTGAGGTGACTTCCCATGGGATGTGCAACTGCTACACACCACTAGGAGTTTTCTGGCTAGCAAGTATAGATCAGTTAAAGCAAATAGCCAGAGCTGCTGGGCAGCTTTTCCAGTTAGATTGCTTTTCCTGTAGCTCTGTGGCCTAAGAAGGGTAAAAAGCAAAGCATGATGGGCAGTAATATCATCGATCCCCGTTTCTCTAGAGAAACTGTTGTCTCTCTTGTATTTGCAATAGATGTGGGCCCATACTGCAGCCTTTGACTGAAACCTTCACCCATAGAGTTTAGACAGTTCTGATGAAAAGGAACCTGATTGTGAACAATCCTTCCTTTAGGAACCAAAACATACTTCCTGTTTGA
The DNA here is from genome assembly GCA_007922155.1 of Mesoclemmys tuberculata. Lineage (NCBI taxonomy): Eukaryota > Metazoa > Chordata > Testudines > Chelidae > Mesoclemmys > Mesoclemmys tuberculata. Next base: position 22,797,115 of record ML675649.1, on the reverse strand, counting down.
CCTGGGGTGAGTCACTTAGGCTGGGTAACGTTTTCTAGAGCACCTAAATCCCATTGACTTTAAGTTCCTAAATCACATAGGATGAGGTTTTAAAGGTATTTAGGCACATAACTCCCACTGGGAGTAAGGCACTTAAATACCTTTAAAAATCTGATCCTTGGGCACTTTTGAAAACATTATTCTTAGTTCCTGATCCATAAAACTTCCCTGCATCTTGGGGTGTTGTATTTATCCCCACATCAAAACCTCTGAGGTTCACAGATGCGATGGTAAGGGGGGCTATATATGTACCAACGATAGATTTAAACATTGATGATATTTTACTTGCCCATCAAAAACTCTTACGCAGTGGCCAGAAGAATTTTTACATGGCAAGACTAGGAGGAAAAACGGTGGGGTGTTTTTGCCCTGCCCTTAGCCTAGTTATTACACTTACGGATTACAAAATTAAAATGCTAGTTGTATAACACCTGATCCAAAGCCCACTGAAGTCAATGGAAATCTTTCAGTTGATTTCACGGGCCTATAAGCCCCAAACCATTAAGTCTTCAAAGGAGCAATATACTATAATTCTGGATCTTTATGGAGATATAAATTTGTATTGTCATCCTTTCCCCACCAGGTATATATGACAGCTGATGTTCTGTGATGATAATATCCTTTCAAATGTGCTAGATGAAATCCTTTTAAAATGCAAATCTCTCTTTCTTTCTGCCTTTGTTTGATTGTTTGAATAAACGATTGCTACCTCACTGTTTTGCTGGAGGGAGCGCCCCCCACTTTTTAAAAATAAGATAACTCAAGCAACATTGAAGCTAGTGAATTCTAGCTGGATATCAGGAGATAGGGGGAGGAAAACACTTTCCCCAAGTAAAGTACAAGGAAACTCCCATCTAAATGGTTCATGCATATTTAATGAACTGAACCCTCACTAGGGGTTATTACTGAATGTGCAGAGAGTAATTAATAATGGCTCAGGCTCAAAGCTGGTTGTCACACAGCCCTTGTAAGCCTCAGATTGAAGAGATACATACCAACTGCTGTAGTGCCACTTGGTGGTGAAGTCAAGAAATATATCAGTAGATGATGTCGTTTTTCTCACTCAGATAATTTGCTAAAAACAATGGTCCAGATTCTCCCCTGTGTCCCAGCTCTGCTCCGCGCAGGGACCTGGTTGTGGTGCCCTGATTCTGAACGCCAATCTACACCTACATCACCTGCAGCCCGGATCTGAGTTAGAGCAGCCTAGGGGCTGTGCTGACTTATGACACTGGGGTATGGCAGCTGTGAAGCAGACTGGAGCTTCACCATGCCCCCAATCATCTTCACAGTCCCCTTCCTGTCCCCATATTTCTCCTTTCTCCCCGTCACATCCCCTGTGTCATGGTGTGTGGAGGGGGTGGCTGTTAGAAAGCTGCCTCCATCAGCTTTACACCAACAGAGTCCCCTCCATACCAGATGCCAGCCTTGGCCAGAACCCGGCCTCTCTGTGCCACCTCAGCAGTGCAAATGAATTAGAGTAGAATGAAAATCTGGCCCAATATACTTGTGTATAAGGGAGCAGCCAGAGAATTGTCCAAGTAAATAAACTTGGGCTGCCTACAAAGCTCTTAATTTCATTTCCATAAATCCAGAGTTCTAATCATATTCCTTGGCTTTCCTTAAATTCCACTGGCGCTTATGAAATCATTTTATCAGCCAGACGTCGCATCTCTTTTATGACAGCCTTCTACTGGAAAGAGACTTTGGGATCTTCTAACTGATTCATTTCCTTCAGCACCACGCTTCAAGGCTGCACAACATGTTTAAAAGGAAGCATCAGCAGCTTGTGGGTGGTGTTTGATCCTGCAATATTTTGGAGCCTTCTGTTGTTTATGAGATGATTGGCAGTGGGGGAGGGGGGAGGGGAGGAATCCCACATTTTGGAAGTCAAGCAGGAGCAAGTGAATTTGAAATGACTTAAATTCTCAACTTTCTAATTTTGGCTCTGACAGAGAGGAGAGTAACATGGCCTGTGACTGAACCTTGGTTACAAACTCTAGAAAATATTTTGTGTAAGATCTGATAAACCCACATTTTTCTATTTAAATTGCATATGCATAAAATGAGTAAATTTGCACAGGGACTGCAGTAGAAAGGCAATTGCATGTGCATCAAGAGAAGATTAGACATTTCTAAATATACTAAATGTTGTGAGGGGTGAAGAGTTTAGTTGACCAACTGTATTTGGTTCATGAGATTTTCTCCTGTATGGAGCAAATCTGGCTATAGGTCACTAGTATGGATGGGTATAGGCATCGCATCGTAATTCTTGTTAGTCCATGTCAGAAAAATCTCTGTGCAGTTTGGCATAATTGGCACTTTATGCACAAATGAAGCTTTTGCATTTGGCTTCAGGTCAGGACAAGCATGCCAGGAAAAGTGTAAGGAAGTTCACATTGCCCCTGCTTTTGCCATGCCTCCCTCACAATCCAGAACACTAAAATCACCCTCACATGTTGATCAAATGTGCTAAATGTACTTTTCTTTCTTTCTTATCTCTTGGTCTCTTGTTTCCTTTACCTTATCCTAAAACAAATCTGATTTTTAATTTTAAGAAGCTCAAGACTCTCCGAAAACCCTGGAATATGTAATAAATCCTGACCCATGAACCTTTATCCAGTGAATTTTTATTTATCTTTTTTTTGTTTCTCCTGTCAAATGTGTTATAGTGCAAATCTGGTAGGCCTGTCTGCTTCTATTCTAACTATCCCTTGTCATTGATTTATACTCTTTGACTGATAGTTTGATGTTACCAACTGAGATTTGCCCCCATCCGCTGGAATTTTTAATATTTAAAATATTTTAATTTGGGCCAGAAAAGGTTAGTTATTTTAATGAATTATAATTATCTATTCAAAATCGCTGATCTTCACTGCAACAATCTCACATGGCAATATCCGTACAAGTCGAGGAAGACTACACTGCCATCTCAGATTGTCAATAAAATCTGAACTGGTTAGTTGTATAACATCTTCAAGAAGATGCTGTACAAAGGAATCCCAAAGGGTTTTGGGTTTGAGTATTTTACCAGACATAGAAAATCTTCATTCAATTTTAAAATCAGTTTTATTTAATGTGGGTTTTAAAGATGCACATTTTAAATACATGACTAAAATTAGAGAAGAGTGAAAACTGAAACTCCATATCTGAACCACTGCCAGTTTTGAAGGGTTCTGCGTATGTGAGTGGCTTCAGATCCCTGGATCTGAACTTGCCCATACAATTTTGGTTCCAGGTGAGATCCAAAATAAGAAGGTTCCCTTTCTTTGCCTGGATGTGATCTTATGAGAATAGCCAATACTTCAGCCCAAGAAGGTGGCATTCTCATCAGGACAGCTCATGAGAGGGCTATCATCTGAGCCTAAACCTCTTGAGTTTCAGCACCGTCCAAACTACGCGCTAGCCCAGATTTGACCCAATGAGAATCTGAATCTGATTTGGCACCAAATACTGTCTCCTCAACCTTTCTCTCTACTGTAAAGGTTAATGGAATCTCTGTCTGGAGGTTTATGTCTGGAGTGGGGAATAAGCATACATTTAGTAGAACCATAGCTTCAGGTCATGACAATTCCATATTGTACACTTCTATGCCAGACATGTTGGGGGGTGTCTTCTTTTGATCCTGTATGTTCTGCATACAGACCTGCTGGAAGATATTTTAGCTCTGCCAAAACAGAGAGAGAGAGCCTAAGAGAATGCTATGAGAAGGGAGAATGGCACACAGAGAAGCATACATGTAGTGTGTTGTTCTTGATCCCAAAAGCAGGGGAGGGCTATTTACTTTTATTTTTATCAACTGAAATATTGTACTCCTGTGAAGTTGCAGTATTGAGAGACACTCTGACACACTTGGGACAAGATGGGTCAGAGCTATGTGTCTCATAAAAGCGAATACTGGAAAGTACTATAAAATCCATGATGCACCTAGGTGGTGAGATCAGCTCAATATTCCTTGCACTTTGATTTCCTAAAGTAAGAAGTCAGACTGTTTGCTGATGCTAAAGGGGTACTGCCAAGAAATGTGTCTCGGAATCGACTTCCAAATTAAAATATTTGGACACTTTTCTTTCTCCATATTAACTATTGTGGCTTCAATAATTAAAACAATCAACCAAGTTAATTTAGGTCCAATGTGCAAACCATGCTGTGCATTCATAAACTGGTCTAGATTCTACCTGCTCCTTGACACTACACTGCTATAACTCCATTGACTTCAAGAGAATTACTCTTGATTTATGCTGTTATATGTGAGAAAAGCAAACACCCAGTATTCTGCTCTTATTTACAATGCAATATACAACATCAGAATATGGTTCAGTATCTGCTATCACAGTGCATGTACACAGCTTAGCTGCTAAAAATGTTGGCTGCTGGATTTATAATCATCTTTTCTCACCAAACAAATCATCAGTTTGCTAAAGAAACATATGGGGAGTCTACAAATGTAGCATGGATTTACCAGATCCCCTGTTGACTTCAATAGGAGCAGAGTTAGGCTGAGGTTGAGCACTTTGGAAAATCCCACCCTAAAGGGCTGCAATATTTACATGTTAAGGCATTTTATATCTGGGGCTGAAAGATCATGAGGGTGTTCCTTTAATGTTTGCTGTTTGTTCCAGGATTTTTTTCTGTTTGCAGGGGGAGAGGAAGAGTTTTGTTGGGATCTATTATTATTTCCAGTAAATAAGATGTAGGGAGCTCATGGGATGTATCGCCAGGGAGTGTTTATGCAGCTTTGGCCTGAAAATAAGTCAAAGCGTTCAACTTGTAGGAAATGTTTGTCCTCAATATAGCATTCCTCTTCTAGTTGTTGTCAGTATGTTTGTTTCATTCTTTGTTATATTCCCTGCACAATATATTCTGTCCAAGTGACTAGCACATATTACTCTGGTCACAGCACATTACCAGTTGCCTTTTCATCATACAGTGGTTCTTCACTATCTGTAAATGTTTACAGTCCATTAAAAAAGCTCATCCTTTCCCAACTGAATCATAAATTCTAGGTGTCTTCTCATTTCCCAGCTAAATTATACTGTCCTATAAGTGTCAGGGGAATGAATGCAGGAACCTACAGAAAACAGGAGTACTTTGGATGTACATAGGGGTGCCAAAAAGGATTGTGGGGGAAGGAATTCTTTCCCCACATCCTCAGATGTTAAAGCAGTCTTGAATCTACTGCACAGCAGATACAGCAGCTAATAAGCTGTAGTAGCTTCCACTGTGGATGAATCCCACTCCTCAGTAGAGAAGGAACAGGCAATGGGGCTAAAATATGCATGCACTTGACTTCTTCCTGGCCCTCCTGTGCTCCACTCTGGCCTGTCCTAACCCCCTTTACCTAGTCCTGATTAATTCCTTTATCCCTCAAGCAAAGCTTTCCAAATCCTGCCTTTGCCTTCCTACCCCAAAGACATAGAACCAGAGGCATTCTGCTGCATTCAGAGCTTTCTGCTGCCATGAAAAGGCGCTGGAAAGATGATGTGGAGACTTGCATAAGGTGAGGCACATAGGCTCCCAATGACATCGTCTGTCACCTTCTGGTTTTCAAAGCAGAAGCATGTCTTTTACACAAATTCTATGCAGGGCGGTTGCAGCCACGTTGGTCCCAGGATATTAGAGAAAAAAGGTGTGTGCGGTAATGGCTTTTATTGAACCAACTTCTTTTACGTTCATTCTTTTACATGAATTGACACAGCAAATGTGGGGATTTGCTTCCCTTCTTAAAGTGAAAGTTCTTGCTGCCCCATTGCTGAATTATGGCCTCTTACAGAACAGATGAATGTACAATTGCAGAACCACTGAGCCATTTCAGAATATTTTTATAACCGTAAAATGAAGAATTGCCTGCCAAGTCGAATTTTACAGTGTCTTTTCAACCTGCATGGCCTGTCAGCCCAAGCAGCAGCTAGAGCTGGTAAGGATATACATGATTAGGGAAAGAATGGCATTAAAAATGAACAATCAGCATTTGAATCACGTGGCTATTTTGAGCTAGTCCATGACTAACCCTAATTGAGTCCCAGGGAAGAAAACACAGATTCAGTGAAATGGCAGTTTTCCCCCCTTTATTTTCATAAGCGATACCTGCTTACAATTGCAGTACCAGGTGCTTGACTCTGCTGCCACAGACAGAAATTAAAGGTGATTTACCTTACATCTTTCCCACAAGAAAATTCCCAGCTGTCTTATTTAACGTCTTGCCCAAAGGCAATTGGAATCAATTTACATATATAAACTATTGTTCTAAACAGTCAGTGTGTTTTTTCTGGCGCTCCTAAGGCATCATTATCCTTGCACTAAATATAGCTTTAAAGGAATACTATCAGGTGAATACTTAGCAGCAACCTCTTAGGCCATTAAAAATGAGAGAATTTAAAAAAAACCAATTTTTTGTTTTTGGTGCCATTTGTTTACATTAAGCTAGGAGAGGGGAAATAATCAGCTTCATTTTTCTGTAGAGTCAGTTTCTTGTCAATCTTTCAGGTCACTGTTTATTAGAAAAATAATGCGGTGTTTGGGTTGCAAACCATGAAGAGAAATGTCCGTTTGCTGGGAGTATGGTTTGTTTGTTTTTCTAATGCCCTTTTCTAAATGAATTCATGGAAATGGTGCTATTAGGCTAAAGTTTTAAACAAACTTATTTGTACAGAACTCGAATTTGGGGCCACACTTGAGCTGCCAGAGTCTCTTTATACATAGAGTGTGAGGAGGGAGGGAGAATGGGATATAGTGATTTACATTAACAGTTTGGATCATGTTCGAAGTAGTAGTCTCTGGTGTGACTTTTTTCCTAATTCATCCTTCATACTTGGTGGTTTTTTTTCTTTTACGTGAAGCTTTCAGAAACAAGTACAAGCCTACAAGTGTCTGGCTGGCTATTGTGCACTGCCACCCATCACTAGTAATTTGAGTGCCTTCCACATAAAATACATTAGCAACAGCAAAGTCCCTAGCAGACTTCAGGGAGTCATTGACTCTTCACCCATATCAGGTTATAGAAAACTCTGTTTGGGGTAAGGTGTTGGGGTTTTAGTGGGGTGGTTTTTAGTTGAACAATATTTCTTGTAAGGCCCAGCTTTAAGAAATTGCTGATAATCCTGTTGTGATGGAACTGAATGACCTTTATCTGTATTTCTCACCTCATGGAATTACCATGAGAAGCTTCATCACAGTACAGAGTGCCTTAGCATGCATTCCTTGCATAGTCCATGTATAGCACCTGGACTCTTGACTGTAGAAAGCCCATAACTTTTCTAAATTTTATAAGCAAAGAGAGAGAAAAAGAATCCCTCAGTAGCACTGAAAACAATTGCATTTTGCTAGCAAATTTTTCTTTAAGTTAACTTAGCTTAAAACAAACAACTGTGGATTGATGAGCACAGTGCTCTATACCACGGATAGTATTATTTTTCTTTTAAGATGCAAATACATTCCAAAAGTTTTAAATCCTATTCAGTAAAGCACTTATGCTTACATCCTACCCTTCCCATTTTTCTTGTGGGTGACTGTCCACATTGCCTAGACTTAAGGCTTAGGCCAAAAAAAAAAAAAAAAAAATAGGCGAGGATGGGGGGGAAAGAACAGTGATTTAAGGTAAATAAACTGTTACAAAAACTTTACTAGTCCCAATTCCAGAACTAAAAATCAATACTTACAAACACTTATTGTGAATATTTGCTTGCTTATATCTAGGAATAGGCCAGATAGCATTAGGTAGAGAGAAGTGAAGCTGTTCAGAATGAAGTGGCCTAATATAAAAGTTCAGTATTGTTAGGATCTGTATTCCCCTCCCCTTCAGGATTTAGTAATAAACTATTGATTGATGATCCAATATTTCTGTGAATTAGCATAATATGTAAACCGTTAGCATATGCAGCTATTTAGTAATGTGCACCAGAGTAAGAACAGGAAAAAAGATAAACAGGAAACTCTGCAGTGCTCCTTTGAGATTTAGATGAAATTTTTTCTAAAGTTTCAATTTTTAGTTTTTATTTTCATGACAGATAAGTTAAGATTGTGTGGAGCCAAGAAATAACTGGAAACATGTCATAAATTACCTCCATTACTACCCATTCGCAAGGGGGAAAAGGATGATTACAAAAAAGGATGTCTTGCAATCCCATGGCAGTGGATGTCACCAGGAAAACAATATGAATCTTTCACAACAGAACAGAAATCCAGTGCAACTCACTCAGGTTTCACAGACAGCCTGAACTCAGTCAATATTCTTTAAGGTTCGTGACCCTTTTGATGAATCTGGACCAACTTTAGTCTATATTTCCCAGTAATTCAGTCCAGGTTCAAGCTCCCTTTTCTTGTGGGATTTTCCCCCAGCAACAAACAGGACATAGACTCCCTTGCATGGCACCACCTTGCAGGGGTAGAGAGGATGAGTGATTTATTTCATCCCTCACTTCCAAAGTCTTCAAAGGTGTTCAGCTAGCTTCCTCTCAGATATTCAGAGGTTGGCTCTCTGGCTCACTCCCTCAGCTTCCATCTTCAAGGGATCAACATTTACCCTGTACACCCAGCACATTCACCTGTTCTTCAGGATATCTCTCAGGAAGATTCCTGCTTCCTACCCTTTCAGTAACAATGGGATCGAAAAGGCTTCAGATCACACTGTTGACTGCCAATGTGCTCCAGAATGGACATCATAGACGTGCTGGTTCACCAGGCCCAGAATGTGTTTACTAGCCATTGCTACAACAGTGGGTCCCCATGGAGCATTCCAGTGCTGCTGAACAGTGGAGACAGACACCATCTCCCTGACCCTGAAGACATCCTGGAGATGGGAGAAGCGTAGGCCTGTCTGGATGCGTTGCCCCCCACCCCCTGGCTGCCACCCCCCTTCTTTGAAAGACTGACAATGCAGCCAGCCATCCTTTGAAGATTCATGAGGAAACAGGTTTAGCCAGCTGTCCCTGAAGACAGAGTTTAAGGGCAGGTGGTTTATAGGCTATCAGCTCTCTTAGAAGATAGCATATGACCTGCATTCTATTGAGCCTGTTTCCGACATCCAATGACAAAGGAGGGGTCACTCAAACTAGTCCTAGGTTTGCCAGAATTTGGGGTGAGTTCCTGGTAAATCTGGAACAAAGTTCAGCCATAGGTCCAAGGGAGGTCCAGGCCCATTGCAGTAGAAGGAGGAGTGTGGGTCACGCCTCATGGCTATGCACAGAAATCATACAAACATCAGATGTTTGCTTCAGAGTTGCTGTTAATTTGAAGTGCCTGGGCTTGTGCACATTTAAACTAAAACAGAAGCCAAAAGGATTACCAGGCCTTCTGCAAACAAAAACCAAAAAGTTCTGGTTTGGTGTGAAAATATTCTAAGGAGTCACTGGCTGCACAGAAGGGTCATCTTAGGTATCAAGCTGTTTGTATGGTTTTATTACATTTTAGTGCTTTCACAAGATTGATGGAGCCAGTTAGACACAGGGTGGGGGGTAGGCAGATGCTACAAAAATTCCCTAAAATGAGTCACATTCCTGGCTTGCTTTGCCCTATATTTGAGTCATGTGTCTCTCTCTCTTTTAGACAGAGAATTTACAAATGGCAATGTATTAAGAATTTCTCAAATAACCTTTTTCTGGAAGTCCATTGGGAGAAAATCCCACACCATCAAAACTTGAACCAAACAAAAATAGCATCTAGGAGGGCAAAGCAGATCAACTAGTTTTCAAAAAATCTAACCCTTAGGTAGCTAAAGTACAACTCTACAGCTGTCAGCAGGGACCGAAGCCAAAGATCTAATAGCAAATGCTGCTGAAAAGTATATTCCAGCGCTTGGCATCTGGATTCCACAGCTGTCAAGCCTGTCTCCTCTGTACACCAGCTGTTGATGTCCCTGCTGGAGAAAGCAAAACGTGTAGAAAGACTGTAGCACATACTTGAAAAGGAGCAGACTGACACTTTAATGTAATAAATTTCATAGCACCACAGATTGACCTTTTTCTTTAAAAATATATAGGTTACTTAACTGTTACAAAGTACAAGATGGGATATTAGTTTGGATTTTGTATAAATCTGAAAATTCTAGGGGGCAAAATTACAACCGGGTGGGCAATATAAATCAGGTCAGGTAGCAGTGAGTGATGAAGGATTATGCGGCGGTGTTGGATTCCTTAACTGTTCATTTCCATGCTTTTTCATGTGTTTGATTTTTTGAAGCTGTAAAAGTTTTGTATGGAAAGTGCAATATTTTGGGGTGGGAGGGAGCAAAGGTGAGGTGTTGGCTGGGCTTTTCAAAAACCTTTTTAATCTTAACCCTTTTTATGGAGTTCATTGTTTGGCAATAAGTTAGGCTTTCTCAGTAAACAGCTGGTGTAATATGCTGTTAGCCAACAAGGGCACACTGATGACTCATATCCAGATTCTTGCCCACTGTAGCCCCCAGGTCCTTTCTGCTGAACTGCTGCCTAGCCAGTCGGTCCCCAGTCTGTAGCTGTGCATGGGATTCTTCCATACTAGGTGCAGGACTCTGCACTTGTCCTTCAATTTCTCTAAGTTACTCTGTACCTTATCCCTACCCTTCAACATGTCTACCACTCCCTCCAGTTCAGTGTCATCCACAAACTTGTTGAGGGTGCAGTACACCCCATCATCCAGGTCATTAATGGGTAGTTTATTGACTAGCATTAATTAGTAGTTTACATTTAACACAGTAGTGTGCTGTATTTGCCTCCTTCCCCCATCTCTATGGAGCCTGATTGTATATTTCTGGTTCTAAATGAAGTGTGTGGTTGGCTAGTCAGTTTGTAACTTTGGTGTTCATAACTCTGAGATTCTACTGTATATCTGATTAACTAAATATTGACTTCACTTGCTTCTATCGTTTCTAAAAGTCCCATGCTTAGTGTTCCACTGAGTCTTACAGCTGTGGTGCTGGAACATTCCTTTCCTAAAGGCTATCTCTCTCTCTCCTTTGCCTTCCAGGCCACTATAATCCTTTCCCTGAGTACTTGTGCGATGGGAGAACTTGATCTGAGATTTAACCTCTTGTTCACTATGTTGTGCACTGTACCACACCCTGGGCCAATTCTCAGCTGATATGAATTGGCCTCATGTCGCTGAAGTCAATAGCACGATGCCTATTTACACCATCTGAGAACATGGCCCTATGACTTTTCTGGGGTTTGAATTTGGTAGAACAAGTTCTCCACCCCTAGTGCAGAAGCACCGCATGCTGATTTTATGCAACCATGAGTCATTTATTGTGGCAGGTACCTTAGAAGCTCTTTTTTGAAAAGCAAACAAATCGATGGTACATTCCTTAAACACCACGTAAATCCCATTTCTCCACCATTTCACTTCTGTAGACTGTGTGCTGGTGATTTCAGCGCTATTAGTGTTCTAATGGTGTACATCTGCCTTAGGCAGCTCAGCCACTGGAGGATCAGGATGTGCTATCTCTGATAAGGATACTTTCTTACAGGCAGTTCAGTATTTCAGGGGAACCAATTTAGATCATACAAAGTAGATGAAATGCAGGACTATGCCCTAAAAGGTGTATGTATTACCATCTGATATAAGAATGTCAAGATGGAGGAATTTGATGAAAGAGCCAGAGCTACCACTAGACATTTTTCTTCTAGTTAGCATGCAAAGGACTATGTTTGCTTAGTTGCCCTTGTGCTTTGATCAGACTTTGACAAACAAATCACTACTTTAATCCCCAATGGAGAATGAGAAATGCTTCAGATAAACTTAATTTTCACTCCTGAGATATTGTTGTAAGCAATGATAATAAACAAAGCCTTCTGTTGTGACATATTCTGGCAATACAACAGAGCCAGCATATCTGAAATCTAAATTTGCCTCAGAGCTTGTAAACATTCGTTGTCCTGGGCATTTGCTTGTTTATTTATTTTTCTTTTTACACTAATTGCATCCATGTTTCAAGATGTGGTTTTCATTCCAGAGGCATCGTTTTAAATGCCTTGTTCAAAAAATTATATGTGGAAATGGCTTTCATGGCAAGGATTAAATTCTGTTTTACATTTGTCTTGTAAAACTAGATGGTAGGAACATGTGCTCATTTAAATTAAAATTTCAGAGTGAAATCCTGGCTCCACTGAAGTTCTCTTGGCTTAATGCAGCCACAGTGTCAGCTGCGGAAGGGTGCGGAGCAGTCCATAGGTCACATGAGGATGAAGCACATCGTAACTCAGCTCTTACCCCCAGAGCAGCCCATCTTAAAGCCTCTTTGCTCCCCCTCTTCCTGGGCTGTGCCTCTGCCTCCTGGAGAGTGAAGCACAGAATCCCACCTTAATTATTCATTCCCTTGTGTCCAAGTGGTTATGCTCTGTAAAGGGTGTGACAAGTAACTGTTTTTGTCACCTGCAACTTGAGATGTGGTAGGGTTTTTTTAAATGAATTGGTTTTATTTTGCTTTTTAAATACGTATTGGGGATGGGCTTGAGCTGCCAGATTCAGACCCATGCTTCCCCAAAGTTTTCAAGGTGTTTTGGTTTCTAGTATGTAGATATAATTTGCTGACATTAAGGGAGGCAGCAGCTGACAAAACAGAAGATATTCTCAGGAACTTCCTTTTAATGTTAGAGAAATTTCATTAATAATACTCTGCCCAAGAAGAATGGGAATATACCACCCACCCTCCCTTCTCCCATAACTCTCATCCTTCAAGCTTGAAATGTTTGGGCTTGAATAAAAAGAAACTTCCCAATCAGACAGAGAGAATCCCATTAAAACACATTGGATTGATTTTAGTATTTCTGTGCCATACAATTACACACACTAATGCTCTCTGCTTAAGAATCCAGAAATAAAAATAATCTAACTTTTCTTGCACTGTATTTGCAAATCCACCAGCTTGATCTTTTTTGACTGTGAATAGACTAACTTATCGAGGCAATGCATGATAAACCACAACCTTCTGTTTTATAATTGGTTGCAGGCCATATTCTCAGGCATGCAATGAAAAAATTACTTTTCATATCTGAACACTGTGTATGTTAGGCAAATGACCATGGCACTCACAGTAATGTGAATATGTATTGAGGGCAACTCAGTGACTCTGCAGATCCCACGTACTACTGTTTTTCAGAGACTTTGAGTGTGTCACATTATCGTGTCACATTGATGGGGCCAATCACTCTCTGCTTAAAGCCTGAATCCACTGAGGATTTAAGTTCCTCTATAAGAAATGCAGGAGGTAAAAGTGATGCAGCCTTGAATGGTACAAGAGCAGAGTACCCTTCAAACCAGATTGCAATTGGTGCTCCAAGATTATTTTCAGCAAACAGGGTGGTGCTAATACAAGCTTCAACAGGTTTGGATCTTCCACCTTGATGTTTCTTAAGGTTATAAAGATGCACCCCAACAAACTTTTGGGAGAAAATACAAAAGATGTGTATGCTCAGTTAGAGTGCAATAAGCTATCTGCCAAAGTTTCAGATCCAGGTAAAGAAGCTGTTGTGAAGATTCTTTAAAAACCAAGGCTGGTAGCTCTTTTCGCACGGCAGGATCATAAGAAACCACACAAGGCCATTTTCATGAAATCACTTAACTAACTTATGTTTGTAAAGTTGAAGCTCCTCAGATGGAACGTACTATAGAAATGCAATGTAGTGTTGTTTAGCTCCTGCAATTCAGCAATCCTGAGAATTGAAACCAGCTGATAAAGAAAACATATTATTTCTGTTTCAATCACATTGTGCTTTGAAAACTTGTGGGAACCCAAATCACCACAATTCAGACTAGATGTCGTATTACGCCTGGTCCTTTCCCATAGATGTTTTTAATTCCACTAATTATGCCACAGGGTCACTCACCCAATTATACTGTCAACTCACCCTTCTGGTCATTACAGACTGCCTCACACCTTTGTGCTGGTTTTTCTCACGTCTGCTATATTTCTCTTTCTCCCTCATACACACACATGCACACACGTTGTTAAGAACTGAATAATCCTTTGTCAACAACTGATGAGCCTCACAGAAAAAAAGGATTATTGTTTGCTATCTTTTAACTCCACCTGAATGTGATCATTCAGAGTTACAAATTGAAAAAATTACCAGTCATAGAATCATAGAATATTAGAGTTGGAAGGGACCTCAGGAGGTCATCTAGTCCAATCCTTAATGCTTTCAATTAAAACTTTCTTTAACAGGAAGGGAGTGACTAATACATGAAGGAATAGAGCCTAGAAATGCCAGTGACTTCAGGAGCTTTGCAGAAATCATTTCTGCGGGAAAGGGCAAATAATAAATTAACCATGTCTAATGTACTAAGGGCTAGACTGAACTTTTGCACCCTGCCCTAGGCAGGGCTGATGTGTAGCTACCTGCCCCAGCTGCAGTACAAGGAGATAATGAGCCACTTCCCTGCTTTTCCCTTGCTACAGGAGGTAATAATCTGCTGCTGGCTTTACCAACAGTACATTCCCATTGCCTCTCCCCTCCCATCCCACACACACACAGACCTGGTTCAGCAGCTCCCTGCCTCTCCCCACCCAAAGTTTGAGGAAGGAGTAGAGGATATTTAGCACTCAGATGGTGCAGAGGTATTGGAACTGATGTTACTTTCCTTTCTATCCCCAGTCAGGCATGCAGCTCAAGCCACTATCTTGAATGATTTTGAAGCAGTTCTGCATTAAGCCCTGGAAAGCCAAGTTTGCTAGCCTGTGTATTATTTCTGCATGCTAACCAGTGCTGAAATCTATAATAGTTTTAAAAAGACATTTATTAAACCATACACATACACAGCTGTTTGGCATAGAATGCATGCCTAGGGCCAGATTCTGACATACTTAGTCTAAGTTGCTACAGGACTCTCGTTGTTTAGTCTAAGATGAGTAACTCTTTACTCTATGACTAACCCCACTGATTTCAGTGTCACATTACTCGATGACAGTAACAGGACCAGAATCTGGGCTGTAAGGCAGCTGTAGTTCCTGATGCTCAAGAGCTGTAGGTTGGTTGCAGACGTCATGCATGATTTCATAGATGAACCAGAACCAGGGATTGGCCCAGGAATGTTTCCTCCTCTTGTCAAAAGTGGAATTTCCACCCCCAGCCCGCCACTAAAAATCATACCCCCCCAAAGGCCTGGATGGACAACAAACACATGGGGACATGGGGACTGACTCTGCTCTCACAACAGACTAAATCAGAAGGAACGCCACAAAATCAGTCTGAAGGCCCGGCTCTACCACTCTTATTCACGTTACTTTGTGAGTGCCCTCATTGGAATCCTACTCCATGTGAGTAAGGGTGAGAAAACTGGGCCCTTCTATTGTAAAAGCCTTGAGGCAGTGAACAGCACTGACTGTACGGCACCAGGTACCCTGGAGACACCGCAAAGGCACTTAATATATAAATAATGGTAACAATGGGCCTGATTCTCTTCTCACTGAAATCAATTTTATCCCTGTGGCAAAGGAGCCTAAGGAAGTTTCAGTGAGATTTCAGTGAGATTGAGGCATTTAAATTCCTTAGGTTCCTTTGAAAATCCTCAGGTTTGATCCAGTGCCAGAGCAGAATCAGGCCCAATGTGTTTGGGCAGTTCACGTATTTCATGCCTCTTGAACAGTGGAGTCAGCCTGATCCCTTTCACTTTCTGCTTGGCCCTGCACTAGCACACTGCTGTTTGGATTTCTGACGGAGCAGGAAAGAGTTTAAATAGAGGCCTCGGTTGATTGACATTTAGAATATATATGAAAGCAATTCAATTCATAAGTTTTTTAAAACACTTTTAAAAATCAACCCAACAAGTCTGAAACAAAACCGTCCTAAAATGTGTCCCTCTAATGAGCTGTGGCTTAAAAAAACCCAAAAAACAAAAAATACCCTTTAAAATCGGTGTCAAAAATTAAAAAGCCATCTCTAATTTCGATGGTTTATCAAATCACGTTAGTGTCAAGATGGAAGTGATTACTGTTGACAGCAGTCCTTTAAATTACTCAGCAAACATTAATGGTATGACATGGTATGAGCAGCACAGGGTAACCAACCCTTCTGGGAAAGGGGACATTTATGCTGGCTCATGCTGGAGCTCTGCCTTCTCTCTGTCATCTTTACACACAACTATACATAGTATTCTTCAGTCCCTTTCTGTCATTCATTATAAACCAGTAGGCTCCCAATACCAACAATGGAGCTTTGGGATCGGTTAAGAAAACTGTCACTACTAGTCTGTTATGAACCACACAAAAGTGAAAAAAGAAAATATTCTTTAATAAAGAATAAACTATGCAAACAAAGACGAAGACTAAAACAACAACAAAGTAGCAATTCTAAATTCGCTCTTT
Organism: Mesoclemmys tuberculata; assembly: GCA_007922155.1. NCBI lineage: Eukaryota > Metazoa > Chordata > Testudines > Chelidae > Mesoclemmys > Mesoclemmys tuberculata. The sequence continues at coordinate 22,780,800 of ML675649.1, read as the reverse complement.
CTCCTCCCCCAGGTGGAGGAACTGCTACTCCAAAGGTAAAATTTGTGGATGATAGGTGTGTGTAATAAGCCATACTGCCATCTAGTGATGAAATTGTAACACTGTGTTTTAACAAGTTAACACTAAGAAGCTTTCAGATATATCGCACATTCCCAAATGTCACTTATGCTAATAATGTCTGTCTTAACCTCTGTTGCCTAGTTTCAGCGATAGACTCTGCAAGGTCCTCTGTTATTTGTCGGTGATTGAGATTTTCCTATCAAAATGTGGCCAACAGTAAGTAATTATCACCTATCTCTTATGACAGTGTTTTTCAGCACTACAGGTTTTTCAACCCCAGTGGATATACACTTCCTGTATTACCATGGGGGGACACGAAGTTCGACTCATTCGTCAGCTGACTGCAGCTACTACTCAGTGAGTTGGTGGAGGTTTGTGTGAGCCCAAATGCAGCCTGACAGCCAAAGTGATGTGATCATATTATTTGCAGTGTTGTTGTAGGCATGTTGGTCCCAGGATATGAGAGAGACAAAGTGTGTGAGGTAATGTCTTTTCTTGGACCAACTTCTGTTGGCGGGGGGAAAGAGACAAACTTTCAAGCCTCACAGAGCTTTTTGTCAAGTCTGGGAAAGGTGACCCGAGTATCAAAGATAAATGCAAGGTGGGACAAATTGCTAAGCAAAAGTGTTTAGCACGTTACAAGAAAAGAGCTCTGTGAAGCTCAGAAGTTTCTCTTCCACCAACAGAAAGGGATTAATTTTTAAATCTCATACTGTAAATTATAGTTACTATAGTCATGTGATTTTTTTTTTCTTGAAGGAGTCCATAATATGTACATTTCTTGGATTTTCAGCATATCAGTGCTTTGCGTTTCTGATCCTCAGGCATAAACATTTCAGAGGTTAAAAATCAGATAAACAGCTCTGTCTAGTGGCAATTTAAATAATTACATCAGAAATGAAGGGCATTATTCCTAACAGAATTCAAACCCATATGTGTTGAATCTCAAATGAATTTAGAAATAGCTTTTCTTGGACCAGCTTTTGCATGGGCTGCATGTTTTAAGTGATTCTCTTGGAGGTATATAGACTTAACCCTTGCAGCCATATTCTGCCATTATTTAGTCTTCTCATACTTGGAGAGAGGGCTGCTCTATTCAGCTCTGTCATTTATTTTGCACCAAATCCCCCTGACATTTTGCCATTTGTTAAATTGTGCGCCTCACATAGTGATGGACAAACCCCCAAAACGTTTGTGGTTCAGATTTGGTTTGACTAAGCATCCAGAAACTCAGATGCTCATTAGAACGCTAATCCTCTCTCCAGTTTGTGATTCTGACCTGAAAACCTCAAGGGAGCAAGCTGCTGCTGCTTTTTCTTTTTTCTTTTGTTTGTTTTTGTTCATCTGGCCCTGACCAAAAGAATGTACATGATAATTCTTGGCTGGAAACCAGGAGTGACAATCATCTACCTGAAATATTGGAACCTCCAAAAAGTCTGGTTCATGTCTTTTCTGAAAATGGGTTCAGGGGACCCTTGTTTCTCTGGACTAGTTCTCTCTTCCCCAGACTCTAGACTAGATTGTGTCTATAAAGTAAGGGGCGCTGGGGAGATGTTTTGATGAAGAACCATGCACCTAGGAGCACTGGGAGACTGGTGCATGGTAACTTCACACACTGTGCTGGTCACACTCTGGGCTGTTGGAAGGGGAGAGTTGGGATACTTGACCATACCCTACCTGCCCTTTGTCCCTTGCCCTTCAGGGTGATTTGTGCCTATGAAGGGTACAAAGGCATTACAATTCTGAGTGATCCTACTTAGCCCCAGAGCAGATTCTGATTCTGCCTGGGCCTATATAGCTTCCATAAAAAGCCAGTCAGTCAGATATATGTGTTCAGAGGAATAAATGAGCATACACATTAACTAGAGAGTCCCCTAAGCATCTTTAACTTGTATATTAATCCGAAAGCTGCCTCTCAGTATCTCCTACATCCCACATTTATCTTAACAAGAACAACTGAGCATCAAGTTTAGGGGAAGCAATAAAATCTGAACTGTATTTCTTTTTCACTAACCAAAATGGGATGTTAAACAGGCAGTTAAAAATAAAATTCATTAAAACATCTTGCTCTTGGAAAGTTAGAACTGACTGTTCAAGAGAGAAACTTCAACTAACATCATTTTACCTTTCAATGATCGTGAATATATTTAATGGCAAACTATATTAATATTTTGCATAAACTGCAAGACTGTTAATAATAACCCAGAACACAAAATGGAAAATGTAACCTTAAAACATATATGTAAATGCACATGTTTGTGATTCCTACAAAATACAGACCGCTGATCTGGGTCTGACAGATGACAAGATATAACTCAGCTTTGTTAGTTACACGCACTGTTGGTTGTTTTTCAAAGTTAGGGTTAGAGACGAGGAGGAAGGGGAAAGAACAGTCAGTTCTTCAACACACTTCCTGGTAGAGGTGGTTGAAACTCAGAATTTCTGTTCCATGCGAAACTCTTGTTAAATCTCCTCTTCTCAGAACAGCTACACTGTGGAACATATATGGTAGCACTGACTCAGCTCTGCATGAGCAAGGACTGGAGGATTTGAACAGATAAGCAGAGATAAATGATAACCAAAACTGCAGTGTGGAAATTGCCCTGCATGGAATTCAGGACCTTCAGCTACTTCTCTATATCTGCACTTGCACCTTCTCTGAGTTCACTATAAATGGTTTCCATTGTACACCCACCCTACCATTTCAGGCTGTTTCCTCCAGGGAGTCATATTGGATCTGGTATATTGGGTTTTCCAGATGCACTTATCTTACATTTTTAAAGCTGTAAATCTTGGATCCTGTCTCCCTTTTCTCAATTCAGTCCCTTGTGCTGGGTTTTCTTTCTAACATCTCCTTTTATAAGCTCTGACTCATTTCACTCTCTTTGTGTGTTCTCTTTTGGCATCTCACATAGTGACTGACTGCCAATTTCTTGCAATCCTTGCATGGTCTTCTGCATTGGGTATGTTTCTTGTCTGCCTGTCAATTCGCAGTCTTTAACCTTTAATGTTTCCTGTCTTTACTCTCCGAATATTTTCTCTCTCTCTAATATTACTAATCTCTTTACTCCTTCTTTGGACCATATAGGGCTTCCTCTCTACCAAGAGGAAAGTGAGAATATTCTCATGTATTTGGATCAGATTGAATTCAGAAGGGATTGTAAAGGGGTTCATTTGCATATGCTTTCCAGGACTTTCACCAAAGTGCAGAGGTTTGCAGCTGATTTTATTTTTGTAACTATGGCTTCATTTATAAAGTTTTAACAGGTTTACAAATATTAGCCTTGTAAATATCAGAAACAATATAGTAACCATTACAACAATGAGCGGTTGCTTACAGAAACATTATACAGGACAATAATCATTGGCACCCACTATTTAATATAGTGTTACTGTGTTCTAGAGTGAGCGTCTCTTCACTGCTCATGGCATGTTATTTCTAGTGATTTTATTAAATTGAGTACATTCTCTGAGTACCTGTATATTTAACACACTAAGCATGTCCATCAAATGTGCATATTAAAAATGGACAGGTGTGCTGGGGCTGTGTTTTGCAGGTGAATGTACTGTGTTTGAGTGTTGAATTATTGGTAACCAAATATCTAAGTATCTATTTGTAAGATGTGCTAGCAAACGGAGCTTACTGGAAGAACAAATTCTATATTATTTTTTTGGCTTCAACACTTTCTTTGGCATTTCCTGCAAAGTTGCAAATATTATGTGGATTAGGATTTAGATATATTTGTTCCATTTTACTGATTGCCTTCCTCTCTCTGTTAAATGTATTCAGACAGTGAGTCAGCATTCCAGACAATCTTTTAAAACATGTATTCCCTGCGCTCCCTGTTATCTTGACATCCCGCTGCATTTCTTCTGTCTCCATTTTGGATCAAGCAACTAATTATCTTGGAAATTTGACCTTAACTTTTATTATTATTAACACTAGTTATTTATTCATTTAATTTGTATTTTGGTAGCATCGAAAGGCCCAACAAGGACCTGCACACACATGCCTACACATGGAACAGTTCCTCCCTGAAAAAGCCTGCAGGCTTATTTTCTAAATCAATGAAACAGAAAAGGGGTAGGAGAAAGGCTGTATTATCTCCATTTTACAGAGGGGGAACTGAGGCCTAGAGAGATTAAAGCCCCAGTCTTACAAGCACTTACACACATTTAAAGTTAAGTATATGTATAGTATTATTGCTTGAGTGAGACTATACATATGTTGAAGTTAACCATGTGCTTAAAGGTTTGCAGGACTGGAGCAATAAAAGGCCCACAATATAACCTCGACTGGTCTGGATCAACTGACCCGGGATTATAGGGCTCCGGCAGTGGGGCTAGAAATTGCAGTGTAAAATGACTGGGCTCAGACTCTCAAACCCCATGAGGCGGGTGAGTCCCAGAGCCTGGTCTCCAAACCAAGCCTGATAATCTACAATGCAATTTTGAGTCCCACAGCCAGAGCCAACTGACTCGGAGATTCGGTGCTGCAGTTTTTTTTTTATTACAGTGTGGATGTATCTTAAATTTACAAACGTAGTTTGTGTCAGAGTCAGTAGCTGAACCCAGATATAGAGATGAGTGAAATTATTTTGGTAAATAGTAAAATCTCACTTTGCCAAGGAAAATCAAACAAAAACATCCACTTCAATTTGAAACAAAATGATTTTTTTTTCCCCATTCAGATTTTTTTGTTTGGCCACCAAAATCAAGCGTGATCTATCTGCTCGGCTGTACTTAGATCTCTTTATTCCCAGCCCATTGTCTTAACCAATGACCATGCTACCAATTCCTCAATTTATGCCAGTAGTTATGTTGTAACATAACTCTAAAAAAAGGGGGAAAGTTATTTTTCTCACTCTTTGAACAGATACACAAATATCAGTACATGGGTTATTTTTCAAATAGCTCTCTATGAGTTAGCTGTAATACTTTGGCTGTTACACTGTCAGCTACAGTTTAATCTCTATAAAAGATATATTAATTGTGAACAATATAGAAGCAACTATAATTGTTGCTAGTCAAATAATTCACTGTGAATTACTGAAAATTTAGACCCATTTTCCTGGTTGCGAGTCAATCCTGATTCCTGGAAATGTGTTCATGTTTGCCAGTTTATCAGCCAGATTCAAAACTTGTTGAATTCAAGAGGAAGGTTTGCACTGTGTTGAATGGATTTAGGGTCATGCCTACATGAACAATTTCTGCTATAGGTTGTTTACAAACTGTTCCTTTTAACTATTCTCCATTGATTAATCATGATGTGTGATTCAACTTCTAAGTCACATGGTATTTTTTCTGCTCCATGACTGGATTACAGAAACTTCTTAGTAATTATGTCCTGACCAAATCTTTTGTTTTGTTTGTTTGTTTGATTTAAAGATGTCTCCGTGGACATACATGTTGTTGCTGCATCAGGCAGAAAACTTGTCTAATTCATTTACTCTGCTACGAGAAATGCTGTTTCTGGAATAGCAGTTGATAGTCCATACCACACATGGTCCCTCCTATAGCTAATGCACACCATATTTTGTGTAACACTTTCAATCATCACAGTTGAAACACAAACCTTTCATGCAACAGTCAATTGCCTTTACTGAAGCAAGACCTGACAAATTGTGTGAGTTCATGTTGGGCAAATGGTGGGCTATTAAACTTTAACCACAATGCAATTCTCACAGGATTTGTGGGCAATCAGTTTCTCACAGGATTTCTATTCATCTTCATGTTGTGTGGTAGATTCTGGGCAGAAGTGTGAATTTCCACAATTGGTCATGGTGTCTGTTCAACAACTGTGCAAAAACAGCTGATGCTAAATTATCTTCTTGACTGGCAATTTCTTCGATCTTATCTAGATTAGGTGTGTATGCCCTGGGGTGACTACAGTGAGGGGCCGTGGTACAAATTTCCCTTCTCTGGACAATCCCTTATTTGGTCACATGATTGTAAATTATTAGTGCTTTTATAAATAATACTTTCCTGCTTACTGTAAAAAGCTGTCATTGGCAGCAATGGGATTCCAATGAAGTTACATATTATAACCCAGATTACTGCCAAAAGCGTTCACCACAGCTAACGGTATCACAGTGAATAGCAGGAGAATGTTCCCTGTATTGAAGTGTTGCCAATGCCTGAAATGTTATACTTGGACCAATGTTAGGTATGTGCTCCAGAGATTCATGGAAACTATTTGTCATTTGTTTGCTTTTTAAATTCTTGTATTGAAGAAATTCTAATCTTTAAGTGCAACACACATAAAAACGTTCACTTTAAAGCACTCTGGAAAGGGTCACTTCTCTTTGAAGCAATTACACTGAACGGAGCAATGGATGTTTGAAAAGTGAAAGCATCCTGGAATTTCCCTGAAATAGAAACCTGAAGGAGTGGCAGTTGCTGCTGTATTAGATGGGCTCTGTCTCTGGGGAAAGAATTTTCAAGAAAGGTTAATAACAGGTCACCAAAGCAAACAGGAAATGGTGTGGCTTCTGCTGTGGTACATGAAGTGAATGCTGGAAGGAAGAACAAGTGTTTTTAGTTCCTGGAATTCAATTATTGGAGAAGCTAGAGGTGAGATTACAGGATGGAAGGATATAATAGGTGAAAGAAAGGGAAAACTGAGGTAGGAGAGCTTGCAAAGTTGCTATGAACGATGCTATGAAGAGCAGTGTTTGGAGTTGGCTGAGCTATTTGTTATGAATAATATTTATTACATATTATTTTTGGTTAGCAAATCACTTGTGCACCAATCCTTATTTCTGAAAATGCACTAGTTATTCATAAGTTTCTCCAAACATCTTCAATGAATCATTTTTTAAAAAAATAGATTGTTCACAAACTCTTTACTTCAAATATTCAGTATTAGTTTTGGGGGTTGTGCTACTGGTCAGCTAAATCACATGGTAATGTTTCTGTCTTATGGTTGGACAAACAAAATTTTTTAGACTACAGCAGATCAAATGAACAAGTAGTACAAATTTTCAGAATTCATGCCCTCAGGCTGAGTTATGTACTCTGTACACAGAAAAATGGAATTGGGAAATTAGTGGTAACTTTGCCTAAATAAAGAGATAGGATTAGGTCTCTCAGTTGAGTCTTATTGCATAAATATATGTTAAACAGAAGAAAAAATATTTAGTCAATGAGTTTGCCTGGTTGTAATGGAAAACAGAATTTAGCTTTGTTTTCTTTAAACATCTGAATTTTGGCTGGAAATACAGATGTATCCAAGTTTCTGATTATTTATGTTAATTGTCGATCACATTAATATAACCGTTTCCTTTTTGTGTGTGACTACAGTGAGTGGAAATTTATGATAGGATTAAAGGGTATTCAGGCATCTGAATCCAAGTGAACAGAACTGTAACATTGAATGTTTAGGGTGAGGTTTCCAAACGGGCTCAACGATGGCCTAGCTTGATTCCCATAGAAAACAATGGGAGTTATGCCTGTGCCTTCAATAGGAGCACACTTAGGATTTTCAAAATCACTCAGCATTGGCCTATCTTGAAAAGAATGCTTGGAGATGAAGAGCAAGTGCCGCCAACCCTAATTGACATGAGAAGGAGGAAAAGAAGATTGAGACACACAGATAGTATGGTGATGGGTGCCATATAAGTACCTAGAGAGAGAGCTGCTGCTAGAACATGGTCCCCGATCCTTTCTTGTATGTGGCTCCCAACTTCCACAGAAATACCTTTAAGGAAATGGGTCACTGCTTTGGAAGGCTGGTAAGCCACTCCTGCCTCTGGATTAGGCACAGTGGAAGTCAAGTACAAGAAGCCCAATAGAGACTTTTCTTTCAAACCCTGGAAATTAGGCTCTGACTAAAACCCTTATTTATTAAAATGAGTAAGCAACTTGTTCATTTTTTTCAGAGTATGTATTTTTAGTCTGTGGAAGACAGATTTTGGAACTGTCTGTTCTTCAACTTCATTTATAGATGTCTGGCACCTTCTCACTCTAGTCTTGTTTTGTCCCTCCTACATTCTTTCCCCATAAGAGCACAGTATATTCCAAACAACAACCGTTTTGTAAAAGAACTGCATCTAAGACATAATAGTTGTGTTTGTCATCTGAACTGTCAGATGTGCTGATATCCATTAATAAAATATTTCCTAAACCTACATGAAATCTTATCAACTCTCACTACCCCAGACATTTTATTTTCCTGTTTTTTTTTTAACATGGGTTCTTTTATTGCTTTCACTGTTAAATATATTTGGGTTTTTTAAATAATATTTATTGTAAATGCCATTTTTCCATCTATTCCATTCCAATTTGTTCTTTAAGGAGATCTCCATTCACTTTTCTTCCTCTGAAGAAAAACACAATGGATAGAATGTGCAGCATGCCTAAGTAAAGTGATGGTACACCGTCCAGCAGAGAAAATGCAGCATTTAAAGAGAGATTTTAGGGATATTTTATTGATTCAAAAGAAAGCAGTTTGTTTGTTTGTTAGTTAATGGGAGCTCTATTATAGCTACTACGTCAGCTGCCTCTGTTTAGCCTTCAGAAGAGCTTTTCATATTGTATTTTTAAAATACGGCATTAAAGCCATGCTGAGTTTTTCTTTTGTTCTGACAAGGTCTTTTATACATGTGCAGTGGCTGCCACCCAGTTGCTATTTTACTCTTTAGCCATGAGAACAGCCCTGAATGTTTTAGATGCCATCTTGGCAACCTCTTCTGCCTTCAGGAGGAAGGACTTGCATACTTTTAGAGAGTACAACTCATTTATTTTAGCCCATTACCTACCTAAGAGCCTTTCTTTCAGTGAACAAAATAGCCATTTCCTTTGGGGGGGGAAGAAAGCAACAGCTTCCTTCTCAATAAAGGGGCTATATTTATATGGATTCAGTTATTCTCCAAACAAACATGAATCTCTGCATGTATGCATACTGCAGTAAATATTTTTAACAAGTTTCAGCTGTTTATATCCAGGAGGTTTGAAAGTATGAAAGGCATGCAGAATACTCCTCTTGCGGTTCTGATACTACATACTTTGCTTTATGGAAGGGTGTGACGGAGTCCCACAGGAACAGTGCTCTGGAACTACTTGGGGTGGGGCCAGTCAGGACTCACGTGCTGAGTCTGCTAGCCTCTGTCCCCGGTCTCCACACATCAGTGCAGCTGCCTCCTGAATCTGGTCTTGGAGGGTTGAGCCCCCCTGCTCCTTGGAGTTCCCCCCATGAGTCCCCCTGGACGGGACCCTGTGGAGCTCCTGCATGCCCCCAAAGGGGACATGCACCCTGCCTTGCAGTCAGAAGTGATTGACAACCAGCATGGAAATTAGAAGGGTTTATTAGTTCTCAGGATCACAGCATAGAAAGACTGTTAGCAGATTAATTAGTTACAGCGGCGACCAGCTAGGGAGCTTCAGAGCCCATTCTCAGGCCCTGCTCCCAAGCCCCCTCAGAGCTGTGCCTTTGCCCTTTTCCAGTCCTTTGTCTCCTTCCCGGGCAAGGTGTCTATCCCCTCCTCATCTCCGCCTGCCACAACCTGTTGCAGCTGGTTGACCCAGGGCAGGGGATCCTGGCCATTGTTTGTGTACATGTTGCTGGAGGAGGCCCATCCACCCTGTAGTGGCCTCTGCAATTATCACAGACCCTATCACCGAAATACATAAGTAACATATGGGGGAAACTGAGGCACACACAGAGAACTCAGAGAAAAACCCAAGAATATCTCCACTTTGTCACAGAAGATATTTTCCCTGGCAAATTTTGTTGTTGCTGTTTTTTATGATTTGCATTTTTAAGATTTGCACAGGAGCTATGCAAACATATCAAGAGAACAGATGATATCAGGAGAGAATCTATTAAACTCATAACAGATCAGAGCTGGCATCTAATTTAGTACCCTTACTGATAGCCTCAGTAAAGAGGCCAGGGACTAATGGGGCACAGAGTCTGAAATCTTCTCTTTCCTCAGTAGGTCATTATGGAAGAAACTTATCAAATCTGATAGAAAATGATAACCTTTCTATAGGTGAAAAATCCTGCAGAGTGTAATAGATTTATATTCCTGCTATAGCATTTTGTATGAGAGTTAAAGACCTTATGAAAAGGCTATCGTTCCCTATAAAATTTTATTGGACTTGTCCATCAAGGGGTTTTCCTTCCAGCTCAGGATAGAGGCACATTGGTGAATCAGTGTTGGAGAGGTTGCAGGGTCACTTCCCATGCTATGTCTGTTCTTTGGCTATGTACAGTAAAAGATTTAACTGCAGAGGGCAGATCCTCAGCTGGTATAAATTGTCATCACTCCAATGGAAACCAGTGCATACAACAATTGAGAGGAGAGAATGGGAAGGGTGGGAACAGGGAGTTGTGAATACACATGGTGGGAGAGGAGGCAGTAGCTCCCTGGAGAATTGAAAAAATTAATACAGTAAAACTATTTCATTGATAGGAGTAAGTATATTAAAGATCATCTGGTTCTCTACAACATCGCAGAAATACATCCCTGCTTCTCCATTGCTGTGGCTAAAAAACACTAAACGGTAGCATCCCTGAGGATGAAAAGTGGCCCTGAAAGAGTAGATGTGGTATGCTTACCAGGTGGTTTATCTCATTTTGGCTTTCATTCAACATGCCAAGAACTGCCAGAAGCCTCTAATTACATTGAATTGAAAGCTCAGTGGATATATTATATAGATCAAGTGCTCTTTTGCAGGACTCGGGCCAGACACTAACAGCTTTAAGGTTAGAATTTTTCAAATTGGGTGAATGCCATGTTTTGTTGTATCTTCTTGCCAGAAAGGAAGGGAATGGGGGTGCAATTTACTTTTTGCAAACAGAGGAGTGGAATATTTGGGCCAGCTGACTAGAGAGTAGCAGAGAGGTTTGTCCTCAGGCTGATCTGTTTAAATAGATGCTGTCATATACTTTAGGATAAAAAATATGATTTTATTTTTTTAGTTATTCAAAGGGAAGGGGTTACAAGACAGCTGCAAACAGTTGCCCTGACCCTACAAAGTCTTATGTATGTGATTCATTTACTCTTAATGAGTAATCCTATTGTCTTCAATGGGACTACATTGCAGAGCATGAAGTAAATCACATATATAAGTCCTTGTGGGATTCGAGCCTAAGACTTTAACAGAAATACTTCCATTGTCATTATTATTATTTCATTTTTCTATATTAATTTGAAATATATGAAAACAGCATATATCAAACATTTAAAAATTTTTCTGTACTGTTTGAGTTCCAGAAGCAGATACATAGAGTTAGGGGAGGAAAACCAGGAAATAAAACCGATCCAGCTAGTTTTACTTTCCAAAGAGTTCAGTGCAAAATGCAAACAGTATAAAGAGTGCAAAATATATCAGGATTTTTAAATTGTTTCAGGTGCAATAATACGAGGTGGTGGTGGTAATAACACAGGTAAGGATTTTTTTTTTAAGATGCAACTTTCATTTTGAGAGCATAACCTTGAATTAAATCAGCTGGATATTTAAGACTCAGAGTTGGATTGCACAGCCAGAGGAAAAAGGTATACTATTAGTTACATTGTAATTAAATCAATCCACCATTCAGGGTGGGATTCAGTCATAAGGGGTGAAAGACAAGTGGAGAACACTATTTTTAGTTTTAGAGCAAGGCCTCTCTTAAAGTAACATAGTGTGCTTTTAATGAATCTCTCCTCCTCCTTGCCAGAGTCCAGAGCTTTTTGCAAAATTTTAGGTTAACAAGAGCTTGCTCTGCAGGCAGGTTATTCCTCTCATAGCTCTAATTAGAACCATTTCATTTTTTTCAGCTTGGCTAGTGACTGGCTAGTTGCAGTTTAATTTAGCATTTTGTCTAGACCAGGGTGATGACAATGTATTTTTATCATGTTGAGTGGATTTTTATTGTAATATAATGACTGCTAATGATTTACTTTAAGCAAAAAATAAGTGTATGGTGTGGCGTTTTCCAGCCAGTCATAACTATCTGGACTATTTCAAGCATCTTCCAGGTTTCCTCCCTACAAAGACATGAACGTCTGTATCCAGCTGTCTTTTCAAATCTCTTAATCCTGACCTAAATATTTTCCTCTATACATTTGGGACACTTCGGAATTGGCTGCTAAACTTTATATAATCAGTTAAATATGGACTGATACCTAGCAGGCTACGCTTACTGATATTGTGCAATAAAAGCCCATTTCAATGACTTTTTGAAATCAATGGATTGGAATCTAAATGAGGTTACAGATTTAAAGCTACCCAGCCTTGTGGGTGGCGGAAAAGTATTTTAATTCAGGCTTCTTTGGAAGATTGTCCTTGGCTTCCACTGAAAAATACCTGTGTGGTCAGAGTGTGATGAGTCATTCAGATTCCTCCTGGAGGCATTTTTACTAATATTGCTAGAACTGTGGTGAATAAAGCTGACGCTTGTCATGATTCTGTCGTGGAAGGACACATGGCTCTTTCATGCGTTGTGTCATTGAGTGGTGACTAGATGATGATGTAGACCCGATTTGGCGCTTCTGGTCCTGGCCAGCTAATAATGATCCACCAACCTCGTGAAGAACAAAAGTGGGGAAGTGGCTGCTCTATCAACGTGGATATGCTCCTTCCTTGTCATGGGGCTTGTCTGAATATTTTCAATACTCAGGTCTCCGTTGTTGGGCTATGTGTGACCTATGTTATTGATAGAGCCCATGTGTTTCCTCAGAGTTTGAGTCCCCACAATGAATCCAGTGATCTTTTCATTGGAGCTACTTTACCAGCCAATAACAAAAAGATGGGGGAGGAGGGGAAAGTAGACAAAGGGGTACAATAATAAAACCACATATTTACTCAGGAAAGTATATGCCCATTGTTATGGTTCTATAGAAATATTTATCCATTTATTTATTGTATACAGTATTCTTAGTGTATTAATTTCTATAATGAGTTATAGTGTGTTCTGGTTTTGGTGATACCAAGAGAAATTGAGGTTAAATTTGTGGTATATGACTTAATGGTTACTTTGACTAGAGAACATGCAGGGCCTTAACTCCTGCAAGGGAATTTATATCTTTCAGGAATTGTCTACATCCAAAATTTGCATCAATTTAACTAAAACCTATTTTCATTAAGCTAGCGCAAATGCCTGTGTGAACTCTCTGAAATTGATTTAAACCTGGCTTATATCGATTCCGTATAAATGTTAAATCAATAAATCCATTTAAGAGTCCACTCAGGAATTTGCATTCGTTTAAGTGAGTTGATTACAAAACATGCCTTTAGTTAAATGGGTGCAACTTTGAGTGTAGACTGGGTCACCACTCCAAACTGAGCTGTGGTACAAAGGTCTTTCCTGTGAACTTTGTTGTGTGATTGTTGTGTTCCTATTTTTCACATCATGAGGGTACATGGTGATGCATGAGAATTTGTATATAGATACACATTAATCCAGGTTTAATTTATACAAAATACTATAAAAAGAGACAATATCTTGCTTGACAAAAGAGATCGTTCTCCCACTAAATACATGTGGATTTACCCTTTATATCATTGTGTATTCCTAACACTTAATGTTCTTGATCCAGATCCTAAAAATTGAACTGCTCAATAAAAGGAGCCTCCACAATAAAAAGTAAAAATGTTACAAAGTAAATTTATTTTGTTACTTCAGGAAACAATTACTTGTGATTTAGAGCAAGCAGATACCAGATAAGTGGTAAACTGAGTTGCAACATGTTTTCTTTCATTTCTTCTTAGAAAACACGTTTTTATCTCTGCATTTCATGTCAGTTTCTTACTTTCCTTGCTCAAAGTACAAACAGGAACATGAAACTCATCACAGCATTGTCTAGCCAATGTTGTCCATTCCTTCAGTTACTTGCTGTTCAGCCAGTATCCCTCCTGGCACAACAGTGGACTGATTCTGGATTCAGAATGCTGACCCAAACAACAGTACCTTAATTTAGCAGGACAAAAGGCAGAAATAGGATGCAGAGGGCACTATTAATGTCATACATCTTTTTCCATGAATCCATTAAAAAAAGAACAGGAAACAGTTTCCAGAATTAGAAAGATAAATTGCTGTGTTTTCAGTTTTTTTTACTTTTCCAAATGATGACACATATTTGAATTTAAGCCGTATTTCTTGTTGTGCTCCTAACTTTATTATGCTCCTGAATTTTCCAGTTTAGCTTTTCACTCTTTTTCCTGAACAAGCTTACTTTTAATTATATTTCTATTTAAACATTTTGGCACCATACATGAACCCAGAAAACTTGAGGGGTGTTGTATAGCGTGCAATAGCTGTCAAGAAACGGCCTACATCTTGTCCTGACCTGCAGAGCCAAGATGAGCATAACTGGTCAGTACGTCTTCCTCCAGAGAAAATCAGCCAGCCACGATAGAAGCCTAAGAGAGTTGTGCGGTCAGGTTTTCCTGTGTGCCTTTTCTATTTATAAATAATTTGTAAAGTAGTTGAAACTGCATGGTAGGGCTGTGTGGATTGTCCTGCATTGTGTGTGGCTAGCTCAGATCACTAATAGTAATCCCCTGCATTCCATAACACCAAGTTCTTCTAAAGGGGAATGGGGAGAGAAAAATGAAAATGATTTTAGAAGGTCTTGTATGCAGCGTTGTTGTCACCGTGTTGGTCCCAGGATATTGGAGAGAGAAGGTGGATGAGGTAATATATCTTTTGTTGGACCAATTTCTGTTGGTGAGAGAGACTAGGGTGACCAGATAGCAAGCATGAAAAATTGGATGGGGTGAGGAGTAATAGGCACCTACATAAGAAAAAGCCCCAAATACTGGAACAGTCCCTATAAAATCGGGCATCTGGTCACACTAAGATAGACAAGCTTTCGAGCTACACAGAACTCTTCTTCAGGTGTGGGAAAGGTGCTCTGAGCATCACCACTAAATACAAGGTGGAACAGATTACCACATATTCTAAGGGACCATTCAAGATGGAGTGGCCCATGTTAACCTCTATAATCCTAGGACAAAAAAGGGGGTTTAGTGAGTTACAGATAGTTGTAATAAACCAACTTAATCTGGGATGAGCAGTTTTTTATTCTTAAGGACCCTGTAAGAACCAGTTGAACACTTAGATGTGAATGAACTTTGAAATTCCAGTTGTCTGGTACTCTAGAAAAGAAGTCACAGCTAAAGTGAAGGATGAAATACGGAATAATAAGATATTATATAAAAGCATTTCCAAGTGAAAAAAGCACCGTGAATGCTACAGAATAGGAGCCTGAATGTGTCTGGAACTGTTAAACACTAGTAACCATTAAAAATTTAAGCCTATGCTTTAAGGAATTGTGGTTTAATTTGACCCACTCTGGGGACTAAATTTTGATAATTAAAATGTAGCTTAGTGAACCAGATGGTTCAAAATTGAATCATAAGCAGTTCTAATATATTGATGATGGATGGCTAGAGAAACCTCAAATTTCAAAAATGGATGCAAAAGGAGATATTTTTAAATATATTAATGTTGATTAGAAAGAGGATGGATTTCCAATCTCAAGAAAACAAGTAACCTATTTGGACAAAGAGATTAATGGAATGGATCATCATCTGGGATTAATGAGAGCTGAGACATGAAAGAGAGTAAACCATTTTGTACATAGTACGTCCCTATCTAGAAGAATTGGTACAATGAGGGGAAAACTCCTCACTGAAGTGTTTGACAGTATACCAACACTACAGTCACTGAGGACAACTGCAGTTCCTGCAGCCATACCAGAGCAGATCAGGCACTTAACTGATATCATAGTCGTTGAATGGAAAGTGCTACAGAAATAGCTCATTTTCCCAGTGGGAGTCCATTTTTGTCAATGGAGTTACACTGGTGTAATACTGGAATAATAGTGGTCAATCAGACCCATACTTTCATATTTATTATTAAAGAGACTGATCTGAACCATAATAGCTGTCTAGAAATTTTATTTTCTTTTAAAAAAATGTCTACACAAGTTAAATGTTTGTTCTAAATCCCCCTGTATCTTTCAGACTTTAAAAGGATAACAATAAATTCCTTACTGATACTCCCACAGTAATGATACTCTCTCCCCCCTGTCATTTGTAGAGACAGTTTGTGTGCACCATGCATACAAAGAGAGAATAAAGAAAGGACAGACCAAGAAAATAACATCCTCAGTGACAAAGACAATGTTGAGGTTCAGACATTGGTTTGCTGGCTTCCAAGCTTCCTTCGGTTTCCAATAGCAACCACAAAATGTATTGAACTATGGCAGACAGCGTTTCACAGTTAGTTTCCCGTTGCTATATGGAAAGTTTAAAATGCTAAGCTGTTTATATAGCAATATTTTAGTCAGTAGAAAAAATTTATAGCTAAAATTTTCAGGGACTCTTCTATTAAACATTCTGTCAGAAGCAGGATTAATAGAATCTGAAACACTGGGACTGTATCTGAGGGCATGTCTATGCTACAGTGGCACAACTATGGTGCTGTAGCTGTGCCATTGAGTAGACGCTTCCTACATCAATGGAAGGGGTTTTCTGTCTATTTAGTTAATCTATGCCTCCAAGAGGTGATAGCTATACTGAGGGCTAAGGAACCTAACTACAGTGCTCAGGGCACAAAATTTTTCACAGCCCTGAATAACATAGACTCATAGGTCAGAAGGGACCAATATGATCATCTAGTCTGACCTCCTGCACAAGGCAGGCCACAAAACCCTACCCATACACATATATAACAACCCCGAACCCATGACTGAGTTATTGAAATCCTCAAAAGTGAGATTTGAAGACCTCAAGCTGCAGGGAATCCATCAGCAAGCGACCCATGCCCCACGCTGCGGAGGAAGGCGAAAAACCTCCGGGGCCTCTGCCAATCCGCCCCGGAGGAAAATTCCTTCCCGACCCCAAATATGGCGATCAGCTAAACCCCGAGCATGTGGGCAAGACTCACCAGCCAGCACCCAAAAAGGAATTCTCTGCAGTAACTCAGTTCCCATCCCATCCAACATTCCCACAGACCATTGAGCAGACTTATCTGCAGATAATCCAAATCAATTGCTCAAATTAAACTATCCCATCATAACATCCCCTCCATATACTTATCAAGCTTAGTCTTAAAGCCAGATAAGTCATTTGCCCCCACTATTTCCCTCGGAAGGCTGTTCCAGAACTTCACTCCCCTAATGGTTAGAAACCTTCATCTAATTTCAAGTCTAAATTTCCTAATATCCAGTTTGTACCCATTCGTCCTCGTGCCTATATTAGTACTAAACTTAAATAATTCCTCTCCCTCCCTAACGTTAATCCCCCTGATATATTTATATAGAGCAAGCATATCCCCCCGGAGCCTTCTACCTGGTTAGGTAGATTTTAATTTTTAAGTGTAGACCAGCCTAACAGTGAATAAAGAGAAGTACATGTGAACAAGTGGTGCAAGGGCTGCAGGCAATAAATAGACTTTGAATTTTTTTCCCCCACCCATCAAAAATTATCACAAATGGATATGCCCGTCTCCACACACAAAAAATCAAGTCAATTGAAACATTTCATTTTGATGATTTTGAAAATATTTTTTGTTTTTACTTTTTAAAAAAATGAAACTTTTCTTAGTTTAAGTTAACTAATATTTTTAAACAAAATTAAACCTCAAACCAAAAACACATTTTTTTTTGTTTTGAAAATGTGGATAATTTTTTTTAAAAGTTTCAATTTTTTTTCTGTTGGAAGACTCATCAAAGCCAACCCTTGTCACTGGACACTTTTGATTTTGATTAATCAGCATTTTCCAGTCATAAAAGTTTAATCTGAAAAATCCTGACCCACTCTATAAATAATGTAAGAAGGCTGACAGCTATTTTCTTATTTATCCCGCTAAGCTAATACTGTAGGAGACTGAGCTCTGGACACTTTGTCTGTTGTATATTCTTGTGGCCTCCTAATATAGTAGATAAATAGACTTGTTGTCATTAAGGATCAGTGTTAATGTCTCTGGAAACCAGCTTAACGTGTAAATGTTCACGTTCATCTAGACACAAGACTCCCAATCATAGGTACATGTACCAAAGATATATTGGTACTTCAGGTGTCTGTCATACTTTGTTGGCTGTCTTTCCCTTTTCTCCCCCACATCAGTTGCTTTCCAGTCAATAGCCCCTCTCTACCTTAATGATGAACTTAGGGCCTAGCATGTAGCTTGAGGCCCAGTGTATCACCAATAACTATCTCCCATTTAGGTGTCCCCATATTGCATCTTACGTAACTCCAGACCCTAGCCTCTGATACTCTCATGCATACATCGGGATTTGGAATGGCTCACAGTCCATTACTTTTAGAGAATGACAGCGGCCCAGCACAACTGCAGGAAGACACCATTTGGTTGGGGATGGGAAGAGGTCACTTGCTGCTAGTGAAGAGAGAGTAAGTCGTTGGCTACAGATGAAAGGGGGGAAAGAGGTTGCTATTGGAATTTCACACTGATAAATTACTTCAGTTTTTCTACAAAGATTGCCATCACTGACCCAGGAGTACAATTTTTGCTTATCCCCAAACTTTTCTACCCATGACAAATGTCAAGAGACCACTTTACCCTCTCATTCTGTAAAAATACAGTATATTCACATAAATGTTATGGGGAGGTTTTGTTTGTAATTTGTGATTACAATGAGGGTTAGAAATCATAAAAGAAAAAAAAAGGATGCATTTATAGACCTTGATGCAAATGTTTACAGAAGTAGCCACATCAGAGCCAGATTACAAAATAAGTTAACTGAATTTTAAAGGTATTTATTTGCATATTTTGGGGGAGACATCGGGGAAAATACATCTTTTGGAAAGGATGTCATTAAGAATCATTGTATTAACCTAAAGTTAAGATAATAAGGTACATAATAAAATAACTCTTCTTTGGGAAAAAAAATCTTCAAAAGGGACTGATCGAGGGACGCAGTGGAGTGCCTCCCATTTTAAGTATGCTCTTAGGACTAATGCACAGTAGCTTTTAATTACATTGAGATCCATTATAATATTTTAAGCTCGTTTTTATAGCATACCCTGTCCACCGCATGCATTCTTGGTCCTCTACAACAAACTTGAAAAAAGGATTTCTGTCAATTGCATTGGGTAACTGAGATTTTTACTATTTACAGATTTGGGTAAAATATTATTTTTCCCTCGCTGTATATGATGATTTCACAATGCAGCCTGTCACAAATATGTCATAGTTTATCCCACGTAATTGAATGCAGATTCTGACAGGAACAGCTTTAAACTTTTTTTCTTCATGTATTTTTTAGTACTTGGGATACAATGTTGATGCTTATAATAATCTCTAAACACCGACTAAAACTCTTATATCTATCTCTAGTGTCCAAGTAATCAAAGCAGACAAGGCTGTCATGTGTAAGTGAAATGCTGTCCCCTCTTCTGATGGGAGATTTCCATAAATTTAACCCTGCAGGTGAAAATTCCCCAACAAAAAGTTTGTTGTCTCCAGATTTGCAAGAGAAAATATGATTGCATCCTCTATTTTGAATGAGGCTGGCAGTGTTTTCAAGGTACGAAATGCTGCTCCTTGCTTTCTGTTTGTGCAGCACCAAGAATATTGTAGGCACTACTAGAAACATTTATAGTTAACAATAATGCAATACTCTCTCCCTCAGAGGGGTGTGTAAATATACAACTGGCCTTCACTTTACCCCATCATATCTGGCCAATAAAAGTTTTCTAAGCCAAAGATTTTGTTTTTATCATCTTTTATCCTTTTGAGTAGTAGGATATCTGTCACTTCCATCTGCATCAAAATCCAGATTTATAGTGATTTAAAAAAAAGATTGGATAAATACTAAATTAGCATAAAATTGTGTGGGTCTGATTGCGGTATTTAGCACAGTTGAGTGAACAGAAGAAAAATTGAATAGAATGAATTAATAACCTTCATTTTGTTCAGCATCAAGTATTCAGAATGGTAGAGAGGCTCTTGTATGACTCTATATGTCACTAGGCCCCACCCTAGGTTTAAGTAGGATTAATGTGGCATGTAGAGCATTGTGTGGACCTTCTCATCTGGGATGACTTTCACCCAAAAGGAAGACATGCATCATTTTATATTTTAGGGGCCTGATTCTTAGACTAAAGCCTCCTTATGTTGCCAGAATAGTATAAAGAGGATCTTAGTGCACATGGGAGTCAGGCCTTGGAACTGGAAATACTACATTCACTGCAAATTAATTTTCATTATACTGACTTGAAAAATCTGCAAAAACAATTTATAATTGCTGTTTCTAGAAACTGTCAAGTGGCAGCCCTCTACAGCAGAGGCTGGCTACAAGCCAGACAATTAGTTTTGTGTGACTATGTAGCTAACCACATTTGTGCTAAAATAAAAATTTCTGTGGATTTATGTAGCAATGGAAATGATTGAGGTTTGGAAGCATGATGTTTTTCATGTGAAATTACATATGTGGCCACATACGCATGGTCCAATATTTAGGGCATGGTTTTCAAAAGAACAGGTGCCCACTACCACCAGCTAAATTTTGTACACAACTGTTGCCTAATTTGTGTGTGTAATGAAGGTGATTGATCACTGAAACTTACAAACACAAATAGCCAGTTGGATACCCCACCATTTATGTGTGCAAAGATCCAATTTGTTGCCATAATCATTTTTGAAAATGGTACCTAGTCTCTTATATCATCTGGCTACTTTCAAAACTTTACCCTAATTCTTTAACACCTATCATCAAGATATAGATATATATAAAGTCTCTCTCTTTCACATGTTATTACCTCAGCCGTAGCTGCTCTCTGAATTGTACTGTTCTTCAGTGAGTCTACAATTAATCCTGTCTGCTTGTACTCTTCTCCAGCTATTGTAGCGACATGTTCCTCTGAAATGAATGAAATGTAAGGATTCAGCTTTATGTAGTTGCAGGCACATGTATGCTCTACTTGGTATATTTAGTAGTCAATAAATTGTCTCATTCATTAATTCCTAAAACATATTAGAAACAATTACTTGCTTTAAAATAATATACATTGCTAAAGTCACATGTGGTATGAACAGAACACAAGTATGAAACAAGGTTGTGATCTCTCATGAACAATAATAATAATTCTGAGTCTGATTCTACAAGGTTCTAAGCACCTCCTGTGAGGGGTTAACGTTTTCATTGTCATTAATGGGAATTGTGCACAGAACCTTAGAGGATTAAATTCTAAGATCTACAGATCAGAGACCTCGTCAGCCTATGTGTTTGTACAGTGTTTGGCTGAATGGGCCCACTAGACCTGCAATGATAATTTTAAATATAGTTCCTTTCATTCTGGGTAAAACTAAACAAAATTAAAACTCAGGTCCTTTATGGGCTTTATATACGTTTTTACATCCAAAAAACTATTGTTAAAGAACATGAAGGTTGCAAAGTCAATGCTCAACAGTTAGAGAAATACCAGAATTAAGGTTGCAACCTTAATTCGGACCGGGTGCATATGTATTACGATACAGCCTTTAATAACATGATCACCAACTATTTTTTCCACAGGACCCTGCCTCAGTCAGTGCACAGGATGAACCTGCTCTGTGGATCAGTCAGAACTGTGTTGCCTGAACAACCTTAATTCTGGCACTTCCTAACTTTTGAACACCTGACTCTGAAACCTTAACATTCTTTTAGCATTTCCTTTGTTTAATTTTCTATTTTTAAAAAAAAAAAAACAAATGGAAAAAACTTGGGTTCCATTCCAGGCTGTCAAAGGTAGTGTGCTGTAGTGGTCCAGTCCCAGTCCTGTCTCCCCACCACCACCTCCTAGTTCCTTACCCAATCCCAGTCCCAGTTCTAGTCTCTACCTTCCCGAGCTTCTCATCCCAGTCCCAGTTTCTTTCTCTGGGTTCCCTGTCCAAGTCCCAGTCCCAATCTCCCTCTCCATGGTCCTCATTTGCCTCCCTTCACGAGGCTCCTTGTCTTAGCAACTCACCCAGCCAGTCCCAGTCTTCCATTCCCTCCCCCACCCATGGCTCCTCGTGTCATGTCATCTCAGTCTCTTCCCTGCCCCGCTCCCAGTCCTATTCTCTCTCCCAGACTCCTTGTCCCAGTCTCTTCCCTCTGGCTCCTCATTCATCTGTCTTCCCCTGCCACTAGATCCCAAGCCCAGTTTGCCCAACCAGTTTCAGCATTCCTTCCATCCCCAGCTCCCAGTCTCTCCCTCACTAGATTCCTTTCACAATCTACTTCCTCTATTCCTACCAGGTCTAGCCCTTGTGCTATCTGCATTTGTCAGGCCGCTTCCTTCTTTGTGCTGCCTAGGAGCCAACGGTGGAGCATTGAGAGTATCAGAGAAAAAGTCTCCCTGCTCTGAGTCCCTTTGCCTGGACCCACATCAGCCGTTGGCTGCCAGGGGAAGAAACTGCAGGCCCTGCAACCCTGAGCTGTAGCATATCCAGTTACTCTGTAGAGATGGCACATATGCACTCCAGACAGCATGTAAGAGCTCTGAGGTGATGGAGCATGATCAATACAGAAAGAATTGTCAAAGAATTTAGCTGCAAACTCTAGCAAGTCTCTACTGAGAATGTGTGAAAAGTGATTTTTCAGAGGCTTATAACTTGCCTAAATTTGGGCGAATATTCACAAGAATGGCAAAAGGCATAATGCAAGAGCAGCCCCTTGACAAATTTCAAGTCCCTGATTCAAAGCCTGGAGGCTATAAAAGTTCTTAACTAAAAGGTTGTAAGAATTTTTTAACCTGAGCAAAAAATGTATTTTTCCCTACTCTCGTTCTCAGAAATGGCTGAACTACTACTGCTAAAGCTTTTCAAATTAAAGCCAGCCTGAGGCAGATACCCAGAATGGAAATCTTCAGCTCAAACACTTAAAGTATGGCAAAATTATAAACCATTGAAAAGAAGGTCTTATAGTGGGACGTGTAAGGGCAACCTTTACTACAGGTGTCACCACCATCATTGCCTATAATTGAAGAGCCACTTTACTGAAATTCAACCAACTGTGGGGCAGAATAAGGCAGGCGCTTAACCAATGTTAAGAAATTGTTTAGGACAGAAAGTGAGAAAATACCCATTTGAACATTCAGGGAGATTTTTGGGCTGCAGAGCTGTACTTACCCAAATCAGAATTTAGCAAGGGCAGTGACGTTAACAACTCTATTCTTAAGAAAAGTGTTGTGGGACATTTAGTTACTGCAAACGCACAGGACCTTGTTTTTTATATCTCCACAGTAAGATGTCACTTCCCAAATCTTAGTGATCTGTAATACCTTTCTTGCTGGTCAGAGTAGCAACTACCGAAGCATTAGAACCATTTCCTGCAGAATTTTGGGTTTTCTTTTGAGAATTCATCCAAGTACTGACCAGGATCTATGCTGCCAAGCTTTGAATCCTGGCAAGTTCACTGCTGGAAAGGTATGACTGCAATAAAATGAATTTTTATTTGAGAACAAACAAAATTTTTGAGTTAAAATCACAAACCAAGTGTAGCAAATTATTGTTTTCTAGTTACAAACTCATCAGAAAAGGAGACTAGAATACAAATGCTCATAGGCTCTTCCTTATTGCAGTGCTGTACAGCCATTCTAAAATAATTTTAACATAGGGTTACACAGCCTTTTTATCTCTATTGATCAGTTTTAAATCAGCTGAAAGAGACATATGTAAGAGGAAAGTTTAAATAAAACGTATTTTTGATGTACCTAGTTTCAAAGTAACACTTGAACTGACTGGTCCTCAAATAAGATTTTTTGTAACCTGTATTCACACAGGAACAAAAAAATTGAGGCTCAAGAGGTCCTTTCCTCTTTGGCTCAGCATGTTTATAAATTTCCTGAGCTTGCCTTTGGACACCTCACTATTGAATTTGACAAATGTATCCTACAGTAAAAGCCTGCTCCTGACATTGGCAAGAAGTGGAGTTCCCTACAGGCTCATGTCCCTGACAGGCTGAAGAAAGCACTAACAGATGTATTTTACCAGTGGCCTGCCTTGCATTTACCTTTTAGTTTTTTCTTCCAATTCCAGTTATTAACATTATAATAAGGTACTGATTGGTTGCATTTGGGCATTTCCATGTAAGGCAATTTTGTCCCCTCTTGTGGGGGCCTGAGGGTCTCGAAGCCCCACTCCTACTCTCTGATTGGGAGAGGGCCAAGGATCCGGATTGGGCCAGAGCCCCTGTGTACACCAGAGGAGGAAACATGAAGTCTGCACAATTGGGCTTCACCATAAGGGTGTGTCTGTGCTGCAATTAGAGACTTGCAGCTGGTCTGTGCCAGTTGACTTGGGCGAAGGGACCATTTAATTGTGGTGTAGACATTTGAGCTCAGGCTGCAGCCTGAACTCTGGGATCCTACCTGGCAGAATCCTAGGGCCCAAATGTGTACACTGCAATTAAACAGCCCCTTAGCCTGAGCGCAAGTCAGCTGGCACAGGCCCATCACAGGTTTTTAATTGCAGTGTAGACATACCCTATGTGGCTTCATTCAGGCCTGGTGAAGTGGACCTGCATGGTTCTGCAGGTTTTAGAGATGTGGGGCTAGTTTGGAAGAGGGCTCTAGCCAAGGCACAGCATCCAAAGTGGCATATCTTATGGCCACCCACTGGAATTATTGTTGATGCTGACTGTGTTCTTGTTTCATGTTTTAAAATTTCCTAGCAAGAGCAGAGGCAAAGGCTGAGAAGCATTGCTAGCATGACATCACATGGAATACCCCATTCCTCTGTGTATGTCCTAAGATCCAGAGGATTTTCCTGAAGATCTCAGGAGGTTTGCAGGGTTGAAGAGCCATGTTCCAGCCCACTCAATGAGGAGGCAAATAGTAGTCCTCAACTTCACGATACTTTGAAAACTCTGGAATTGAAATCTTGAAGCATTTTCTAAGTGTATTTTGCTCTCCCATAGATATTTTGCCAGAGAGCATGGTCCTGTCTCTTGCTTTTTAATTATCTTCTTATAAGTAACTACCTGTAAATTTGTATTTGTATTTAGATAAGGATGTTTATTGAAGCTAAGATATTAGGACCATATTTCTGTGATATTTCAGGATTCTTACTATTGCCCCATTTTTCTGAAACACAATCCATCACCCATTTGTATCTAAATAACAATGAAGACACATGAAAATGTACTTCATTTATATTCACTAAGACAGAAGTGTTGGTAGTGCTAATATATCTGAGCATTATTATATTATTATGGGCAAAGTGGTGGATATTGTACATCACACAGAAGATATATAAACAGCACAGAATGCAAGAATTGCAGAAGCACAAGGCATTGCATGAAAAATTAAAACTAGCACATCAGAAATACTTTATCAGATTCTACATAGAAAAAAATGTAGATAATTAAGTTACCAATTCACATCAACATCCATATGCTGTTTAAGTTAGGCATCAAGTACATACAGAATTGATCTGGCACAGCATGTTGTGTTTAGGAGCATCTGGTAGATGTGGATAAAAAACGCTATAGGATTTACCAAATAAATTACATGCAATAATAATCACTTACATCTGATGCCAGTCAGTTACTCTGCCAATTTTAATGTACATCTTTCTTTGTATCGAAGGAGGCTTCTGAGGTATTCTGTATAATCTTAATGGGCCAAATTCATCAAAGATTCTGGAATTTATAACAACCTACGTGTATTTCATTTTTGTGGGCCACCTGATTTTACAGGGGTTAGTAAAGTAATTTTAAAAATCAAATAAAATTTGCTCAGAATTTAACAGTTCTTCAAGATCAACCAGTGTCCTTTTTGCTTCATACACTATCACCTGCCATAAAGACTTGAATCTAAATGCAGGGTCAAATTATGCCTTTGAATGTGCTTTCACAACTACTA
The DNA here is from genome assembly GCA_007922155.1 of Mesoclemmys tuberculata. Lineage (NCBI taxonomy): Eukaryota > Metazoa > Chordata > Testudines > Chelidae > Mesoclemmys > Mesoclemmys tuberculata. Next base: position 22,754,955 of record ML675649.1, on the reverse strand, counting down.
CATATGGCTAATAATGTGGAAAACAGAATACAGATAATATTAGTGACTAGACATTATAGGTCATATTCTCAACTGGTGAAAATCAACATAGCTCTACTCATTTCAGCTGAGCTACACCAGTTTGCACCTGCTGAGAATCTGGTCCAATGGATATATTAGAAATGGATAGAAAGAGAGACAAGTTAGGTAAACAGAGCTTGCTTTTCCAAAGCTAAGCTAGATCTGAAGTGATAAGTGTGTGGTTTGGGGGACTATGACTTTTAAGGGCTGAGATTCCCAGCTGAAGCACTGAAGGTATGACTACAGCACCAATGAAGATGTAACGGTAGTGTGGGTAGGCATAATCCTGTTAGCATGAATCTAGCTAGGGTAGGTAAGCATAGCAGTGAAGATGTGGTGGCATGGGCTTCAGATGGGCTAGCTGCCCCAGTACAAGCCCACTGGCAACCCTGGATATGTATTCAGATTGCTGGCTTGCACCACTGTCTGTGCTACTGTGACTTCACTACTGTCATTGCCCATGACTAGATTAAAACCAGTACTGGTATTCCTACTCACACTACAATTGCACCTTCATTTGCAGTGCACATGTACCTTATGTGATCACTGAAGATCACAAAGAGTAGTGGAAATTGCTTTAAATAGTAAACTAGGCATATGCGTGTGGTATGACTCAGAAGACACATGAGCAGCAGATAAGAGAAGTAACAAGGTGCCAATTTTAAGCACTCACTTTTCTGGCCACTATCAGAGTTTGAGATAGGTCCTGTATGGTGCGGAGCACCCTCAGCTTCTAATGTCTTCTAACCTGACACCAATGCCCATGGCTGGAAAGACACAGCAGTCTCTGGCTCTACTTTTCCCAGCATGTTCATCTTTTTTAAGCTTTCCTTACCAATATTATTTTATTTAATTTTTTACTCTCAAAATGACTCCAAAGAACAATTCCATATTGTAGTTTTGATTCAGTTTGTTCAGAATGCAGTGGTACAACAGCACACCGATTTAAATGATCAGAATCCCATTGGGCTGATCCTGCAAGGTGCTGCATCATGATGGCTTCAATCCAGCAAAGCACTTCAACGTGCATTTAACTTTAAACACATGAGCAGATTCGTGGATTCACAGATTGTAAGGCCAGAAGGGACCATTTGCTCATCTAATCTGATCTTGTGTCTTTCACAGGCCATAGAATTTCACTCAGTTACCCCTGCATTGAGCTCAAAAACTTGAGTTTGACTAAAGCATATCTTGAAGAAAGGCATCCAGTCTTGATTTGAAGACGTCAAGAGATGGAGAATCTACCAATTCCCTTGGTAGTTTGTTTCAACAGCTAAGTTTCCCACTGTTAAAAATGTGGGCCTTATTTCTGTTTTAAATTTGCCTGGTTTTAACTTCCAACCATTGGTTCTTGTTATGGGTAGTCTCATTGAAGTCAGTAGGGATGACTTATATGCTTAAAATTAATCAAATGCTTAAGAGCCTTGCTGGATCAGGGCCCAATTGCTCAGCGTCAAGCCCTTTATCCCAGCCCTACTCTTTACATTGGCTAGAAAATGATGGGTTGACTGTTAAAAAGCACCAGTGCCAATTTAAGCCCTTAACAGAGTTGGCCTTGGTTACCTTTGATACTGTCTTGCTAAGCATTTTACTGATGGATATCTGAGTTCACACATCACAAGCTGATCAGGTTTCCATCTTCACATCTGAAGTTATCAGACAACTGCATTGTTGCTGTGATGGATCCTATGATGTGTAACTCACTCTCCCTTGAACTTTCTCATTTCATTCTTTGTCACTTTTAGAAAAACACCTTAAAGCATTTCCCCTTCTCGATTGTTTTATAGCAGCCTTTATTTGCAATATATCTATTTCTTTCATCGTTAAACTTTTGAACACCATATTTATTTTTGTTTTTAATGGGTAGTATTTTAATATTTTTTTATAAATTCATATTCTGATGTACAGTGTCTAAAATGCAGTGTGTGGGAAGGGGTTGCTATAGAAACACAATTATTAATTACAGCATAATTAAAGAACTATGTAATCAGACAATCTTGTTAAATCTGGCTACTGCAATTATTAATTATGGTGTATTTAGGAACCCTGATTATTTCAGTAATCTGCCTGGAGCAATACCAAACCACAGTGAATTATTTGATGGTGAAACAGATGAAATGTATACAAAAGAAACTTCTTAAAGATCATTCAAAAAGAAATCTTGGCATTGTAATATTAACACACTCATTCATGTGCTGTGAAACCAGATCTGACAATTTCAATTACTTAATTCTCTTTCAATGCTGGGGGTGTGTGTGTGTGGGGGGGGAGAGGGTTCCCTTGTATTCTGCAGTTGGTAGAGATAAAAATATTTGGTTGAAGTTTAATTTTTTGGGTTATCCCTCATTTGTGGGCTTGTGGCATTTCCCCGTTTTGTTTATTTTTGAGACTGAAGCATGCGTTTTTCTGGTATGACTGTGTGGAATTCTGTCTCATTTTTGTGACATGTACATTTTTAAAAAAAATTTTCCTACTTTGGTTCATTTTGTTTTTAGTCAGATTTTATGTTTCCTGGATTGTTTGTGGAGTATGTGTTTCATTTGTTTAGGCTTCATCTCTTTTTGTACATGAGCTTAGCTCTTCCCCATGTGATGCTTTGTTTTCCCTCTTTATTTTCATGGGTTTTTTATTGATGATTTTATTTACATTTTATTTCAGAGATGTAGGCATACCTTTTAAGAAGGTTTACGACCACTCTTACTTCCTTTTTTAATACTAAAGCACTTTTAATATGCTTTTTAAAATTTTTTTCTTTAGTCAAATAACATAACTTCAAGTGAATGTAAGGCAATTCACTTATTGTGACCTGTATCATATCTATTCATGATATTCCTCTCTGTGGTCAGAAATATGGCATTGAGTAGAAATTTGGTTCTTCTCTGAGAAGTTGCAATTTTGTTTTATAACGAGCGAAGAAAGGACACCTTCGTGACTTCTAGCACTAAATCTGAGGTTTTTAGTTAAAAGTAATTTGAAATCTAGAAAAACTGTTTCTGCCACTTCTGATGTATTGCCTAAGTACCTGTTCAGCCAGGTGCCTAAGTGTGTGCCTATCTTTAAGCGCACAAATCATCCCATTGACTTCAGTGTGTTGATTCATGTGATTAAAGTTAGGCATATGCTTAAGTACCTGGCTGAATCAGGGCCTGTGTAATGAAAGGTTTTCATCCTACTGATTCCATAAAACTGTATGTATTTGTGGGGAATCTAGATGTTTTTGTAATCCATTTTACCATAAAATCTGTCTTTATCTTAGTTGTTCTCACTCTCAAAGTAATCAGATCTCCAGTAACAATTTTGCATCAAGTACATCCCTGTCTCAGAACAAAAATGATCATCACCTCAGACTGAAACACTCAGAAATGTCATCTGCGGAGTCCAAAGCCTCTACCAAATAGGAACCTTCCTTTTTTAATGTAAACGCACTTTTCCCAAAATGAATTTCCCTTATCCCTGTCAACAGCAGAGTCTGACTTAAACAGCTGTCTTAATCTGCATGTTTTCTCCCTGATAATGAAGTCCTAATCGCTCATTCAACAATTGTCTGTGTCACAGATACGTAAAGTAGACGTGCAATCCTACCCCAAGCTTTCTTCTTTAAAGTCTGGGTAGTGAAGCTCATGCTTCTCAAGAAAACACTTCGAAATGGTTGCTAGGTGGCAGATCTCTACTTTGCAAAACATTTGGCATTTGTATTACTATTGCACGTTGTGGAATAGATTGGCTGTAGGCTCAAGTCTCTATCTCAAAGCTTTTTTTTATCATTGTTTTTAAGTTAAAATCTGTAGCAAAATCAAATTCATATCTTACAGGTAATGAAAGCACAGTGCCTTCTAAGCCAGGTGCAAGGAAATCTGGGTTAAGTATAACAAAGCATTTGTTGGCTTCAGCTACTTCAGCTGTTTCCTTAAATTCAGTTTCAGACAAAAATAACTTGAATATTTCAAAACTAATTTGAGTTGCAGAAGACCTGACGGCCCAGGCCAAAATTAACAGCAATTGACAGCAGTCCTGAACCAAACACTGAAGATCTGGATTCAAACTTCCTCATAATTCAAGAAATTTCTGCTCTGGTGTTCCAGTTCAGGTCCATTATACCAAAGTAAAAATTGAACTATGAAGTTCAGATCTGGATCTGAACTTCCATAAGTCTGACAGGATACCAAATCAATGTTCCTGTTTGGGGTTTCTGTACCCTAACTATATTCTGAATGACCTTTTAGCATATGTGCCCTGATGTGAACAATACATATTCTAAAACCTGCTTATGTTAAGTATTCTGACATATCTTTTATTTTTTTTCTTATTTTTTCATTAACTTTAAATTTCGGTTAAAATGAAACAGATTTTAAGTGTTTGGTGTCTAGAAGGAAAAGGTGGAGTTCAAGTACCTAAATGCTACGAAGACAATTGCAATATGAATACTTAAGATAGAGAGAAGTCCTCAGCTATACATGCCTTTCTAATAGCATGAACAGCTTATTAGTCAGCTTTAGTAATGTGTTTTCTGTACAGTATATTTCTTTCATGTTACCTATGCTTTGTTTTTTTTAGTTAGTGATAAATGATAATTTATAACACTTTGATCAAATCTTATTGAAGAGTCTCTCCTCCCAGTGCATCTGATTGATGCACACTCAGGCCTGATCTACGCTTACCATGAAATTCGGCGGCAGTCGATGGGAATTATGCAAGCTATGCAGATACAGCGGAACTCTTGAGAAAGGATGTAAACCCGAGGAGGCACTACACTCCCAGAAGTCCATGCAGTAAGACAACTAAAAAGGAGAGGAAGTGGCCAGTGCACGGTGAGATGCACTCACTGTGGAAGTGGGAGGCAACACAAACAGCTAAAGGAGACATGCCCTGCACAAGAATAGCATTGCACGGAATATGGCAAGCTCAACCATTTTAGCAGTGTATGCAAGAGCAGAGGAAGGTCTCAGAAAGATTCATTCAGACTTGTACAAGAGGGGGATGGCACATTAGACACCGGTAATAACATCATGACTCTTTCCATGAGTCCATAGATGATGGAGACAATTTTGAAAGCATATAGGGATGTTTTTCAGAGATAACGGGATCTTGAAGGAAATCTGTGACTTGAAGTAGACCTGACAGTGGAACCTGTGTTCTTACCAGAAAGGAAAATTCCAGTGGCACTAAATAATCCAGTACTTAATGAGCTCAGAAGTCAGCAGAGCAACATAGTGGTGGCAAAGAAGCCGTAAGGCAAATTACACATCTGTATAGAGATAAAGCCACTGAAGTAAGCATTGAAAAAATGTCACTATATCTACTGGCCACAACTGATGACATCTTGCCTGAACCTTCCAAAGCCAAAATCTTTATGGTCTGTGATGTGAGGAATGAGACAATTTTTGCAACGCTATTTGGTCACAAGAGATGGCTGTGCATGCCAATGGGCATAGGCCAGCACCAGAGGTGTTCCACAGGAGACTCACCCAAGCATTGGAAAGACTCCCTGGGGTGAAAACTGCAGATGGTATTCTCATTGTAGGTGAAGCAAGCAATGATACAGAAGCTGAACGAGATCATGACAAAAAACTACAAGCTTTTCTATAGTGAAGCAGGGACAAGAACATAAAACTCAACCCAGCAAAAATGTGACTCAGATAAGGTGACATTGGATATCTGCTCACAGCTGAGGGACTAAATGGATTCCAAAAAGATCAAGTAGTCAGAGGCATGCCAGCTCCTGTGGATGTGAAAGAGGTACAGTGCCTCATAGGAATGATAATTTTCCTGTCCACACCTGGCTGTAGTAGCAGAACCTGTATGTCTGTTCATAAGGCAGAATGTTGAGTGGGACTGGGCAGTTCCCTGACAGCAAGCGTCTGACACATTGAAACTGATAGTGGATGCCTCTCTCCTGAAGTACTATCAGCCAGGGGAGACACTGACACTCCAGTGTGATGCACCGGAGAAAGGAGTGCGTGTAGCTCTGTCGCAGGAGCAGCCTGTTGCTTATGCCAGCAAAGCCATGTCACAGCCTGAAAGGGATACGCCCAAATACAAAATGAGCTTTGGAGTTTGGTATTTGGCATGGAATGATTCCATCAGAACATCTGTGGTCACCCACTAATAGTGTAATCAGACCACAAACCTCTACAGACAATCTTGGCAAAGTTCCTCCTTAGTGCTCCAAAGAGATTGCAATATGTTGTTGTGACTGCAGTGCTACTAGGTCGAGATCAGATACTGTTCAGGGCGATTACTAGTGTTAGCTGCCAGGGCATATAGATCTAGCATCAGCGAGTTGGGGGAAAGGGATCAGGACACTGACGCTGTTAACATGCTGCTCTCTCTCTGTTTCAACAGCAGCAAAGGTGATAGAAATCAAAGAGGCTACAGAAAAAGGACATCCAACTATGGGCAATCAAGAGAAATAGTTGCTAGACTCTCAGGTGCCAGCCATGGGTTTTTAATTGCCCTGTAGACATACCCTGAGATAAGTAATAGGGAGACAGAGATAGCACACTGGCTGTGGTCACCTGTTGAGAACACCAGACTATCCTAAAGACTCAGCTATGTGTAGCAATTTGTTGCCAAAGAGACACATGGTAACGATCTGGGTATCAATTACTTGTTTTTAAAGTTTATATTGAAATGTTTGTAAAATAGGAAATATGTATATGATCAGTGGCACTAGAGTTAGAGGGCCCCTGAAGGGACTATTACTGATGGGACCCCAGAGAAACAGAGAAGTCCAGAAAGTTAAGCTGGAAGCAACTCGGCTACACTGAGCTGTCCAAAGGGATTAATAAAGTTCCACTTGTCATGGCACATAGGAGAGGAGTCTTTTACAGACATTGAGGAACATGTGAAGCAAGAGTCTTGATTTTTTTCCCAATACCCAGTCTTTTTCTTTTATTTCCCTTGAAATTACATTATGTACCAAAGCGATATAAAAGTTGCAAAATCTTTACAGCCACAATTTTTCAAGCTTATGTAATTCATAAGAATTAACTGCCAATAGACCTTGTGTGTATTTCCTATTTTCTTACCAAAATGTTCTACCCTTTTCCCAGATTTGTTCTAACCTTTGTTTGGCATGCAGCAAAAGAATCTGAGCTGGCCAACTCAGTCAACTTCCAAGTTTTGCTGGGAGAAAGTGTTTACGAAAGCTTTGGCCAACTTCAGCATTGCCTGTGGCCACCCCCAGAAAACTCTAAACATGCACAGGAAGATGCAACTTGAAATGGTAGCGCTGTCCAGCAATTTTGCTATACAATCCTGGCTTTTGTGATTTGTGTTTTAAATACTACATTAAGCATTTTTAATAGGCCTGGTGTTAAGAGTATTTTCGTGTTTGTTTCTCTCATGGAAAATGCCAGATTGTCATTGCTGGGGACAGCAGTCTCCTGTTTATGCACACAGCTGGTACTAAAGGCAGTGATTCTTAGTCTGTCTCAATCCTGAGCATGGGAGAAATTGCCTTTCAGGGTGAGATGGTATTTTATTGGCAATGCACATTCAATCTATGGCCTCTTGGAATGTATAGGCACGGCAGAGCTGTAAGCTAGTGCCAGTTACAGTGATGGTGGTTTATGCGATGTAGTTATCTACTGGGAACCAGGCTAGGTCTTCCAACCTCATCTCACACTGCTGAAGAGCCAGCAGCTAGTAATAACTTTTTGCTACCCCCACTTTTATCCACTTTTGGCTGGATTGAAATTGTTTAATAAGGAAACAAAGTATCCTACTGAGGTGTAGGGGGCCACTGAAACCCAACTCCCTTCAAACCATCCGTTTACACATGTACAAGTAACTTTTGAGCTCGGTGCAGGATGATTTAAATTGGTTGGTGGTGTGTCAGTGTGTGATTTTGTCTTTCAGATTTGTTCCCTAATTCTGCAAGCTCTTACACAAACCTTTAACTTTATGGATGGCAGTAGCGAATTCAAAGAGCGTACTCATGATGAAAGTACTTGTGCATAAAAGGGTCAGGGCCTCAGTTTGCAATTCCTTATTTTTCAGATTTAAATGAATCCCTGCAAATGCAACTGAAATGAGTTTTGCTAGGTTTCAGTACCCCACATTGTGTATACAAAACTCAGAAACCTTCTAAAGGGTTAGTGGGGTGCTAACTGAGGCTCTATTCCTGCCTAAACACAGGGAAGGTCTACACCTAAATGCTGCAGATTTGGCACCCAGTACAGCTGTGCTACACTCTGCCACTTCTAGAGCTTCTCTGTTGGGTGTATTTAATCTACCTCCAGGAGAAGTGGTGGCTGTGTTGAGGGGAGAGGCCATCCTGTTGAACCAGCACAGGCTACAGTGCAATGGAGGTGGTGTAACTGTGTCACTCGAGCAGGGGCTGTGGATTTTTCACACCCCTGAGCAAGGCAGTTACACCAAGGCCAGTTTCTAGTGCAGACAGGTGCGTGCTGCAGGCGCTCTGAGTTTTCCCAGCTAGGTGGCCTAGGAAGCAGCGCGGCCCTCCCCAGGTAAGTGCAGTCCTGCAGTTCACCTGCTCTGTGTCCTGGCCCCGCGCTATGCCTAGGGCCGCCTCGGGCCAACCTCAACGTGACAACTACGAGCGGCGCCGGCCCGACTCTGAGCCCGCCCGGCTCCAAGCTTGTCCCGAACGCGCGGGGCACGGGGCGCGGGGCGCCTGGGGCCGGGCCCTGGGCTAGCCGGCGGGCGGTAGCGGCGCGGGCCGTGCTCGGGGCTGAGGTGCTGCGGGGACTTGGCGGCCGGGGGAAGGCGGCCGGGGGCGGCGCGAGCGGTGGGCTTCGCCGGCTGTCCGCAGGGCGGCCGCCTCCCTCCCTCCTGCCGGCTCGGCGGGGCGGGGCGGGGCCCGCTCAGGTCGACGGCTGCGCCCCCCGGAGCGCGGCACGGGCTGGGCGGAACGCGCTGCCCCTGCCGCGCCCGCTGGCGGCGATGCGGTGAGGGCCGGGCCGGGCCGGGCGCCGCGCCTTGCAAAGTTCCCTGGCCGCCGCGGGCTCGGTGCGGGCTCGGCGCTCGCCGGCCGTGGGGCGGGTTGGCCTTTCTCCCACCGCCGGGGGCAGGGAGTGGCATTGCGAGACCATTCCTCCCGGGGGGGCCGTGCGGGATGCCAGAGCTGCGCTCACTGCTCTTTCCTCTCGGCCAAGGGAGAGCCTGCGCGGACTGAGCCGGGCGGGGCTGGTCGCGTCCCCCTCGCCGTGGCGGTGACCCCGAGGAGCGGGCTATGGACGGGGAGAGCGAAGTGGATTTTTCGAACAACAACGTGACGCCGTGGTGGAGGAGGAGATCAACCCTCCAGCGACACCCCAAGAGCAAACCTAGATCCCAGTCTTACCAGAGCCCCAATGGGGTTCTCCGCACGGATCTCCCGGTGGAAGACAGGGCTGCCTTCACTGTGACTCAGCCTGCTGAAACAATCATGACTTCTCCAGACAACAGATTAGCCCAAAGGGGCGCCTCCTGTCTGAAGTCCAACATGGGAGCTGTGCCAAATGGAAAAATAGAGACTCGAGAGTATAAAGCTGTATCCCCCCGACTTTCTTCTGACCAGGTCCTGAAATTGGTTTCAGAGAACTTGGTAAGTTTTAAAGATGCTGGTACAGTATCCTCACCAGACGACAAACTGATTCATCCAGGGAGGATTTCCAATCAATCAGCATTTGTCCCAGAACATGAACGGGATGCTTTTACCTTAACTCCTGGGTCTTTATCTGGAAATATGCCTTCCCTGAATAACAACACAATGGCTATTTTGCAGTTACAATGCAACCAGCTTTCTAAAAAGACAGAAAAGGAATCTGTGGGGCACTCATTGGTTTCCCAGACTGTTCCCCCACAGCAAAACTTAACCCTCCAGAGACTGTCATCTAATCAGAACCAGCTCACAGAAAAACCATCAATAGTTCTGAGTACAAATAGTCCTGCTGCACTCAAAGTGGGGAAACAACAGATCATTCCTAGGAGTCTAGCTTCTGAGATAAAAGTGTCAAACAAAATCAGCAACCAAAATGTGGAGCCAAATAAAAGGATCCTCAAGGTGCGTAGCATGATGGAGACACTTAATATGCCTTTGGTAACAGATGGTGATGAAGAGGCAGAAGGTGACCTGGATAGCCCAGGGGCACTGAGAAGAGGATTGAGGTCTACTTCCTATCGAAGAGCAGTAGTGAGTGGCGTTGACTTTGACAGTTCTACAAATTTTAAGAAAAAAAATAGAATGTCTCAGCCAATACTCAAAGCAGTTGTAGAGGACAAGGAGAAATTTTCTAGCTTAGGAAGAATAAAGGTGAGTAAACTGGTAGATGAAACTTACACTTTCTTTTGAATGGTGCTGGCCTCTTCAAAGGTAGTGATTTGTACTCTAAACATTTTGCATTAATGCCTTTATTTTTCTGAGTTCATTCTTTACTATTAGAAACTTCTCTGTGGTCATTGAGAAGTATAACAGCACTTTTAAAGGGACACCATTAATTTGAAACCTAGCCAGTTTAAAAATGAGTTAAAGGTAGTTTCATATTCTTTATCTGTCACTGAATCCCCCTACCAATTTAGAGGTTTTTTTTTTGCGTTCACGTTTAAAAATGCTTCTCACACCCTTATATATGTTTGAATGGGGGGACAATGAAATTGACTTCACAAAGTACTGCCAAATAAAGTGGTAAAAAAATTAGTCCAAGTATGCCCTCCCCACGCTTTCAATTATAGTAACTTTACCTGTTACTGGTAACAGCATGTTTTAAAAAACTTCAGGTAGAAGTGAGCTTTTTGAATTGACAGCGTCCTTTCAAAGTAAAAGCCTAATGCCTGTTCTAAAAACAGAATGATTTCAGTCCTCAAATTTAATGTTTTTGAGTAATAGTCTTATTACCTTTTCTCTGGCTAACATTAATTGTGTTATAATTACGTAACAAAGGCTTGCTTAAAAAAACAAACAAACCCCTGTAAAAAACCTTTTATTGCTTGAAAATGTTATCTGTCTTTTTGTTGTATTTCATTTGCATTCTATCCTTCGAGTGTTGTGAAGCTTTTAATAAATTGGTAGATTAAAAATCTCTGCAGGGTGATTTGGAATTGTGTGGTAAAGCACTTCAGGCATAGCATAATAGCCGTAACTAGTAGAATAATTATCAAGTGCATGACAGTTCTCAGGCAAACTAAATATTTAAGGGATGGGGGTTGGGAGCTTTCACAGAAATTACACAATCAAGAAGTTTCAGTAGGTCAGATTGTGGGCCGTATCATTCCATTAGTTTTTTCTGCAGCTCTCCCCTAATGAAAACACTAAGGAGTTCAGCTTAAAATAGGATGACATGTTGCCCTCCGTCTTTATAGGGAGATGACTTTTTGGTTGTTGCTAGTGCTCTCTTTGTTTTGGGATCAATTAAACCAGTAGTATTTGAAGCACATAAATGTCTAAAATGTAGTTCACCAATAAGTCTGATTTTGAGGATTTGTTATGGTCTCAGAAATTAGCTTAAATGGTGCTTTGTGAATTTTTTTGTAATGTGAAAAGAAGGAAAGCTAGTCACTCTAAGAAGAACAATATATACTTATAGGTTAGCTCAGCGCCAATTAAATGAAATGCAAGTTTATTGAACTCTTGTAAAGCTATTTTATTAAATGATTTTAATGGCTTTTTATTTAGTTTGTAGGAAAAATGCAATGTGATGAATGATTAAGCAATAGGAAGAAAGTCCATAACAACTTTAATTTGACATCTTTAGTGAAACAACGGTTGTGTGACTAATTTGCTTATTATAACTTTATAAACTTATAAAGGCAGAAGTTTATTAACTAGGAATAATTCACTCAGTGCCTTAGATATTAAATAAAATAGCATAATCTTTGTTGCAGTCAATGGCTCTGTATTCTTATTTTCGTGTTTCTTTTCTTTTAAAAAAAATCTTAGAAGAAAGCGTTGAAAGGACAAGGAACATTTGATGGGGAAGGTAAGCACTAAATTTTATAGAGACATTGAAATAATAAAAACCAGTATGTTCTGAGGGAAAACCCAAGCTTTTAAATGTCCAAATAAATAAAATAAAAGAAATGGACTTCAAGAGAAGGGTTTTATAAAATTCTATAGTACTTTAACATCTTAGTTGACTGAAATCTAAAATGTTGAATTATCAGCTATAAATACTTTTTCTAATAACATGACTGCCATTGAATTTTGTTTGTAGAATGGTTTAAAGAAACAGACAGTCAGGTAAACAAATACCTTACACTTGAATATAAAAAAGATCTATTGTTTAATCTTCAGTTCTTATAACAACACCGTGGGATTTGCATAAATGAGGCCCATTCCTGCAAGCTGATTTCAGACCCTTTACATAGCCCTTTGACTTCATTGTGGTCTGTGTGAGTGTAAGGATTAACCTGTGTGGATCAGGTTGCAGAATCAGAGGCCAAAGTGTCATTCTCTGGATTTTAGGTATAACCCAGCACTCACCTTTGCTTATGGGAATTATCCCTTCAGTCTAACATAATCACTTATTTCTCTTGTTGCCTTTCTGACCTGTAAGCTTGTAGTCTAGAGTGCTCTGCTCTTGGCATACAGCATGTTCACTAGACGCGCTACAGTGGCTCAGCTGCATCAATGTAGTACATCTAGTGTAGACCTGCCCTTTGTCTCCGCTCTTCCCTTCTCCTTTCACCCTGATTTTTTGATGAATTGTCTGCGTCCTTCCTCTCTATTTTACAACCAGACATTAGTCTATATTCTTGTAATCTCCTCCTGATTATGGTCATCAGCATTCTCTCTGCTTGCCCATCTTTCATCTTCCCCACCTAGTTGCCATGATCATCTTCCTTTCCCAGTGCTTTTTCTCCTCTTTTTTTCTTAGTTTGTTTCCCAGTTCTCATGCATTCAGTTTAAGCAACTCTTCTTTGCTTTTGAAGCACGCCACAAATATACCCTGCCTTCGTCTTCTACAAAACCTTACCCTCACCTTTTCCTACACTTCTTCCTGATTCTGTGCTTAAAGTTCTCTTCTGACTGCGCCTTCTGTCTCCTTTGATCGCTCCTTATTCTTTACTCCCTATAATGCCACTCAGGGGTCAGTTATTGTATGCCAAGCTTCCATCCTCAAGAAGTTTATAAAAATCTCACATGTTCTTTGGCATGTGCTGTCTGTAATGGTCCTGGCCCACTCTGTGTTCTTATTGTAATTGTTTGGATTGTAAACTCTTCGGGCAAGGTCTTGGTTTTTTGGCAGAGTTCCCCTGTTACACAGCACCATCTGCAGTTACAGTATTACGTATTTATGATTATATGATGTGTGTACACACTTTGTAATCTCTTGCCCTTATGTACAAACCTTCAGCAGAAGCGCTTGTCATCACAGCAGCTAAAGCAAATCTGACCAAACAGTTTGACAAAAGAACTTAACAGACGCTTAAAGATTCACCGAGGCGTTCACTTTCACTTTCCTCCCTATAAATAATAGGTTGTCCAAAACACCTGACCCATCTTTAAAGTTTGATGTCAACCCTTCTCCTATAAAACGTTTCTTCTCTTTGTAGCTTAGTTCCTGTATTTGAGTTCCCCCTTTTCCCATGCGTTTGTTCCTAAAATATGGCAAAAGAGTGTGAGCACTGGCAAAAGCTGGTCTCCATGTTAGTGCTCCTTCCCCATGTGGTTTTGTTGCATTAATACTGGTGGCATTGAAGCACATAGAAGAGAAATCTGAGTGGATGGAAGTGTGCAGGCCCCACATTTAGCAAGTCTAGGAAGCAGCTGTTTGGGTGCGCACCACAGGTTCTGTCTTGGTCAGTCTTGATGTTAAAGTTCTGAAGTCAAAATTTGGGTTTATTTTCCCCCCTTTCCCCAATGAAATATAAAGATAATTTTTTAAGGATAACAGTGTAAAAAAATTGCCATGGGTAATAGGTTTGTAATACCTTTTACTAATGCATTAGATAAACAGATACCTGGATATTGACCTTACTGTACTAATACGTCTTTAAAAAAATCTTTAGCTAGTTATGACATAGCTTTATTCTCCCCAGTTTGTTGTGCAGTTTTTCTGGTTTTCCTCAACAAAGGACACATCTGTTCTTTAATTCAGCCAATAGGCATCTTTTTTGATAGTGGTACTGTGATCCATTGTTGTTGTGTCATTGTCCATCCTAAGTAAGACACTATCTTTGTCTTTGTTCACATGATTTGTGCGTGGCATCTACAATTTGCTTTATTTCATTGTGTAAATGCTACTTACAATTCCTTTGAAAACAAATGGCATAACTTCCTGACAATTAATGGCATTTTTTTTTATTGTAGAAAATGCAGTATTGTATCAGAACTACAAAGAAAAAGCTCTAGACATAGATTCTGATGAAGATTCTGAGCCCAAAGAACAAAAATCAGATGAAAGGATAATTATTCAGTATAAGCCCCTGAGATCAACATGGAGTCAGCTGTCAGTGGTGAGTATTTAATTGTTAGATAGCCAGTAAAAGTATAGTATACAAGAATGTATACAAGCAAATTTTATCTGCTAGTGGCATTTTTTGATTGAAGTTTGACTTCCAGCCCCTTCTCAAATGTAAATTCTTTTTTGGACATTTTGTTAATATTCAGAGCTGTAATTGCCCAAATGTTACAAATATGGGGCCAAATCCTTAAATCCTAACTCTGCATTACTCACATTTTACACACACAAATCCCCATACTCTTCGAGATGATTTAATAAGGTCTACTGGAAACATCCATTTATGGAAAAAGACAAAAGTAAGTATCCTTGTATGAAGATAAATTAAGAATCTAAATAACAAAAATAGGATAAGGCAAAATTAAATAAAGTGCATGACATGGGAATGTGAGTATGAGCTGAGGATTTAGTCATTTCAATGTCCTTCTACTAGAAATTGTGGCCTATGCTTGTGGAAGAGCACTAGGTACCAATGGAAATGATTGCTCTAGAATAACCTTGACTGGATATTTTTTTTGTGTATATTGTCAATCAGAATAAATAGGGAGGTAAGCTGGGTTGGTAATATCTTTTATTTAACCGACTTTTGTTAGTGAAAAAGAAAAAGAGCTTGTGTAGGCTCAAAAGCTTGTCTTTTTCACCAACAGAAATTGGTTGAATAAAAAATATTACCTCACCTACCTTGTCTTTCTAATATTCAGGGACCAACATGGCTATACCAACACTGAAATCAAAATAAAGGCTATTTTAAGGATAGTGTGTTGCAATTCAGCTTTACAGTCTTACAAATGACTTGCAAACTTACATAATTAAAAATAATGTAAATTAAAGGATGTGCTGAATGCCCACGATCCAAATAAGAACTTAGCCCGTTTGCCATCTTAAGGACCTGATCTTGCAAACATTTCCTATAGGGCACAATGATTACTGCTCAGGCCTTTTCCATACCAGATTTTAGCACCATCGTAACTCCCCTAGAATAGATAGAATTTACACTGGTGCAGCTTACCTAGTTTGAAGCATCACATTAAAAATTCCCACAGTTGCTGGACAAACTGGTCCAGATCCTCGTGGGGTGGACATGGCCCTTCCTTTAGATTAAACTGAGTTCTGTGTGTTTTGCATTTTTATTCTGTGCATGGGTGGGCTATGGACAATCTTGAGACCAGCACCACAAATTGTGACTGAACCCTTTTTCTTTTCTTTAACACAACTGTCTTGTTATAAGAGACAACCATGGGGGATGGAGGTTTACTCCTCTTGACCCTTATTTTCATAGAAAGTGACATCAGTGAGTGGAGAAGCTCACTTTAATCTGAGAGCTCTTGTGCTTTGTTTGGACATGGAGCTCCTGATTTTCAAACCTTGAAAAGGCCATGGTCATGTGTTTAATAGTTCATTAAATGCACACAATTGCAGATAGAATTTAACCAGATGTCCTCACATGCAAATACTTGCATATGTAATCTAGGTGCGTAACATCATGGTAACTGCACATGCAGATTAGTTTTCATACGCTTTTTGCATGTGGCCAGAGGCTTCTCAGATGTCAACAATAAAACTCTTAAGTTTCCAAGGAACTTTTCTTAAGAATAGAGGTTTGCCTGAATGTGTATCACTTTATAATCCCCTTCCCTGCTCCAAAGGGACTGCGTTTCAGTGGTACTGTTTGTATAGAGTATTTAATGCATCTTGTGGTGAATTTTTGCTCAATATTATCTATTTTGCTGCATTTCTTTGTTTCTACATATATATTTGGTGCATTTAAAAACCGTGACCAAAGAGTTCATGATTAATAATGAAATACGAAAGGGAGAAATATAGATGGTAAACCTGGGAATTCTAACCAGCAGCCAGAGGGATATAAAACATGAATATGAAACGGAGATTGCCAGATTAGTATCTCTAATGCACCTATGAATTTTGCATCTTCTACACACAGTTTGTCTGCTGCCTTTAGCAATGTTTACTTTTTTTTTTTAAACATATATTGATGATTAACTCTCCTCGCTGATGATTAACCCTCCTTGTTGATATTTTTTGGAGTCATGCAAGATGCAGAGCAAAAGCTTTTATTATATGCTGTTTATATTGCGGTAATACCGAGGAGCCCCAGTTATGGATCATGGCCTCATTGTGCTTGGTTCTATGTAGACACAGAACAAAGGAAGGTATCCGCCTCAAAGAGCTTACAATCGAAGTACATGTATAGGCATTTCTATGAATTTTCCTCATGCTTTTGTAGGAGATGGAAGAAACTCTGTGGAGGAGTATTGAAGAGTTTCCCTTTTATGATCCTGTCAAAATTAGGCTGAGTTTGCAGCGTGAGCAGTATTTGCTGTGTCTGTCAAAGCAATGAATGCATTTTTTTTAGCATTTTCTGACAGTGGCAAAAAAGGAAAGGCTCATGCTATTGCAGGAGCTCCTGTTTGCCTTCTTGTAAGAAGATGGTGAATTGGCTGGAGGAAAAGCTCTTGATTTCACTATCAACACATTTCTTAAGAAGCTGCTGGCTATTGGTAGAGGTCTGTTACTTATGTAAGAGTCTGGTTTTTGCTACTCTAAAGTGGATTAGTTAACAGAGGTAATCAGTGTCGTTTTCACTTTGTTTGGCAGATGGCTTCTTTTTTTGATTCCCCTCCAATTCCCAGGAGTAACTCCAAAATGTATACAGAGAAGGGACAGTTTCACTGATCTTTCCCTTTCTACCCACGTGTTTCTGGGCATAGCTAGAGGGTTACTACGTACAAGCGAAGTTGCATCAGTTAAACTAAAGGTATTGTTTTAAAATCAATTTAGTTAAACCAGTGCAAAAGGCCGCTTGGACACTCTTAAATGGATACAAATTTGTCTTAAAACAAATTTTAACATATTTAAGAATAGTTAAACTGAAATATGCCCCTTTAATTAAAATGTCTACACAAGGTTTTGGCACTGATTTAAATAATTTTAAAACTGTTTTTAAGTTAAACCAGTGCAATTTCTGTGCATATATAAGGGATGGGTATCCACCACCCTTCTTATTGCAGTCTTTCATTCAGCATACACAGTAGTTCTTTCTCAATAGTGACAGGAAACCAGCTAAGATCCAGCTATTTTAGTCAGTACCACAAGAATACTAGCAAACCCATGGAGATACCAATGTATGAGAACAAAGGCACCATAATGCTAAATTGATAATTCTTTGGAATTTTCCAATTTGTATGTCTGGTGAAAATAACAAAAATTATAACTTCCACAATTTTGCACCCAATTTAATCCTCTGAATGCTACTTTTTGTGGCTTTTGGATGATACCTGTGGAAAAGGAAAGTTTGTGTTCATTGCATTCTTAAGCTTTAGCAGAACATCTTTTTTATGTATGGAATCAAAAAGGATTTGCTTGGATGTAACATAAAGAGACCACATGTTAGCAGGTCAAATTGTGTGCTTAGGCAACTTGGACTGCTGGCTGTTCACACCCTGAAGCGTTAGCTATTAAGATTCAATAAAATCCTAATTAGGTTGTAAATTTCAGAAGAACTGATGTTGGCCCCTTTGCAGTTCTACGTACTGTAATAGGAGTAGTTCTACCCTTATATGCGTTAGTTATAATGGGTTAAAGTCTTCTTCATTGGTTTGTACTACGGACAGCTATATATATGCCTTTGTGATTATAAGAGCATCTTGTTTAAGCACTTAGAAGTGTGATTGGCTTATCACACTATTACATTGCCAATCGATGAAATTACCTTTCGGTATGGATCTATTTAAAACGCAGTCAGTGCAATAAAAGGTTTGTTTTCTTGGTCCTCCACCACCGGCACAGCAGACATTGTACCAGGATGTTTGCATACACTTCTTTACTTAAGTATGTGTGGGCAGTGAGGGGGTATAGTACAAGGCAGGAGAGAGAGGGTTTTAAAAACCAAACATAGTTCCTGTGAGATGACATACTGGGTCTCAAAGAGCCTATATTTTCAGTTCTGTAGCAAACCTAGATGGTGCAGTGATGTATTAAAGAACTAAATTTGAGATTGTTCAGTAAATCCTATCAAACTAGTAAGTTTCACAACATGTAACAAAGGCAGGAAAATGAAGTGTGTATGATAGATTATCTGAGCTATAAACATAGAAGAAGATGAAGAATAAAATAAACCTTGCTTTCTGAAAAGGTAAATTTAAACCAGAAGAACTTGGTTAAACCAGCTAGGCAGGCTAGGGCTGTGGACAGTGGACAGTCTTTTCATTAGAACAAACATGGAAGTGAAAGGTATTGCTTTGTTTACTTATGAGTTATAAGCAAAATCTTGCTGGATAGTACAAGTAGTGAATTTGGTGTTCTCATCTTCCTGCTGCACATACACATGTGAAAGTAACATTGAGCTTTGAAGATATTTTAAAGCTCTGAAATGTCATGGCATTGAAATCCTGGTTTTTGGTTCAAATTCCTCTTGAAGACCCACTTCTACCATGATGGCTATAACATATTATCTAACTAACAATGAAGTAGGTCAGTTTAAGAAAGAGCTTGGATGTTCTCTCTCTTCTCCCACCTCCTGCCCCAGATCTTCATTTGTTGTTTGCCATCTTAGATTCTGAGTTTTTTGTAGGTAGGACTGTCTTTCTTTTGGACAATGCCTACCATGTTGTAAGTGCTGTTATAAAAATAATAAAGAAATTTACAGTTCATGCAGTGTATTAAAAAGGTGTGTTCCTCACTTCTCTGAGTTTCGCTTTACTTTATTTTCCTCATTGTTATTTCATCGCTTAACTATTTTGCCTAAGGCTACAGCCCTTTTATTGTTAACCACTGCTCTGCTCTTCCATAAGCACAGAACTGGATTTTGCAGAATTAGAGAGGTTCAGAGAATGATCAGGGACCTGGAAAAAGAGATTGAAAAGACTGTGATTGCTTACTCTAGAAAGGGGGCGAATAAGAGGACACATGATAAAAGTACATAAAATAATGAATGATATAAAGAAGGTAGATCAGGAACTTCTGTTCTCACTGTTTCATTACATCAGAACAAGAAGACATTCAATTAAATTAAAAGGTAACGACTTCAAAATTGATAAAAGGGAATGCATATTTTGACTCATTACTACAGGAAATCATTGAGGCCATGAATATAACATGATTCATTTACAGAGGTATCAAGAATATCCAGATTCTTTTTAATTAAAGAAGAGATAGTAAACCGCATGCTTCAGGGTTTAAGCCAACCTACAACTATTAAGAGAACATGATGAGGTCTAATTATCCCACTTCTGTGTGCACAGGACTGAACCACTTGCCAAAAGAGGAATTAGTTTTGTATGCACGTGCCCATATTTAGCAAAATAATTATAACACAAAACTGCAATTTTTAGAAAATGAATGCAGCAATTGATATAGCAGCCTCACTGGAAATTTAGACAATTGTATTAACAAGAATTATAGAGATCGCCTGTACATGTTCATAGGTACTTCCTGTCTCTGCATCTTGTTAGCAAATATTCAACAGCATCAAAAAAAAAAAAAAAAGTGACACCCCATTTCCTAGGGGTTCATTTTATTCACTTTAACGTTGCTGATTTAAAATAAAAAAACATACATATTCCATTTTTACTAATAAAACAGGGCTGTCTCCCATTCACAGCTGATCCCTAGCCGCCTGCTTAGGAAAACGTCCAGGTACAGCCCTTTAAAACAGCAAACACCTATAAAACACTTTTCATCTTCATAGAGCTTTTCCAATACTAAGAGGAAATTGTTTCTGTGGCGGTACGTGAAACCGTAGGTAATATTTGGAGTTCGATACAGAGCTTCCTTGCCAAACCCAGTACCTAGCCATGAGTCCCCAGGTGCCGATGGCTGACTGAGAGCATGCCTGGCAGGAAAAGAGGAGGTCCCAGTTGGACCCACCCACTAGCCCCATGCTGGCATTGGGGGTCAGTGCAGTTATGGAAGAAGGTTATATGTTCAAGTTTTGAGGTTGGGGGAATTTACACTTCAGAACACTGGAGTAACACCCTCCTTTCCCCTTCCCCACCTCACTCTGTTTATACACCTAATTCTTGTTGGATCCCTGTGGTGCTCCCCTCCCAATATCTGACCCCTTGCTCCCAACCACAGTTGTCACGAGCCCCACAAAATCTGGCCATGTGGTCAGACCTCGTTTTCCCTTTGTCCCTCAGAATTGCACCCCCAACGCCACACCTCATCATCATCATCGTAGTCCTCCTTCAGAAATTTGGTTTCCTTTCTTCTACGTTCCAGTCTTTTGCAGTCTCTCTGTCTTTCCCTAGAAGATGAAGTAAATACTATGACCTATTATCACAGGAAGTAATAGAAGAAACAGAGAGAGCCATTTAGGTGCATATTTACCTAGTCATAGCAATCAAGCACCATGAGTGTGTGTTTCTGTCTCTGTTTAGATATTTCTTGCATTGCAAGAACCAGGGGGGGAATGATTGATCTATTAACCTAACCCAAGTTGAAATTAGATTACTAATAAAAAAGGAATTGTTCTTTCTAATAATTCTCAAAGTTTATCTCATAGTTGCACAAGTGGTGAGATTTTCTGTGATACTTTAACATGGAAAGTTGATGGATTTTTATTAATGAACTCCAGGTTTAAATTGGGTTTCTTTCCTTTGTTTCTTAAAAGGGGCTATTGAAATGTTTTACTTGTGAAAAAAACAGACATTCATATATGTCCACATTTTCAAACTTTGTTGCCTAAAATCAGGTTTCTCAATCCGTAATTAGACATCTAATTAAAAGTGGCTTGATTTTTCAGAGGTGCACTCATTCTAAGGCCTGGAAATCTGCAGCTTGCATGCAAATATAAAATGTCCCAGTCTGAATATTCGAATATGCATTATCTCCTTAAAATAAAGAACTTAAATTGCATATATATAGAACAGAAGCACTTCACTGTTTTGATGTTATATCATCCCCACTCCAGTAATATTCCACGTCCCTCTCTGACTCTCAGCACCTTATATGTCATTTCACCCCCAGTCTTTTCTACACATAACTCAGAGGGGGAAATGTTGATGATGATTTAACATCAGATTAGAATGGTTGGCTATGAAGGAGACTCAAGGGAGGAGGGAGAATGGGTGGTGCAGAGCTTAAGAGGGTTGGGAAGGGGCTGTGCAGGGTAGAATGTAGTGGGGGAGGCTGGGAGACAGAATACAGGGGATGGAGAGAAGTTGAGACTGGATGATTGGGGAGAGGGATAGGTTAGGTCTGGTGAAATTATAAATTTAACATAAGCCTCAAGTGAATTTGTGGTGTTGGGGTCCTTTACCATATGCTATGCATAAGGCTCCTCCAGCATCAAATTTTAGTCCATGAACAATCTCTCTCTAAAAAGACCCTGAGGGGGAGAGAATATTTAGGGACAAATTTTCAAGCAGGCCTCAGGAATTGAACCCAGGTATCTTGTTCGCGCGCGCGCAAGTCAAGTAATTTATTTTTAAAAATAAAGGTGTGCAATACTTGTGCGTGCAAAATCCGCGAGCACCAGTTAAAGTAGCTCTCTATAGCATGACAGCAATTTGACTGTGGATCTTTGCTGCAGTAGTTTTTTGTATGTGGCATGATGAAGTTAAGTTAAAACTCTGAAAATGTTTTGATCCACAGCTACGACCAAAATTTGATATTATATTCTAGTCCTGCTTTTCCTTTTTGTATTAAATTAAATGCTGACTTTGTAAAGTGGCCAGAATTCTAGTAGCAACTTGGATAAAAGTGAAACCGCTTAATTCTTAGCATAAAACCTGCATCCTCATTTGCTTGGATACACCTCTGAATAATGTAAAAGATAAACTGTTTTCCCTAAAGATAGTAAATGTTAAAATTTGTCTTTTTAGGTGAAAAAGAATGGGCTATCTCAGACGATCAGCCAGGAGGAAAGAAAAAGGCAAGAGGTATTCTTTAAGTAATGAATTAATTGTTGTTTATTTAGTAATATACAGCACTTCCTTTATGTTCCTGTCCATAATGTGGACAACTTGAGTACCTTCTACTTCCATTCTCTGCTGCTGGATGGGCTGGATTTTCTCCCTCACTGTGACTCCTTTGTCAGCACCACTTATAACTGTGATTTTAAGTTAATATGCTAAATCTTTGTTTATATTTTGCCCAAAGGAAATGCTTCTATAAATAGGCTGGTCTATACAGGAATACTTTTTTAATACATTCCCTTCTCTTCAAACTATCATCAAATTTTAATCTTAATTCGTATATTTCTGCAACACCACACACCAAACGGCAGTACACACCTCTCTCAAGATTTTCATGAAGCACTTAATAGCTATCATGATTCAGACATCTGCTCATGCTGATGCAGTGCAAATCAGGTCTAACTACATTTCAGATGGTCTTTCATAGAAAGTCTCCTAAATTGACTATAAAGTAGTAATTGATAAATATGATGTCAGTCTTTCTCTCTCCATTTGTTTACTGTTATTATTGTATATGTGTACTCAAGATTTTCTTGATTTATTGTTGTCTGTCTGTCATGCAAAGTATTTTGGGGATAAAGTGGGAGAGATGATTTCTTGTCTCATGCCAAAATTTGTTTGCGCTTTGCAGTCATCACATAGCAAATTCATTAATAGAAATTGTCTTTAGTTGTCTGCCTTCCAAATACAATAACATGGTCTTGCAGTTCTCAAACTGAAAGAAGTCAGAGAAATCAAAAACAAAGAAGCTCCTCAATAATACAGTAAAGGCTAGGCTTGTATGTTCCCCCTATGTACAAAAATGCACAGATCAGAACAAATTAGTCATGGAACTCTGCAGCTCTCTTTAGTTGAATCCTTTCCTGGTGAGTACAGCTGGGGGAAACACAATGTAGCCAGGATGAATTCAGAAATACCTGTGATGGGCAAAGGAAAATGGTCAGAATGCTGTGCTCAGAGACCCCTTACCCCCTACATCAGCCATATAAATATAGCTGACCAGGCAGCTCTGCTGCTGTAGGCCAGCTAGTGCTGGCAGTGTTCTGTAGACCTCTGGGGCCGAGGGATACATCATGCTGGGATTTAATGTTGTTTTACATTTAGTTAACTTTATACATCTTGTACTAAGGCATGCTTTTACAAGGACCATGCTGTTTAATGCAGCTGTTATATGGCTCCTAATGTGTTCCTGATCACATCCCTTTTTGTTTGGATTCAGCTGGCTGTACATATAACTTGTGAAGGGAACTGAGGTTGGCTAGCTGTGGGGAGGGGACATCCTGCATACTCCCCTTTCTGATGTGTATGGCGTTCCTACGGTTTTCCCATGGAGTTGGCTCCTGCTCTTTGTACTGCAAAGGCTTTAGGAAGGTGTAATGGGGCACTCGTCTCTTGAGAGCCTCTTGCTACTGCATGCAGGCCTTTCCCGCACTTGGCATCCCTGGTAGGTTGTCAGCTTTGTTTGGTGAGTCTTCAGCAGCTTGGCCCTCTGGCTGGGTCACACAGTCAAAACAAATCCCTTCCAGGGTAGCAAAGAGTCCAACAAAAAATGTCCATCTGCCCTCACTATGTGTTCAGCTCTGGTTTTGGTTCTCTAAATCAAGCCCTTTACTTGGGCTTCTAAATGAGCTTTGTCCCTTTCTCAGGGTTAGGCCACTTTACCAATGGCTGGTGCGAGAACCCAGACCCTCCCACTATTCTGGGTCCCAACAAAGATCAGCCACGTACTGCTTCCTTAAATTAGTTGCTGCTACTTCTCTGGTCCTCTTGGCACAGCCCCTTTATATTCACCCCACACTGCAGGGTTCAAGTTCTCAGGTCTTTACCTCAGCTTAACCAAATGCAGCTGGTTACACTCCTGTGGCTAGAGCATAGCCCCCAGTCTCACCCTTCTGGTCCCAGCCAGGACCTGACTTGCTAAGGCCCCTTTTATCGGAGCCCACTGGGCTCCAGTTGGCTGCTTCCATGCAGCCTCTCTAGGTAGGCTTGGAGAATCCATCTTTGCTGCTCCTCTTCTGGGAGGGGTGTAGTTAGGACTCCAGCAGGGCTTCAAGCAGAGGGCCATGAAGAGCCTGGTATACCCAGTCACAGAAGGAATATTTTGTGTGGATTTTACTTAAAGCTAGAATTTTTAAACTATCCAATACCTGTTACTTGTTTCCACTTTTAAAATCCCATTTCTTTGAAGGAGAAGAGATTTTACAAGCAACAGAAGAATTTTTACAAGATCTGGGATATGAAGGGAATAATATGAGCGCCCATAAGCACTCAAGGGTGTTCATTAACATGATCTACAGAAGAGTCTGCTGCACTTGAGATGCTGATAAGTGAGAGTCCTTTCAGAAGCTGAGAAGATGCAATGTGTTGATGATGATTATCAACATATATGTGACTTTTCAGTTAGTAAAATTCCAGATTCAGAACTTTCATCATACTGTAAGCTTCTAAAGTATATTCTCTTCAGGTTTGAAGATGCCTGGAGAAGTTAATTACAAATAATTACTGAAATTCATGTGAAGATACTTACACATTAGTTATACTGGCAGCCAAGTTCTGTAAACTCTTCAATTGTCATTACTGTAAGAGTGTCAGAAATATCTAGGAAGTAGATCTAATAACAAATTTGCCTGAGAGCCAATGGGACCACATGGTGCTATTTCAAAAGGAGGCATTAACGTTTTGCAGTTGTCAGCCAATCTGTATATATGGCCACCTCCAGGAACCCCAGTTAGATTTTTTAAATTAAAAACTGGGCAGAGGAGGATATTACAAAAACTGGCATATGTTTCTACATCCGAATCACTAAAACCCTGGTTGATCAAAACTCTGCAATTCAAAGGTCAACTGTATCACCTAAGGTTTGCTATGTATGCCAGCCAGCTGAAGGAAGAGTTATGAAGAAAGACAAAGAGTTGGGAGATGTATGGTGCTATATTTGGCTGGCTGAAGGACAGAGAGGATCAGAGACAGAAGTTCTTGTGTGGGAGGCTGTATATTCATGCAAGAGGCCTACCGGGTAAGGGTAGACTCTATTCTTTCCTCCTCTGCTAGCTGCTCCACTCTACTAGTTCTTTCAAGTAGGTGAATCTTTGATTATCCAAAGGTTATGGGTGTTCCCATAGACTTTTGGATAATCCATGTTCCATTACATAAGAATGTTCTCTAGTATATAACTTAGTCTTTTTGCTTGAAAAGACATTACCCACATACTAACTGATGTACAGCAGCCTGGCTATGTTTAAATTCTCATCTTAGAGCACTAGAGCAGGCAAGTCTTTCAAGAGACTTGATATCTGCAAAACTGGAAAGATCAAAACTGGTTAGAATTTAACACTTGGCTTAACAGTCTTTGGGTATGTCTGTTGCAATTAAATACCCACAGTTGGCTTATCCTAGCTTACTTGGGCTTGTGGGGCTCAGGTTGTGGGGCTGTAAAATTGATGCATAAGTGTTCAGGCTTGGGCTGGAGCCCAGGCTCTGTGACCCATGTCTACACTGTAATTTTACAGCTCTGCAGCCTGAGTCAGCTGACGTGGGCCAGCATGGGTGTTTAATATACCCTTTGTCTGTTAGTCAGATTTGAAAAGACTGCATCCTATCTTTTTTTGCAGCACTCCCATTTTACATCTAAGGCCTGGTTTACGCTAGAGAGTTTAGTTGACAAAAGTTACCTGGTGTACACACTGCAATGGCCCTTTTGTCGACAAAACAAAACCACCTAGATAAGAGGCATAAAGCCTTTTTCAGCAAAGTTTTTGTGAAAAAGAACGAGTGTAGACACTGCCCTTAGGTTATGTTGCTAAAAATAGCCTCTCAGTTATCCCAGCATGCCATCGTGAGTGCTGCTCTGGTGAGCAGTGTGAACTCTGCCTCCACCTCTCCCCTTTCAAAGCCCCAGAAAGTTTTCAAGTTAACTCACCTTGGAGAGCTCACTCTACAGCACAGCACACTCTGTCCTGCCTGCCCTAAACTACAGGGGAGGGATGTAACTCCTGATGTGCCCTGCAGAGCCAGGGAGAGAGGTGGGGGCTGTGTCCTTCTCCCTGCCCCCATCCCCGTGCACCGGACCTGTCGTCTAAGGGTAGGGGGGAAAACGTCTTGAGGGTGGTGGGGGAATGGGATGCCAGCTATGAGCTGTCTGTGTAGCACCTTCTGTCTTGGGATTGGTGTCTGAATTTAGAGACAGGACGAGTGCAGACACATTCACTGACCTCCAACACACACAGTCTCTCTCTCTCGCTCTGTATGTCTCTCTCTCACACACAAACACACACCCCCTTCGCTCCCCCTGCTTCTGTGGGCTTCTTGCGTTTGCGTTCAGCAGAGTCAGCTTGGCTGACATGGCGGCTTAAAAGCAGCTGTCAAATTAGTAGGATGGCCATGGAATAATGGGATTCAGAAACCTTCCTCATGTGTCGCTGTGCCTGTCCCTTGAGGCATTGCAAACCCTTCACAAAGCACCCTGTGTGTATTTGCACAGTGGGATAGCTACCCACAGCACGCTGCTCACTTTGTCGACAAAAGGGCTGATAGTGTGAATGCAATCCACTGACAGAAGGAGACCGTGAAGACGCGCAACGGCAATTTAATTACAGCGATGACTGTATGCCGGCAAAAGTTTTGTCAACAACTTTCTAGTGTGGACAAGGCCTAAAAGTAAATGTTATGACTACCATAAAACTTGTATTGGCAAACTTAGTCTGGGTGATAAGTTCTTCTCTTGTAATTTATATCATTACTCCCCCAAAACAAAACAGTTGATTGTGAGTTTTTTCCTACTGTGCAGGCTATATTTGAAGTAATATCTTCTGAACATTCATACTTGCTGAGCTTGGAGATTCTGATCCGGATGTTTAAAAATTCCAAAGAACTGAGTTTCACAATGACCAAAACAGAAAATCACCACCTTTTCTCCAATATTGCTGATGTCTGTGAAGCGAGCAAAAAGTAAGTACGTTGTAAAGGACAAAACCCTTTTTCATTTGCATGAAATTCTATCTGAGAGCGATTGTTACCAGCAGAAATAAATTACTATGAGCATTAATTATATTTAATGACTTTAGTAGGAAGCATCTTTACTTGGTTTCGTGACAATAGCAAGAAAAAAAGAAATCTAATTTTCAAAAGCCAAATAGTCTCCAGTGACATACAAAAGGTTGTCATTTTATGCTTTAAAAAGAAAAAAGACTAATGCATTCAGATGATCAATGGTTTCATCATATTTTAAAATGAGTAAAATGCCTTTTGCAGCCGTTCAGGATAAGTAAAATACAATAACTAAAACATAAAATTTGCTTTTAGTATTTCAATTACTTTTTTTAATGATTGACAAGGAAATCAAATTGTTCATTGTAAAACAACAACAAAATATAACTCCTTAGCTTTTAAAAATAACTCTGTGCTGAGCGGCAAAATGTGCTACTAAATACATACATTAAAACTCAATAGAAATCATTTGGGGGAGATATCAAAATGGGTAATCTTGAATATTTTAGGGCATTAAATAAACATTCTTGTTTTTTAAAAAGGAGATACAACTTTTAAAATAAGGTAATTAATCAAACCCAAACAGCAAAAAACATGAATGATTCTTTTTCTGGTGCCTCAGAAATTACTCCATGTTCATCTTGCTTATATAGTATATACACGTGTGTGTATGTGCGCGCGCACGGAGAAGGGGGGAACAGTGGAGACGGTTTGTTTTGTTCATTCTTCAACTGCTTGTCCAAATTTTGTGTTTATTAATCCCAGTCCTGCATGGAACATAATGAAATCAGCACAGAATTAATCCCTTTGAATTTTAACGATGCCAAGAAGATTGATGACAAAACTGTGTACTATACAATTGGAAATGAATGTATAGCTATCTCTTTTTTCCATTAAACAATACATTTTTTTCATTTTTGCATTGTTCGCTTGGTTTGGGGGCATATATTCTGTGTATGAATTTGAAAATCAGTATGCTACAGGCATTCGCTTCATTATACAAATTGAAATTCAATACAATTACTCTTTCCTTTTGTACCTGGAACTCTCAAATCAACCAAACAGGCCCTTCTGAATAAAGTGTAGAATTTCTATGAGACAGTCTTTTAACTTCCTTTATTTCTGTCCTAAATTCAGCAACAGTTTAATATTTGTCCTCAAGAACTGGCTCTTGCAAATGTATTCTTTAATAAGTGAGTCACTGTTTACCTTCTGTTGAATGCTCATTGTGCAGCTTTCCATTTCATGTGGTATTTGGCAAAGTGCATAGTCACCTTACTGTTCTTGAGCCCTGTCTGTGTACGCCAGAGCACCTGTGTACAGAAAGCTGCACTGTCTTTGGAAAGGAACTTTCTTGAGTAGACAGTCAGTCACCAGAGAGAGAAACAAGTGCTAGATAAACAGAGCTGGTAAGAAAAGGATATGCAGATCTTCAAATAGTTACTAATACTGTATTGTAAAGTCTAAATTTGTTTCTTTTATTGGCCAGCTCTTCAGACTTTATTTGTATTTATAATTAGACTTTTTTCAGTCATTTTCATGTACTCTAAGAATGCCAGGGTGTAATTTTTACATGGAGTGTGCTCATGTGCACACTCCCATTACACTCTTAGGTACATATGTAATTCTCAAGCCAATTAATTTCTGAAGGGTTGTATTACTACAGTTTGTGCATTGTCCACAGCTGGGTGAGTGAGTACTACACTGGCTAACAGGCCTGAATTGCTATGTCCCACATCATGATAAGAAATAAAAGTTTTTGTTGTTTTTCCTGTTTTCTCTCTCTGGCTTTCTAATTTGAAAGTCAGCTAACTGGATG
The DNA here is from genome assembly GCA_007922155.1 of Mesoclemmys tuberculata. Classification (NCBI taxonomy): domain Eukaryota; kingdom Metazoa; phylum Chordata; order Testudines; family Chelidae; genus Mesoclemmys; species Mesoclemmys tuberculata. Next base: position 22,725,748 of record ML675649.1, on the reverse strand, counting down.
GAGGATTCACATTAAAAGGCTCATATCACCTCACAGTCTTTAATGTAGCAATCCTTAGAACACCCATCTTCGGTAGGAATTAGTGCCCCTATTGTACAGGTGGGGAACTGAGGCACAGAGACACTATGCCTAAGGTCATACAGGAAGGCTGTGGCAGAGCTGGAAACTGAACCCAGGTCTCTTGAGTCCCAGGATAGCAAGCACCCCAATCATTAGACCATCCTTCCACTTCTGCATTTGCTACCTTTACTTTCCTCATCTGTCCTTTATTTTGTAACCTTTTCTATATAGAAGTGGCTATGGCTTGAATTTTTTCAGCATTTAAGGTTGCAGAGTGTGTAGGCTATGTGGGGGAGGGACTCCCCCACTTTTGTGGAAGATATAAATTCTGCAAGTTCCTAACCCCATTAATATCTCCTTCTGCTTCCCATTATTTCAAGTATCTAGTGAATTTTGTGTCTATTGTGTGGTATTCTAGTTTTATATCCCCCAAAGTTGTGCTGTAATATGATTTTATTTCTCAAAACTGAAAATTGGAAGTGGCTGGTATATATGTCGAGCACAATCTGGATTTTGGAGTTAATGTCTTAAGTATAAGATGTGAGTAGACAAAATAATTTAAGAAAGAATGTTGTTGTCGTAAGCTTAATAACTAGTTGATGGAATGTGTCTGCATACTTCAGTATTTGGATTAACATGGCATCTGTTTTCTAGTGGTCTTGGTTTTACGCAATTTGTGGTAAATGGCACAAGTACATTTAAAAGTTTCTTGTCCTGAGTTGGGTAGGGTTAGATTCTGATATCCTTACTTCACAACTAGTCCCAGGGAAGCTAACAGGAGTAAGGAGCTCATCCTGACTAAGGATGTCAAAATCTGGCCCACAAAGATTGAATGTTTGGTCTGAATTGGAACCCAGAGTCTGTATTGGTAAGTCTTTCTTTTGGACTGATGGCTTAAAGTGCTCTCTCACATTTGTGACTAGCTGTTTTATATTCCACTTGTTAAGTAATACTGTATTCTAGTGAATTAGTTGTTTTAGTAGAAGGGCACTGCAAATGAAAAAATGGCCCGCTCTTTGTGGCTGATGATGGAATCTTTCATCTCTGGGTTCTGCAAGGCCCCAAGTCAGCAATTCTGAAATTCAATACTATCTGACAATTGCTTCATAGAATAACATGAGTTGGTTATCTTTGTCCAGTTCTTAATTAATTGATGTTGATGTTAAAAAAAACCACTCTTGCAATAGGTAGTAATTGACACCTTTTTTGTTAGCTTAATAGATACCAAAGACTTAATTAGCCTAGAAACTTTCCTTACCTTTAGAGATCATTCCTGTAAGGCATGGTTGAGCATACTGGCAAATCAGTGTGATCAAGTGTGTACTAGGATAGAAAAACAAATAACTTCCTAAAACTTCAGTTTTTCCAGTGTTGTCAATCTGTCAGCTTTTCTTATCACTAAATTCACCTAAAACATTTTTAAATGAGAATTTTAAAGCAGCAAAAGGAAAAATAAAGTTTATAGAGGAATCTTTCTAACTCCTTTAAATAATAGTCTTCAAAGGAAATGGGAGGAAAGGGGGAGGGAAACAATGGAAAATAACAAGCCAGCCTTAAAATTATAATTTTATTTTTACTTCTCTGGAAAATCCAGTTGCTCAAGAACTTTTTTTTTTTTTGTAGTTTGGAGTGAAAAATGAATTCATGATTCCTTTGTTAGAACTTAAAGCATATTTTATTTCCCAAGTTACGGGATTCTGTAAAACCATAGTGAACAAAGTGCTTTCAAATGCTGGCTTTCTGCAACTTCATCTAATGTAAATAAGCCTGTGGAAAAGAATTTTGCATCTAAGTCTCTCTTTTAGTACATCAAAACTGTTTGATCTCATTTCCAAAAGCTTCGAAGATGGTGTAAAAACATTCTCCAGTTATAAAAATGTAGTAAATCCATGCAACTCTCCTATTTTATATGGTATATTCTAACCAAACTTCCTTTTGTTTTTAAAGACGCTGTCTCAGATTGTATATTAGGGTAATAGCTGCAATTTGTTGGCTGCTTAGACAAGAAGATAGCTAGTGAAAAACAAATGCACTGGCAAACATACCACCTTTAATAAAAATCACATAGAGTTTATATCTGGTATCTTGACTTTGAAAATGTTCAGTGGAAAAGCTCCCCAGAAATGTCAAGATAAGCTTCTAAAAAATAACGAGGCCATTCCTAATTGAACAAAGCTCTTTTTGTAACTGGTAGAAAAGAAGACAGCCAAGTCTGTCTCTGCATTTAGAAGCTTATTGGCATTTCTCTCCTTAAAACAGAAGAGTTCATTTGAATAATTTGTGCAGGATACCCCATGTATAATCATGTTTAGCTATAAAGTATTTTGCAAGATTGCTTGAAAAAGCTAAAGTCTTGTAATTTATGTGTATTTATCTGATTATATAATATGACTATTCACAAAGGATATGCAGTGTATAAAATCACATGAATTTTAGCAAAATTTGATGAGAAGTGGACAGTATTGTGAGATAAACTGATGGTGAATGTAATAGACTGATTTACTCTGAAGTAAAAGTTTGTGTAATATGAGAATAAATCGGTTTTGCTAGTCAATAAAGAGCTTGAATTTCAATGCATTGGGCAAAAAGGGTCAGCTTCCCAAGAGTCTGTCTTGGAAAGGAGAAGTCAAAAGGAAGTTATTTAAGTGTCTTTTGAAAACATGATATCTGACATCCCTAAACAAAAAATTTACTAGACTATTGGGAGTTTTACTGTGGTGTTCCCTTTTCTCCAAAAAAGCCAACAAATGTTGAAAAACCTATAGAATATCAAAGGATTAGTATTAACAGGGAAGAAAGACAAGGAAATAGCAAACACATTAATTCACAAAGTTTTTTAGACTTTGCAGTGCCTAAAGATTTCACTGGTATGTGGCTTGTGAGGAGCCTAGAACATTTTGGGAGCTTCTGAAACCTCTGGCACTGGCTTCTGTCGGAAGACAAGACACTGGGCTAGATTGCCATTGGTTTGACCTAGAGTATGGTCATTCGCGCGTGCGTGCGAGAGAGAGAGAGAGAGAATTATATATGAGCTACACATGTAAGACTACCTTGGGAACAGGTAGCTTTTCCATAGTGCTACTTTGTAAATCAGTCTAATGTATCACTACTTACTCATATCTTGATATTGTGCACATTGCTTCTGGTGCATAATACTGTTACTGCTGGTGAATATGCCTATTATGTTCTCTTGTTCTCATACGGTTGAGATGATACCTATTGGCACACTTGATTTAATCCTTTTTGATCTTTAGAGATGGTAGCAACATATTGAATCTGATGCAGTTTTTCGAACTTACTCTTGCTATGAGCAGTATGCAGACGGGAGAGTTTATTTTTCTGCATATTTTTATGGTAGTAAAATTTGAAATAATTAGGAGGGGAATTAGACTGATTGTTCAAATATGAATCTCTGGCTCTGAAATTCAAGGGCCCTGCTACAAGAATGAAGACAATGCATTCCTTGATTGTGAACAAATGAGGAGAAATGTTTGAACGGGTGGCCTTGATCTTTGCTGAGGGATCAGAGTCTGATTGTGGAAAAGTACAAACTACCTTTTTGTATAAAACGCAAGCTATTCCCCACACATTGGCAAGATTTGTGCTTTTGCACTTTGAACTTGTCTTTCCCCGAGCCAGGGAAGGTGGGCCTGTTGTAGTAGTAGCAGCACAGTGTCTCTGGGAGAGAAGAGAGCACTTCAGAATGTTGCATTGTGCATAATTGCTCTAGATCATATACATATACATGAAACATGGTCATACAGGCTGTAAAGCCACTCTTGGGTTCAAAAAGTGGATTGGAGGCGTGGGGAATGGAGATTTAAGTGACAAATTCCAGATTTTTCTATGGCCAGCATCGCTGGGCTCTTTGTGAATCATCAGTATTGGTTGGTTGTGCTGAGGAGTGCTATGACTGGTCCCCCAAGGACTGAGCAGATGGTTAGTTTAGATCAGGTTTTTGCTATCAGAATCCTTTTTGTAAATATCAACACATTTGGTTAGTTCTCATGCCCGTGGCAAGGGAGTCAATATTTCTCAATGCTAAGCTTTGATGTAAAAATGCCTTTTAATAGGTTTTTGGCACTCCAGGGGTTACATAAGATGTCTATCATATTTTGGTGTCCAAGAGAGAAGAGAAAACAGCCTGTGATTACTTTTACTCTCTTGGCATGTGTATAATGTGAACATAGCCTCATGCCTGCCTGTTGTTGGGATGTTTCACAAAATACGGCACAATTTTGTGTTTGTCACATCTAAGGAGCCTTTCTTTCTGTCATATAAGACTATTTAGACGACTTTTCAGACACAAACATGTAGACAAATGCTACTACTGTACTATACTTCAAAAAAAAAAGATGAAAATTGTATGGGAAAGGCTTTTGAAGTGAAGATGCCTGTTGTGTGATGTCTGCATAACTTACCCTAAAAGTTTACCTTTCCAATGGCACAAAGTGGCAGTTTGTCAGTGGCTATTAATTAAATGAATCATGGTTTGTCTCTCTAGAATTGACTGCATTGAACTGGATGCTATGAACACTTCATCACTATCTCAAGAATGTCACTGGAGCAGTGTATATTAACAGGGTTGCCTTGGACATTTTGATTTTTTTGGATTTTTGCCAGCACACTATAAATAATTGAAGACCATGGACTTAACTAGTAGGACAGGACTGGTGAAAATTAAGGTGACAGACTTTTGTTAATTGTAACTTAATTTGTTTGACTGAAGAATGGAAAGATGGGTTGTGCATAAATTTCCTTCTATTTATTTCCCTTCATAGTTGCACAGTTGGAATTGCCTAAGTAGTTGTATCTCTTGTGGGCTATCAGCTTTGTAGTCCTAGGAGCTGGCAGGGTTTAAAAAAAAAAGTGTATTGCTTTCCATTGTTTTGATTGGTGTGGTGCCTGTAATGAACTAGGTCCTTTCCAAACACAGATAGATGCAATTGCTGCACTACCCAGTGTCCTGCTAAGAGCTGTGATTCTGGCTTTAAACAATAATTGTAAATACTTTTTGAAGGTGAATATTTTTACAGAATTGTAAAAGTTAAAATTACAGCCTTATATCTTGCAGATTTTTGTTGTATTCTTCCTGTGAATTGTATTGGTTTTTTTTTTTAAATTTAAATAATGTTGTAAGCAGAATATTGGTGTATGTTGTAGGCATTAAAGAGAATGTAAACCTTTATTAAAAACTTTGTTTCTGTAGTGCTTTTCTGGTGCTGTCTTTATTGGTGCTATTTGGGGCCTTGCAGCTATTTTTAGCTTATTTTATACCGCTTTGTATCCAAGAAAGAGCTGGGTTTTACCATGGTCCCACTCCCCTGGGTGTTTTTAGTCACTCTGATGGTGACATGTTAGCATCAGAGCAGCTATATAGTGAAATCTAGATTGCGGTCTGCTCTACACAAGGCAGATGGGAAATTACAACTTTGAAAAATATATTCTTCGTCTAAAATAATAAATTAAGGTTATAATTAGTATTCTGCAATTTTCAAGCTAGACTACAATTAATTAGCAGTTATAGTGTGGCTTTGGTGGAGATAGACTGATATTTGGAGTGACTGAAAAGCCTGATATAGGCTGAATTACATAAAACCTAAAGGAAATTAAAAACAAGCACTGCAAGCAATAAATAAATTTGTGTGGTTTGTATGTTGCTAATTCTTGAAATGCAGTCGACCCACCTTTTAATACCAAAAGGGGAAAATTAATGTGTTTTTTGGAAATTTCTTATACACAGAATAGGGAATGTTTTGCTGACGTGAAGACACTGAGATTTAAATAGTAGATGGCACAGTAGCATCTCTAATGGTATGAAACTGAGTCTCTACTATTAGAATGATGTGCGAACTCTTTGTTCTAAGTCTGATGTCCTAGTATAGTGTGCTGTGTTACAGAACTATCAAATGCAAAACATCGCTAAGGGTGGGGGCTTCTTTCAGGTTTTTTTATAATAAATACCTATGGTTGCACTGGATGAAAATGCTAAATCTTACATGTTCTACAAGATGGAGCTAGTTTAGGCAGCTGATGTCATATTTTTGTTGCATTGAGGAAATAGTTCTACTACAATGACAAAATACATTTAGATCTTAATCATCATAAGCACCACTTGTGTTTTTTCTGGCACAAGCCTTTATGAATCTCCAACACAGTATGGACATCACATTTCCATTAGTATGTGAAGTTATGTATTGGTTTCCAAAAAGAATATTGTGCTTTTTGCTTCCTTGGAAGGCAGATGATATTTTTTTCAATGAGTAGGTAGTCCTGTCTGAGAAACTTGGCACTGACAGTGAAAATTTTGCAGCCAATATATTTTTCATTATTTCTTGGTACTTGGGAATTCATGCTACTAAATGCCAAGGGGACTAATGTGGTCAAAATTAAAGCTACAATCTCTTCTGCCTTATATTGAATCCAAATTTTAGCTTTGCTATTGACAGTTTCCACCAGAGGCTCAAGTAAAGGTTCTCACTGGCTTTTATTATTCCCTCCACAAAGATATTAATTGTATTTTTTTTCAACCTGTGTTTTCATGGAAGCAACATAGGGCATAGGATATGTGAAATTAGTCATTTTATTTTAAAATTGGCTTCACATGGAGAAATAGCTCAGTTTGCTTATAGATATGCATCTAAGCTTTAAAGAAGACCTGGAGAAAAACTGTTGACGTCTGATTGTGAAGGAGAAATCCGTTATTTCATGCCAGTTAGGGATGCTCTGAAGACCCCAGAAAGAAATCAATTAGTGATCAAATAAGACTGACTTATTGGTGAGTTCTTACCCTCTGTATCCATTCTCCTGTGCAGAAAGGATAATGTGTAATTGTGTTGCACATGAGACAGCATGAAGCCAGTTAATCAGAAGTCAGTGCATCAGAAACCTATGTGTAAATTTCTGAACCCAAATATTTCTGACACTGCTGAAGTCTGCTCCCAGTCAGTTTCTCTTCCACGACTATTCAGAACCCTTTTGAAGTTAAGTATAACTAAAACAAACTTCATGTTTCCTTAGGCACAATAACAGTGATTTAATCTCAAAATGTTGCTGCCTGCTAAGAAGCTGAGTTTTACCAGTGGTACCCTATGTCATGAGTAACTATCCTATGCACCAGGAATGCATAGAGAGCATACAAGTTGATTCAGAAAAGGGTGAAAAGATTGATTCATCAACTAAATATTGCAACCTTAATTAATGTCGCATGTTCTTTAAAAGAACACCTGCCCTCAGTATCCCTCATGTTATTAGTGTATTTAATTTTTAATTATTGAATGCCAAAGATATGCTGAAAGCATAGGGGAAGACATCATCTTTTTCCCAAGCAGCTTATATGTTAAATTGGATAAACGGTACGCTACAGATGGTTTAATTGATAGAATAACCAGCAGATGGTTTCATCTCAGTGGTTCTCTGTCTTTGCAAAATTTAAAGTTTTAAAAAAAGTTTGAGAATTTAAAAATATAGATATATTTTTCATATCTTTCTGTATGTAAACCATGTGCATTTAATAGCATGAGTCAACTATACAAACTTCAGCAAGAGAGGAGGATGTTAGCAAATATATTTTAGAAACCTCTTAAAATTATCTAACAGCATATCTGTATGTCATTATTTTTAAGGTAAATTATCTTGCAACCTACCAACATTAGACTCTTGGAAGGAGAGAATCCATGCTTTCTGTAAACTAATTTCTGACCTTTGAAGTTGTCATGCTTCCTAAACTGCCTACCTTGGGCTCAAACTGGGGTAATTTTTGGTAATTTTAAAGTCCATACACATCTTTTATGTCTGATGGCTTCCATCTTTTTATTATTTAGGGAGCTCTGTAAAGGGGCCCCCCTGCATACCAGTCTAACTGGGCTGGAGCTGCTTGATAAAGGAGCAGCTGCTATTTTATGTACCCCGAAAGAGGTGAAAATAAATATTGCCAGCTCCAGCTCTGCTTTTTATTGGCCGGGTCTCTGGAAAGCCTTGCCCTTTAGTCCTGAGCCTAATGTGTGTGTGTTTGTGAGGGGAGGAGGGCTGGGGTGCTGTCCCAGAAGCACAATCAAATATGGACCACTGTCAAAACCAAATAATTAAGTTCTTAGCGAAAACAAACCATAAACTGCGCTACTTCTGTAGATCTCTAATATATATTCACCTTCACCCTGAAGGATCCCAGAGTTCTTTATAAAACTGCCATGCTGCTGTTTCTGTTGTGGAGGGTAGTAATGAAAGCCCTACACAACACATTATCACGGAGCGTAAAGAGGGAAATTTTTTGTTGAGTGATGCTATTCTGGGTTTTTAATATCTGCATGGAAGAAAGGGAAACTGATGTTGTTTTCTAAAATCTCACCTGAAAGAGGAAGGCAATTGGAGTTGTTATAAAAGGCAGTTCTTAACATTTGCCTAAACTGGGGGGAAAAGAGATACTGTGTATTCATTGAGCATATCACTGAGGGCTGCTAACAGTGACTGTGTAAGTATGATTCTGGACGGTCAATAAGGAGCAGACCAATTCATGCAAGTCTGAAGGTTTTGCACAGTCTGGATTATTTTGTGGGAAAAGCTGAGTAATAAAATATACATCTTTGAGAAATGGATTGGACTGTGTTAGCTGTATGGGAGCAAAACCACTGGTTTCTAGTATGTAAACTTAGCAGATTTGGGTTTTTTTTCCTCCCTTAACACTGATGTAAAATCTGGAGGGAAATTCCCAAATCTGAACGTAATAGATCTGTTTGAATTTGTAATTAAAATTAGTTTATCTCCCACAACCAGCCATAGATTTTTGTACAGTTTTTAAAGTCATTATCAATATCTGCATGTTTAATGTTTCAATCCAAAACTTTTTTGGAGTTTAAAATTATACAAGCATTTTACAGGGATAAAGCAGGATGCAACAATGAGATTAAATGTGAAGAGAACAAGTTTCCTGGGTCAAGTGACTTTTTCCTATTTGGCATTTTCTCAATCCCAGATTGACAAATTTGTTCAGTTATTTCTTAATTTTAAGCATCCTAATATTCTTTACATTATTCTTAAAGTATACTTCTGTTCATTAAATGCAAGTTCCACTTTTGAATACCTGTTTTTGACATTAGAAACCAGTCAGAAGGGTTATGGAGATGGTGCCAAGAATTCATTGTTGTATTTAACAAAGAGACCATTTTTTAAAAATTGCAAGACAAGAAATAAAGTACCTGGCCTGCCTTAATCTCAATAGAAATAATCATCATGACGCTACAGCTTTGGATTATCGTATGTGTTTCTGGCCTACGCATATTTTCAACACCCTCTAAAAAATGTTTTCATGAGTGTAGTCAAGGGTATTAGATTGGGCATTAGTGTCTTATCGTGGTGCTTTCAGTGGGGAATTAGAATGTGAATATGCACGACAGAGAAGAAAGGCCTGTGGCACAGAACAAGTAAAAGGTTGTTATGGGAACGGGCTCCTCCTCCTTTGATTTATTACTGTGAACAAAGTTCAGAAAATAGCTTTTTCTGAACTCTTTCAGTGTGTAAAGTCTATACGTAGTAATGTTAAAGTTTTAGAGGCTGCATTGTATAATATTGTGGAGCTTTATATCAGTTCTTTCTAACAGCGAGGAGTTTTTCATTTTTATATCACAGTATTTAAAAAAGAAAGGGGAGGAGGGGAAAGAACCCTGTCATTCTTTAATTCAAAGGGTGTACCTCATACAACTAAAACCTGAAATATATTATGGCATGGCAGATTATAATTCGTTTTGGTGGTAGAGCATGTCAATAACCTTCTTGAGAAGTGTTTTTCCCTTGAGTGGCACAAAATTTGTCAGGTGTTACTCAGAAGTCTTTTTGTTTAATGAACAATTTGTAACTTATTTTAAAAGAAGGTACAGGGAGGTCATGAGATTCGGTATGAGTACTCCATATATAGCCTGCTGGTTGTACTAAACCTTTTAAGAGAGGTGAGTGTTTTGCTATGACATACAGCCAGCTCCATTTACAGTGACTGGTTGCTTTTTGTTACTTAAGAAGGTATCCAGGAATTTCATGCCTTTTGCTTTATATAGACCGTGTTTTGTAGCAGGGAACATACCCTGAAAGCATGACACTTTTTCAAAAAGTGAGTCATAAGTGTGTTTTGAAAAGCTTCAACATTCTACTGTAATGTGAACTATAACCAAGCATCTTAGCTTTCTCTATTTCTGCAGCAATAGGAAATATGTTGCAAAATTGCTGGGCTATAGCGGAATAACTCATTGCAGAATGGTCTGAAAACAGATAAGAAATAGGGAAGGCATTGACAGCTTTTTTTCAGAGTGCAGCTGGCACTTTATAAGTGAGCAGGTTTCTCTCCTTCTGGCATATTCTCAGTGCTAGCACTGCAGCGCGTAGCTGAGACAAGATGTAGCTCTGCTAATAGAAAGATACAGCGCATGCACCCGCTCCTGGAACGTCTTCATTTGCCCTCCTCCTCTCCGACCCTATGGGTGAGGAACCCTCCCCCCAAACACACACACACACACACACACACACACTCTCTCTCTCTCTCTCTCTCTCTCTCTCTCTCTCCCTCCCTCCCCCCCTCAAAGGCAGGTGCAATTCAGTTTCCACACAAGTATCCTTGGCTCACCAAATGTGCATTGTGTGCAGAGCATTGTGTCCAGGGATGTCTAGCCAAAGAGTTCCAGATAGCTGTTTCTTTTATTTGTTAAAATATCCCCCCCAACCAAAAAACAAAAAAACACCAACAACCAAAACCCACCACCACAATCCTATCATCAGATAGGAATTTTCTTTAAAAAAAAGTAATTAAGAGAAGGTTAAGGTTGTGCAGGTAAGTGCTCAAATATCAAGAAATGTCAAAGATAAGGCTACACTCTCAGCCTTAATTCTGACCTGTTGTTCATTTGCATTATGACACATGATCACAATTCTCTCAAATTCAAAACTATATAATGAATTTCCCCTCTGAAAACTTTTAGAGGTACATGTAGTAATATGTGCACTGAATGCCTAGCCTCATTCACTAGGGACAGTTTTATAGTGCAAGCCCTGTTGTAGTGAATGTGCAAAAGGGGCAGAGTTAAGGTTGCACATATGACCTTAACATTGATATTTCCTGTATTTTGAGTGCTTAATGGTGCAACCTTATCATATCTTAATGTAGTGTGTGCTGAGAAGGGAGGTTGGTAGTTTTATGGAATTATTTAATTGAATTCTATTGATTCCCTCTGAAGCACCTGGCATTGGTCACTGTCAGAAGATAGGATACTGGCTAGATGGACCATTGGTGTGGCTGTTCTTATGAAATATTCATTATTCTTATCTTTGAGTTCTTCAGAGTTTCTTTGAATGCAACATTCTAAGCCTTTTTTTTTTTTTTTGGTATTTAAATATTTCAGTTTCTTCATTTCTTTAAGGGAAAAATATAAACTTCATGAGCTGGAAATTAGTTTTATAGTTACAACAATGGAACTTGGGTGGCTTCCCTCCTTTCTCCGCACCTACCCAGGCATGTACACAGATATACACACAGGGTTCTGTTAATTCTGAATCTCCACATATGGAAAAAATTTCTGTCCTTCCTAAACATTCACAAAAATCGATTGCAGTTTTCTACTTTCATCACTGAAATATAACATTGAATTACAAAGGTCTTGAATGTAACAGCCTTCTTTTGATGAAAGACAGTACATTTCTCTGTGACTTAACAGACAATATCTGACATCTCAATGTCACAGACAGAGAAGCTTTGCAAAGTTATTCAGATACAAGCTCCAGAAAAACCACTTGTTCCCAGGGAGGTATTTGGTAATCAGCTGAAAAGTCAGCGTATTTGATTTGAATGAATATTTTGTTTTAATTAATGGCAGATGATATGTCTTACTGTAACTCCTGGAAAACATAAGGGAGTTAATTTGTTGGCTTTTTCTAGGCAATGTATTCTTTTCCTCATAATTCCTTGAATACATAATTGATATTAAATTACTTAACAGAAAAATATATGATCAAGCACATCTGTAAAAATACATTTTCAGTTGGAGCAATATTTAAAACAGGTTAAACAGGGCTGTGGGCAAGAACCTCTGCAGACACTGAACGAGAGAATCCACCCCCCTAATATGTGGATGGAACACGGGATGTGGAGATCTAGAGCTCTCTTGTGGCCACCATTACAATTCCATTGTCTCTGCTTGTCAGCTGTCCTTATGTGGGTGCTCCTGGCCACTAGGTCTTTACTTCACTGACCTTGGCTCCCAGGCCGTCTTCCGTGCTGCTGTTGTCAGTGCACATTCAGAGCTCATGTGTAGCCTTTTTCTCAAATTGCAAAAGAATATACAGGCTTCCTTGTGAATCTGCTCTGCCGCCTCCTGCCGTGCAACTATACCGTCAAAATTCCATAGCTCACAGCCCTTTCTACCTTGAAGGCACATACACCAAAAGTGCTATAGCATTCAAGCATTCAAGTTAAGTAGATATGTGATACTTAAAAAAATCAAAGGGACTTGTACAGATGAAACCTCATATTGTTTCTCATGGAAATCAAATCTGAAAATGAAAAGTACCTGTTGAAGCACAGCTGGTTTAATCTTTCCTTAGGAACCTTTCACAAAGTGTATTAATGTCAGAGGAATTATTGTCTCCAGATCTACATTTGTGGAGAAAAACGATATAAATGTATCGGTGTATGTAAATAATGAATTTATATAACATATTCTGCATCTTTCCAAGTAAATTGTTCAAAAGTCTGAAACCAATCATTCATTTATCAAGAAATGGGCTTTTGCCAGAATCAGTCCGTAAGCATTAGAGCTTAGAAAGCATAGTTTGTATTCTCGTTGAAAGCTATGTGTTTGTGCACATGCAGTTTTCAGGGAGACCTGCTGTATTATCCCTAAATTGTGCTCGAAACAATTTTCAAAGCAAGGCTGTTGAGCTACATTTCTGGCAGTGTGAATGATGAAACAGAATTCTGTGTCTGACTTGTATGAGCCTACACTGACAAAGTAAACAAGAAGTCTTGTATTGCTCTGTTAACATCCATGTAGTTAAGACCAGTTCATACTGTGGTTTTGTATCGAAATGAAAATATGGTACAAAAAGGTTATTGCTAGCATTTTTCCTCTCCTGCCCAATACCACCTAAATTAAATTGTTCTTTCCCTCCACTAGTTGCCACTCTTCATTTAGAAATAAATATACCACTCACATTGATTGTAAACAATACTTAAGAAAATCAGATTTTTTTATAAGAAAGCATTTTAAAAGTTGCTGATTATGATACTATACCATCTACTAATTTTTGTTGTTACTGTAAAAATCTACAATGGCTAGAAATGGTGAAATTAAAACAGCCCTTGAATGTATTTATATAGGGGTTTCAGTGTAGGTGAGGTCAGATTTGATCGTCATCCACAAAAATTATGATGAATGAATGCTATGGTTACAAAGTCAAATACTCAAATTAGGAAATGCGAGAATTAAGGCTGGCTGTACATATTGTATATGCATTTTGATACAGTGTTTACATAATCATACATTTAATAATGGCGATACTGCTTGTTCTTGAGTAGTCCAACTAGTGTCATCCCCCAACGTTTGTACGATGTGGCCCTGAGGACTCTATTCAGCAAAAAAATCCAAACTTTTTTTGTGACTTGCTAACAGGAAGGTTTTTGGGGGGCTTCCATAGAAATTAATCCTGATTATGTGCTGCTTCATAATGTAGGCTCCTAGATGAGCCTCCACATGTCTGACTAGTGTATAGAGCATCAAGCCCTCATGTACATGTATGGGAGGTGACCCAAATTTACTACAACAGCTACAGTTAAGTTAGCATGCGCTGTAAAAATTTAGGTATTGACATTCCAGGAAAAGCTCTCACGGGCTATTTGGCAAAATCCTGGTATCCTCAAAGCTGTGCATCCTTAAAATGATTTTTTCACTGCTCTGATAACAAGCATTCAATTAACAGGACACATTTGAACCCAGTGGGGATAATTTTTATGTATTTTGAGGATTATCACTTTACCAAACATCACTGTGTAAAGAGTGGGAATGTTACGGATTATTTTAACAAATACATTGCACTTGTGACTTCATAAAGGAAGACTATTTCAGCTGAGATGGTTAGACTGTCGTTTCCACATTTTCTACATTTCCGATATCCACATTTGTACTTTTTAATTATTTTCCTTAGCATTTTTTAAAATTTAAAATTTTAATTAAATTTTAATTTTAATTTTTTAAATTTATTTAATTTAAATTAAACAAACAGATTTTTTTATTAATTTTTTTAAAAAATCATTGCTTTTTGTGCATCCGGGGAGAGTCTCCTGCCGATGAATATAAGTGGTGTGGGAAAGCAGCAAGTTGAAATAGCTGGTTAGTTACCTCTCATGTCCAGGTGCCCTGAAATTGTCCTTAGTTTATCCTGTTCATTCCACCAGGATAACAATTGCTTTTCCGCTTATGTTTTCTCTTTTAGTTCTTTTCTTTCCAGCTTTTGTGCTTCCATTTTCTATCATTGTATATATCATGGTATAATATAGGTAAACAGAAACAAGGTCAGTCCAATGAGTGAGCTGTTTTTAAAGTACAGGGGTCACAGTTTGCCTGAATGCTAAATTTTACAAATTGTTACAATGTGTATAGCACAGAAGTGTGCCTTTTAAACCCAGAAGTTTAAAGAACACGGGCAATGTTAGTGATAGAACATGAAGATGAAACTAATTTGTCACTTGTGGGTGCAACCTGTGACCACTGCATTTATGTCGCATAGAATTGCCAGTTTTAGATGAATGTATTCCTGATGGTTTCATCACATGACATAATCTTTAATTTAAAAATTAAATTGGCAAACCTAATGTAGCAAGGAGGGACAAGAACAAGTATTATTAAAAAGTTCCCGTGCTAAATATAATGATTAAACTAGATGAAGTCATATCAAATACTCGTGCTGTGCCCCATTCAAATATACTTGTTCTGTCCTCTACTCAGATTCAGTATGCATACTGAAATGAAATTATAAAAATCCAGAAAACATGCTAAAATGTGCAGTGTTCTCACTCTGACCTTTTGGTTACAACATGAGGAAAATAAATCTTTCAGAAATAAATGTTATCTCTACTTTTCTGGATGTGGTTTTTAAAGATGCTGGAAGCTACCTACTGTAAGGGTTTGAAGCAATAACTCTAGGACATGTTGAACATTGTATGCAGTTACGTGTGACACATTGATAAGAGCTTTTCTATTCTTTTTGGAGTAGTGGAGCTCTCTAAACATAGATTTCCCTGAAAGACTAGAATTAACAATCACTACTTGGTCTAAATGACATTTCTCTGAGATACGTTCTCACTTATTCATTAGGGAAATAGTGAAGTCCCTGGTTTGGCTGGTCAGGTTGTTAGGCATTTTCAGTATCATCCCATGGCCTGCACATCCTGATCAAATGGAACGGGAGGGGGAGTGATGCCACTGGAGAGATGAGATCCATGTGTGGATTTCTGGGGGCACAATCTTCACTGGAATCTTCTGTCTTATGTTCCGAATGGGCAACAGCCTGGCTGTACGGTTACAGTGTTCCAAAGCGTAAAAGAAAATATAGACACGTGCAAGGCAATGATCACACTAGACGCTAACATGACTTCAGTGACCTGTGTGTGTGATTCCTGTAGATGCTGGACCGTTTTAGAGGCTAGGTATTTTGTGGTCTGGGGCCTGATAATCCAAGGAGCTGAGCAGTATTGAATACCCACTGACTTGATTGGGAGCTGGGATGGGTAAGCACCTTGCAGAATCAGGTTGTCAGCCTACAAAGTTATTCAAGAAGAAAGAATTAAAGTAACCAAGCTGTAGCAAAGCACTGGTCATACGCATTCAAATAACTTGTCCCTCTTTGGTCTTCAGTATACGTTTTGCTGTGTGGGGCCAGTGGCACATTGGAAATAGGAATCAGGGATGTTAGGGAGCCAAATTTTGTGGGTCCCTTCAGATTGTGATGTTGGCTTTGTAAACGCCCACTCCTCTTCTACATGTAGTGCAATTTTCATCTGTGTTTCAGCAGGCTTCGTACACAGACCCACTTATGTTTAAATTGCTATGCTGCACTGCTCTTAGCTGCACACTTACAGCTTTCAGGTGTGACATTTGACACTGGTTCTGGTCACTGGTTTCATGCTTTTTTCTTCAAAAAAAAATTTCCTTTATTTTTTTTTAAGTTTATCCATTAACTAATATGGATGAACTGCTGTGCTGCGAGGGCTCTAGCATCAAAGAAAATTTTGAGTCCCTCATTTTAGCTATATTGACATCAGGCAAAGCAAAACATGTGTTAAACAATCATTTTGTTTATAGTTTGGTTAAATAACTAATGCAAAACAGTTACTTTCTTTCAAGTCTTGTGTTTTTAATCCTGCACTTTGGCAAACCTTTTATGAGAGTTAAAGCAACTTCACTGTACACTATTAATGGCCAAGTTACTGTTGTTGTTGGGTTTCTGATTGCATTCCTTCTTATTATATTACCATTGAGCTGGAGACAAGGAATTTAATGTCCTTTTAGCAGCAACAGAGTAACTTCTAAAGCATTTCAGTGCTGTATATATTACTTATTTAACATTTTGCATTTAAAATGAGATGTTTTGTGAGCAAAGAGTAAATACTTTGATTGAATGAGGCAGAATAGACTAGTGGATTGAGAAGAAGCCCAAGTATTATGAAGATATGCTTTCTTATTCTGTCTTTGCAATAGATTTGCTGTGCTGCCTTTGGCAAATTGCTTGTCTCATTTTCCAGATCTATAAAGTGGGCGTAATACTTTACAAATAAATTCTTCAAATTCCTGTAAAGTCGTTTGATGCGTGAAGTGCTGAATAGGTATTGCAGTAAATAAAAGTAATAATAATGCTTGATATAATGCTAGCTTTCATTGCAGCATGCTTAGATAATAGTCAGAATACATGAAATGCCTCTTGAGAAGATAAAGGAGCACATTACAATCTCAGTTATGCTTGTGT
This sequence comes from Mesoclemmys tuberculata, assembly GCA_007922155.1. Taxonomy (NCBI): domain Eukaryota; kingdom Metazoa; phylum Chordata; order Testudines; family Chelidae; genus Mesoclemmys; species Mesoclemmys tuberculata. The sequence continues at coordinate 22,708,693 of ML675649.1, read as the reverse complement.
AAATCTTGGAGTAATCCTATTGACTCCAATAGTTAAGCTGCATTTACACTAGTATAACTGAGATAAGAAATTTGCATCAAGCCTCTAATATCCCTTATTGTCTAGTTTTAAAATAAATATTTAAAATCTTCCTAGTGCTAAGGTTGATTTGTGATTTTATTTTTTCTTTTTTTTACGGTCAGATCTCAGCTAGTATTAATCATTATGGCTCCATCAAAGTCAATAAGGTATGGTCACTTACACCAGCTGAGGATCTGACCCATATTTTAGTGGTGATCACACAAAATAGTGGAAGAATTTTAAAAAGCCCATCAAACTATTAAATTGTTTGTGGAAGGAATTCACATGCTAGGACATGATGCACATCCAGGTTCCCAGTGTGCAACAATAAATATAAGTTCAGCAGTAAAAACCTGGTGTGGGGAAAGACATGAGGGAAATAATTGTAGAGGGCAGTTTGAACATTTTTTTGGGAGGACAGGAAGTGGAGAAGAGAAAATAATGTTTGTATTGAGCTAGTAAACCAGTGAAGAAAAGGCTGAGACATAAGAAGATCCATATGTCTCCCATAATCCATGCAGAAGAAGCCTGTTTCTGATGGCTATTTAGAAATTAAGAACTGGAGGATATTAAATGACATGAGATTGGAAAAAGATCTTTAAAGTGCTCAACCCTACAAGGTTCAGAGCACTCCTGTGAAAATACTGAGAGCCCCAAGTTCCCATTGACTTTAGTTGGGAATTGAAGGCCTAGCACCTCGCAGCAATGTTCAGCATTTCTTAGAATGGAGCCCTAACTGATAGCAGCAAAGAAACGGAGCAAGGTCAAGCAGTCTAGAACCCAGATGTACTTAGAGGCTTCCTAGTCATATTCTGTTGCTGTAGTTTTGCTTTTAAAAATAAAGTACTGCACATAAGATAAGGAAATTAAGTACTGGCTATCTACCTCTCTATTTAGAGACCCCCTTTAATCAATACAAGTACAAACTGACCACTTGTGAAGCATTGGGATTTACTTTAGTGTGTTCTGATGTGAGACAAATCCTGTCCTAAAATATCTGGTTTAAGGGCTCAAATGTCCACATAAATGGATGCCCAACTGCCAAGCATCTTCAAACTTGTCAGTCTTGTTCAGTAACTCTTTTGTGGTGAACTTAGAGGAGATGCTTGCCAAAATGAAATGGTTGATTTAAGGTGTTTGTTCCTTCTGGGGAGCTCAGAACTACTTCTTGAGCTAATCCCTGTTTGCTTTATACAAAACTCTCACAGAAGTCTGTGAGAATTGTGTGTGTGTAAACAGGGCATGATTTGGCCTCTACAATAGTAAATTCATACGAATTATATCAATTAACTGTATGGCTTTTAAGGCATTTATGATGGTAAATCAGTGGTTAAAACTGTTCATATTAGCAGGAAACCATAGCATGAGCAAACTGCCAGCACAAATATCAAGGCATTGTTCCTGCTTAATGCTTAATTGAAGCTTAATGAGCAGTTTAAAACAGAGAGAGGCTCTTAACAAGAGCTGCCAAATTAAAGCAACAAGCATTTGAAGAGAGTCTTCCTTTCTCTATAGGGAAGTAGGATTGACTAAAGCTCAATTTATTGTTCCTTGATCTAAGACACTGGTTTTCAACCAGGCGTACATGTACCCTTGGGGATATGCAGAGATCTTCCAGGGGGGACATTTGCTCATCTAGGTATTTGCCTACTTTTACAACAGGCTACATAAAAAGCATGAACGCAAACTAAAATTTCATACGAACAATGACATTAATACTGGTCTATGTAATATACACTGAAATGTAAGTACAATGTTTATATTCCAATTGATTTATTTTATAATTATATGGTAAAATGAGAAAGTAAGCAATTTTTCAATAACTGTGTGCTGTGACGCTTGTATTTTTATGTTCGATTGTGTAAGCAAATAGTTTTTAAGTGAGGTGAAACTTGGGGGCACATAAGACAAATAAGACTCCTGAAAGGGGTACAGTAGTCTGGAAAGATAGAGAATCACTAATCTAAGAAATAAATAAAGAGTTATCTTCTAAATTGGTTTATTTAGCCCTTAGAAAAGAGGCAGCCTGACTTATACTAGAGAGTTACACATTGGATATTTATTTTAACTACCAAAGATTGGCCAAAAGAATTAAATCCTCTTTCATGGTCTTTTCTGACTTTAGTTTAAGTGCGTTCAAAGTTTAATCAGAAAAGTTTCTTAGATATAAAGGAAACAGTAATACTTAATTAAAGTCTTCTGGTATTAAATAAAAGGCCAGACACATATTGGAATCAGTTTATGGTGAACAGTTCTTGTGATTGATCAGAACTAATTTTTAATCCCCAAACCTCCTGTAAAATACTAAGTAAAAGAATTTGGTGAAGTAACCGGTTTACTGATAAGTTACAGTAGGCTGGATGCACAGAGGAAATCTGTTGGTCCAAATCTTGATTCATGGTATTCATAACACTGTATTTAAGAATAGGTTGCAGCGCTATAGATAAATTGTTGGTTGGGTGTGGTTTTTTTTTTTTTTTTAATAAGTGTGATTTCCCTTCTCTTCTGAAACCTTCTACTGTAGATTTTTACCATTCCCTGAAAGGATTATGCTACTTGATTACTAACGTAATTGAACTGACCACCTGATACATTTTAAAAATTAAATCCAGTTTTTTGAAAAGATGACCTTCTTGTCCGTATAGCCAAACATTTTTTCAGCATGCCAAAATGTAGTGGGAAGGAATGCCATAGTTCCTCATTTCCTGTATAAAATTAATCAGCAATATGCTGAGTTTCTGCCAGCTACAAAAAATTGGACTGAGCAGAAATGGTTTCTAGTCACTGCCTGCAACTATCACAGTCAGGTCTTGGGCAGCCAGACCTAGTGGTGTCAGAGCCGGAGTCCACAGTCACAAGACAGGAGTCAAGAGTCAGCGGGGTCAGGATCCTGGGCAATCAGAAACAGGAGACAGACTTGAGTTCAGAACCATACTTCAAGCCAGGTCAGGATACCAGGGGTCCAAGGCAGGAGACAACCTGGAGGTCGGAACCACGAGTCTGACACCAAGATTTAACCCATATTGGGATACTAGGAAGTCGAGCAGGATGGAGACCAGTTGTTGAGGCAGCTTCCTGTTCCTGCTGCTGGCTTAAGTAAGGTGAGCAGGCCAGTCGGCTGCTCTGGTACTCTGCCAATAGGATCTCAGGGTTGGAGCTGCAGCTGGGCTTCATGGGTCCTAGGTAAGCAGTTGTCAGCAAGCTGCCAGGGGAAGGGTTGGAGTGTGGTGACTCCTGTAAACCTGCGGACGCAGGTTCAAGATCCGTGGAGCATGACAGTAACCTAAGTTGGTCCATACTTTAAATCTGAATGTTGTAGCTTGTAACAAATAGTAGATGACACGACTTGGAAATTTGCCCTGCTTGATTAATACAATTCTGAAGGCTCCCAGAAATGTTTTAGGCAAACCACCAGTTGACATTGAGTAATTCAGTATACATAGTAGGAGACAGAACTGCAGCCTGGTTTTCTTTGCCAGCCAATACTCTTCTCTTCTCTTCTCTAAATCATATGGAGAGTACTTAATATAATACAAATCAATAATAACCTGCATTATCTCATCCTTTGAAATGAGAGGGGCAGAGGTTAGAGGCTTTCCGGGGAGATTATGCCTCTTAGAATTGAAGCCGGGTCATTACAAGCAGGAAAGACTTTATTATTATCCATCATTAGAGAAAAACTGTAAGGGAGACAACACTGAATAAATTTTTTTAACCATATCCTTCAACAGCTTTGTCAATAACTACAGTACCGTAGTGTAGATGCTTGCTAGAGCGACAGAAAAGGGTTTTCCATCACTCTAGTAAAAACCATTCCCTCAATAGATGGTGACTAGGTTGATGGAAGAATTCTTCTGTCAACCCAGCAGTGTCTATACTGGGCCTTAGGTTGGTTTAACTATGTCTCTCAGGTGTGAATTTTTCATACCGCTGAGCGACGTAACTTAGGCCAACCTAAGTTTTAGGTTTCAGAATCTCCTTTGTGGGTTTGGCTTTAATGGTAAGCTAAATGGCATAGAGCAGGGGTGGCCAAACTTACTGACCCCTGTGAAACCCCCTTCCCTGCTGGGCAGAATCCTCTAGCCCTACCACCCTGTCACAGGCTCCCTCCCAGTCTGGTAAGGTAGAGAATAGGTTTGTATAGGGGGTTCTGTGAGACACCTATAAAAGAGCCGCATGTGGCTCATGAGCCATAGTTTGGCCACCTCTGGTATAGAGCATGTAGTATGTGCTGTATTTGGAGCAGGGTGGGAACTCTGCTTGCTAGCCAGGTCATTCAGCACATCAGCTGGCAATTTAACTTAGTTTTCATTTCAGTTTTGTATTTGACCTTTAAGTTGATGTGAAGTTTTCCAGTTATTGTTGCAGCTGTGCTATTGCACTTCTGTTACTCCAAGGAGAAAGTTTCAGTTCTCATGTTCTTTTCAAGTTGTTTCACTTCCTTTTCAGCCATATTGCTGAAAAGTGCAGTTACGCCCTATTAGTAGTACTCCTTCTGTTTTGACTTTGTAAAAAAATAACTTGACCAGCATTGCTTCTGCTGGAATATGACAGGTTATGCCATATTTCTTTTACATTTATTGTGGAAGAAATACATGGAGCCAATGGGATGAGAGTCACATATCAGTTAATCTTTTCCTCTCCTACAGAGTCCCCAAATTTCTGAAATTGTCCCTAAATAATGTCGTCTTTGTTATTTCTTTGGTTAAAAGCTTTATGAAATGACCCCATATCATGTCAAGTGAAATTTGAAATGGTACAGGTGACAAACCATTAAGAGTTGTATTTGGTGAAATTCGTAATATCTTCTCTTCCTTTGCAGGTTCTTTGAAGAACTTGAAGCAAGGCATCAGAACAACATCTTCATAGATGATATTAGTGATATTGTTGAAAAGCATACTGCATCAACATTTGACCCATATGTGAAATATTGTACTAATGAAGTCTACCAACAGCGAACGCTCCAGAAGCTATTGTAAGAAATTATACTTAAAACATACATTTTAAAACCATCCCCTTAACAGTAGCAATTAGGATTACTTGAAGCAAAGCATCTAGACTCCAAATCAGCAAATCATTTAAGCACATGCTTATTTTAAAGCACGTGTTTAAATTCCACTGATGTAATTTAGGGTAAAAATATGCTTGGCTGTAGAGTCCAGTCCTATTTGCAGTCATGTGCTAAATTGTCTCCATTGATAAGAACGGTTTTACCAGTTTGTTTATAGCAATACTTCTATACTTTTCCCTTTGTATTGTTCATCACATTGTTTGCTGGTTTTTTTGTGTGCCTGTACCGATGTCTCCAAATATCAGTTATATTGGTATAATCTGTCTAAATATAACTGTGTTGAACACTAAAAGTATGAGATTGCCTCAGACTTCTCTTCCTCAAATTTACGAACATCACTGCTATTTGAAAAGAGAAATCCACATTTCTAAATTAACGCAATCTTTTAAAAACTTTTTTTTTCTCCAGAGCTACAAATCCAGCCTTCAAGGAAGTGCTGTCACGGATTGAGTCCCATGAAGACTGCAGGAATTTACCTATGATCTCTTTCCTCATTCTTCCAATGCAGAGGGTTACACGCCTTCCATTGCTGATGGATGTGAGAATAGAGATACTCTTTTTTCTGTTTATATTTGTGTCTTTGGAAATTAAGCAAGCTTTCTTTTCTTAGTTACTGGCCCATCCCCTCCTCACCTTGTTTAGACTGGGTCCAGGCTGCATAAACTGGTCTGTCATCAACAAAAGGAAATTGTGAAGTGGGTGGTGGCATTTATTTGCACTTTCAGTGACCAAGCAACTGCGTAGAAGTTCAAGTCCAACAATTGGGCATCAAATTCTAATGACACTATATGCTGAAATCATGGTCTAGAAACACAACCATAGAAGTCACGCACATACAGAATTGGGCCTAGAACCTGGACCTTCAGTTCAGAACATAGGCTTTTGGCCAAATGGACTTCCTTTAGGGCCAGAATGTGCAGCCTGCTTTTTTCACAGCAATAGTTCTGTTGGGACTGTGCAAATTAAGGGGGTCACAATCTGATCCTTAGCTAACAAGTCTAGTAATTTCTCTTGTGCCCTCAGTGGGAAATATCATTTACATCCATAGCTAGTAACCAGCCTGTTATGCAGTAATTGGGAGAGCCTACAGAGAGGGAGAGTGCTAGGAAGTGAAGGTGGAAATCTGTTGGAGACATACATACTCCTGAGGTCCGTGGCATTTGGTTTGCATGCCAGGATTGAATATGATCTGCACTGCTGCAGATGATATGGATTAAAATCCAAACTTGGATTCTGGCTTTAGCAGGTCCCAGATTAGGACCTATGCTGGTCAGTCTTCTCTATGATCATGAATATTATGATAACTGGGGGGATATGTTCAGTGCTTCACAGTGGTTGATTCTAGTCCTTTATTTGTCTAGAGTAGTTATTTTAAGCATCCTGGCACACAGTCATACTCCACTGTTCAATAAATCCCTGTATTTATTAAAAACAAAACATCCATACTAACTCTTTAAATTCAGGAAACCCCTTTTCTTCAGAAAGCAAAGCTTTTAACAAGCAGCTTAGAATGGAAAAGTATGAAACCTTTTTCTAGGAGAGGTTCTAAGCTTTATGTTGAGAATTTTTCTTTATAGTGAGTTTTTGTTGTTTCACTTAAACTGTAACATGAGAAGTATTATTCTCTTATTACATTCATATTGTGAAACATAATTTCACCTGAAGAAAGGTTTCACATTAAAGCTCTTATAATATTTGTGTTACTCTAGCAAAAACATAATTCAGCCCCTTCATCATTAGTGACATATTGATACAAGATGTTTATTTTGGGCAAATTTTATTTTCGTGACCAACTCATGAAAATAAACTCTAACAATATATGAAACGGTCAGATTTCATTCAGTGAACAAATTAGCCTCTTGTTACTTTGTGCTGTTTCTGTTGGACTCTATGGCTGTCTTGACCTTTTTGGCTTTTTGTTTTAATACCATTGCTAACCTCTTCTGCTGCACGCTCTTGGTTCACATAATAATATGGCATAATGAGCAACTGGTAATATGTTCCACAGAGGAAAGAGTCTGTTGTTGTTACTGCATATGGCTAGCCAGCTTTCAGCAAAAGTTCCACAGTGCTTTGCACATTAGTGTCTGGATTATGTTTGCGCGCTTTACTCCTACTGTACAAGGGCTAAAGAGCTTCCCTGCCCTCCCCACTTTGCATGGTCTGTATAAGGGCCAGAGACAATTGAAAGGGAGTGCAGGGACTGCTCTGTGCAGCACCTTTGGGAGGACATAGTGCTTTGAACAAGCAGATCCATGGCTTACCCCATCCCTGTGCATCAGGCCATGGATGACCATGGGCATAGAGGGGTAAAAGGTGCTTCTCCCTGAAGAGCATGCACTGAGGAGCTGCGGTAGGTAGGAAAATGTGCTTCCATATTGCCCCCAAGGCAGGGCTGTGCCCCTCCATGTTTAATTTTATTAATTGTATTGTAATTCTGTATTGATCTGACTTAGATATAACCATCTGCAGTTTTCAGATCTCTGAATTGTTTCATTTTTATTTCAGACCATCTGTCAGAAAACCCCTAAAGATTCACCAAAATATGAGGTCTGCAAACGAGCTTTAAAAGAAGTGGGCAAGGTATGCTTTTTATTTAAAAAAAAAAAAAAACACCCACCAAATCCTATACAGCTGACCTGCTTCTATTTTGACTCTTTTCTTCCTCAGTTGTATGGTGTGCTTTGGCCAATTCAATATGCCAATATGAGATCTGCTCACTTTTGTTTTTCCAAATGACTTTGGCCTTAGTAATAAATAGCCACTTATCTCATAGATTATTTGCCTCCTTCATTATTTGTCTTGATCATGCATTTCATAATGAAATTGGACAGCTTGGTTCTTTTCCCCTGTCATTATCCAAAAAAGGGAAAGTAGTACAACACGGGCAGCCTGGAAACGGCCATGGATTTAGAGTTAAAAAACAGGAGCTCTTAAGAACATTTAAGGATTTTTTAAAAATGAAATTAAACCATTCCAGTCAATAAGAACTGTGCTGAAAATCTTTTTTCAGCATGGAACAAAAGCTTCTTCATTGAATTCACACAACAATAAAGGAGCAGTCCATTCATGCATAAATCACAAATATTGCTGATAATTAAGTCTGTCATAACCTCCAATATGTTTCTTTTAAAGCTGATAACCAGGAATTTGATATTGGTGGCAACTTCACAATGAAAACCCTGTAAAATCATTGTTAGCATAGAAAGCTTTTTTAAATACAAAGAAAGATAGTTTGATGGAAATCTAGAAACTATCAGCTGTGCCCTTGAGATCTTAGAATTTGAGACCTGCAGTACACAATTGAATATTATTAAATTTGATGGATTGGGCATCCCTCTGTTAGAAATAAGGTTCCTTACATGTTAGGGCTAGACACTGCCTTAGGCCCTGGGCATTCCTGGCTCATTTAAATTATTTACGCATGGAAATTGTCAATTTTGCTCTTAAAGCGGAAACATAATGAAGGATGAAAATGCCAACTTGCTTTATTCAGGAGCAGTCACTGACAGATCAGCTTTACCTTTAAATCATTCTCTTTCTGCTTCTCAGGAAAAATTCTGAACTGCCGCAGTAACACAATGCTGCTGTCAACCCACTTGAATTTTATTGTGGGAACTTCATGTGGTGTACAGTGTGTTCAGACTGAAAAGGAGATGGGGGAGGAGAACTCCTAACTGATATTGTTCATACCCTGGTCCGCGATGCTGCTAAACTATCCTCGAGAATCATGATTCTCTGATTTTATCCCTGATTCATCAAATCTTCCTGTAGAGCAAATGTTTTACAATTTTTCCCCCCCAGAAGGGGTACCCTCAAGCCTTGTGTATAAGGGCTTTGTCCCCAGTTTCTTCAAATTTCTCAGCTGTTGCACTGAATTCATTGCCTAGTCGTGTGCAACAGCGTAGCTTAATTTGTCTCTTATGTAAAATCCACTAAGATATAACAGCCTAATTTGTGAGTGTGCTGCTTCCTATCTCCCCAACAACAATTACAGCAAAATAAACAGTTGGTTTTTTCCTATTAGAGGAGCTGGAGGGCTCCTTTCCAAACTTTTGATGCTACACGTTAGCTTAGAGAAGGCAGTCCAGACAGACTCAATTGATTTATGTTCCTACTTTCATCCTACTCGCCACCACTCAACCACTGGCAGGGATTAGCAGGGGGTCACGGTGTTAGCCATGCTATGCTTTTCATTGAATTGTTGTGGTACTGGAAGGATCTGGGGAACTTAGTGAATCGATAGAGCATGCTGTTGCTCAGACAGCTCTCTCCCCCCTTCCAGGAAGTGAGAAACTAGAAGGGGCCCATTGATTTTTAAAGAGCCCATAGAAGGGGTTAGAGTGTATTTTATTTTTTCCATTTTAACATATCCGAATGCCAGATCTTCTTCCTTTTTTATCTCTAGAAGAATGTAATACATTTTCAAATCGCATTCTAAAGCACATCAACTATGAGTGAATTTTTTTTGTAAAATACTGCCTTCCTTAGCTTCCCAAAAGAGCATCATAATGTTTGCCATTGTATCTTCGTTCAGTAAACAATTTGCATGTCTGCAGTTGTAAGGAGAGCATATATCATTGGGTCACAACTACACAACTCACTCACATGCCAAAAACCCTTTTGAGTTAAGTACTTTGTGCCACTTGTACTCCTCTGTGTGGAATAATCAATCATCTCTGTGGTTTATTATAAAAATATCAGTTTCTTTATGATTTTCTTGCTTCCTCAGTGGTACGCATTTCCACAGAAAAGTTGCACTGTAAAGGAAAAGCTAGTAATGCAATATCTAAATATGTTAAAGCAGGAACACTTTTCCTTTTTGTTTCTAGTTGGTCCGTTTATGCAACGAAGGGGCTCGAAAAATGGAAAGGACAGAAATGATGTACACAATTAACTCCCAGCTGGAATTTCGAATCAAGGTATGATGGTATTTCCATTCATGAACTCACTTAGAATGTGCAGAACTTTCACCTTCCCTTAAGTTTTAAGACTAACAGATTCAAAGCCAGAGTAAATTAAGCAAGTTAGCTGGGGACTGCAGAAGGGGTGATGCTGAACTGACCTTTCACCGAAGTACTAAATGTTTTGTATCCTGAGAGAAGCTGAGGCCATGGATGCTCAGAGAGCAACAGATCCCACTGCTAATCATATCTCAGTTACTCACCCCGAGCAGCCAAAGCTTTAAACAAAAAGTAATGACACAAGTTAACACTACTCACCTGAGTTACACACAAAAACCAGGATATTCGGAACTCTTCTCATTAGTCAGTGAAAGCTTGCCTCCTATTGAAGTTAATGACAAAATTCCCATTCACTTTAGGTAAACTAGGATTTCACCTCATGTCCTTAACTCCCAAAGTTCTGTAATAGTGTTGAAACACAGATGATGCATAGAACTGTTCATTGATCTGTTTTTTTCTGTCTTTTTCTTTCACTCCTATCTCTTCAGAGTTTGTCATATCTTGGATATTTTCAATAAATTAAGAAGATGCTATATGAGAAGTACAGTGCATTTTTAAATTAACTGTAAAACGTTTTAAAAGTGGTAAAATACATATTTTAGCAGGAAAAAACAAGTGAGATTTTATTAAATTCACAGCTATTTTATCTTTTGACGTACTAAATTATAATAATTTTTAATACGTGTAGGACTATTGAAAGGGTTGCTGAACGATACTGATAATTTCCAAATCTTTTTTTTTTTTTTTTTTTTTTTTTTTTTTGAGGTTAAATTTACAACAGTTATTTCTTTCTTTTATCAGTGGCCTGTCCAACAAGAGTCAAATGTGATTTACAAGGTTTTGGGTGGCATTTTCAAAGCATCAACAATATAGAAAAAATACATTTCCTTTGTACTTGAAAAGTGTTAATTTAAAAAGTATGATACCCATAGCATGGCATAAATTCCCCAAGATACTTCTTACTAATACAGTGGCAAGATATACCATTTTATCTATGTTTTTAAAAGTGTATGTACTGAAAAGGATTTCTGTACCCCCATCTTGGCTGTAGAAAGTTTCTGACTATGGAGAGAGGCTTTTCAAAGTGTTCACAACATTTTTATTGTTGCATTTTCAATAAAAAAAATAGAAGAATAAATAGGGTGTAAATATCTACTTATAATAAAAAAACAAAATAAGATTTATAAGGGGATCATGAAGTTCACTAATGACCTAGGGCTAATACTCTCACGAGATCTGGCTTTTCAAGACCAGCTTTTCAGATCTATCATTCCAGAGCCTTCAAGTCTGAGTAATTTCTAGGAGATTTTTCTAGCCAAAAGGCTCTCAAAATGCTCTTTCAAAATGGTTTAGTCTTTATTTTCACCACAAAAGATGTCCAAAATCTGTTGTTCTTGACTTAGGCAGAAGGATCAATATTTTACAGTGTACCCTCTTCTAGAATGTATATTGCGACTTCTAGCTCCCACCAGCTTCATGGGAATAAAAGATACTTTAATTCTTTACTTCCTTCTTTTTTTTTGCCAGTGTACCACTCTGTATATCTTAAACAGGACTCCTTGGTGGTTTAAAATGTATCTGTGGTTTGAGAGTTTGCCAGTTGGATTGTAAAAGGGTGATTTTTCTTGGCATAGTTTCAGTACATTTTATTATGCTGAGCCTCTTTGTTTTATATAGGAGGAAGATGCTGTCAGCACTGCATGTTTTTGACAGTTAGAAAAAAATATTGTTAAAAGTCAAAGTCAGTGTCCTCTGGAATATAACCAGTTGGGAAACCATGTGCTGAACTCATTTGTCATAGAAAGAAATTTGACATATTTTTAGTTAACAGCAAATGGAAGCTTTGTTAAGCCCTTTTTCAGCATAAAATAATTCATTCTTAGTTTAAACTATGTATTTCTCTAAAATAATCTCTAGCCCCATCCCCCATCTAATGTTGTTAGGATTGTTACAATGTTTTATTAAATCTAACCATGTGTTCACAGTTTGAATAACAGAAACCACTCCAAAAATGGTTTTGTTCCTTATTTTTGTACTTATTCAGATGTTTGCCAATGCTTAATTTATAGTTGAGATTAAAGGATATTTATCCAGTGTCGTTCAGTTTCAGATTTCACGTACAGTATTGGGGAAGTGAGAGGTTTTTTTCCTGCAAACACAAGTAACATTTTGGTTATTTGGACCAGCGCTCATTTTGTGACTGCTGCTGTTAAAGACTGTTGTTGAAACTCAAGGTGTCTGTTTGGATGGTCACAAAAATATAATATTAGCATATTAGTGTAATTGTATCAGTTTCAGGATATTAAAGAGGCAAGGTGGATGAGGTAATATCTTTAATTGGACCAGCTTCCAACAGAAATTGGAGTCTTGGTCACTTGGAGCTATCATCACATGTGGCAGAGAGAGAGAGGAAGAGGTGTTTGTCTTGGCAGTGTTAGGTTTGATTCACATGATTTTATGATCCCTGAGTTTTGGTTGAATGGTTCAAGCTAAGCCAAAGTTTCTGGTTCAAGCTAAGCCAAAATTTCAAGCCAAATATTGGTATGCAACTGTGGAAATGTATTACTTTGATTTCATAATGATGAAAGACAATACTTCCTGCTGCGCTGGAGAGTTTCTTATGAGCCTTTTGTCCAAGTACTGACCTAATTTGACCTTGCATAGGATGTTAGTTTGAATGAGGTGACAGTACAATGAGATGGCTACTGATAAAGGGAATTATATGATATTCTTAAAAGAAAAATTGAGAAATGTGGATTAGTTAGAATTACTGTAAATTGACTAAAAATTTGGTTAGAAAGCCAACACAGGACCTACTTCTATACTGAGTATATGGGAGTAAATTGGAATAATATCCATTTAAATAAATGAAATTACAAGAGCTCTAAAACCAGTTTGATTTCACACTCTGATCCACTGAGAGCAATTGGGGTTTGGTTCATTGTCTGCTTGTAAAGTAGTGTCTATGTGGTGTCATATATAGGTTAAAGAATGACATAATATTTATTATTTATGACTTGGAAAAAATAGTAGAAAAGAGATTTATTAAATTAATGGCTAATAGAAAATTGTGGACACTTAAAAGGGAAGTTATCATTGAAAAAGAACTTGTATGTTTTGATGGTTGGGCAGAAACATGTGAAGTCGGCTTGAACAAGGATAAGTGGAATAATGTTGGCTTGATGTTAGTGTGGAAGAAGTGTGTTAGTGTGGATACGTGTCTGAGAATTATAGCAGATGAAATATTGTAAATGACTTCACAATGTTTACATTTGTCACTAATCATTTTTGAAGCTTGAATAGTGCAGATTATATTCAAGTTCTTGTCCTGAGAGATATCTGTGCTCAGACAATACCTGGTTTCTAGGTGTCCTGTTCGTAGGCTGAATTCTCCATCTGATCGTGCTTTTCCTGTGTAGAACAGAAATGTTCCCTCTTTGAAATTCATCTCCCTTCAGTTTCCTCCCACACTTAAAAATTAAATCTTTTGGTTTCCAAAGGTGTCTTTAGTATGAGCCGTGCTGATCCCATATTTATTCCTTTAACCTTTTCCCAAGCCTTTTCCCCTTCCTTATTGTTTAATTTTTACCCTCTGGTTTGGTTTTTGTTTGTCTGAATGTAAGAGGACGTTCTTTAAATAAATCCTCAGATGTACCAGACCAGTGCTCCGCACCGTTGGGCAGGAGGAGATACAAGTGGCTCTAAGCCACATTCTCTCTCCTCCTTAGCCCCCTTTCTGGGTGATGTTGGGGGATAACTCAGTGAGAGCACAAGTCAGAGCAGCCTAATTTGTGCCAGCTTGTAATGGCCCCTTAGGGCTATGTACACTTTACATTTTCAGGGGAATCTCCAGCTGCCACTTCAGGGATGCTTTGCTCTTCCTAATGAAAAGCAGCTGGAATAGGGGAGAGCAAGATTCTGGCCCAACATCTCCTGTATTTTATATTGGCTTTTATGATGTTGTATCATATGGGTAGGAAGGGCACTTTGTAAACAATTTTACTATTTTACTGTCATTAAACAGGCATATGCAGTAATATATTTCATAGTATTAGAAGAAAGCTATTGCCTCTAAAATTATGGATGTGTTTATTATTCTCTGTCTTTAATTCTTGCACTAGCTAGACTACAGCTCATGTATATACCATGTTCCATTTTGGACATATTGTTACAGGACAAATACTGATAAATTGGAGATAGTTCAGGAAAGGGCAGCTAAAATACTTAAAAACCAGCACAATAAGACATAAGGAATGGTTAAGATGGCTGACAGCTGCATAGGGAAGTATTTTACAAGCGTGTAAAAGGATGTTATAGAGAGGAAAGAAAGCAGTTGTCTTCATTACCTGTCTTGTCATGTTTGACTAATGAGTTTCAGCATGAGCAAAGAAAGTTTAAATTCAGATGTAGAGAAATTCAGTAGCCAAAAAATCAGCCCATAGTGGTGATAGACCAGGGAAAGCAGAGGGAAATGGTAGAATCAACATTTCATAATTGGCCATGGGAACCGGTTAATGGTATTCAGAGCAACGGAGGATTAATGACATCTCAGATTTCCTTTTCTTCTGTACTGGTTCTGGTTCATATGATCATCAAAGACAAGGAAATCAGTGAAAGTCTGTATTCTCCCTCTTTCCCCCATAGTTAAAGTTTGATTGGCTTTCCATTATAAACTCCATTTTGACCTCCACCCCCTTTTAACTTTACCAGAATTTAGCTATCTCCGACGGTCTCGTGTCAACTACATGAGCCTCGCCTCAGGATACTTAGCCATCACTCACATGGGGCTTTAAACTCGTGCAGGAACAGACACATCCACCAGGCTCGGACACCCCATGGCGTCTAGGTCTGTAGAGAGACCACTGGAACAGGCAGGATTGATAAGTGTCCCAGTGTGTCCTGAACCAGTAGGTTTCGCTTGACCCAACCTCAGCATCACTCTTTAGGTCTTCAGGGTTATCTAAGTCTCATAAAGAGCAGCTGAGGCTGGTGCACTCACTGATTTTGAAAACTCCAGAAGACAAGGAGTGACCTGCCGTGTTGAAGTCACACCAAGAATGCAGTCAGAATTTGTGCCTAACGGAGTTTAGAAACTCTGCAGCAGTGAAGCTCTCTGTATTCCCCTTGTCCCAGAAGGTGTTTCATATTCTTCTGGCTCAGTGTTGCATTGGTGGGGGCTGATTTCCTCCTGCAACCGTCTATAGAGTACATTATAGTCACAGAACCCTGGTTGGTTCATATAAGGGTTGTTAAACGTCTAGATTTTTTTTGTTTTTATACACTGTTTACAAATGGGTAGTGTGTGTGTGTGTGTGTGTGTGGTGTATACACACACACACATATATATATACACACCAGTAACTAGAATTACAAGACTGTTCATAACTATTCTTGGGAGGAAAAATTAAGAAAATTAGTACTTTGAAGTCATGTGCAGGAGAAATAAAATATACATCAGACATTTTCATTATTATCAAAGGAAAAGAAAATCCCAGCCAGAAACCTTTTAACATAAATGTTGGGACCTAGCCCAAGTATTTCCATGTTCGTCTTTAGCTAATGTCAGTGCAGATCCCAGTATGGGTGCACATGCGCTTCATGCAAGTAAGGTAGGAGTCTTTCAAACAGCTGTGTCCGTTGGGGCTGTGCATGCATCCTGTGCTTTCTTGTGCTCTCTAAAATAACCTTTCACATGCTTGTAAAATATTTTCCCATTTAGCTGTCAGCCCTCTTAATCATTTCTTATGGGTCTGATAACTTGATACCTGATATACTAGCAACATCAAGCTCACCCAAGATCACCCTTCCAACAAATGGAGCACTTCTTGACCCTGCGGCAAACACTTGCCACTATACCAGCCACTACAGAAAGGGTGAAAAAAACAGTATTAAGTCCCTCAAAAAAGGTATGAGCACTTCTACACCCACCTCAACTTGCGCCCCCCTTAGTCATCTCAGTGTTGCAGAAGAAATCCACATCCAACAAAAACATCCCAAAGGACAAGACTCAATAAAGTTTGACCTGTTTGGGAAGAAATTCTACTCTTCCTCCTCCTTTCAACTACAGATGCCAAATTGTCAGACCCTTCTGGCCAAATAATACTTTGTCCTAAATCAGGAAATGTATTCCCTTTCTGTCTAAGTTTCTGCCTAGGAGCAGGGAAATATTCAATGATAATGGCTATCTCTGATGATAAGTGATTAAAACATACTCCAAGCTGCAGTGGATGCTTCAAACACTGTGGCTAGATCCATGGCCACAGCAGTGACAATGCAAAGGGATTCTGGTTTCAGGCATTGTCATTCCCAAGGAAGTGAAAGTCCCAATAAACCACCGGCCCTTTGAAGGAGTGTAATTATTCAGTGAGCACACAAATAACACTACATTCCTTCAAGAACACACAGGCTACTTTGCACCTCAGAGGGATTGCAAACCATATAGTTACTAGACCCTGATGAGACACAGGAATCCACTATGCCATGCCTGACAGCCCATTTGTCCTCCCAAATGAAGCAGGAGACATCATCTTCCTTCTCAGTGACACAGCCTGCTCCTGTGGCATTGTTAGCAAATGTGATGGGGCTTTCAGGAACTACAACAGAGCCAGTTTGGAGCATGCAACCTTCACTTTTTCACCATTTCACCAGCTGTAGTCTGCCATAACATTGGACAGATCGGTACCAGAGATCCTTATCCAATTTCGTTCCTCTACCCCTATCCTCCCCCATTCCTCACACCCTCTTCAGGAACCTTTCTCACAAGAGCCTGTTACAAACAGAAGTGGCCTCATTACTTCATCTAAGACCCATAAAGGAGGTGCCAGCAGAATTTGGGGGGGAAGAAGCTTCTACTCATGGCATTTCTTTATCCCAAAAAGAAATAGGATCTTCATCCTATCCTAGACCTGCAAATACTCAATAAATATGTACTCAGGTTCAGTATGGTAACATTTGCCTCCATCTTCCCATCTCTTCAAGCTGAAGAAGGGTTTTATGCCTCTTGACGTGCAGGATGTATACTTCCATGTAGCTATCCAGCCAGACCACAAGACATACCTAAGATTCACAGAAGGGTCTGACCGTTACTAGTACAGGGTACTGCGCTTCGGACTCTCCACAGTATCGAGTATTCACAAAATGCTTGGCAATGATGGCAGCATGTTTAAGAAGATAGGACCTTCACATGTATCCTTACCTAGACCTCTGGCTGATCAGAGGCAGATCTCAGCAGGAGATTGCAACAGCCCTAGGGTATGTCCTCTTCATGTTTCCTCAGGTAGGCCCCCTACTGAAGTCTGAGAAATTGTCTCTCAACTTATCACAGATGATAGAGTCATAGGGACGATCATAGATTTTCAGTTGGCAAGAACCTACCACCCAGACGATAGGGTCCAGTCTCTTCAATCAGTGACAAATTGCCTCAGATTAGATTTGATGACAGTGGTGCATGCTTACTGGGGCCTACGAAGCCACTTGCACGTATGTGATTCCAATTGCCAGACTTCACCTGTAGTCCCTACCTCTGCGATAGAATACTGACTCTCCAGGCCCCAGCTGAGTAAGAGACAGCGTTCCACCTCATGTGGGAGCTGAACTCAAGGCTGCACCCCAATAATGTACAGAATGATGTCCCATTCTGTGACCCTGCCTTGACAATGACACTCCTCACAGATACCTGAGGGGCAGATGGGGAGTCCACCTGAACCATCTGCAGTTGCAGGGAACCTGGTGCCAGGACCAGGATTTGAAACACTGTGTAAACGCCCTGGATGTCAGGGCCATATGATTGGCCGGCATAGCATTTCTGTCTGTCCTGCAGAACTCCCCAGTGAAGACCTTGACAAACACATCATCAGTGCACTGTTATAAACAAACAAGGAGGCATTCATTTATCCCCTCTCTGCCAAGGAGCCATCAGGCTGTGGACATGGTGCCATCCTCAGGGAGGGAATCACTTTGACTTGGCACATTCCAGGAATCAGCAACAACCTGGCGTGACACACTCTTCAGGGCACCCAGAACCACAAGACACTGTGTTACCTCTTTGCCTCAGCAAGAGAGAGCTTTGCTGGACCTTTAAACTGTCTGCAGGTCACTGTCTCGTCAGCAAACTTCTTGAGACTGCCACTCTTAAAGTTGCCTTACAGGTAGCAGTCAGTGGACCCCAGTTCCCGAGTTCTCCAGAGAGGTTTCTCTGCAGTGTCCAGTCCCTCTCACTGGACGCGCTCAGAAATTATTACGTTTGCTGCCTTCAAGGAGACAGCGCACACACCAGCCTGTTAGTTTAGCTGAGGACTCACGCTTCGGTATAACAGCACTGAGATGGTTATAGTAAAGAACATAGATTTAAGTGATACTATGCCTGAGAAAAAGACAGGTATGATAACAAACAAAAAAAAAGACATGCTAGTGTCTAAGACTTAATTTTATCAAATTACAATATTTGTCTGAGAGCAGCTTTCTGACTGAACAAGGCAGTTCTGTCTGTCAAACCTATTACAAATATCCAGGTGGGCTCCCATTTATCTCCCAGCCTGTCCAGTCGTCATATCTCAGAATCATGGTCAGGTATTGCAACCCAACCCACAACCATTGCACTTAACGGCTTGGCTGGTTGAAACTATAGACAGACACTACTCTCTATGGATTCAAAAAATTCTCATACAGAGCAGGGAGCCATTACTAGGAAATCCTACTTCTCTAAATGAAAAAGATTTTCCATATGGACAGTCTGACACAATCTAGACAAGTAGAGCCCCTGAGATTGAGAGTCCTCGACTACTATGCTAAACTGCTGGCCCAGCATTTAATTTTCAAGGTCCAAAGGCATGTCATGCTCTGGTACAATTGTGCTCAGTCTTCTTATATCAAACAGTTTTTCAATCCATGTTCCTCAAAGGCCTTTTGCATACTACCCTCCTGTTAGAGACTCCACCTCATGTGGGATCTCAACACCAGCCTCCCAAAACTTCTGGAGCCTCCTTTTGAGCCAGTGTCCAATTGCTTGGTACACCATTTTACCATCAGGATGTGTTTTTTGGTTGCTGTCACCTCTGCAAGGAGGATCAGTAAGTTCCATGCCCTTGTGACCAGACCGCCTTACACACCCTTTCACAAAGACAAAGTTGTGTCAAAACCACACCTTAAGTTCACCCCTAAGGTGGTCTCCAGATTCGACCTCAGTCAGTCAATAAACCTGCCCAGAGTTCTTCCCAAACTTTGGTGCTGGGACTAAAACTAAACGTTCTGGATATCTTGAGTGCTATTACCTTAACAGGACCAAGTCTTTTAGGTGGTCTCCCAGTTCCAGCTATGTCCAGCCTCTCTTTGGCCATATCCAGCCCATCAAAAGCCTTTTGTGGCTATGTCCCGTCCATCAAAAGCCTAAGCCATTTTATCATAGAGACTTTGTAAGTGTGTCATGCAGTGTATTTCTACCTGCTATCAAATAGCTGGTGGTCCTGTGCCTCCACATGTTAAAGTGCACTAACCATGGCACCAGGGCAGTGTCTTGAGCCTGCTTCAGAGACATGCTGATATTTGAGAGCTTCAAGGCAGCAACATGGAGCTACTCACTCACCTTGGTTGAATGTTACATTCTTGAAATGGCAGCCCGGTCCAATGTCAAGTTCCAAGAAGAGCAGAGCTGCAATCATTATCCGACTAACGATGCTGAAACACCTCATTCCCACTATTCAGAGAGGATACCGTTTGCCCATCAACTACAATGGGATCCTTCACACTGACACACCTTTGAGAAGAAAGAGCGTTTTCTTACCCTACAGTAGCTGTGCTTCTTGGAAAGCTGCAGTCAGTGTGGATCCCACAGCCAACCCTCCATCCCTGCTGTTCAGCGTGTGCTGCAGCCATGGGTTTTGAACTGGGAGGGATCTAAGGGACGGTCACAACTGCTTCTCCCTTTTTGTTCTCACAGAAAAGCATGAGGCGGCACAGGATGCATGTACAGCCCTCGTGGACTACTGTTCAAAAGACTCGTGCACATGGAGCGCATGTGCACCTACTGTTAGATCGGTACCTGACAACATCATCTCCAAGAGCTGCAGTTCCGGCAGGGCAAATACCTCTTTTTCTGATGTTTAGGTGTTGATAACGACTGAAGCAGTTTTGCTGTTTCCTGACTCTTGTTTCTTTAGTAACTGCAGTATTCTAAGCTGGTAAATTTTCTGTTTATAACTTTAATTCTGCTTTAGGAGAGACACTGGGATGGGAATATTTATACACCAATTCATTTCTGCCCTCCTTAAGAGATTCACTTTGTTCTGCATTAGGTGGAAATATGCTGTTAGCTTTCTTTCACATCATGCCGAATTCCATTTTCTGTTTATCCCTCAGTTGGTTTTAGCAGATACAGTGTGAAGGTAGTCAGTATTTCTAAAGCACCCACAATTAGCAAGTATTTCATCTTCTGTGTACTTCACATAACCTGTATTGTACATTGCTTTGAACCTTGAAGTCTCTGTTGGACACCTGTACTCAGTATCTCTGTGTTTTGAGTTTATTCATGTTTTTTCCCAAGTGATCCTGACTCACAAAAGGCTTGTGACTTACGATTAAAATGTTTTCTTACTTTGTAGCCGTTTCCACTGGTCTCCTCTTCCCGATGGTTAGTGAAAAGGGGTGAATTAAATGCATATGTGGAAGACACTGGACTCTTCTCTAAAAGGACCTCTAAGCAACAAGTGTACTTCTTCCTCTTTAATGATGTCCTCATTATCACAAAGAAGAAGAGGTAAGAGCTTCACTAGTCTAAAACTGCAAGTGTGTCTAATTCCTTGAGTCACAGACAAGCCACAGTTGTCTTGAATGTTGCATGAGTCACCCTGGGGAAATGAGAATGTAAACTTCCTGGTTTCACAAAAGCTAACTTTGTTGTTCAATATTTATTTCAAGTATAATTTATTGTTCCCAAGGCATTTTTAGAATATTCCTTTAGCAACCCTTTTCAAGTGTGAGTGAAAGAGGAATAAATGAGAAGAAGCGGTTATGCATAATATGCTTGCAGCATGAAAACAGAACCTCATGTCAGTGGAAATGTTGACTAAAAAATGCTTTAAGTGCTGCCAACACATCTAAAATTTTGTAGTTGTACATTTTGGTATGCTGCGCCTGTACAAAGAGTGAATGAATTAAAGAGGCATTTGTGAGCCTCTCCTATTTCACCATCAGGCCATACTCAGAATTGCAATTGGTTGGGAGTCAAACAGAAATAAAAATGCAATCCAATCTTAGTGACTCAGCAAAGGTATGCATTTTAGCAAAATAAATAAATAGGTGGAGCAGGGATGTCTCTCCATATTAGTCTTTGATGGGTAATCTGTATCAATGATGTGCTGGAGAACGCTGCTGGGAGCACCCTGTTAAAATTCCACCTCAAACTGAAGGGAAAGTTAGGGTCATTCCTCTGCCTTTGATGGAGTTCATGCCCTCTGCAGATGCTGCTGTGTTGTTCCTGATAGAAATGCCTTACTCCTATGGTTAATAAAAATAGTTTTGAAGAGCAAATGTTTTGCTTTTGGTTTGATCAGTGACACCAAATGTCAGGTATTTTTTAAAATATTCCGAAATCTTGAGCCCATGCTTCAAACAGTACAAGTTGAGAACTATACAATAATGCTGTTATACTTTATGCATTTTTCCAAACAAAATTTGAACACTTCCAGTAAAATGCAACACGATTTGTTGGCTGCTTTAGTCCTTGGTTATAATCAAGTGAATAGATTTCTCCACAGCCTGTTTACTGTAGTACACACACCCCTGGGACACAAGGTTTATCACAGGCTTCAGGGAACATTTTTATGGGAGCCCCATGTTGAAACATTGGCAGCACACCACAGATTTGTATCACGCATCTTTAAACAGCGTGTTTCTTTCTGTTCTCAGAGGACCAGAGTTAATATTTTATTGTGCTGGTAGCTAAGTAAACTTCTGAGTTGGAAAAAAATGAAAAAGTCTGTTATCTGTGTTGTTACATTGTTTATTGGTTTCCTGTGCGATTGCTTGGTTACTCAGCTTCTAAGATAATTTTTTCAATAATGTATCCTGTCTAAACTCTGGGGCTTTTGATTTATAACATCTTCCAGCTGTTGGAATCTCTGATATCCCAGTGGGCCCATGAGCGACAATAAATAAAACTTGATCTTAGTGATGGGGTTTATATGTTCACTGTACCAAGATCTTTCAAAATAAACACATGAAATTGAAAAGTATTGATTTCTGTGATATTACCGCAGACATTCTGATCATAGAATATGTGCTGCACAAATGCAGACAAATGTAATTACATTCTTTTATGTGATCCATTGTCCCTCAGCTGTGCAAAGAAACATCTGTTCCATGCAGGTTTTCCAAGTTAAACTTGAACTGGCTTCTGTGCACATTAGAACATTAAATAATTTAATGACTGTACTAACACCATTGATACCGTTCCTCTAGTTTTTAAGCTGTGACCAAGGATATTTTGAAGATGATATTCATGTTTGACATAGTTTTTATATTTGCACATTTGGGTTTCACGTGTGTTTTTTACCATGTGCTGCACCCCTGCATTATAAGTCCTAATCATTTAACTGCTTGAAATTGTGCAAAATGAATTTTTACTTTGCATCCTGAAGCTTATTTTCACTTGCCCTGGCCAAGTAATCTACCATATTTGTAGAGCTCATTTAGCACAATGAGGAGTGATTAAGTCCAAATTCTTTAAAGGCCAGGATTGATGATATATATCAAAGGAGTCCCACAGACAACTGATAAGCAGTGTGGTCCAACAATGTTCATCATGTACAGCAGTACTTATATTAGACTCAGATTTTAAGGCCAAAAGGAACCATCGTGATCATCTAATCTGACCTCCTGCATGTCGGAGGCCACAGACCTGCACCTCCACCCATAACAGACCCATAACCTTTGGCTGAGGTACTGAAATCCTCACATCTTGATATAAACACTTCGTTACAAATGTTTTACATATCAGAAGCATCATTAGAAGAACTGCATCTGTATATTACAGTGAGCAAGGATTCCAGAAGCATTTGTGCAACAAGAATTATCGGTTTTGCTGTAAGATAAAGGTCAAGAAACCTCATGATGCTGTACATTTAGGCTCTGTATAGGTTTTTATGCTTTCATTCTACCGATACTTTTCTAGTCAGACCCTCCACAGCTCATAGTTTGAGTTCATCTTGCATTTAACAGCCTATCTTTATGTTCTCACATAGTTAAATGGGATTTAGCAATCCAATTCCCCTCACTTTAGTGGGCATCATATGGCCAAATCCCATGCGACTCTGAAATATTTTAGAGGCTTATGCTTTTAAACATCATGCTGCTGTGCAGCCCAATCATGCATAATTATGTTAAATGTTCTTTCAGGGATTGCTAAGGGCCCCCTTTACTCCCTTGTGTATCACAAAGAAGCAAGAAACTCAGAGTTGCTTCAGCATGCTTGTTCTGTGAAGGGTTTGGGGAGGTTTGAGTCTGCTGCAGAAGAGAATGGGGCTTTGGCCTCCGAAGCTAGCAGATCACCGGAGACGCACAGTGAGACCATGTGCTTTTGTGCAGCTGGCCTACTGGGCCCATTTTTCTTGCAGCGTTCTTCCATTGGGCTATAGAGCAGTAACACAAAATGGATTTCTAATGATAAATACACAAGGGCCGCATGGGAAACTGTGTGAGTGGCTCTTCCACTGCTTCGCTCTTCAGTGTCGCTTCAATCAAAAGTATATGAGGGAGGTCTACCGTCTGTACATCAACTGAATTCCTGCCTGGGTGGGGGAATTCACAATTATATCCTGAATCCAGCATCTTTTTACCTTCTGGCCCAGAGCTTTAAATGGTTGCGAAAAATTCCATCCCTTCTCCATTGCTTAGCATTCAGCTTCTTGTGATTTCCAAATTCAGTAAATTATCCAGCTTCTGTGGCATCTTCCAGAGTGTAGATGATATCTGCATGCTTAATGTAAAAAACAAACGTGTTTTTTTATGCAAATTTCTCTGACCTTTTTAATACAACCTTCATAGTTTCTAACCCTTGAAAGCATGATGGAAGACTGTGTATCCAGAGAGGCCCAAATATCACTTTTATGGTTGATAGACTGGGGCATAACTTTAGTACCAATCACTACCATGCATAGTGGATCTCCCATTGATGTCAATGGGAGAGTTACACAAAGATTTAATGGTAGACAGTGGCCCTTAAGTAACAGCTAAATATTCAGTTATTATCGTTATTTATGTATTCAGTATCATATGTTGTATTTATCATTACTCAGTGAGAAAAATTACCTCCACTATTTTTACTTTTTCTACCTTTCCCACCCTTCTTCCCTGTTTTTTGTTTTCTTCTCTTCTTCCTCTGCATTTTCCTTCCTGCAGCAAAACCATTCCAGTCCCCTTGTGCTTCACACTCATCCTCATCTCCATTCCATCTAATAAAATGGTTCACATTGACATTAAAGTCCAATGATAACCCTTCAAATCTAAACATCCTACAGGGCAGAGGAATTCACACCCTTGAGTAATTATTTCAGGCTGTTTGATCACTCAAGCAGACAGCACTGTATTGGGTGTACTTGGGTTACATCTTGAAGCAATTTTTTTTAAAAGGAAAGGTTCAATTCTATAGAAACCAGATATTTCATGTGATTCACATAAATGCCTCAAGCAGGCTAAATCTACCTATAAAAGGTTTTCCATGTGACACCTGAGATGTAGGCAGTACTGTTTTAAAATAAAGGTACCTCAATACAAATCTATTTATTAGTTTTGCTAGGTAACATTAATCATACTTGTATGTGTTCCTCCCAGATTGAACTTCCAGGCCCATCCCTTTTCCCCTTGCTACAATTGCAGATGTAAAACTTAGCTTTTCTGAACCTGATCTGAGGCACTGTTAAGGAATAATTGCTAGGTCTAGATAACTATTCATATGTTGCCGTTTATCACAGTGTTTCTATAACCCCCATTTTCCCAACCTGTCAGAGAGCTCAGAAAAGGAGCTGTCTGCAGGAGCATCCCTACAACTTTTCACTGAGACCTGGAAGTGTATACCATAGTAGCATTCTGCTAAGGATAAAATAGAGTGCCCTCTTGAACATGCCCTGCTCAGGTATCTCCCACAAACACAGTCTTGGGGCCAAGAAGGTCTGGTTATGGATTCCAGCTTTCAATATAGAGTGTCTGCATTTGAACTGGTCTGCTATATTCCTCCCTCTCTACTCAAGAAGTAGTGAGTTCATGCCATGTTTAACTATACTTGAAGCATACATTCTTTATTCACCCATTCAAAAAAACCCTCTCAAACTGCAGTATTGAAGACTGTTAAAAGATTTCACATAAACTGCAAGGAGGCCTCTATTTTAGTGAGGATATAGAGAGTTATTAAATGTTTTCAGCTCACTTTCTGTAATCCCCAAAGGATACCACTAAAATCATGTCTGTTTAATGGCTGCATGGCTTGTCAACTCTGAGATAATCTTGGCAATGGAATGCAGCTGGACCTCATAAATTGGAAACCACCCAAAGGTCAAATAATACTTTGGAATGTTACCTGTTCACAGCTGCTCACAAAACTGGGTTTGTGCACCAGATGCCAAAAATAAAAAGAAAAACATCAGTTTCCTAATTAAGAGGCGAGTGGATATTTCAGCACAAACAAAGGGAAGCGCCTTTTATAATTAAATACTATTTCAGTGTGGAATTTGCAGGTATTCTTAATGGTATTACGCCAAAATAACAATAGATTCATTTGTACCTACATTTTGTTGGTTTAAAAAGACCCATTTGAAAGAGTGAATAATTAAATTGGGTTTGTTGACTGAACATTTTCTACTTATGTAGTTGTACCGGAGAGACAATGTGGGAGGTGCAAAGTATTTTATTTGACCAACTACTGTTGGTGAGAGACGCAAGCTTTTAAGCCACACAGAGCTCTTCCTGAGGTCTGGGAAAGGAACTCTGTCACAGCAAAATGCAAGGTGTAACAGATTATTTAGCACATATTGTAAGAGACCATTCAAGGTAAAGTGGCCCACTAATACTGCTGCAGTCATAGGACAAAAAGAAGGGGGTTATTGGGTTACAGATTATTGTAATAAATAATAAATCCAGTGTCTCTGTTCAGTCCATGATTTTTAGCATCTAGCAGAGTAATGAATTTAAGTTCCTAGGCTCATCTTTTGAAAGTGGTATACGGTTTCCCTTGAAGATGAGGTCTTATAGCTCAGATATAGAGTGATGGCCTTGTGAAGAGCATTTACCCACAGGTAATAGGGTATTCTAACTTTTTCCTGTGTGAGTTTATTCAAGAGCATAGTAATTGTCTGCTTTCACCCACATAGTTGTTCTTGGGGCATTTAGTTCAGGAAAGAAATCATTCCTGACCCCCCACTTCTGACCTTTAAACAACCCTCTTCAACCTCTTTAAGCTCATCATCAGAAGCAAGCTCACCATAGACCAGGACCCCCCAACTCTTAAAGCAACACCAGACCCTGCCAGAACAACAGATGCAAAACCTGCAGACATATCTCCAATGTTCCAATGATCCACATCCCTTTCAAGATCTGTGGATCCTACACGTGCCTGTGCCAACATATGGTGTATCTCAGTCAGTGGACTAAATGGCCCAATAACAGCTACTTTTCCCTTAGAATTATCAGGATTGTCAAATCTTTTTTTTTCCCCTCCCATGATTTTACTGGAGACTTCTGGGAGGTCTCAGGTATATTTATTGTGAGATCTAGCATCTTAACTGAAAGAATATGCATACTGTGTCTTTAACAAAGGCTTCCTTTATTTCAAAATGTAAATTAATCATTGACGTTACATAGGTGTTTCCAAAATCATAGTGTTAAAAGTCGACTAAAAATCTCTTCCCTCTCCATTGCCCAGCTTTTGCTCTCTTGACTTTTCAGAAGTCACCATTTCTCTAGTTCTCAATTCTTCATAGGATCTGCCTACACTATGGGAAAAGGTATGTAGTTTTTAATAAATCACATAACCTGTCATAATTTAAAATACCATTTTACCACCTAGCATAGATGCTGTGAAATACATTTACAGTTGTCAGCTGTTTGTGTTGCAGTTCTATAGGGTTTGCCTAGACTAACATAAAAGATGTCTTTTAAAATTTGTTGGGTAACAGATTCTGTAGCTATATATTTTATCCTAGTTTACACATATTAGAGTATTCCTGCCTACAAAGGGGCTGAAATGTTAATGTAAAAAAAATACAGTAAAAGATTTCTTTAAAAAACTTTTCAGACCCTCTTTATGCAAAAAACCCCAAATTTACACAAATCCAGTTTACATTTTTCTTTTGCAAGTCACTTTCATTATATATTTTGTAAACTTTATTATTGTTTTTGCTATACCTAAAGTATATGAATAGGTGCATTTTAAAAAAATGTAAAAGCACTGTATAAAGCAAGTCACTGGTGTCTGTTTTTAGCAACTACAAGTTCCTTTGAAAATCCTCTGATAGATTTTCCCTTTTGGTTTGGCCTGTATTTTTTACCCTCCAGAGGAAAACAGCAGTCCTAATGGTTCTTATCAACTGTGGGATATTTTTTTTCTTTCTTTTTTTTTTAAATATCTGTCTGTGTGTTCACTGTAAAAAGAACAAGGAAAAAACAAAAAATTGGGTTTCCATTTCTCAAAGCAGCTGAGCTCTGGAATTCATTGCTTTATAAACTCCAGGAAATTGAGTATGTAACTAAAGATTTCTGTGCATCTTTCTTCTTAGAATCAAAACACAGCTCTGCCCATATGGCGTTTATTGGAAATGAAGCAGTGTTATTCATAATACATTGACTGCATTTCAGGCCACACTGTCCCTGCCAACATTTGAAAGCCATAAATGTTTTGAGGTGAAGTGAAATTTATTATTGGTTTTACACCAAGAGGGCTTATAAAATTGACGATGCTTCCTAAATAAGGTTCTCTGATATCCTGGCTGCTATTTGTAGCACAACACTTTGATTGATAAATTGCATCCTGCTGTAGATTAGTAAATTAATATGAATTCAGAGCCAGACTTTGGGCCCTGAAGCCTATAACCACAGGCTCTTCTCCAGGTTTCCCCTCAGCCTTCCCTGAGAAATCCAAGCCTTTTGTATTGTAAGATACTCACAATGGGTTAGCATGACTTCCATTTGAGGGAGGAGCTATTCTGCAAGCCCTTTCCAAAATGCAAAGGTCAGCTCTGCTTGACTGAACTGTAAAGGAAGCACACATTGCTTTTGGATTAGATAGTCCTTCAATCTCACTTTTTGGTGGATTATAGTAGGGTCTTGCAAAAACTAATAATTTAACTGCCTGCGTGCTGAAAAGTGGAAGCTGCTCATAAATTACATTAACATTTACTGCAATTTTCCAATATTGGAAAAATATTATTTTGTCTAGGGGATTAAAGTGAATTCTTCAGATTTTAAGGAGGTCCAGTTTAGCAACACAATAGTTGTGGCTTCTTTGCATACAAGATGCTTCTGCAATCTTCTGTGTGCTTGCTTGTTGTGGGAAATCCTATATTGTTGCTGAGTTAGTGCTGAAGAAACTAACTTGCAAATTACAATCTAACTGAAAATTGGTCTATTTAAAAAAATCATGAAAATTGCTTGCTACAGTGTAATCTTTGAAATTCTATATATTATCTGCATATCTTGTCAGTCTGCGTCAGAGCTGCTGCTATTTCCTGGCTGTAGGTGGCATTTTGAGATTTGTGGTGTGTGAATTTTTTAAGAGGTAAAATCATATTAATTATTTATTGCACCAATATGACAATCCCATTAGAATGCAGCTGCACTTATCTCTGTCTTCCTTTGCAATACACACTGTTCCAACAGAATATTACATTTGTGGGTGTATAGTAGGATGGGGACTGAAGACTATTATGTGTTAATTTTAGTGCAAAAACTGAAATTTCACTCTGGCAATTACAGCTGATTTTCACTCAATGTCAACAGAACAGATTTGCAGTCTGACTGATCTGGTTTACACTACTGTAAGTCAGAAGTAATTCCTTTATACTAGTGTAAAACTTGCAAGATCAAGATTCTGTCTTGAATTGAAAATATCTAATTTAATATTTCCAGTGCTTAATTTGCAGTGACAGAGGTGCTGGGGCTCAAGCCATTTTCATAACTAAGGATAAGATTATGTCACGGAGGTCATGAAAGTCACAGATTCCATGACTTTCAGAGGCCTCTGTGACATTTTCCACATCAGCCCCAGAGTGGCAGGCCAGAACTGTCAGCCAGCGGGGCTCAGGGTCTCCAAGTTGCCATAGGCTGGGGGACGGACCCCGGAGCTCTGATAGGAAGTAGCTGTTTTGAGGTGTGAGGAAGTATGCTACATTGGTTGTATACTCTGTTCTAAAACATCGAGATTTAATATTAACATTTAAAACTTTTCGATTTCCTACAGTCTATAAAAGAACACGCTTTAATATCACGTCACTGTTATGTTTGCGTCTCGTTGAATTTTTGCCTGAACCGTAGACAGAAAAACCAAACAAAAACTGCTTGCACTGATACTGGTATGTTTCTAATTCATAAATGTTTACCATATTCCTATTTTCAAAACGAAGTAGAAGGAAGAAAGTATCACACTAGAATGATGTAGCTCTGGCTAGTTAGAACAAATGAAGGTGCTGTAGATGGAAATGAAAGTCTCCCGTGTTTCTACAAGTCAAAGCCCATGCCCAGGGATGAAATCTGTCCAACGATTATTCATAAGAAAGCATATGGAGTGCTATATAAGGCCATTGTCCTTGCAAGAACATACTCACTAGGTTGGCATTTCTTTGGCTTCCAGTATTCCGTGAACACAGAGATAAACCAGAACCAGGCTGATGCCTTTATTGGCATCCCTACTGCTTACTTTGATTTGTACAGTGGTGATGTATGATTTAGTGCACAGTGCCTTGCCACTGCTTAAAGGGACCTTATAGAGAGGATAATTGCGTTTTTCTTGAATTATATTTAAATAATTGGCATAGTCCCATAACAAAACACACTCTTAATTTACTGTGTCTTTGTTTAGATGAGGAATCAGTATTTTTAAACATTTGAGTTTGCAGTGGGGTTCTGTGCAGTTTGACATCTTCTGATCCTTGGCAGTGTCTAAATGGGATGTTTTGGTTGAATTCAAGAAGCAAAAAGAAGGAAAGCAGAGCTGTTAGTCAGTGACATGTTACAAGTGGCTCTACAGAAGTTGAAATGAATCTTAAACTACCTCTCTTCAATCTTTATTCTGCTGAGCAGAGACGTTACTAAAAAAAAAAAAAAATTAGAAAAAGGAAAAAATCTCCAGTTGTGTATGTGAAGAAACATATACCATATGTTCTGGTTTGACTAGGTGCTGATTTTATCTTGCATGGTTTTACAATTGATTGATAGTGTGTGATGTAAAATCTTATAGCTTGGGGCTGTATTATATCTGTTTTGTGTGATTTACTGCTTAGAGAAGAAAGCTTGAAAGAACTTCTTGGAAATAGAGAGATCAACATTACTGTCATCTCAAAAAGATTAGCATAGATATTAGATAATCTGAAATGGGATGTTGATTGAGTTGTTTTTTAATCTTTTGTGCTAAATAGTTATGTGGCTTTTGTCAGGGCTTGCATCCAGTATTTTCAGGCAACGAACAACTTCAGTTTGCCAACTTCTATTGGACAGTGCATATGCTTGTGAATTGATGTATCTCTGCTAACATCGGTAGGCAAAACACACTATTTGGAGACACCAGAATATAATGCAAACAGACTTTTGTTCAATCCCTAGTTCTCTTAGAAATTTGCTTTCATAATGTTGTAAAATAAGCATTTGGAGAATCCACAGAACAGAAGTAAAAATGTGTTTAAACAATCCCAGTGAATGAATAAGAAGAATATTCATAGCTACGTTAACTATGCCGGCAGGAACTTCTAATTCACAGATTTCAGTAATAAACTATTTGCTATGTAAGGAAAAAAAGAATGGCCCAAGTGCTTCACAGGGCACTAAAGGATCAGGAGTGACTCACACTTTGAGGCAGAATGGACTTTTACTCTGTTCCATTGTAGCAAATATTCTGAAGTTGATTTTAAAAATGAATTTCTTCATATGAATGTAGATTTTTTTTACAATTATGCTACTGAATTTATAAGGATTTATAGGTATTTGCTTGAAATAATAAATAAAATAGGTAGAGTTCATCTTAAAAGGTGTTCAGTCTTCTGTATTTTTCCACCTGTTATCCTGAGTCAGTTTCTTTTACAGATTCTCTGTTGCAGACAGT
Source organism: Mesoclemmys tuberculata (assembly GCA_007922155.1). NCBI lineage: Eukaryota > Metazoa > Chordata > Testudines > Chelidae > Mesoclemmys > Mesoclemmys tuberculata. The sequence goes on along the minus strand of ML675649.1, from coordinate 22,677,306 downwards.
AAGGAAAGACCTACAGAGTAGACTGTACCTCAGTGGAGTTGTTCAACTCATATTTTACCCCATAGGCCAGTGGTTTTGAAACTTTTTACTCGGAGTCCCCTTTAATAACATGTAGCCTTTTCCAAATGCAGTCTACCGTGTACCCGGATCTGAGATAGGGTCAGAATATACCTTTGATTAGATTGCCAAGTCCTACTAAATAAAATGTGTTGTCTGCCATTCCAGGATTTTTCTTGTGTACACCCTGGCAAGTGCTCGTGTACCCCTACAGATACACATACTTCAGTGTGAAAAGCACTGCTGTAGGCCCATAAGTCCATGGCTTGACTAAGTTCTGTGTGGATTTTGATTCACTGGAGAGAGAGTCGATCTCTGAAAAGTAATGGTTCAGTTGGGTTATCAGTTTTTGGAGAGATGAATAAAGCAAACATTCTGAAATTAGAGAACGGTTACTATGAAATCTAGAATGATGATTGTTTCTATTCATATCTCATTGCTAGATGGTTAGTATCTAATTGGTTCATAATGTTGACTGGTTAATGCCTGAAATATGTGGTTTAATAGTCCATACCAGCTAATATAGCTGCTGTATAGCTAGTGTAACTATAAAGACCATTCTTATTCATTGGCTTGAACTAAAAGAAGAACTTCTTACTGCACAGTTAGAAACAATTGAGAAATATATTGACTATGAAATCTTTTTTTTTTTTTTCTGTGCTGCTGTACAGAAGATAACCAGCTTTTGGATTTTTCTTTCTCTTTCATCATGCCCTTGGAGGGCAATAAATCTGAAAAATGACCCTGCCAAGTTTTAGTAGTGGGGGCCTTGTCACAGTTTACAAGCCAAAGAAGGCTTACTGAAACTGAGAGAGCGAGGTAGTTATCGGCTGCTTTTAAAAAGCATCTTGTCTTGATGAACAGCTGATGAATTTACAATCACATTTAAGATAATTATGAGAAATACACACACGCTATCCAGTGCAAGGAAAAAAGGCTTTTCAGATTGCCTTTTTTCTTGCTGAGCAATTCCACTTCCTAAGTAAGTGGTGCAGATTCTTTCAAATGATATTTAAATCTTGTCTTCATGTAGCTGAATGCAAGTAAACAATTTAAAGAACGGGAAATGTAATTAAGATTAACTCTTCCTTGAAAGGCTTTTCTAGCATTGCTTTACACTAATTGGACATGAATGAATAAATTGGCTAAAACAACAAATTTAAAAGAAACCAGCTTGGATTCACAATGTGGATTGCTTAGGCATGTTTCTGAAGATGTCTGGAGTCTTCACAGTTCAGGCACCTGTTGCTGTAGATAAATGTGAATGGATTGGGCCTGAGAAGGGTTGAGGTAACTGTTTACTGACAGTACACAGAAACTTTCAAGTAACAAGATGACCTGACCAGGCATTTTCTTACGCAGCAGCTGAAGATACAGCAAAAAGAGATTCTTGATTAGCTAGAGTGCTTCAGGAGTTTAGATTCAGGAAGATGAATGATTAATGTTTAGGGAGGAGGAGTATAAGTTTTTAAAAGTCTTGGTAGTTGGGTAACAACTTTTTTTAAAATTGTATTTCTTCATGGCGTCCTTTTTTCCATTTTAGGAACCCTAAACAAAAGTAATGCAGGAATTTACAAATATGTACGTGTTACGGCACGTCCAAATAATCCTAGGAAATTATTCAGAGTCCTACTTCAGATGCCAATGGTGCTTCATTTTGTTTGCTTCCCTCGTTTGTAACGAGCGGCTAGTATGTGTACGCTCCACTGCACTCAACTATGTGGAATCTCACACCTTCTCAGGTGTGTTCTCCTCGTCTCTTCATCCCTCCTCTACATGGAAGCCCCCCTCCCACGAGTGAATTAGTGCTACCTTATCGGTATGTAACTGAAAAGAGGTCCAGAGTTCTTCTGTTTCCAAATTTCTATTGCCCAATTTGTGTGGTTAGCTGACAGCTGTGTGTATTTGTTTTGAGGCAGCCATAGCTCATTAGTTATTTTGCTCCATAATCCTCTGATTATTTTATTAGGAATGTGCTTAGCAGAGTAAAGAGTGTTTTTGTTAGTTAACAGCTGCTTTCAGAGCCTGCAGGGGAAGTACACACATTGTTTTTAGAGTATCACTTAAAAAAAACCCAAGAAAAGTGGTATCTTAAAATACTGATATTTATAGGATTCAGATGGGCATCCTTGCCCACCTTCTTCTCCAGAGTCACCTCATATAAGCATTGTAAGGTCAAGTGGAGCTTTTGAGCTCTATCTCTTGCCACTGTGTTTTGAAGACTTCTAGTGCAGTTATCAAACACATAGTGTATTCTTCTTTTTGGAATTCACTAGACTAGATAGCATGTTTTTATTTTAATCTCATATTGGAAAAGAGATCCTGCGTCTAAAAGATGCAAATAACTATAGTATATTTCAGCAAGGCCAGTATGAGATGAGAAGAATGAGTGACAGCCGTCCCTGACAGTTTGTTTGAAGCCATAATAGCTTTAAAGTTTTATAAAAACTTGTAAAAATAGCTTGTGGTCCTGCTCTTGGACGTACAGATTAACAAGAAATTTAACAAAAAGCATCATTTCCTCCGCTTCCTTTTTAAATACGGGTTTATTATATTGCACAATCCATTATAAATTTTGGAGTTCAGACTTTTGGAAACTTGAAAAAGGAAGTGGGGAAAGTATATTCTGTGTAATGGGTTGTGTGATATTTCTCTGTTTGTTTGTGAATTGTGATAACTTTTGAATGCTGCATCTGATCAAGTCCAGAATTTCATGGAACATTCTAGTCATCATTGGGCAGAACTTTATTTTAGTGAAAATATGAAAAGGGGGAAAACAACCCCAAATGACAGCGATGAGGGGCACATGGAGCCCTGGGCATCTGGTTAGCGCACACAGAGCTTCAACCACCTCTGTAATTTCCTGTAGATCAAAGATGGCAACAGTTAACATCTTCCTGCATAACACCCTCCAGCTCAGCTTTACTTAGCCTCCTAATACAGTAAAAAAAGTTGACACCCTGAATGATTTCTGTCTGAGCCAGAAAGAGAAAAAGAATAATGGGAGGAAGAAGGGAATGGGGACGCCCAGCGAGCCCCTGGCATGGGTGGAGAGAATGGAGGATGACGCCATGAGGGAAATGGAGTGAGCACAGAAACAAAACCTCTGGCAGTGAGGGAGAATGAAAGCCCCTGCTATGGGGGTGGGGGAGCATGGGGTGCATACTGAGTGGGCATGGAAGGGAAGATGGGCACACAACCGCTGTTGGGGGAACAACGGGGGACCCTGGTATGGAGGGAAAAGGAGGTGTGAGGAGGCATCCAGAGACCCTGGCATGGGGGGAAGCACGATGAGCAATTGTGTAGGGGATGGAGGACACAGACAGCCCCTGACTTGTGGGAAGGGGAAGTACCTAGGGTCCCTGACATGAGGTGAAGGCTGCAAGGAGTCCCTGAAATAGAAGCAGATGGGAGGGTGGCATACAGGGAGCTTGGGGGTGAAAGGGAAATGGAGGGATGCAAAGAGCCTCTCGTGTGTGTAGGCTGCTCAGACGACTGAAGCAACAGAGTGTGCAACACTCTAGTAAAGTATATTCTAAAGTACGTTGCTGAGTTGCTTTTGGATGCCTGGTATTGCTTAGGAGGTACAGAAAATAAAGCAGAAGACGTTATTCTCCATTTGCTGTGGAGTAAATGAAGCTTACATCACCCAAGGAATGTCAAAGCCACGTAAGCCGTGCAGTTGACTGAAATGCCTTAAAGCTCAAAGATTAATTTCTTCTGCATCTTTGATAAGCAGATGCTTTGTACATTTTTGGGGGAAAAAATGTTGCTAAGAGGGTGAACATGTCAGAATAATTGTGCGCCTTGGAAATGGGCGCTCTTACTGAGTCTGTTTCTGGACACGTTTAGTGGAGAGTCATTTACTCTAAGCAAAAGTGTTGTTTCTTTTGTCTTTGTTTTGCAGTGAGGAGAGCTACAATGTCACAGATTATTCCTTGAGGGACCAGCTGTTGGTTGAGCAATGTGACAGTGAGGAGTTGAATTCCTCGCCTGTAAAGAACAGTTCCACTATGCTGTACTCTCGGCAGAGCTCAGCAAGTCACCTCTTCAGATTAATTGTCCTCAGTAACCACGCAGGAGAGGAGGTGGAGATGCTACTGGGGACTGAGACTCAGTAAGTAAATAACCAAAAAATTCCCCATTTCTCCTTCTCTTGCCTCCCATTTGAGGCATTTTTCTTCTAGCCAGCGGCTGCACTATAGAGTCCTTAAATTCTACTCTGTGATGTGTTCAGCAAGTCCGAAGGCCATAGTAGAGTCCCAGTTCAGCATCCTGATAACAGACCTAAACTTCAGCAGTCAAAGTAACAAAACAAAATGGAATTGCTGCGAAACCCAGGTATCTCTCTGGTCTGTGTACGCCTTTACACTTACGGCACTAGCTGGGCCAGAAGCTGCTTTCTCATCCTAGGAAAAATGTAGAAATGCCAAAACATTTCCCATTCTACATTGAGGTTTTTTTGTGAAAAATGAGAGAGACCCACTCCAGAATGGCCAATGATCTGAATCAGGCAGCACAGGGGCATGAATCTGCATCTCCCACAACCCAGGGGAGTGCCCTAACCACTGGCTATTGACTGTTCTAAGATGCAGTTCTTGCTCTCTGACTCTGATGAAACTCACCCTTTCCCACCAAAAGTTTTGGTTTTAATGAAACAGCATTTTCAATTCCAGATCCGCTCTACTGGACAGTAAACTGGTCAAATATAGTAACCTGTTCATCATACAGTAGAAGTAAGCTGCATATTGTTGGCTTACATAAGATTTTAAATGTATATACAGTATGTCATTTATTTGTGGTTTTTAAGTTTTGATTCACTGTTATAATTTTATAATGTGTTGGACCAAAATGGCATAGAAACAAAGAATACCCAAAATTCTACCCCTAACAGTTAAGGCAGCAATTATAGTGGCACTTGAATTTGCGTCCTGGGGAAATTAGTACTTTTCTGTCCTATGTATCAAATAAATTCCACTCCAGATTCTGTACTGGTGGTTTTTAATTCTTTTTCAAATCGAATATCTGTTCTTTGTGCTGATTAAGCTCATATAATTACATCTCACAAGGCAGATCAGTAACTTGACTGGAGCCTTGATAAACTAGAACAAGACAAAGAAACTAAATGGATGTTACCATGCTCTGAATGTGTATGCAAATTTACTAATTATGTAATGTCAACCGTCTCAAGATACAGTCCATATTTAAAGAGCAGGATGATATATGAGGCTGGGATATAATTTGACATCTGTACGTTACAAAAACTTTTAGAGTACATTAGAGATGATTTCTGTGTCAGCATAAGGGAACTTTTGCAAACTTCTCTGCAGTTTTGCACTAGCAAAATTAATCACTTGGTGTTAGGTTTTGTGAAGCACCAGATTTTAAAAGTTCCATGACCACAGTATAGGATGACTACTTTCTCTGGTTTGGTTTAGCAGCTGGAAGTCTGTGTGATTAAGGCCATATGCCTCTGGTATAAATATGTTTAAAGGGTTTGGCAGCTGGGAAGAGGGATGTGATTTATAGGATGACTTTTCTTTGGACAGTCTGCACTCATAGACTCTAGGGTCAGAAGGGACCAATATGATCATCTAGTCTGACGTCCTGTATAGCACCCACCCACTCCTGTAGTAAACCCCTAACCAATGACTGAGTTGTTAAAGTCCTCAAATCATGGTTTAAAGACTTTAAGGTACAGAGACTCCACCAGCAAGTGAGCCGTGCCCCATGCTACAGAGGAAGGCAAAAAATACCCAGAGCCTTTGCCAATCTGCCCTGGGGGAAAATTCCTTCCCGACCCCAAATATGGCGATGAGTTAAAACCTGAGCATGAGGGCAAGACTCACCAGCCAGACATCCAAGAAAGAATTCTCTGTAATAATTAAGAACCCCCCATCTAACATCCCATCACAGGCCATTGGCACCAGAACTCAAAGATCGGTCAATTGCCAAACTAGGTTGTTCCTACCATACCGACCCCTCCATAAATGTATCAAGCTGAGTTTTGAAGTCAGCTAGGTTGTTTGCCCCCACTGCTCTCCATGGAAGGCTATTCCAGAACTTCACTCCTCTGATGCTTAGAAACCCGCGTCTAATTTCAAGTCTAAACTTCCTGATGGCCAATTTATATCCATTAGTTCTTGTGTCCACATTGGCGCTGAACTTAAATAATTCCTCTCTCTCCCTGGTATTTATCCCTCTAATGTATTTATAGGGAGCAATCATATCTCCCCATAACCTTCTTTTGGTTATTCTAAACAAGCCAAGCTCTTTGAGTCTCCTCTCATAAGGCAGGTTTTCCATTCCGCAGATCATCCTAGTAGCCCTTCTCTGCACCTGTTCCAGTTTTAATTCATCTTTCTTAAACATGGGGGACCAGAACTGTACACAATATTCCAGATGAGGTCTCACCAGCACCTGGTATAATGGTACTAACACCTCCCTAACTCTACTGGAAATACCTTGTCCGATGCATCCAAGGACCGCATTAATTTTTCTCATGGCCACTTCACATTGGCAGTTCATAGTCATCCTGTGATGAACCAATACGCCCAGGTCCTTCTCCTCCTCTGTTACTTCCAACAGATGCATCCCCAGTTTATAGCAGAAATTCTTGTTATTAGTCCCTAAATGCATGACCTTGCACTTTCCACTATTAAATTTCATCGTATTTCTATTACTCCCTAGCCCTCCCTCCATACCCCCGATTTAGTCCCATTAAATCATTAGAGTTTGGCTTCTACCTCGGATGTGGTAATTTCTATCTCCATATCCTTGTTCTCATTAGCCACCCTACCACTATCCCTAAGATCATCATTAACCTCATTAAAAACAGAGGCAAAGTATTTGTTTAGCTATTCAGCCATGTCTAGATTATCTTTAACCTTCAACCCATCCTCAGTGCTTAGTGGTCCCACTTCTTCTTTCTTGTTTTTCTTCCTATTTATGTGGCTATAGAACCTTTTACTATTGGTTTTAATTCCCTTTGCATGGTCCAACTCTGCTTGGCTTTTGGCTTTCTCACTTTATCTCTACATGTTCTGACTGCTAAGAGGTAGCTTTCCTTGCTGATACCTCCCATCTTCCACTCCTTTGTAGGCTTTCTGCTTTTTCTTAATCACCTGGTGAGATGTTTACTCATCCAGGTTGGTCTACAACTCCTACCTATGAATTTTTCCCCCTTTCTTGGGATGCAGGTTTCAGATAGTTCCTGCAACTTTGACTAGAAGTAATTCCAAGCCTCCTCCACTTTTAGACCCATGAGTTCTTCAGTCCAGTCCACTTCCCCAACAAATTCCCTTAATTTTTTTAAAGTTAGCCCTTTTGAAGTCCAAGACCCTAGTCACAAATCTGTTTTTGTTTATCTTTCCATTTAGTTTGAACTGAATTAGCTCATGGTCACTCGAACCAAGGTTGTCCCCTAGAGCCAGTTCTTCTATGAGGTCCTCACTACTCACCACTACCAAATCTAAAATGACATCTCCCGTTTTTGGTTCAGTAACTATTTGGTGAAGGAATCTGTCTGGTATCACATCCAGGAAAATCTTGGCCCTATTTTTACTCCAAGCACTTGTCCTCCAGTCTATATCTGGGAAGTTAAAGTCTCCCATAATCACACAGTTCCCAGTAGTATTTACTTCATTACAAACCTTAAAGAGGTCTCTATCCATGTCCAAATCAGATTCTGGTGGTTTCTAGCAAATCCCAAGCACTATCCCATGGGAAACTAGTTTTCTTTCCCAATGTGATTTTTACCCAGACAGACTCTGTCTTATCAATTCCTTCACTTCTAAATTCTTTACAGTCTACTTCATCGATATACAATGCTACTCCATCACCTTTGCTTTTATATCTGTCTTTCCTAAACAGCACATACCCTTCAATACTTGAACACCAATCAGACTAATAGTCCACCATGTTTCTGTTATCCCTATAATATCTGGTTTCACTTCATCTACCAGTGACTCTAGTTTCTCCATTTTGTTACCCAGGCTCCTCACATTGGTATACAGACATCTTAATTTTTGCTGTTTGGCTTCACTCACATTCCTTATTTGATTTGGCACAGTCCTTCTACTGCCAGTATCACCAATTAGACTCGTATCTACAGTACCCTTCCTCTTAATGTCCATTCTGCTTCCCACCGGTATGTCCTTTCTTACTTCATTTTTCTTCTTCTCAATGCTAAAATCAGGCGTGGAGATTAACTGGGCATCTCCCAACCATCTCCCCCAACTTCCTAGTTTAAAGGTCTCTTAATCAGTTGTGCCAGCCTCCATCCGAGAAGTGCATTTCCCTCCTTACTCAGGTGAAGTCCATCCCAAGACAACAGTCCTCTGTCCATGAATGCCTCCCAGTGACCATATATCAAAAAACTCTCTTTAAAGCACCACTGCCTGAGCCATCTGTTGGTCATTAGAATCTTGTCACGCTTTTTTTGTCCTCCTCTAGAGACAGGCAGAATCCCACAGAAGATCACCTGAGTCTTGATTTCCTTAAGAGTCTTCCCCAGCCTGGCATAGTCTCCTTTGATATGTTCCAGCTAGATTCTTGCTGGATCATTTGTACGCACATGAAGGACAATCGGAGGATTCTTTCCCACTCCCATTAGGATCCTCTTCAGCCTCAGGTCCACATCCCGTATCTTAGCACCAGCAGACAGCACACCCTTCTGTTTTCCAGATCAGCTCGGGTTACAGGCCTGTCTGTTCTTCTCAGGAGGGAGTCGCCAATCACGTAGACCTGCCTTTTCCTAGTGATGGTGCAGTTTTCCAGCCCATCCTGTTCTTTCTGGCTGCAAATCATCACATCTGCTGTTCTCCTTTGCAATCTTCTGCAACTGTTCCTGTATCTTCCTGGGGCTCTTATTTGGTGGTATCTCCATTGGCTCATCCACTCTTTGTATAGGGCTAGCTGCTCTTCTCTTCTTCCTTGCCCTCCCATCCGCTGTGCCCCTTCTTCACTTTCCAACTCTGCAAACCTATTTGAGGCCTATTTCTCCTTCACTAACACATCTTTTCTCCTGCTGGTTCTCGCAGTCACATGCTTCCACTGGCCACTCTCCTCACCCAGCATTCTCTCCTCAGAGTTCATTGGTCCTTTTTCCATCTGCAGATCTAGGTTTTTCCCTTCAGCCTCCTTTGCTCCATCACCTGCTCGAACCCCCTTCTAAGCTCAGCCAGAGTTTCCACCTGCATCTCCAGCCCTCAAGTCTTCTCTTCCATCAGCTCTATGAGGCAGCATTTCATACAAACAAAGCTCTTTTGAGGTACCCCTTTCAGGATCATGTACATCCTACAGCTTCCACATCCTATCATCTTTGTTCTCTCTTCCACTGCTTGAGTGACTATTACTACCACTTCTGTATCTGTCGTAGCCTTTCCTCCTACTTCCTGTCAGTGAAAGAGACAAAAACAGAAACACCCACAGAACAACCCCAAGTGAGCACCCCAACAATACCAGAGCACCACACACTCCCTCCCCACTCTCATTCAAACTCCCCTGTTTTCAGCTCTGTTTGCTGGCTCCTGTGCTGCTAACCTCATTCCTCCCCTTCCTCCCCAGTTTCCTCCTGCTTTTCCACAGACTTTTCCCCACTGACTACACAAACAGCTGTCAATATACTCTGAGCCCAGCTGACTCTCTGCTCACAATCAGTGGACCATTCTGATAGCCAAATTCCATCTAAACTGCACCAAATCTTTCTAAATCCAGAAGAGGGGGTCCCAGTTCTCAAAACCCCAATGTGCTGTTATGCATGCTCAGTTCAACTGGCCAGCCGTTAGGTACTGCAAGGAAGCCCAGAAAGGCAACTGCCATTCTGTATTTGCAGCTCGGGGCTATATTTGAAAATCTGGCTGCAGGGAGCATAAGCTGGACCTCAGTGCACTCTGAGATGCACTGGATCCAGATTCTGTGACAAGCGCTCTTCAGTTCTATGGAAAGTTGATTTAGATTAATTTGTTGACGTTTTTTTCATCACACATTGAGGAGTCCTCTTTGGAAGTGCAATAACATCATTTATGAAACCCCAGTATAAGAGGGAGAGTGATTCCCAATAAGGTTACAGGCCTAGCATCCCTGTGGAGACCGTATCCACATGTGTAAGCTGGTTAAAGCTCTTTGGGAGTGGGCTTCGTGCCATTTCCACTTCAAATGGGGTAGCAGAGTCTTGGGACTGAAGCCACAGGAGGCCTTTATCATGGTGTGGCAAGGGCCCCGGATTGCCTTAATCAGTCCTGCATGCTTCACTGTCAGGTAGAATGGAGCTCTACATGGCACTCGTGGTCATCAGCTTAGTCCTGATTGTCACCACTCTCCCTCTGCAGCCCTGCTCTGACCTCCCAGTCTCACGTTTTGGCTCTGGTGAGATAGGGCTCTGCTCAGCGCCCGCAGCTCTACAGCTCAGCCCAGATTGTCACTGTGCACCAGAGCACACACTTTTAAAAATAGGCAAGGGCAGCTTTGACAGATCAGGAGAACTGTTGTCCTGCTTTCTGTCTCCTCCTCCTGTGTGCAGCAAGGAAGGAGAATGTGTAGCTTATTCATTCCATCTTTTGGTGAGAGCAGCACAGAAAAAGGAAGCTGCAGCCAGATCCCACACGGCAGAGAGAACAAAATGCCAGGTGCCTGGCTGCAACCAATGGACAGAGTCCATGGCCAGAACAGTAGTTTGACAAGATGCCACATTCAGTGTTAAATTCAATGAAGAAGGAATTACAGTGTGTGCAAGGCCCTGTGTGTATAAGTCACTGCATCTGGTGGCATTACCAAAGCAGAATCTTTCCGAATGGTCAGTGGAGGCAGTGGAAGTTTTCCTGAGAGTTCAAAGAGAAAAGTGTTTTCCTTACTTCTGCTCCTGCAACTTTCAGCATCAACCTTACCCAGATAATTTCCCACAGACTATGGCCTTAAATCCTTTTAAATAGTGCAGACGTGTATATTAAATGGAGATTAACAAAATCTGGCTAGGTGATAGTGGTAATTTTATTTGCAAACAATTTTATGCAGTGAGTTTGCTCACTTAAAACTAATTTTTACTACTTCTTCCCCAATATCACAACCCCAATGTGCCTGATCTTATCAATCTTCGAACAGTTACCATTTCTCCAGCTGACAGTGGTTTGTTACTCCTGCTCTGGGGGAAGGGCTAAGGTTTGAACATGAAGGGAATAGCCTTATGAGAGGTAATTGCTCTGTGTCTGCCTCTGGATAAATGAAACACATCATCTCCCTTCACTACATCACTGTCTCTTCTTTTAGAAGCATGAAAGATTCAAATAACTATTGAAACAGAAAATACCACTATGTTTTAAACCACAGGACATGCAGTCTTGTACTGATGACAGCCCAGCAGTTGATTGTAGGAGGTTACTTTATGTCAAACTCATTGCTCACAAGTTATGAGTGATTTTGCCAAACCTCTCTGGCCACAGGATTTAACTGCAAAATTAATTTTAAACTAGCATATCTCAGACCCACCATGCTGCTGCTGATGTAGATGTATGGTGAGTTAACCTCTATATCAGTCAATGAATTTAGCAAATAAAAAAAAGGCAGATATCTTAGCAGCAAAATCATTCTGAGGTTACAAATGTTAGCCACTAAATATTTCATCTGTGTACATGAACATTTAGTTTGCCACAATCTTAAGCATAAATCTACCCTGCACTAACCTGCCATGCACTAACTGTCCATGTGGACCCTGTGGATGTGCACTAACAATTCATTAGTGTGCTTTGATCAACCTCTCTTTGCAAAGGGGGAAAATTAAAGCAGGGTCCACATTGAAAGTTAGTTAGTTAGCTAGCTAGCTATTTCAAGCCTTTAGGTAAAATCTAGGCACAATCTGAATGTTATTAATGAATGCTGTTTTGTCACAGGTCTTCAGGTTTTCCTGGACAATTGAAAAACCGAAGGTAGATGAATATGAAATAGCATTAAATTAGAGAAAAGGGGACATTAAAAAAGAGGGGGGAAATGAAATATTATGGAGATGGATAGAACCAATGATGTAAAAGGGAGAAGAAGATAAGTAACAAATGATACAAAATGGGAAAGTTAGTGTATTCGATAAAGGAGCATAAATAAAATTATACTTCTTTGGCAAACAATCTCCATGCTTTGGGGAAAGAGATGTGATGGATATTTAGAGCACTTAACTTAATATGAATATTACTACCTAGTATGGATTAAATATTGGGTTGGAGAGGAAAGCAGTATTCACTAGAGTTTATGCGTAGCCTTCTGGCAGATGGGGTTGGGGCCTAGCAGCCATGAAATCCCTGTTTTATTTTCATATTTATCCCTTAAAAATGCATAGGTGTTGGCATCTATATAGGTGAAGCTGGGCCCCATTTCTTCTGCAGCAAAGAAGGGCAGTGACTGCTTATAAATCATTTCCTCATTATATGAAGTGAGACAGTTAAGTTTTAAGTAGAGGAGGCCCAAAGAACCATCTTGCTTCTTCCTCCAAAATCCTTAGTGTGATCTTGGCCACAGATTCATAGAGGCACCATGGTCACAGGATAGAACCCAGGACTGGCGGTCAAGAGACCTGAGTTTCATTCCTTGCTTGTGTTTTGTAATGTGCTCTTGGGTCATTCGCCCTTCTGTGTCAAAGTTTCCCATCTGTGAAGTGTGGTTAATTCTTTCCCACCTTGGTAAGACACTTTGAGATGCGTCTACTTTGAGGTTGATGAAAACTGCCATACAACTGCTAGGCAGTAATGATGGTGTTAACTATCACAGTGGATGTGAGTGAGTTACATTTTGGACTGCAGGGGGAAATATTACTTCACAGGTACAGTCCAAGATGCTAAGCCCAGCTGTTAGGAGTCAGTTTTCATAGTGAGTGAATCACATCACTTAAAATAATTATATTCTAAGTTCTGTAAAACATACCTATGTATGTGAAATATTTTTTTGCATTGTCGAAAAATTCCATTGCTGTTTGCTGTAGGTTAATCTGCTATCATTAGCTCATTGTAAAGAGATTCTCATTTTTTTTAAAAAAAACCCTAATTAGTCAGCCTTTATGTGTCTCATATAATCCTGTCATGAAAGGACTGAGTAATTATATATCCCTTCATTATGGGAGTAAGCCATACAGCACTCAGTTGGCTACATTGCACTGAGTCTGTGTAAACAAACACATTTTTGTGGATGTTTATTCACTGGTTACCAAACTGAAGAATAAATAACCTTAATAATGCATGTTATAGTATTTGTTGTGTTGATTCTGAAATATGTTAGAGGTATACTAAATCCTTGAAGCCAAGACTGAGCCTCCCAATAGTTTATGGCGGTGTTCTGATGTCTCTCACACAGAGGTATTTCAGCAAGGAGCTGTGTTAGTTCGTGGGCCGTAAACTTAGAATAAACAGAGCTTTTTTTAAAGTCTGTAGTCCATTGATATATTTCTAAGCGAAGAATAAATATATGATAAATAATAGTAATTTTTTGTAGATGATTTCCAGCATAGACTAAAGCTTTACCTAGTGCTGGGAAAATATATTCAATCCTAAGGGTCAGGGACAGTACCGCCATCATTGTCAAATGCAGATCAGGAACTGTCATTTTGGTGCAGTGGTTACTTGTTCTTAACTCCTCCCTCATTGACCTTGAGTTAAGGGTAACAAGGTATATTGGGTGAATGAGGTAGAATCCTGGGTACTGAAAAATCTGGAGCATCTGTTGTGAAGTACCACCATGTTTAGGTCTTCATGCCAAGAAATCATGTTTGTACCATGAAGATTATCAATTGTCTAGTCACTGAAACAATGGTATAGCTCTTGTTATGAAGATTACCAATACCATTACTAGTAGAAGTTACTTCAGGCGCTGGTACGGTAAGACAGCAGGAATAGATTTAGAAAAGGGGGGAAAATGACATAATCAAAACTCATTTGCGTATCCAGCTAGTATCTTGCAAAATAGAACCTGGCCACAAATTGAGCATTCTGATTTTGATTTCAGTAATTTCATACCCATGTCAAGAGCCCCCACTGAATGGTTAAATATCACTTTTCAGTTTGCTTTATATAAACAGCAAAACATGCCAGGCAGTACGTTTTGCAGTAGAGGGATGGGTGGAACACAATGTAGGTATGTCTACACTGCAGCTGGGCATGAGCCAATCCAGGTGGACAAACTTGTGCTAGTGGGGATCAAGCTAGCATACTAAAAACAGCCATGTGGATGTTGCGGTTTAGGCTAGAGCTAACCTGAATCTATCTACTCTGGCGGAGAGGCTTGCTCTCAACCCCAGTGTAGATGTAGCCTTTTTGTCTTGGGTGGTTGAAGGCATGAGATGGGAAGTTGAGGTGTGCAGTAACTCCAGGAATGCACTGGTTATCATGCTTCAAGGCATAAAACAGTAACCTGAGATGATCTAACAGTTTGGCAACATCTGTGCTTGCTTATAAAATGGAGAAGAATCACAAAAAGACTTATGTAGGTCTTTGTGTTGTGCGTTTCCTTCCAGGAGACTTTGAGGGATTAACTAGGGCAGTATTTCTCAACCTTTTTGCTACCAGGGACCAGCTTGCTGCCTTTCTAACATGTCAGGGAGATCTCAGGGACCAGTGCCTAAGACTAGGGCATTTATAAATGGAAAACACATTTGGTACTTCCCAGGCCCAAGGGAGTTTTTCACTCAGAGGACCAGATCCTTGGCATGTGTAAGTCAATGTAACTCTATTGAAACCCATGGAGCCATGCCGATTTACACAGCTGAGCCATTTGAACCATAATGCTTGAGCACTTACAGAATCCATCCAGCAATCCATTGCAAACCGCAGCTGCTTTTTAAAAAATGATATTTACTTTAATTTATTGGCTAATTACTGGTGACTTCTTCAGTGAAAAATGTTAACAGGAAGAGCTTTTCAACACACAATACGATGGGGAAAATTCAGACTTTCTGTTTTTGTTCAGATTGTTTTCAGGGAGGAGAGAAATTGTGAAGTTGATATATATTCAGTTGTCATATCCATCTGTCTGTCTACAGTATCTGCCCTGACCACTTGTGGTCATTAAAAATCTCTTAGAACTTTTTGCAGCACAAAGTATATTAATCCTGGTCAAATTCTACCATTAATAATTTTTCTACCTCAAATCACCTTTCATTTGGATATATATTCTCTAGGCATTATCTACCATTGATGATTGCTATTAAGTGATTGCTGTCATTCACAAATGCTTTGTTTCACACACCCATTTAGTTTTAATGCAATGGTAGGCAAAGTCATTCATTCATTGAATTTGTTTGTACATGTATCTAGCGAAGTTTTCAGCCCAGTTTGGGGTACTCATAGATTGAAGTTGATACTTAAATGTAAAATGACTGTTAAGCTTGATTATCTTGTGAATGTTTTATTTTTTGTTGTGACATAACAAAATTGATTAACATTGTAAATGTAAAAGCACTTGATATAGTTTTACATGCATTTTGGAAAGTTACAGCTAATACAATTCCTACCAGTTATTTGCTGTGAACATTGTAGGTTACAGTATAGGGCACTTTGCCTGCATGAGAAGCTTGATTAATTGAAATCAAAGGCAGTCTATGTCTACCAAATCTCTCCAAGAGGAGTATGCAAGCCAAAAAACTCACCCGAACAACCCTTTTGTGTGTTCAAGATTAAATACAAACGCTTGCAGCTGATATTGACAGTAGAAGTTATAACACGATCTATTCAAAGTAGACAAGAGAATCTGGGCTGATTTTAAACAGGATAAATCTGCCAAATGCTAAGAATTATTTGTTGTTGCAGTATTGTTGTAGCCATGTTGGTCCCAGTATATGACAGAGTCAAGGTGGGTGAAGAAATATCTTTTATTTTCTGTTGGTGTAAAACACGCTATTTCAAGATCCACACATGGCACTGAAGAAGAGCTCTGTGGAGCTTGAAGGCTTGTCTTTCACCAGCAGAATTTGATTCTCACCCAAATATATGTCAAGAATTATTAACATGTAAGATCAAGATGCAGTAAATTATTCAGATTAATTTGGTGATTTGTCTAGGAAGAAAAGGTGGGGTTTTTTTTTAGTGGTAATTGAAAATCCTTACAGAAAGGTTCCTCTCACCACAAAGGGACGCATGATGAATGCAATTAGTAATTAGCCATCCAAATAACCAATCCCTGAGACAATTTGATGAATGCATTTTTCTTTAATTTTTCTGCCTCCTTCCTACCTATTGTTAATTTTTAAATCAAAATCAGGAAGTAAATGTACAGTCTCTATAATTCCTTATATCAATTGGAAAATTCAAAGCAAAAATCTGCGGGGGAAAGTTGCAGGGAAGGACACAATCATATTAGTTGTCATTCACCCATGCTGGTTTACCATCACACAACTTGAGGAAAAAGCCACATAATCAGTCTAATTTGGGAACTGTATTGCAGATACTAAAAAAAATTGAGTTATAATTTGCAGCTATTGACCGTTGCATTTAAAAGATTAATTCTATTGATAGGACTAATTTAACTGATAGGATTGTTTTAAGAAGAGGCGGAGCAAGTGACTGCTATTAGCTTTTGCTGTGCTAATAATTTACTGGTTTCTATGTGGTTTCAATAGTTTTTAAGTGGTGTGCACAGATGAATCTTCCAGTCCCTGGTATATTTCCCTATTTATGTTCTTTGATATTATTTTGATTGATTTTGACCTTACATAGGCTTCAAAGTTACGAGGATATTTGCCTTTAAGACATTAGTTTTATATCCTACTAGCCACTACCATGGAGATAAAGCAAGATGACACCTGGAGCACTAAAACAGTTGACACTTTACACTGGCAGCAGAGCATAATTATTAGGGATGTTCCCAAAGCATGTCTTCTTCAAAGGGCAGGGCAGAGAGAAATACATATACGAGTCTTACGTTGCTGGGGCAAAGGGGCCCATAGTCAGTTCTACCACTTATGGCTTTATGGCATGCTAGCAACATAGGCATTTTCGAGTGTCCAATTGTGCCAAAAACATAGATCCAGTGTTCTAATAAAAAATATAAAACCTTGATTTGGTTTCACTGTCTCTTTAAGTTGAAGAATTAGCCTAGTGGCACTGCGTATTTTTAACAGCTTGATTTTGTGCAGAAAAGAAGAAAGTTTCTATGCTAATACTTCATGTGAAGTCTACACAAGGCTCAGTTCATGTCTTTTCACAGCTCATGCAGTAATAATTTGGATAACTACAGCTCTTTCAATCATGCAAAAAGAGGAAAACAAGTAAGCATTGTATGGCAGGGATTTAGGTCAGAAAAATTAGGTCTAAAATTGTCTGAGAATGAGTAGGAAGTGTAGGGTTAACTCTACTACTGTCACTGCAGCTTCAGTCTCCTGTGCATGAGTTGATAGTGGGAAAAAGTAACTTCTTTTGTGACATCTCTTGTTCCTTGAAGTATGGCCTTAAAAATTCAGTCTGAGCCAAAACTTAAGGTTGCGTTGGGCGTAGGGTGGTGTTTTTGTTTTCTCTAAATTTAAATTGTTTTGGCCATTTTCAACCTAAGTCACAGCATATGAAATACAATTTTGAGTTTAAATACACCAACATGCTATCCAAAATGGTGTTGCATGTCTAATTTTACATGGTCTAATCGTTTTAGATGTTTTTAAAGGGAGCTAATAAAAGAGCTGGGATGTTACTTTACAAAAAGTGATTAAGCGTGGTTTTAGCCGTGTGGGTCCCAGGATGCTAGAGAGACAAGGTGGGTGAGGTAATTACCTCTCCTACCTGGTTTCTTTAAAAAGTGGCTAAAGCAGTTGAGCAAACTAAGTTTTATTGCTTTTGGTTTGTTTTTTAAAGTGAAAGGTAATACGGTCTACCCTGATTCCCATCCACTGACAACGCTGGTTTAAGTGTTAGAGCAGAGGACTGGTGTCTGTTCCTGGCCTGCTAACTTAACGTCTTCTTGCTTGAGTTTTCTCATCTGAAAAACTGGTCTGATGTTTCCTGTCTTGTGCAGCTTAATATTTGTAAAGTGCTTTTACATTCTCTGATGAAGGTCAGCATAAAGCGGGAAGCGGTGGTGGTTATAATTTCTAGCATAGGTCCAGAGAATTAAGTGCATACAGTAAACTGGAATGGTTAATAAGACATGAATGTCTGTTCATCCACTAGACTGGCTCATACATTACTATCTTTCAAATAGGTTGGAGCGCTGATTGATAGCTCCAGTTTCTGAGATAACTAATGCAAGTTTTAAAACCTCTAAGGCAGGGGTGTCCAATCTTTTAGATTTCCTGGGCCACATTGGAAAAAGACGAGTTGTTTTGGGCCGCACATATAGCTGATGAGGAAAAAAAAATGGCACAAATTCTCTACAATTTATCTCGACAAAAAAGTAGTCATCTGTCCATTTTTCTTTGAACAATCTTCCTTCTTCTGTAATCTTTCTCTTTTTTGGTTCGGACTTCTTTTGAGACGCTGTGGAAGCCATGCTGGGATTTAAAAAAAATACATTTAAAATTAGAAAGCAAGGGTTAATAATAAAATATATACTTACATATCCAACTAAAATCGTTTGTCGTTTACAAAGGTAGGTAGCAAGAAATATAATCAATTATCACTGGTTATATTTACTGCACAAATCACCAGAAACATATGTCAAATCGACCGCAAAAAATTGCCGAATCAGCGTTCGCCCTGTGTCGTATTCATGATGCGCATAGACATCTATTTCGTGGTAAGAGTAGCGGAGTAACCAACCGCACGGGCGGCAATTTTAAATAAATAAAATTATTTGAGAATGATTTTATGAATCTCTTATTGCTAAAGAACGTGTTAAATCCAAAAATTCTTCGCTTATAAATCAATAGCATGTTAAAATTGTATTTGTAGTCGCAATTTTATAAAGTTTGTAAGTTTACGATTTTTTGTTGGGCCGCATTCATAACGGACCTGGGCTGCATGTGGCCCGCGGGTTGGACATGCCTGCTCTAAGGGAAGGATTTTCAAAGGCAAATTAAATTCAAGGGCCATGTTTTCATATTCTCCCTAACTGAATTCACAAATATTGCAGGCATACCTGTTTGTGAAACCTCATATTTGCCTGTGCATGTTAGGTAATTAAGCAATCAAAAATGAGCAGAAAACCAGGTATCTCTGAGGAAAAATTGCTGGTTTTATGAAGGTTGCTATTAAAGACCCCTTTTCAAAATGAGTCCTGATGTCCATAAATAACACTGATCATAGTGATGCAAATAGTTGCTCTGCATCTTTAATTCTGTCTGCATTTTTCCCTCACTGGTTTAGTAGAATATCAGTCTTAGTTATTGGTTAATATTTTAGCATCTTAGCATTTTATAAAATTAGGTCTACACATAGACTATATTACAATCAGGAGGAAATAGTTTTGGCAAATCAGAGCCCTTAAGATAGATTAGGAGTAACAAAAAATGGTAGAACATAATTTTTGTTCTCTTGCAACTGTGATTTGTAGAGTATAATTTACCATAACTCTTGGAAGATACTGAAGTGGTATACAGCATTCTGTTGAACAGTAGTTGCTGTGTTGGAAGAACTTTGCATAGCCCTGGGGAAGCAATGAAGTTTTGTTGGGATAGAGGTGGTCCTTGTTCTGTTGGAGCGGTTTCAGAGAGTTTTCTGCTTTAGACAACAGCAACAAGAAGTGTCTTGTTCTCTCTGGTACAAATCACTGTGAGAGGCCATCATGTCTCTGAGATGCCATTAGCATCCAAGCTGCCCTCCACAAAAGTGAAAGATTTTATCTGTCTCAGTGGACAGTAGAGATGGGAGGGAACACATTAAAATATTAACCACACAATGCTCTAGACATATCCAAGCCCGGAAAGTTTTACTGTTTTAGATTTGCTTTCAAAGTTTAGAATAACCCTGAAAGACACTATAGATCATTAATGATTCTTTTAAAGACCTCATTACAGTAATCAGAGGATGTCAGACTTATTCTGGAATGACATGCTTCATGGCAAAAAATGTATGCTCTTTTTAGTTTTTTGGGGCTTTTTTAGTAAAACATTACTATTTTACTAATTTGTGTTTTTGACAACTGCAGAATTACTTTGTTATATGCCATTAGTAATGAAAATAGCAATCCCACAAAGTCTAGGTGAGAGGAAGAGGTCAGAAAAGAATTTGATAATAATCTGCACTCTAAGACTGGATGCTAAAAGTGGAGAAAGCAAAGAAGAAAAATGTCTGCACTGAACAGGCTGAACTGAATGGGTTAGCGGTGTAGAGTGTTCTACATTTCTAAATGTAATGCATTGCTGTTAATTCGAGGATGCACTTTATTTCTCAGCCACAGTTTCTCTGGCCATCTCTTTGGCGGGTGCTAGGTGGTGTAATTGTAGATTGTTCTTCATGGATCAGTCATGGCATTAGGTCTGTGGGGAAAAATCAATTGCTTATTTAGCCATGTATAAAGGGAATCAAGTAGAAAGAAATGCTTCTGTATGAAAAAAAAGAAAAACGTTACTGTGGTATTGTGGGCTTTAAGCTGTCCAGTCTTTATAAAAATAATGAGTTATAGTCTTATGAGCAGAGTGAAACCTTGTTATGGGTTAAATTAAACTCCCATTGAGATTGATAGGTGTGACTATACCCTGCAGTTAACATAACTGTATGTATAAGCTTCCAGCTATTATTTTGAGTAGAGCGGAAGAGACAAAAGACAGACCATCGGAAGGAACAGCTGAAGGCAGGGTGGCTGACTCTGGAAGAAATCTGGGAAGAGGTTTTTGGGTCAGAGAGGTAGAGGTACAAGAATCAGCCTCTCAGTTTTTGTTCAGATCTAGGCAGTTAAAAAACAATAATGGGAGTTTGCATCCTCAGTGCTAATAGGATCTATGGTGTGTATAAGCACATACATACATACATGTGGACACAGGCTCAAATATAAACTATTAGGCCAGGCATGCTAAAAAAGCTAAAGAATAGAAGCTCCCAAACTGAACCACCAGCTAGTCTCAAATGGAGAAAGTGACTGGGGCAAGGGCACCCCCCAGAACTGGGAAAAGTGGGTGAGCTAATAATTGGCGTGCACCTCACTGTGACTAGCAACTGTAGTCAGTGCCTGGAAAGGTGTCTTACGAATTCAGGCTGTGGAAATTCCCTTCAGAGAAATGACCCGGGTGAGAGAATGGGTAGTAGGCAGTTTTTTTTAGCAATAATAACATAATAGCTACATGCTGTGATAGACTTCCAACAAGGGAAACATGGGGAGTGGTGGAAGCCTGTTTTGACACTGGGAGTCTGAGGGAATCTCAGCGGCTTGTAGATCTGAAACAAGAACTGATCCTTGTTTGTTTGCTGAATGTTTCTGACAGATAGGGAAAAAAGAGAGCTGCAGTTGTGGATCTGGTAAAAATACCTGCATAGAAGAAAAAGACAAGGAGTTAAGGGGGTGAAGGCATGCTCCCAGAGTTTCTATTGGCCTTCTTCCAGCACAGTGCAGTCACTTAACTGGGGAATAGCAGACCAGTCTAAAAGACTTTTTGATTAGGAATCAGGAGTTGTTTTCCTGTTCCAACAAAGATATAGGGCTTGTACTGCACTGCTCCAGCTCAAAACTCATAATGAGGAAAACCAGCCCATTAAACAGCCACCTCACCTGTAACCAGTAGCAAAAAAGGAAGAGGCAATGGAGGTAGGCCATCAAAGAAATGTATCAGGAAGGCATAATTGAACCTTCAGTCAACCTTGGTGCCTCACCCATTGTTCTGGTGAAGACATAGGATGGCAGCACTAGATAGTGTGTGGACTATAGAAAATAACATGAAGTCACTTTAAACCATTCTTATCCATTACCATGAATAGATGATATCCCAGATGCTGTAGCAGGTTTAATTTGGTTTCCAGCCTGAATCTTAAAAGTGACTATTGGCAAATGGAAGTAGATCCAAAAGATAGGAAAAAATGCTTTCACTGCAGGACAAGGCTTGTGGCACTTTAAAGTGATGGCTTTTGGCTTGTGTAATGCATCAGCCATATTTGAAAGCTTTCTGGAGAGGGTATTACATGGTATTCCCTCTCCTCAGCCTGTGTGTTATACTTAGATGATCATAGACATGTAGGTCTGGAAAGGACCTCGAGAAGTTTTCAAGTCTAGCTCCTGGTCTGGGGGCAGGACCAAGTGAACCTAGATCAGAGGGCCTCAAACTGGGGGGCGTGCACCCCTAGGAGGGCATGGAGGAACCTTTGGGGGAGCATGGCTGGGTCTGGGCCAGCCCCCACAGGGACAGAGAAGAAGCGCCACTTTGCCCCGCTCTGCCCCATCTCTATTCCAGCCCCACCCCGCAGCTGCAGCCCCAGCTGCAACCTGGGCTCCCAGACACACCCCAGGCCCTGCAGCCCCATTCCTGGGCCCCGGCTCCCAAACCCATTCACTGTCCGGGTCCCACGGCTGCAGTTCCAGCCCCAGCTCGGGCCCAACCTGACCGGGGTTCCCGATTGCAGCTTCTGAAAAGGGTGCATGACCCCAAAAGTTTGGGGACCACTGACTTAGACCAAACCTGACAGGTGTTTGTCCAACCTGTTTTTAAAAACCTCCAAATGAGAGGGATTCCACCACATTCCTTTGAAGCCTATTTCAGAGTTTACCCTTATAATTAGAAAGTTTTTCCCAATATCTTACCTAAATCTCCCTCATTGCCAATTAAGCCCATTACTTCTTGTCCTAACTTCTGTGGAGATGAGGAACAATTGATCACTTTCTTCTTTTTAACAGCCCTTAACATATTTGAAGAGTGTTATCAGGTTCCCCTCTCAATCTTTTCTCTATTTGTTGAATTCAGACCAATTCTCCAATTTGTCAAAGTCGTTTTCAATTCTAATCCTGTCCTTCCAGGTGCTTGCAACTCCTCCTACTTTGCCTGTCATCTGCACATTTTATAAGTATATTCTGCACTCCATTATCCAAGTCATTAATGAAAATATTGAACAGTACCAGACCCAGGACTGACCCCTCCGGGACCCCACAAGATACACTCTCCCAATTTGGCAGTAAACCACTGATAACTACTCTTTGAGTATGTATGGTCTTTCGACCAGTTGTGCACCCACCCTATAGTGGGTTCATCTATAATGTTATTCATCTAGACTACATTTCCCTACTTTGCTTGTGAGAATGTCACATGCAACTGTCAAAAGCCTTACTAAAAACAAGGTATATCATGTCTATGTCTTTCCCCCCATCCATGAGGGTCAGTCACTCTATCAAAGAAGGAAATTAAGTTGGTTTGGTATGATTTGTTCTTGGCAAATCCATGCTGACTATTCCTTATAACCTATTGTCCTCCAGGTGCTTACTGAAAAGAAATTCAGGGAGAAAAATTTGGCTGCACATGAAATTTGGGGGGATTGGTGATGTGAAACATCTTCAGAGGCAAACACTGTACATATGTAAATAGTTAACCTTGTATCATTTTTAATGTGTTATATGATTGCTTTTCACTCTGTTTGGGCTTGGTTGTTGGATGTCACCATTTTAGGCCACATCAGGACTATGGGTGAAGCTAAGGTGGTGGGGGAACTGCTGTTCTGAGCTGGATGAAACCTTGTTGTTACGGCTTGAGTTAAAACCCCATTGAGATTGATTTTTAGATCATGCCGTTAGTGCAGTGGTCCCCAAACTTTAGGGGTCACGACCCCCACCTTACTTGCTCAGCGCCCCCGCTGAGAGCCAGAGCCAGGAGCAGGGCCAAAGCTGCAGTCGGAGGCCAGGAGCCAGAGCTGCAGTTGGAGCTGGGGCCATGGGCGTGGGCCCGGGGCCCACCATGTCCCCGATGAATGAAGGGTCCTCCACATCCCCATGGAGGGGCACGCCCCACAGTTTGGGGACCTCTGCTTTAGTGTGTATGCAGGGCCTGAGATAGAGGACCTATTATTTTCCTCACTGCCCTACACTTTGTATTGTTGGTCACATCTGTGCAAAATGGATGTAGAATGCTACCAAATCAGAATGGTAGAGTTTTACATTCCTTTGCACAGCTGTAAATGACTACGCAAGGTAATGGAGAACAAGGCCTCCAGTACAGAATTAAAAATAATGAAACAAAGATACGGTATTCCAAGACAGAGTTCTAGTCTTCTTGCAGCTAGTGGATCTTTCTCTCACTGCTGACTAAAACAAAAACATGTGATCAGCACTTGTTGATTACCTTGTTTATGGAGGATGACAAGCAGGCTGTGGGCCATTCATGTACGGAAATGTTTGGTGGGGAAGGGAAAAGTATTTATTTGTGATGCATTCACTTTTTACAATGTTAAAGTTCTTTATTTTCTATATTCCAGAGAACAATAAAAATGTTCCCATGCAAAATGGCCCAAAGCCTATATGGGGAAAGAAGGACCCATGAAAATTTCCTTCCAGATCCCACAACAAGTGCATTTTTCTAAAAGCAAAACAATCTCGAGCCAGTTGGAAAATTGAGGTGTGGGGAGCAGACAGCCATGGAAAATTTCTACTTTTTCCAAAAAAAAAAAAAAAAAAGCAACCCCCCAAACTTTGATCTGAAAACCAAAAACTTTGATCTGAAATGCTGCCACAGTGCCTCATGGGAGTTGTAGTTCAGAGACCTCAAACCCTTATTCTCTGTAGGACAGGCTGCCAGGCCAGTCTTCATCTCTCTTGACACACCACCTCCCCTCTCGCTGAGCCATTCTTGTACCTCATGGGAGTCCCATGCCCATGGTATATCGTAAGAGGTGTAGTTTGGCCATAGAATCCAGCCCATATAGAGCAATGAGGACATCAGGTACACAAACTATAACTCCCAGAAAGCACCATGGTAGCATTTCCTAATTGAAATTATTTGGTTGTCAGCTGACATCTTTCACTAAATATTTGTTTAGGCAAAAATCTAGTATTTCATCAAAAAAGAGTTTCATCAGAAAATTTTCCAACCAGCCCTACTAATACTCCATAAACTTGCTGAATTTAACATATAATATTATATTAATATTTAATTTTTGCTCAAGTATATTAAGTTGGAAGTCCATTCCACCTCTTTATCACTTTGTAAATTAATACCTCAAATTCTTTCAATATATGTTGTCTCTCTTAACTTAAACCAGAAGGTAATAACCCTCAGCTAAATTATGTCACCCTTTAAGCGTCCTCTCTCCGTCTTTGTCAATCTAAATACAGTTCCTTATTCCATTTATGCTCTTTGTTGCCCTGCATTGTTTTGGCTTTAATTTAATCATAACTTTCCTCAAATAAGTTAACCTCTAAACAGCACGCTGGCCCAAAGTCAGTATAACCAATGGCTTTATAAGAGAGAGCAAAATATCATTAGACTTTTATTATATAGCCTCTGCTTAATTCAAGCCAACGTTCTGTTAGGAAGTTATAATGGAAAGGTCTTGTGGGACGAGTGTGTTCTAAGGAGGAATTTGCACATGGAGTGGGAAGAGCCAACCTAGACTATGGTATGACAGAAAGTAACACATGGGAGTGCTCAAAAGAGCAGTTTGGATGCGTATAGGAAGCAAGATGCAGATCTGGAGAACAGGATAGCCAAAATAGAGGCAGTGACAGAGTTGTACAGAGCTTTGAAGGAGAGGGGAGCCCAAATCAGAACTGAGTCTTGGGGCTCCAGTTCATATTTGAGATTTTTAAGCCCCTGAGTTTGGAGATGTTTGCATAGAGGAATTTTATTCACAATAAAAAGGGGGAACCACCTGTAAAGCTCAGGTTCCACACCCTCAAAGTACACATCCAGGATTATGTTTCATCACCATCTCTACTTTGAATTTGACATGGGAGGTTATGGAGATGCCAGGAAAGGGGTTTCAAAGAGGGAGGTGACATGGTGAAAATATCACCAGATGTTTTTAACATCAGTATTTCAAAAGACTGGAGCAAGGGGAGATTTCAAGATGACATTCTCTTTTCTGATGACCTTTACAAACTGCCCTAACTCTTCTATTTTTTCAGTCCTCTTGATTTCTTGTTCCAGTGAGAACAGTTTTTGATATACTGAAATATTGTATTAGTTGATAAATCTCAGAGCATGTTGCCAGTTTCATGCCTATATCTGTTCATCTGAAACATGGGAGATGAAGCTTTTTTGACCTTTTTTACATACAGTAACTGGGTTTTTTTTTAAAGTAATTGTGATTTTAGGTTTCAAAAGAATTCTAACCTTCTACTGAAATTCATTGATGCGGACATAGCAACAAAATGAGGACAGACACCTGCGTGGAATGAAGCAGCAGATTGCAACTTTTATTAAACTTTAACACAGGGGAGGGATGCTACCTGCCATCACCCATAGCAGACATTAATTCGTTCCAGTGTGGGAGTTACAGGGATCCTTATCGCCATATTTGGGGTTGGGAAGGAATTTTCCTCCGGGGCGGATTGGCAGGGGCCACGGAGGTTTTTCGCCTTCCTCTGCAGCATGGGGCATGGGTCGCTTGCTGGTGGATTCCCTGCAGCTTGAGGTCTTCAAATCTCATTTTTGAGGATTTCAATAACTCAGTCATGGGTTCGGGGTTGTTATAAATGTGTATGGGTAGGGTTTTGTGGCCTGCCTTGTGCGGGAGGTCAGACTAGATGATCATATTGGTCCCTTCTGACCTATGAGTCTATGAGTCTATATAACCTGTAACTTGGGGTAGGCTCTCCCCAGCATACATCCCTGGACTCGGCTCTCTCTGAGTCCTAGCATCTCTCCACCTCATGTGAGGGGGACAGAGGTTGCTGACGGCTGGAGACCTTGGCCTGCGAGGGCCACAAGGTCTCACCCTGTCTTATGAGCCCAAGGCTCATCACCAAAATCCCAGGACTTTTGCTTCTGGGAGCCATTCATTTTATCATTCAACCACACTGGAAACTGGCCACAAGTTGCTACAAATTAACAGCTCAACCCAAGTACATCAGTTAGGTACCATGCTTGTTCCTACTTAACCCCTATGGCTTGGAGGTGCTGCAAAGAAGACAAAAAAGCTCCCTGGTCTTCTGCCAGTTGGCCTATGGGTGAAAAAAAACTTCTTCTTGACCCCCAAACAGGTGATCAGCTAGACTGCAGCCTCTGTCAGACTGTATTCTGTCAGGTAGGTAGGGTGGGCTCCTGGAACAGAGCCAAAAGAGCTCTACATGGCCCCCGTGCTAGGTTAAATCCTGGGAGCTGGGGAATGCTGGCCAGTGACTGTCAGAGATTCCTGGGGGGCTGGGGAGCTACTTGGTGTCCCTCAACAAGGGTCTCCACTTTCACCACCAGCCCCATCAAGTTCCCCCCACCCATTGAAAAAGGTGTGTGGCACTTCACCAGTTGTCTAAACCATCTGAGTGTGCGAGAATCCCTTTAACAAGACATGATAATTAGTTTAACTGAAATGCTCACGTTTTGTGCTGTACCAAGGCATGATATGTCAAAACCCAAATCCATTTGGATTAAATTATTGTGGCTTAGCTATTGATTTGGGCATCTTTTACATAATCACTTACCATTTTTCTTCATCTCCTGTCTATTACTACTTTTTTACCCCCATCTCACCCATTTACCCCATCAAAAATTATTCCATTAACAATTTGTTCCTTTGGAGAACTGTGTGGGATACTTAGGCTATGGCTGTTACCACTTTTGCTGGTATAATTTACATCGCTCATGGATGTGAAAAAACAGTCCCTGAGCAACATAAGTTGCACCAACAGACACGTCGATGTGGACAGTGCTATGTCAGTGGGAGAGCATAGATACTGCCCTCACTGGGGCGGTTTAATATCAATGGGAGGGCTCTCTCTCCTGTCAGCATAGAGTGGCTACACTAGAGCTCCTACAGGGGCACAGCTTTATCAGTATACATCTGTGCCACTGTAAGCTGCTTAGTCTAGACATTAAAAGCTAATTATTCCTCTGCCTGACTCATCAGCAATATTGAGCTATTCTAGCTGAAATCAATTATTTACCTTATTATCTAGTTATTCAGGGTTAAATTCAAATGATTCATGTATGGTACAATTCTGTCTTGGATGTTTCTGACCTCTCTCGCAGACTTCCCAAGTGAGCACATTCAATGACAGAAGTTGGCCCTTTCAGAGCACACTTGATTTTTGCTTTCCTTTCCGAATATACATCCAGCCAGTTCTTAGTTACAGGAGAAACAGAAGGGTTTTGCCTGCTTACATTACATACAAGTGGTGTGCTGTGCCCATTAAATCTGCCAGATCTCTGCATATTTTTTGTAGAGAAGGCTGTTTATAAATACACATTTAAAATGATTTAAATTTCTGTTTTGGTGGTCTGTGTTAGACTAGTAATAAATATTAAGGCCATTAGTTGCAGATACTAGGACAAAGCTTATTTTAATTATGCTTAATGAAAACAATGAAAATGTGCATAGGAGATCACACATTTTAGGCAACCTTCATAAGAGTCTCCCCAAATATACAGAATAACGTTCTGCTCCTCCTTCATTGGAATACCACTTCTGCTAAACAATCTATTATTATTGGTCACTTATTATGTTTCACTTTAATTGAGTAATGAAGTGTTTACAGGAAAATATATCTTGCTATGTTCAAGAAAGCTCTTGACTAAAAAAAGAAAAGGTAACATGGTTTCTTCCCATGAGAGAGGGGAAAGATTTAAATCTTGGGTCCTGAAAAGAAGTGATCTCTAGCACTCTAAGGATCACGGGTCTTGGAAACTGAATTTATCTCTGTTGTTTGCAGGAGTGAAAGAGCTCGTTGGATTACTGCACTTGGACAGAACAGTGACAGACAGAATGCAGACAGAACAAGTAAGTTAGAGACAAGAAGACTTTTCAGGGTCTTGACATGAAAACAGAAATATACTGCCCCTCAGTGGATACTGAATCAGTGTAGACTGCAAGAGTAAATGTATTTCCTTCCAACAACAAATTATCCAGGTTTCCCTTTGAGATGCTTCTTTTGGCCTAGC
Organism: Mesoclemmys tuberculata; assembly: GCA_007922155.1. Lineage (NCBI taxonomy): Eukaryota > Metazoa > Chordata > Testudines > Chelidae > Mesoclemmys > Mesoclemmys tuberculata. The sequence goes on along the minus strand of ML675649.1, from coordinate 22,648,349 downwards.
ATAGCCCACGTTTGTTGACCTTCTGTGCATATTGTTTACCAAGTCCTTTTCTGAGGAAGTTTTTTCAGGGTTTTTGTAGTACAAGGACTTTTTGCCTGCATTCATTAACTTTGGTTTGGCTAGTTGTATCAACCAATTAGTGACTAGGTAGAGAATGCTAAACTGACTTTATGCCTGATTTCATGTTCCCGAGAGGGAAGCCAACATGTTAATGTGCTCCATTGCTGAGATTATTTAGGTTGTTTTGTTTTGGTACATCTTAAAATAGGATGTTAAAATGACTTTTGTGTATGTTGTTTAAATATAACAGTATTCAGTGTCTTATACGCATCATATGGGTCACTATATTATATTTCTTCTTCAGGATTGACTCAGGTAGAGATTGTCAGAACTTACACTGCAAAGCAGTCAGATGAACTATCCCTTCAGGTCGCTGATGTGGTTCTTGTTTATCAAAAAGTGAACGATGGTGAGTAAACATTTTTGCAGTTAGCTACCACCAAGATAGATTAGTTAAACTGGGAAACAGAGTCTTAGAGAATTCAGGTTTCCATCTAGTATCAGCTCCACAATGAAATGGGGTATTAGCCTAGAAGAAATGCCATGGAAAGCCATAGGTTTAGGCCCAGATTCTTGAAGGGCAGCAGGCATTGTGGCCACGTTCAAGTAAATTTCCATCTAATTCAGATGATTTGCATAGACAATTGATTGCAAGTGCAACAATGTGGGTGTGATTTTTTTCCAGGAGCCATGTGCCCATAAAGAAGAAACTGGGTTAAGAGCTCTTTAAAATCTGGCTCTCAAGAGTCATCATTACTTTGTAAACAATATATTTGCTGATTTATCTGACCACTGCACACATTTCATGTATTTACATCTTGTGCTGTGCTTCATTAAATGGTGACTCTCTAAGGGGAGGATCTTGCAACATGAGGTAGGGACTGTCATTTGTTATGTAAATGCCAGTCATGTGTGGGCCCAACCTGGTTGTTGCTACCACAATAAAAAAGTATGTCTTGCAAAGATGCTGAGTGCAGTCAACTTCCAGAAGCTTCATTGGGACTTGAAAGTGCTCAGTACTTAGCAGATTTCATCCCTTAGTTATAATAATCCAGTTATTTACTGTCACTTACAAACAACAAAAAACAAATAAAAAATCCCTCAGCCTGGTTTGTTTTTGTTTTTATATTATCGAGATCCAAAGGTGTGTTTTGGACATATACCATATCTTTACTGCCTTATTTTTATTATTCCTAGTCTGCATGCATAATGATTCCTAATAACATAGCACGTCTCTACTTCAGACTGTATTCGTTGTAAATGTAACCATACTACAGATGCAGTGACAGGCTGTGTGCATGGGAGTCTCTCTCTAAAAATGCCATACACAGCACCGTACCCTTGTATTTATTATTTATTGCTGCCTCTCCATTTGCGGTTGCAGGTTGGTATGAAGGTGAACGATTGCGGGATGGTGAGCGAGGTTGGTTTCCAATGGAATGTGCCAAGGAAATCACATGTCAAGCTACAATTGATAAGAACATGGAACGGATGGGACGTTTGCTTGGACTTGAAACAAACGTATAGAGTCCCTGAGATCGGTTTTTTCTCAGTGCCATTTCTTTGCTGCAGGATTTGCACCAGGGGCTGTCAGTGGCAGCTTGGTTTTGTTTGTTGTCCCACTACAGCTGTCGCGTGGGAGCTGTGACTCCTAGACCTGTAAAATCACGGAGGGGAGGAAGAGCAGAGAAAGAGAATTCAGCAGCTCATTGTGTATATCCAAAATAGGATATTTGAAGTTCAAAGCACCTAAAAAGTAAATTTAACCTCTAAAGCCCCAGTAACTAATGCAGGTGACCTCTTTAGATAGTCCCCTCTTCCTTGTTTTACAGCGTAAGAGAGCTAACTGAATCCTGGGCTGAGCCAAGCTCTTACCTGCACTGAACCCTAACACTCTGAGAGCAGCTCCACATGCCTTTGACTTCACCTCCCTTTGTCTTTAGCCACTCCACACCCTTTATTTTTTCATGCAGTTTCTTCACCCACAAGTTCCATCCAACCTCACAAACAGTCTTTTTTTCCTTGTTTATTTTTTTCAGTCATTTAAAACCACTTTACAGGCTGACCACCACCACCCACAGACATAGTGACCTGCAAATTAGCAGCAACAGCAAACGAATATTTGGGAATTTCCCCCTCCTTTTAGGAGGGGGGGTTGCAGTGCTGTATTGCTAGCACCAGATGGTGCTGTGTCTGAGGCTAAAGAGCAGCTCTCTAGCCCCTCATATGGCCTGAAATGGAGCCCATGAGCACGCACTGCATACACTGCTCCCTCCCCAGCAAGGCTCCAGAGAAGACACATAACAAGTAAATAGTTATTCCACTAAGTTGAGAGTGTACAGCTCTCTACTTTTGTAATATAAGCATCCTGCAGTTGGGTCTTCTTTTGCGTTGCGGCTCTCTATCTACGTCTGTCTTTATGTCTGTTTCAGTGAAGGATTTTCATAAAGTTAGATTACCTTTTGAGTTAATCCTTTAAAGCCTTAGCTCCTTGGGCTTTCTGCTCCCTGTGATGGCTTCTTATTTCACACATTTTTTTTAAATGTTGTAAATCAGTGATTAAAGTGTCTCTATGCCAACTAGGTAAAGCTAATTTGCTCTCCAGGGACTGGGGTTGGGGGGGAATCCAGAATGGGTTTCTATTGTTCTTTTTCCCTGATGATGATGATGTTTCATCTATTCAAGAACTCAGATTTTGTTTCAACGTTCAGAGGGCCAAGAAGGATTTTTCAAATCAAGATATATTGAACTTTTGTAGAAGTATGCAGTGTGGGAAAATATCTTACTCTTCAAGGCTCCAGCCTCCCTTCCCAGAACAGACCAGCTTTAGGGTTTGTCCACCCCTGGAGCTTGGGGGTGTGATTTCCAACTCAAGGAGACATACTCAGGCTTGTTGTCACTGAGCTAACTCAGTAAAAACAGAACGTAGCCCCGGCACTGTGAGCAGCAGGATGGGCTAGCCGCCTTTGTAGACGTCCGTTGGATACCCTGGCTTGCTTCAGCTTGTTCTGTTTTTTAAAAAATATTCTCCAGACATATAAGCAGCTCTCTGCTCCTCTGTGTCCCTGATTAGAAGATCAGATGGCCTGACTAACAGTGTTATAATTCTCTCCAAGCTTATCCAACTCTACACAGTGTTCCTCTGGAGTCCTGCATCAGCTGATTCAGACACCTTTTCTTGCATCCTTTCTCTCACCTTTCCTGAGCCCTACTTATGCACAGAATAAACAAACCCACTGTGCTTTGGAGCGCATACGTGCACATGCTTATTTGGTGTCTGTGGAGCCTAGACATAAGATGTAGTATTGGCTCCCACTACTGTCCATTATGGTAGCAGTTGAGCAGTTTGCACATCTCTTCGTTTGCAGACACATTTTAAGAACATGCTGTAAGCTGTGGCTACAAAAAGTGCTCAGTTACACAGTTGTATGTGAATGCTTTTGCAGGAGTATCTTAAAATCTGAATTTTACCCGTTTGTGTTTTAATGTCCATTCCCAGAGGATTAAGGATTACAGTGCTGAATTCTTGGTTTACTTCGAAAATACTTGGTGATGATAATCTCTGGGAAAACATCTCTTCATTTCATTTCAGTTCCAGTTTTGCCTGTCTCTTTAACTAAGATCTCAAGATGTGACGATGCTTCAGTTCGGGTTTTTCACTGTGTGAGAAGTGTTTTCTAATTTTTCCCACTTCTGTAGCAGAGGAGATAAAAATGGATTTCCTGGTTTTTGTTGGAAAAGGAGGGAGAAAGAGGTACATGAACCAGAACTACAGGATACCTTCACCATCAGTCCTTGTTATTATGTTGATCATTATAGACGGAACAAGGGAAAACGTATAAGACAGCAGCAGTAGCATAGACTTAAACTCTTGGTCATACAGTTCATCCTAGAGAAATTGAGAAGGCATGGCTTGTGGGGAGTTATCCTGAATAGGGTAATACGTTTTGTTAACTTCAAAAATGTGACCTGACCTGCAGTCATTGTAGAGTCCAGTGTGCACATGATAGTGGGAGAGGCAATGGTAGGGGCTCCCACTGGTGCTGCTGAATGCATTCTCTTTTGCCTTAGAGTATACCGGTCATGACTGCACTACAACCATCACTGGCCAAATTTCGTATCTTCACTCTAGTTTTGGGATTTCCCAGGAGAAATAACCACTTAATGTTGTGTGACCAAGATGCACTTGTAAACAGGAAATAATTTTCAATTAATCTTTCCTGTAACTAGGTGTTACAGTTTGCATGCTGTATGTATTATAAATATGTTCATCCATCTAAGACGTAGCTGATCACTCAGCAGGGTTCAATAAACACCACAAAAATGAGGTAAAAACTTGTAGTAGGAAGGCTTTCTGCTTGTAACGTCACTCCATTTTTTTTGGAGGGGCTGCATATTGTAATATATACTGTAAGATGTTGAGGATTTATAAATGAATTTAATATTCATAATGAATCTCTGTAACAATTACATTTAAAAATATATTAGGAAAGCAATAGTTTTGTATAAAGTAATGTGAGAATCCCCAACCTTGGAAGTTTGACACGTGGTTTAATTTATAAGTGGACTGATGAAACAGTAATGAGCATATTGTAATCTTTGTAAATTGAACAGTCTTATTTAACATAGGTAAAAATATTGCTAATTTTTAAACAAATAATTAAAAAACCCTATTGTATACAGCCAGCTGTTTAACACAGTAACTGAATGTATAAATCCAGACATTAATTTTATTTGGGTTTTCTAATACATTGTATATCTATTTCACACCTCGTTTTTGCAAAGTGTTTGAATGTTTTATAAATTTGTTTCCATTTCTCCTTTTATCAGATACAATTCTGCAGGAATTAAAGACATGAGTGACCTTATAGGACAACAATCAATAAAATGCTTTTAAATACTTGACTAAAACAAAAAAAAAGCTTTGACTTTTAGTAGGGAAATGCCAAGCATCACACGCAAATCCCTGATGTCATCTGTTTTTCTGGAATTAGTTCTGATCTTTTTAACTTTTGTCTTTATTGCTTAAGATGGAGCTGTAATTTAATTGAGCCTCATGCACCTTGCTGCTAACATGGATAAAAGTCCAGCAGCCATAAAGAGGGAGAATAATACCTCCATAGTATACTGCTACTTTTAGCCCAGTACCATGGGATTTGGACCCCCTGAACTTAGAGAAGTGGCATGTCATGGTGGGACGGCCAGGGGTAAGGGCATGACTCGTCTCTGTAGGATCATCCTCGTGTAGCCCACAGCAATGTGTCTGCAGGTGCTTGCACCAAATAGCAGGGAACTGTTCAGAGGTAACTTGCCTATTTGGGTGTCCCAAAATCCATGGAATTTCCCTGTGGCTCTGGGACATCTGTAGCTTTAATGAGTCTTGCACATACCTGCTTTTACCATGTTAATGGTGGCATGGTGACTCTCCTCCATCTTTTTTCTAATGCTTTGAAGCTATAAGGCACTGTAACTATGCTAATTATTTTTAAATGTCTTTTAGGGTTGTGAGAGTTATGGAAGTGGAAAGTATCTTGGTATGTCTAAGGAAGACCTAATATTTCTCTCTCTCCCACTTGTAAAATGCCAGATGCACAAACTATATGATAAATGAAAGGCCTGATCAGTGCATTTCTCTGGCTTACCCCTTTTTTGGTGTGCAAGCAAGAGCAGAATAAATCCCTTAAATAAATCCATATCACTTAAATACAGAAAAGGTAACTTTCTGCTGGGTAAAATCTTACAGCTAATTTTCTTAGAAGAACTCACTAAAATTTTTCTAAAAATAGATATTTAAAGCTTCTCTCTGAAATGACAATTTAAAAAATCTATGGGAGCCAAGTTGAGGGAAATTCAGGAGGCTAGTGTTTAAGATCCCTAACAATAGTTCACAGGACTCTGGACTAACTTAATGCACGTGTTAGTACAATTGCGCACATTCAAGTTTTGTAAAATAATTTCAAGAGCTAGGGAATTGCTGTAGCTGTCATTTGTAAGTGCAATGAGAGCCCTCCTGTAGCAGTTTGTTAGGATAGGATTTATCCAGTCTCAAAATATAGATTCTTAGGTCTCAAATGGTATTTGCTTGGATCCTAATATAGGGTGAGCAATCTTCTGACCATACCCAATACTCTTCTGTCACAGGTGAAAATATAACGGGGAGACTGTGATAGACAGCAAGAAACTTGCAGATAACCTTCTGCCTTGGCTGAATGTGCCTTGATCTAAGGCCAAGTTAATCTCACAATGGATATTCTCTAACTTCAGACTACTCCATTTTGATGTTGCCACTGAGATTTTCATTGGATGCTGAAAATATTCTGGTCCTGAAGGTTCACAAACTCAGCTGCCCCCTTTGAGGAATAAACGTAGATACTTGCCTAAATTTCAGAAAGAAATAGCAACCAAAATTTGAAATGTGCTGATGGAAGAAAATGAGGAACCAGATCTAACAGGACTCAACATGGTCCTGCTTTGAGCAGCGGGTTGGACTAGATGACCTCCTGAGGTCCCTTCCAACTCTAATATTCTATGGTGATCAACATGCCAAAGAGGGAAGCTAGCAGATAATGGTCCAGGAAGGATTAGCAGACCTCAGCATTGTTGTGGATGCTGTGGAGAGGAGCACAATATTAAATACCAAACAATTTTGGATTACATAACACATCTTACAGACCTTACAACACACTATTAGCCGCCTTTCTTCCATCATAGAACACTTCAGTGGCCCAATTGTCGTAGCAGAGCACCACCTCTTTGTAGGCGAAGGCGAGCAAATCCCCAAAGAATAAGGTAATGCAATGAGAGGAGAAAGTAAAGGGAGTAAAAATTGTGATCAGTAAATCAGTTTCTTAGCCTTTCCTGATCAAATCAAGACACCTTGACCTATTGCTGCTGTTATCTTCACTATCAAACTCCAAGGTAAGAGGTGCTAAGTCAAAATTGTTAGGGGGAGCCAAGCTCAATACCTTAATGAGGACACAAATAAGACTGCATAATTACAGTGAGCATGAGACAAGCATTATCGACCAACTAGGACATCAGAGCAGGTGAACTGGTGTTTCTTCAGGAGGATTTGGCTTCATCTACACATGCTGATCAAAACCCACTAATATGTCAACCTAGGTCTGCGTGTCTAAAAACGATGGGCTCATGTTTATTTGCCTTCATGCTCAGTGTCATTGCTACATGGGCCGCATGTCCCAACATCCTCCAGCCATTCCCTTCTGACCTCAGACTCATCAGCATTGGGCTGCATGGCCCTGTCTTCATGCAGTGTTGCTCAGTATGAGCTTGTTTGAAACCACTTCTTTGATATTCCTCCTCATTGACCCTCTCCACCTCCGGTTCATGACCTCAGGGCCTACAGCCACTCCTCAACTGACCTCCTGTCACACCAAACTTATCTGTGCCTGGTCTCTTCACCAATTATGGAGCCCTGTGACATTCAGTGACCTCCCCCACTATATAGCTACTCAGCCTCATTGACCCTGCACGACCCCCAACCCCACTACTTTCAGCCATACCCTTATTGACCCCTCCCTTCTGTGACCAATTCTGCCTCAAGTGTTCATCCATATGACCTCACTGAGATGCAAGCTTGTTGACCCCCTCCGCATGACCCACACATCTCCCATACTTGCTCCCTATGGCTGAAAGTGACCCCCCATTAGCTTGACACTCAGCCTCCTCCCCCAGCCAATGGGTTCACCATGCCCCCATGTTAACCCACTGACTTCCTACTCAGCCACACACTGCTCTACCACGAGCTAATTAAACTACCAGGTAGCTTCCATTCTTCTGCGAACTACAAGGGTCAGAACAGGGCTGAGCAACTTCCTGCCCCACCATGGCTTGCAACTTGAGCGGCTAAGGACAGCCGCTAGGGATGGGGGGGATACTGGAGAGGCTTAGGCCCATCTGGCAATGCCTTTGGAAAAGAAAAAGTGACGGTCTGGCACCAGCATGCCCCTGACAACATTCTAGTGGAAAATGGCAGCAGGGAGCCTGCCACCTCTCATGTTCCTGATAATTGTCCACCCAGGTGGAAAAGGCCTTGATACACCCATGCCTTGCTAAAGCGTGGAAAGGCCCCATGAGAGCCTTGTGCTCCTTTCCAACATGGCCATTGGGGGCCAGGGAGAGGAGGCGGTTGGGGGGGGGGGGGGTTGGCTGAGTGCTATGGGAAGGGAGGCAGGCTGATTAGCCAGCCAACCACCACACAGAATGTTAGCAGGCACCGGGCAAAAGGGACCATTGCTCCTGTTACCTCCCGCATGACAAACAAGTGAACTAATCTGTGAGCGAATTTGCCCAAGCTATAGCCTAGACAAGCGCAACATACTATGCTATATTAACCTGAAATCAATAACTTGAAAAATGAAGTACTTGTACACAACTGCAGACATGATTTTAAGAGTTTTATTTCATGGCATTCTTTAAAGTCGTCTGCTAGTGTTATGCCTGCCACACATACCAAAAAGTCTTTAAGGGCAAGAGAAAAACAACATCCTTTGTCTACTGTATCTTGTGTTGAAATGATTTCCTTCATGCTTAATGTCACAGCTACATGGACCGCATGACCCTATGGCCTCAAGCCATGCCCCTCTGCCATCAGACCCATAAGCACTGGGCTGCTCAATATGAGCTTGTTTGAACCCACTTCCTTGATATTCTGCCTCAATGACCCTCTCCATCCCGGCGTCATGTCCTCAGGGCCTACAGCCACGCCTTCACTTAGCTTCACTCCCTTCCCCATTTATGGCTTCCTGTGACATTGTGAGCCTCCACACACCCCCTCTGCCCCGCCCCCTATCATATAGCTACTCACCCTCATTATAGACTCATAGGTCAGAAGGGACCAATATGATCATCTAGTCTGACCTCCTGCACAAGGCAGGCCACAAAACCCTACCCATACACATTTATAACAACCCCGAACCCATGACTGAGTTATTGAAATCCTCAAAAGTGAAATTTGAAGACCTCAAGCTGCAGGGAATCCATCAGCAAGCAACCCATGCCCCATGCTGCAGAGGAAGGCGAAAAACCTCTGGGGCCTCTGCCAATCCGCCCCGGAGGAAAAGTCCTTCCCGACCCCAAATATGGCAATCAGCTAAACCCTGAGCATGTGGGCAAGACTCACCAGCCAACACCCAAAAAGGACTTCTCTGCAGTAACTCAGTTCCCATCCCATCCAACATTCCAACAGACCATTGAGCAGACTTATCTGCCGATAATCCAAATCAATTGCTCAAATTGATCCCTGCCTGACCCCCCCCCCACTACTTTAAGCCATTCCAAGTGTTCAGCCATATGCCCTCACAGCTTCACGCTTGTTGACAGCCCCCCCCCCTCCTCCCCCCCGGGCCCCAGAATGACCTAAACATCTCCCATTGTTGCTCCCTATGACCTCAAGTGACCCCCCCCATTGGCTTGACACTTAGCCGTCTTTCCCCCCCCCAGCTAATGGGGTCACCATGCCTCCATGTTAACCCACTGACTTGCTACTCAGCCTCAGCATGCACTACCATGAGCTAATTAGACTAAAACGTAGCCGTCATTCTTCTGCCAACCGCAAGAGTCAGGACAGGGCTGAGCAACTTCCTGCCCCATCATGGCTTGCAACTTGAGAGGCTAAGGACAGCCGCTAGGGATGGGGCCGGGGGATTGGGGGGGGGGAAACGACACGGGGACGGACGACTGAAGCGGCTTGGTCCCATCTGGCAAGGCCTTTGGAAAAGAAAAGGTGATGGGCAGGCACCACCATGCCCATGACAACATTCTAGTGGAAAATGGCAGCATGGAGCCTGCCACCTCTCATGTGCCTCATAATTGTCCACCCAGGTGGAAACACGTTGATACACCCATGCCATGCTGCAGGTTGGACAGGCCCTATGCAAGCCTAGTGCTTATTCCAAACAAGGCCATTTGCAGGCGGGGGTGGGGCAGGGTGTGTGTGTTGGCGGAGTACCTCAATGACCCTCTCCACCCCCGGCTTCATGACCTCAGGGTCTACAGCCATTCCTTCACTGACTTCCTGTCACACCAAACTTATCTGCGACCAGTCCCTTCCCCAATTATGGAGCCCTGTGACACTGAGTGACCTCCCACCCCTTCCCATTATATAGCTACTCCGCCTCATTGACCCCCCCCC
>ML675649.1:22573066-22638126 GCA_007922155.1 Mesoclemmys tuberculata | reverse complement strand
CTGCCACCTCTCATGTGCCTCATAATTGTCCACCCAGGTGGAAACACCTTGATCCACCCATGCCTTGCTACAGGCTGGAAAGGCCCCATGGGAGCCTAGATCTTTCTAACATGGCCAATGGGGGCCGAGGGTGAGGGGTGATTGCGGGGGGGTTGGCTGAGTGCTATGGGAAGGGAGGCAGGCTGATTAGCCAGCCAACCACCACACAGAACGTTAGCAGGCACCGGGCAAAAGGGACCATTGCTCCTGTTACCTCCCGCATGACAAGCAAGTGATCTAATATGTGAGCAAATTTTCCCAAGCTATAGTCTAGTCAAGCGCAACATACTATGCTATATTAACCTGAAATCAATAACTTGAAAAATGAAGTGCTTGTACACAACTGCAGACATGTTTTTAAGACTTTTATTTCATGGCAGCATTAAAGTAATCTGCTATAAGAGAAGTGTTATGACCACCACACACATACCAAAAAGTCTTCAATGGCAAGAGAAAAACAACATCCTTTGTCTACTGTATCTTGTGTTGAAATGATTTCCTTGGTCACGGAACTCTCAATACGTCTAAGACCAGGGGGAATAGTTTGATTGGATCTGTGCTAGAGAACAGTTGAGGTGTTTTTTAAGGTATTTAGCTTTTGCAGTGCTCAGTATTGCAATGCTTAATTGATTTAGGCACCTAAGTCATTTTCAAAAGGGCATCACGCCTATAGGACCCAAAGATCCCATTGCCTTTCAATGCAAATGCCTAAATCCCTTTGAAAATGAGATTTAGACTCCTATATCAGTTAGGTGTTGCAATGCTGAGTGCAGCAATGCCTACATACTTAAAAAACTGGGACCATGGTTCCAAACCTGCAGCCCTTAATTGTGCAAAATTTCCATGGACTTTGAAAGCTAGGGTGGGCACGTTCAAGCCCTTAGTCTGTAGCAATAAACTGAGAGATAGGAGAATTAAAAAAAAAACCAAAACAGTATAATCAGTAAATTCAAGTCTACTTATCTTATTTGAATGTCACGGAGAGCTCCTTTTATTCCATATCCACTGCCATCACCATATCAATAATACAGTGATTATGAAACATTTCACTTAATGCAGGGTATTTGAGTGTTCTTTTAGGAACATAAATATTGCCATAGCAGAAACGATCATTGGCTTATCTAGTCCAGTACCTGGTCTTTGATGGTGACCAGCATCAGATGCTTCATAGGAAGAAATGCAACACCAGACAGTTACAGAATAACCTGCCCGAAGAGGAAGTTTCTTACTGATCCCAGGCCATTAGTGTTTGTTTCACATGCTGAAGGTTTATGCCCACAGGATCTTTGTCTAAGATGGTATAATCGTGGATATGATTATCTATAGAAATTCTTCATCATTTTAGAATCCCAGTGAATTCTTGCAGAAACAACAAGAGTCCTGTAGCCCTTTAAAGACTAACAATCTTGTAGTGGTGGTAGGTAGGTAGCTGTGGGTTAGTGTGTTCAGGGGTGTGGTGGAAATATTCCTTGAGTCGGAGACAGGGAAAGTAGGCTTCCAGGTCACGGCAGAATTGTATCTGTGTGTGGGGGGGAGTGGGGGGGTAGGAAGGGAGCCCCCGAGATAAGATAGAGCTGGGTTAAGTGTATAGGTTTACAATATTGTTGGATGACTCAAGGGTATCATAGTTGTGGTCTCTTGTGGCCTGTAGGAGTTTCTGGTTATTTTTGCTTCGCCTCTGGAACTTTTCAGATTTCTTGAACACAATGATATCTTGTTGCAATGAGTTCAGTATCTACAGACTGTGTGGTGCCACAACAAAAAAGGGGGGGGAGAGAGAGAGAAAGAAGGGTGGGGTGATTTTCCTTTAGTTCATTTTAAACTGTGGCTGAAACTGAATTTTGTTAAATGTTACCTTGGCCTTATTTTGCTTACTTATTACTTGCCACTGTCATATCCCTTCTTTGGTTTCCTCTCTAAGCTAAACAGTTCTATTCTTTTCACTCTCTCCACATAATAAACAGCTCCAAGCTGCTAATCACTTCTGTTGCCACGCTCTGGACCCTTCTGTTTCTGCATTTTTTTCCCCGCTTTTGAGATGGAAATTTGAACATGTCACTCCAGGGAGGCTAACTTCTCAAATCTCCTGCTTTGACCTCTAATCCTTCTATTGAGCTAAATTAGACAGGCATTATGAATGAGGAAAGAACTGGCTTTATTTCTGTGAAAGTAGAACAGAGACCCACCTGGAAATGATTCCCACTTAGTAGAATGAGAGATCTTACAGCCCACTCATGAAAACAGCAATATTATTGTGAACATACCACTTACAAATCTACAATTGAAATATATTTTGATCTTCAGGAAGAATGAGATTTTCACTCCTTCTCCAGCTCCTGTGTTTTGGGTAAAAGGGCTGGAGCAGCATGAAACCCTGGATCTAGTTGGGAAAAGAATCCGCTGAGAAGAGCACTGCAAACAACAGCTATCAGACCGTTCTCTGACAAGTCAGTCTACAGCATGTGGCATGATCAGGGCTACACCACTGTGGAGGCTGTCGGGGGGTTCCTGCTGTAACTTAGACTGATCTCCCGGGGTAGGAGCAGTCCAAACTGGAAGGGCACCAAGACTGACTTAGTCACCATCGCCTCCAATCACTCTTATACTAGGAGTTCTGTGCTTTGCTTCCCAGGCCAGATCTACCCCAAACCGTTAAGTCAACGCAGCTGCATTGCCTAGGGGTGTGAAAGATCCACACTTCTGAGTGACAGAGGTCAGAGTAACTAACACCTACTGTAGATAGGGGTAGGTCAACCAAAGAATTCTTCCAGGTGGGAAGTGTGGGAGTGTTGTGATTTGTCTGCCTCCCCACCCTAAGTGGAACACAATGATGAAAACCCTGGAAGTAAGGCACTGCATGAAGGAAAAGTCTTCACTTTCTTCCTTCGTCATTAGTGTCTGTTGTCATTGATGCATAGGATTAGTCACCTAGGTATTTAAAAAGAAATACCATCAATTTTTAAACTGCTTCAGGACCATAAATTGTGTACTCCCACTGACTATAGGCTGGCAAATAATTATAGTAATAATGTCCTACTCATATAGTACTTTTCCCTTAAGTTATTGTCCATGTTCTTACCTTGTACTTGTATTATATAGTGAGCCTTCTACTGAATGAAACCAGGAATCTAGCAAATAAAAACGGACTTAAAATACCTTAGCTATAGAGATATTCAGAAAAAATGCGTAAAATGCTTTGAAGTGGAACTCTACTCTGATAAGTGATGGTGAAAATTGTACCTTCTTACTCAGTGGAACTGTGGTGGGGTCTTTGGACTACGATTAGCGTGTGTGAGCTAATACATAGCAATTAATATGTTTAAATTATAGAAACAGATAGCCAATCCGTCAAACAGCATGGCAAAATAATTAACTGTTTCGGCGGGAAAGACATGTTGGTGAAAGCCATCAGGAAGCCAAACCTAAGAAGTTCTTCAGTAAATGTAAAAATCTATGGAAGTATGAATATTAGAACAATGACTATTACAACTAAAGCCATGCAGATGATGAAAGAAATAAGACACAGTCTTAAAATCCTATCAGCAAGCGAATGTCAATGGCCAGGAACTGATGAAGAGCAATTAAAAAGTTAAAATAAACCCATAATATATTTAGGGAGGCAAGATGATTACAACTCAAAGGAAGTAGCACTAATTACGACTTCCAAAGCAGAGAAATCCTCAGAGCCAACTGCTCCAAGCTAGGTTTCAAACAAAATGGATAAAATGACAATTCTACAATGTTACACACCAACAGACTACTACAATGATAAGATCAATTCTACAATAGCCTATGAATTCTTACAATACAATACAGTATTCTCAATCATGACATCTGCTTAGAACTGGGGACCTTCAGTGCCAAGGTTGGGGATAACAGAGAAAGTAATGGGCAAGCCTGGCCTTGGTTCTCAAAGTCAGAAAAATTAAAGACTGTGCCTAATATCAGGGCTCATAATTAGTGGAACATTATTTCCACACACAGATACCTATAAAGTAACTTGGAATTCCTTAGATGAAGGCACTAGGAATCCAGCTGCCCATGGCATTGGAAGGAAATGTAGGTCAACTCTCCAGAAGGTCAGAGCATATAGAGGAACTGATATCTAAAGTGACCACCCTATTTGCGTATGGAAAGACTGAAGATCAAATGTGGGAAAAAAACCCCAAACCCCACAAAAAGCACCACGAAAATTGTCAGCAAATGACTAACAAATTAGACATTAGAGGATCAACTTCAAACTGAATTGAAGAACAGATTTCAGGTGCTACAAGACTGACATCTACCATAAGAAGTCAACATCGACATGTCATGGTCCTTTCTGTTTGATAGTATCATAGATACTACAACAACTGCAGCTGGTTTTCAGACAAGCAAACCGCAGTCTAGATAAGTGAGGGCATGTGAAATTACGTGTACCAAAGGAAACATGCCAAAGCAAATATCAATTGCTCAAAAGTCAACAGCAAAAGCCCTATAAAAACAAAGGAGAAAGATACACGAAGAGACAAAGGAAAAATATTTCAATAATGCCAAAGAATCTGAAACAGCTGCTAAATGAGGTGGCAGAAGAACTGTTTATCAGCCAACAAATTTCTATCTGGCAAGTTTATACCAGCTGGAGGACTTGATTAAGGATAAACAAGGAAAGACCTGCACAGAAAAAGAACAAAGAATGATGGACAGTGCACTTTTCAGAGATGCTAAACAGAACACTGTCAGAAAACTGTTGACTGTCAAAAGATTTTTTAACACCCAGAACCAGATGCTAACATCTCACATCACAAATAATTGAAAGACGCGATAAAAGTTAAAACCTGGAAAGACAGATTCAGGTGAGGACCAAGTCACCAGGGAAGTGAAAGCTTGTGATGAGATCACTGATAAAAGTCACTGAACATTTCACAGAAGAGCACATTGAGTGGCAAAACACACCAATCAAACTTCATAGAGTTTAAGAAAACATTTTACAGCCTCCCTTGTGATTCACTTTGGAACTTTGTGGCTCAACATGCCTTTGTGGATCCAAGCCTGAGTGACTTTGCACAAGGGCCATTGCCGTCACTAGAAGTCAATGGGAATGATGCTCCTAAATCGTTTATGGCCCAGATTTTTAAGAGTGTTTTGGCACCTAAAAATGCAGCTAGGTACTTTTGAAAATCCCACTCTGTGCCTATCTGCAGCTTTAGAGCCTAAATACTTTTTTAAATCTGGCCGTTTGGGGCTTTTGCAAATTCCACCTTCTGCACCTGAATGTAGACTTTAGGGTAATGTTAGCCTATTTGACAATTTTAACCAATGAAATCAAACAGAAAATAGACGACTGAGATTAATACTGGAACAGGAAAAGGAGAGAAGTGATACCTCGGGGTAGTTCGTATGTTAGGAGGTTCTAAATGGGACATTATGGTTTTAAAAAAAAAAAAACTATAGGAATTAGAGTGAAGATTCCTTTGACTGTTTTTGACCATTACTATAGTAATCAACTGTCCTCACAGGATTACAGTATATCTGTTTATGCTACATAAGCTAGCTTCTTCTAATATATGGTACATTTTTCTAACAATCATTTGAGTATTTATCTATTACATAAAGTCATTTATATAGCATTCTTCTAGTAACAGGGTTTAACTGTCCTATGAGTTAGTTGCATATATACTGTTAATCATACAATTGTCTAACAGCACAGTTTAAATATAAAATTATGAAGAATTTTGAATAGCAGCAATAGTCCCCGAAGAAAGAGTGGCTGCCAAAAAAATTCAATGGCTGCTCAGCACAGTGGTCTCTTGTTGTGCATCAGTCATGGTAGGTGAGGTTTAATTCACTACTCCTTCATTAGTTTTTTTTTTTTTTTAAAGACATCAACTTAAGGCTAAAAACCACAAGGAGGAGAGGGGAACCAGATTAGAGAGAAAATAGCAAGGAGATGTGTGAGAGAGAAGTCTTTAAAAAGCCAGGAAACCTAAGCAAAGCAAAAATAAGTTAAGGCTTTTATTTTAAAATAACTTTTAATATATACGTTAGGAATTTTTTGCATAACACCAGTTACTTAATCTTTTTTCATAATACTGACATGCGTCATTTCTGTAGTCACATCAGGCTTCATATTGAGTTAAACATGGCTTACGCTGAAAGGTCACTACCCTGTACAGTTGTGGCGCTGCCTCTGCAAGTTACTCAGAAGTGACGATAGCTCCTATTTTATCATATTACTTTGATTTAGACTTTAAGGACATAGTTAACAGAAAGCTAGAAAACATTGTGCCACCACTTTGTAAACATCTCCTTTTAAGCCTTCTCTACCTCTTTTGCAATGACTTTATATATAAAATACTTCAAATAAAAAAGGAAACTCCTGAAGGCATTTATAAATCAACTTCTGCCCAACAGAAGCTTGCTTCTCTGGAGACTATGGGAAAAAATGTTATCTACCTTATACTTTTGAATGTAAGTGCATTGAAAATGGGCTCCCCAGACTCTCTCATTTACCATGGAAGAAGTTGCTTTTGTTGCATTAGCGATCCAGAAACCTTTGAAGAAAATAGGGCTTCAGACTCTTTAAATCTAGAGGGAAGGAAACACCTTCCCCTATTTAGAATTGATGTGAGCTATGATTTTTCAAGGAACATGTTTGTCTACATTTAACGTGTGCTTGTTTTATCTGGATTTGTAACTTACTTTCATAGTGCTGCATTTTTCTAATGGCTCAGCGAGTAGAGAACTTTAGACTGCAACACATCTCCTTGAAATTTTAATCACCTACACAAGCCTGCAGAGAGAGGCACTTGAGCTGGAGCACCAGTGATATGAGAAGAGAGAAGCTGTCAGGGCATTCTCTGCAGTCCTTGCCTTCCCTTGGTCTGTAACCCTAGGGAAACTGCAAGCAGCAGAGGTGTGATTTGTGAGGTTGAGTGGTGAGAGTAGACTTTTTTTTTTCCTTTTTGAACGTCTTCCTTATCTTGTGTCTGTTGCGGCCAGAGTATTATGTTGGGCTAATTGTTGTAAGGCATATTTTTAAACGGATGTCAGGACACCCAAAGTTTGATATGAGCAATTTTTGTATACAATGTAAATGGAAAAAGTAAGGTTTCCAATAAGTTAAATTTGTTTCATGATGGCAACCATACAAAAAGCTAGATATGATTATCAGTCATGTTAAAGTTAATGCAAATCTGTACATCCCAGGAAGAAAGAATATGCTGTGTAGGATTTGCATTTTAAAAAATGCTGGTTTAGGTCAGTTTTCTTTCGGGTAAGCCTCGGAATTCCCTAACCCAACATGTGATGATGCACTAAATTCTAAACAAGGAAAATATGTCATCACTTAACTTGACATGTATATTCAGGGAGGATTCACAGAATGAGTCCAAATAGGATATTTAATTCAAAACACAAAACAAAAATAGTAATATAACAAGTGCAGCTTTAACAAAAAACATTTAATGTAACATTATGTATGCCTTACATTTAGTCCATTTTCTGAAGAAAATTTAGAACATAACTAATCCTGCAAAGTTTATTCCTGCCTGATTTTTTCTACCATAAGTCACTGCCTCATTCTGAAATGTCATTCTATACAGATCACTGGGCACAAAAGGAAAAGCAAGAGTGATGGAATAATTGGGATGAAGAAGGGAGAAGTAGAGTTTTGAAGTTTTTCATTTTTACCACTGTACACTTTAATTTTAACAGCTGCTATGTCTAGAAGTTTGATTTAGTTTATATTTTAAATATGAATAGTTTTTTGAAATTTTTGAAAGAAAAATGCTGCTTAGTTCGAACCCCTTTTGACTACTACTAGATCTGATATTTTCCCCAAATAACCTTAATGTGACATTTTCCATGGACAGCAGGAACATCTGACAAATTATATGGTATACCATAACACTATATTTTAGCAGTGCATTTTGAATTTTGTCCAGCATTTCCTTGAATGAGTTATGGTTATAGGGAAGCCAAATAGACAGGACAGAAAACCCCACATACACGAATGGATGTCGATAGCGTTGCACTGTCATATTTAAAAAGCTACATTAAACATTGAATGCCATGCACGTACAGCCATTATAAACTACTGAAACTAACTCCTCTTCGAGTGAAATTACTGAATTGCCTAAAAGTCTTTCATCTAGTTAGACAAAAAGCTATAAAATAAAAGGAAAAATACTTGTGAAAGTGTCATCTTCTCGAACACCAATGAAAAAAAGTGTCAACTGTAACGTTCATTCTGAAATCGAGGGGCATAGTTTTTGGGACTTTCATTCTCCTGTGTTGTGATTAGGTCTATAATGGCTGTCAGCACTGCAGTGTCCCTGGATTTAGTGTCATTCCAGTCCACAGGGTGTGGGTTTTCAATTTTTTCTTGTAGAAGGTCATCCAGTTCTCTTCTTAAATCCTGTGATAAGAAAGTTTGTTGGAATAAGAGATACACAACCTAGAAAATTATAGTTTAGCACTACTATACAAGTTACCAAAAATCACATGGATCCTTAGTTGTACAAGTATCTTGCACCTTGCTATAAACAGCCATCACATGCTTCATGAAAGCAATCATAACCAACTCATTTCAACATTGTCACTTAAAAGATCAAAAACTGGTTTTTAAGTAAGCAGAGAGACAAGGTGGGTGAAATAATAGCTTTTATTGGAGCAACTTCAGTTGGTGAGAAACAAGTTTTTGAGCTTACACAGAGGTATTCTTCAGGAAGAAGAACTAACCTAAAGAAGAGCTTGTCTCTCCCACCAACAGAAGTTGCTCCAATAAAAGATATTACCTCACCCACCTTCTCTCTTTAATATCCTGGGACCAACATGGTTACAACAATTATGGCTGCACAGAACAATTTTAAGTAATTAGTAGGTTTGTTCTTAATAATGGACTCTGAGGTGATGTTTCTGAGCTTCTATGTCCCAAGTATAAATAGATGGGCATCTGTGAATATCTTGTTCTACTGTCCGTATTTCCATTACTTGCCACTACTTTCAATGTTAACAATTCAATCAACTTAATAAATTATGTTGTGTCTTTTTCTACAGTTACAAGTTATCTCCCAACATTAGGACTGAACTACTATTCACATCCTCCCTTTACTTTGTACATTTGACAGCATTTTGTATCTAGGTAGTTCCCATCTTTAGAAAACATCACCCTATTTGTGTGGGGTTCCCCTATGCTCTCCACAATCAAGGGTGAAAAACTTTGGAAAAACAGGAAAAGGTGATTGGAAAAACTGAAGTGATAGGAGAACTCAAGGGTAGACGTGGTGCCTGAAACTATTTTAAAATTTTAAAAAACCAACTCCTAGGTTTTAAGTTTTAATGCTGTTTTGGAAGTTTGGCATTAAAAATGCTTAAAACTAGGTCAGTACTTTTCTACATAAAAATTGATTTGTCCATTTAAGTTATTAAAGTAAAATATTTACGGTTTTCATACTTCTGCACTCTTGGCACTCAAACTACTTCAATTTCTAAAATACTTGGAAATGAGATTAAGACATGGTTCAAGGACCAGACCTCTCTCTCTTTCAACCCAGGATTAATGCCAAAATCCACTGTCAGTCAGGGGACTAACAATAAACAAACACTTTTAAAAGGTCCATAACTTTAACCGTTATGGTTAATACCTTTTATCATCTGAAACCAGATCAACAGGTTTTAAGCCCAGATAGGATCATTTTGATCATATAGTTTGACCTCCTGCATAACAGACCATAGGATTTCCCTGAATTAACTGTTTGAACTAGAGCTTTTCTTTTAGAAAGTTATCCAATCTTGAATTTAAAATGTTCCCAGTGATGAAGAATCCATCACAATCCTTGTTAAGTAGTTACAATGGTTAATTACGTTCACTGTTAAAAAACTGCACCTTAATTCTTAATTTTTCTACCCTTCACCTTCTGGATCATGTTAGAGCATTGGCTTATAGAGTGAAGAGTCCTCTTATCAAATTTCGGTTCCTCATGTAGGTATTTATAGACTGACCAAGTCACCATTTAACCTCATAAGCTAAATAGACTGAACTCCCTCCATCTCTCACAATAAGAACCTTTTTAAAATCCTTTAAACATACTTGCATCTGACAAAGTGGGTTTCTATCCACCACGAAAGCTTATGCCCAAATAAATTTGTTAGTCTTGAAGGTGCCACACACTTCTCGTAGTTTTGCTGAAAACAGACTAACATGGCTACCCCCTGGAACTTGTTAAAACATCCTTGTGGCTCTTCTCTGTACCCTCTCCATTTTTAAACATCTTAGGGTCCACAATTCAAGTGATCCAGTATTCCACTTGCAGTTGCATCAGAGAAGGAAGACAATATAACCTTTCTACTCTTACTTGAGATCCTTGTTTATACTACAGGGATCTCATTAGTTCTTTTAGCCACAGCATCGCAGGTGGAGCTCACATTTAGCTTATTATCTAACATGATTCCCAAGTTTTTTTTTCAAAGTCAGAGTTTTCCAGGATAGCATGGCCAACATTCCTTGT
The DNA here is from genome assembly GCA_007922155.1 of Mesoclemmys tuberculata. Classification (NCBI taxonomy): domain Eukaryota; kingdom Metazoa; phylum Chordata; order Testudines; family Chelidae; genus Mesoclemmys; species Mesoclemmys tuberculata. Next base: position 22,627,597 of record ML675649.1, on the reverse strand, counting down.
CCCTAGATGCATGACATTACATTTCACTGTACTGAAAATATTACTTGAGTTCAGTTTACAAAGTGATCCTGATCTCTCTGTATCAATGACCTGCCCTCTTCATTATTACTACTCCCTCAATATCTACAAGCTCCATTAGTAATGATTTTATGTTTTTTTCCCCCGATCATTAATAAAATTAAATAGTGCGGAGCTGAGAATTAATCCATCATAGCTGCTGCTCTATGCTGAAACAAGGATTCTCGGATTTATTTGCCATTATAAAGTTAATAAGACCTTTAAAATCATGACACACACAAGGTGTGTTAAGCTACACAGCTTGTCTCTCTGTCTCTTGCACCAACAGAAGCTGGTCCAATAAAAGATATTATCTCATTCACCTGGTCTCATATCCTCGGATCAACATGGCTACAATTTTGCAAAAAAAAATTAAAATCATATAATTTTGACTACCATCTACATACATGCACCTTAGTTTCAGAGTTGTATGTGATTTTGAGAGAGAGATACACAGGGTGGGCTAGGTAATATCTTTCTGTTTTTAGACAGGACATCCACTATTGAGAACAACTAGAACAAGATGACAGTTATGAATCCCATTACCAGCTTTCTAATGGGAAAAAACAAAGTACTGCTCTTCTGTCAATCAGATAATCAAGTCTGATCTAAATTTAAGTGGAGTTGGGAAGAAAATGGTAATCAGAAAAATCTGATTTTTAAAGTGAAATATGTAAGTGTAAACCAGAGTTTAACCACTTTTTGGATATTTACATATTTCTTTAAAAAACTACCTAGCTTTTATCCAATAGTAGTTCTTTATGGTTCTAAGAACCTCATGTGTAAATATGCATTTAAAGAATTAACATAAAGCCTTTTTTTTTTAAAACAAGAAATAAAATGAAAAAGGATTTATTAGATGGTAGCTTAAAACCTGACAAATTCCATATATTCATTTGTAAATAGGTAAACTGTGATCTGTTATTTGAAGGGTCCTTCCATCTAAGAAAGTTGTTTTTATTATTTTTGATCTTATTATGAAAAGCTGCACAAAAAGAGGCAAATGAACAATCACCTTAACTAGATTTCCTATCCTTGCTGGAGACTCAAAGACAATCCACTCATCCACTGCAATGGTATCCTGATCTTTATCTTTCTGGATAGAAATATCTCCTCCGAAGAACAAAAGACAGTATGGAGAAACTTCTGTACAATCATACAGGTAAATCTGTAACAAGTCAGAAGTATTCGGTAACACTAGAAAGTATATTAATACATCCAAAATGACATTACCGTATGGTTTAATAAACATAAAACATTACCTAAGATCATTTGTTTAAAGACATTTCTGAATCAATAAAACAACTTAATTTCAATCCTGTGGTAAATCACTCAGTTCAAACACTGTTATATAATCATATTTTTTTGATTAACGTGAAGAAAGAAAGTATTCATGAATGCTGACTATTTCCCTTAGCACAAAGTTTTGGTGAAGTCAAACAAATTATTTATTCTCCTAGTAAAGGAAGTTGCATGGGGGTACCAGTTAAAGCAAAAAAACTTTCCTTTTCAGATGCATTTAATGGTATCAAGTGAAGGAACAATCTTGTTAGAAGCAGTTGTTTTACCATTAGATTTATCCAAAGGTAGCAATGCACAACATTATAACTGCAGTGTGCTGAACCAAGGTCCCTACCCCAGGGAACTGAATCTGAAGGCATGTAAGTTCAAAAGAGTATAAAAACCAGTGGACATATTATAGGCAGAATTCTACATAGCAAAGGCAGGCCCTTCGAAATTTCCCTGAGACCTCAAGAAACAGAGGCAGTCTGACAAACATTGCGTAAGACTGTTCCAGGAGAATGAGATGGCATGAAAGGCACAAATACTACTGTGGGGGAAAGGGTGGGGCAAGGCTGTCAAAAACAGAAATATGGGCAGACGAAAGGGAACATGAGGAGTATATAAGGAGATGTGGGAGAAGGTGTAGTAGGGGTTGGAAAGTTAGAAACTGGAGAAAAGCCAAAGACAGCACGAGGTGATCTTTCAGGTTGGCAGGAAAAGACATCCTGGCAGCTGAGTTTTGGCAGGATAGAAAGGAGACAGGAGGGCAAAGAAGAAAGTATTAACAGCCAAGGTGGTCAGTGGGTAAGGTTTGCAACAGCGAAGCCAATCACCACCTCTGGATTCACACTAGCTACCAAACTTCCTGAAGAGTCAGAGGGTTTATCTTCTGCAAGCTCATGATGGGTAGTAACTGCAGCTAATAAGGCTGTCTGGAGTGCAGTTTAACATATTTAACATACTTAGTGTTTCACTATGAAAGAACTTAATATTTGGCATCACCCGGATGGTAACCCACTTCTGCTTGAAAACATAAGATACTATTTCTTAAGACAATGTTTTCATAGCCAAAATACTAAGTAGTTGCAGCTAATGAGAGCTAGTTATAGACATTTGTAAAGTGCAATATTGGCTTGATTTTAACAAAGTTACCTTTTTACTTCATTATGTTAAATGTTAAGTTGTACCAAATGCAAAATGCGGTTTTTTGTTTTTAAAGGTTAACTTATATAGCTTCAAAAATATATCCACATACAGATCCAGAAAACAGTGAAAGTCTTCACTTACACTGCTAGTTCTCATCTTCAAGTGATACACGAGCCAGTTATAATGGAATTCTGTTTCTTCCACATTAACAGATTTAGGATGAATGTTAACTGTTCCATCTGTCTTGGTGCAAACTTTCACCCTTTAAAAAGATTTTTCATCAGTTAGAGGCAAATAGATGTTTGCAGATTCCAAAAAGGTACACCAGTATTTTATCAAACAACTGATAGCCTTTTAACCAAATTCCGCATTACATTGTTCTAAACTTCTGAAAATAAATGACATTAAAAACAGTTTTTATCTCTTTCCATAAAATTGTATCTAGTTAAAAATGCATATTAGAAGTTAAGCTTCCCTTGTTAATGAAGCCAGAATATGGCACCTTTTTTAGGCACTTATATCTAACCTCTATTTCTTTCAGACAGGGAAACATTCATGACATTTTCACCCTTTCACAAAAGGGGCCCCTTACGAGTTTATTTAGAAAGGCTGGCAACCAATGAAATTGCCAAAAAATTCTTGGAAAACATGCAAGGCACCTGCACATGTGAGCTCTTTCTAGGTACTTGAAATTCAGAGAGTGTAGGAATGTAGAACAAAATAGTATTTACAGCAGTAATTAACTCAATATGCAAGTTAGAGGGCACCGCATGGTTAACCTATAGGAATCCTCACTAAATCAAAACAGAGCCCCAAGGGAACAAGAGGAGGAGAAACCGACCGCACATTGCATAGCTATTTTCTTCTTTCTGGAACTCATTATGGTAGAGATCCAGAGCTGAGTACTCTTACTTCAGGGCAGTGATTCTCCAGTTGTGGTTCATAAATCTTGCTTGCTACTGGCCCACAGAAGGGAATGTTTTACAAAGTGGGGCCCTGGGATGCTGGGAAAAGAGGTAGTCCATAGGAGAACCTCTTGCAAAGTGGTCTGTAGAACAAAACAATTGTTTAGGCAGCAGAATCATGCAACTGGGCCTGTGCAGCTAGTTTACACTCACCTAGCTCCACCTGGTGGCAGAAATGCAGTGTTGCGCCACCCTATCGAATTGAACAAAAGCTACAGAAAAGTCTTAGGATTGGTTTATCTTTAGTTTTGACTTTGAAAAATGGTATGGTGGGGAACTCAGTCACTAAAGCTGGTCTCTAGCTCCTGATCAAGCAGATTAGGCTCAGTTCAGGCTGAGTGTTAATAAGAACTGGGTCTTCATCAAAGTGGAGTGTTAATCAAAGGTGCACTACCCATGCTATTGATACGATAGAAATGGAGAGTAGAAAGTTATAAGCAAGTGGACTTCTGCTTCTGTGGCTTCTTCTTTCCAATCACTGAAGAGAAAGGGAGAGGATGTAATGTCTCAAGTGGCGTTGCAGAGAAAAAAATGTGATTCTTGTATATATATTTGTGACATTAAACATTTATGCAACACTGTCAAGTAATCATTTTAGTGATGTATTTGCAGGTCTCCAACTCTAAGGTTCAGTATTGCTGATCTACATTAAGTGCATAGCTCACATAAATTAATCCATAGCTATGATTAGTTACCCAGAAGACTGCATCTAAGTACCTCAAAGTTACTGCTTAACACCTAAAAACTATCTATGCAGCAAAGAATTTGAATAAAAGCATGAGATTAAAGCCTTACATTTTTCTCTTTTTGCTAAAGCTTTCACGGATCTTTGCAACTTTTGGATATAAACCAGCACAGATCACCGCTTTGAGTAACTTCTCATTATCTGTAGAAGATGACAAAGAAAGTAATGCATTCTACAAACCATGATTTAGACTATCAAATAGCCTCTGTCTTTTTCCACTGTTTACCTGAGTTGGTATTAGATTTGGGATCTCGGGGGTTTTTACTATTCACAAACCCTGCTGCTAGGAGATGTTCAGCAAACTGTCCTTTCATATTAAGCAGCATCTAGGGTACAATATCAGAGTACAACATAACTCTTCTTTGGAGAATGATGCTTTGTCATACATATTTTTTTCACAAGTAAATGTTGCCTGCCACCCCACACTACTAAAATGGATTACCTGAAGTGTATTTGAAGAGAGAAAATACTCCCAGCAATAATCCTTTTCACTTCTGAAACCACGTCGCCGGACCTCTTCCCAGCCCTGAAAATATAAAATACTTTCAACTAGAGTTCAAAAGGGGATATATTTATTAATATCCATACGTAAAAAACAGAAAAGTGGGAAAAAAAGTAAAACAAGATCAAAGTATAAGCTATACTTTTCCCAAAGCGATCAGAAGTGCGCTCTTATCTTTGATCTTTATGTAATCCAGACTAATCTGCCTGGAGAAGGTAATAGATAATGTATTAAAAAAAAGTAAAGTGACATCTTGATTCATTTTTTGTTTTATGAGTTAGTTAGGGATTGGATATTCATTTTTAAACAAATTAGGATTGAGCTCTAACCTTTGCTGCTAGAGCTCCATTCACCACTAACAACAGTTCTTGATGACAATAGCAGTAGCGTGAAGCTAAGAGTGCAGAAAGACTTTTAGACCAAGTATTTCCTTAATTCTCATTGACACATGGGAAGAGCTAAAGAATCTCCCCAAGAATGTTGCAGTTAGTTCCAGCCCCTTGTATAGTTTGTGAGAAAAATTATGGACTTCACTGACTTAAGGGAGGATGAATGGAAGGGACTAAAACTAAAGAAAAGTTTAATAGCCATGTATTCAATAGAAAGCATTTTATATTTAATAGACATCAGCAATATAGCTATGAACTTACCTCCTTCTCCCCACCCCTGCATAATGCTACCAAGAGGGAATTAAGCTACTATCATCTCAGAAACAAGGTTCTGAAACACTAGTAGGGTAAACAGTTTTGTGTTGCGTGCAGAGGCCATATACAAATGCTTTGTGAGTGTACAAAGATGAGATTTGATTTTAAATCAAGTATTTTGTTTCAGGAGTTCTTCAATTAAACTGAAAGCACAACTTCAAAGGCTAAGTCAACTGAACATTTAATTAAAACAGACCTACCATAAAAGCATTCACAACAGTTAGATGGTCACTCTTAGTGTTCTTCGATAACTCTTTTCTTCTTGCATCTGCTACTTTCTCTTTGCCCTTTAAAGAAAAAATGAGAACATATGAAACATCTGTGACTCTGGCAAGTTATTTTTCTCCCAATTTTCTTTTATTTAAGTAAGGCTAGATGTAGCAGTATTCTACGCATGCAAATTAAAGCTACCTCCAATAGGCAATAACAGCACTGTATTGTGACATATTGGTGGGCCATGTTTATGGAAAACAAATTTAGATTCAAGTTTTTAAAACTGAAGTATTTATGCTGCCTCTTATTAATATCCTTCCAAGTTTTAAAATGTAAAGAATTTGTTCCTTTTATTTGCAATTCTCTTTTTAGATACTTTACCAGTGGAATGACAAAGGGGTCCTTGAAGCTGAGGCTGGCTGCAATTGTGAGTACTGGATCTAAGCAACAGAATAAAGCGCCAAAGAGGATCATTTTTCCAATATGCGGCTCAACTGGCAACCGTGCCAAGTGGACACCTAGTGGAGTCAATTCTTCTTGTCTATCCAAAGCATTCTGTTAGGAAAAGAAGCACACACTTCTTGCATTTGGGGGTAGGAGAATAATTTTTTGAAAGCAGACAACGTGCCTAGTGGAGGAGGGGGAAAACAAGAGAGCCATCAAAGTTGATTTTTTTGTTTAATTTATGTATTGTATGCAATACATGGAAAGCTAGAATATCTTTAAAAAGGCTACTTAACCAAGAATAATTTGTAATTAGGTTTTAAAAAAAGTTTACTCGTGTTAATAAAAGTTTATTGGACAAAGTACTTAGTTGTTGTAAGGCACCACCCTAAATGGTAGAGTCAAAAATAGATTTGAAGACACTTTATAGTGCTCTTTTCTCAGTGCCCTCCTTGTTCTCTTTCCTCATTTGTTACCATTCCTACATTCTTTCCTTTGCTACTAACATTCTCTTCCTACACCCCTACCAACTATGCTGCGGAGATTTTCCTTCTATTTAAACTTGTTCAGCATCTCTCCAACCTGCAAATACAGCACTGTAACTGAACTGGCTGCTTCGATTGATATGTGCAGCTAACAAAATCATCAGCACAAGTGTGTCACTAAACCCCAGCATCAGAAAAACAATGCTACACTTGACAACTGATTGATACTTCAAAGTGATACTTTTCTATCTTACTTTGTTTATTGCCCTGCCCCCTCTCCCGTTCCCCCCCCCATCCTCTTGACATTCAAGCAGCTGTTCACAAGTAGATTCTTCCTCCCAATTACTTTTATTTTCCATGGAAAAATCTCCAGCACTTCATTGATCTGACTGGGCTGGGAAGTCATGAGCAGATGGCACAGTTTTCAAGCAGCAGACAAAGCTGAGCTTGAAAACCTCAAGAAAAGGTTGTATAAATTTGAATAATTTAGAAAGTCAAGTTTCTTAGGAGCGATTTTATCAGGCACAATTTTATTTTATGTATTGCAAATGTTTAAAATGATTTTAGTTTTGTACCTCAGTCCCATGTGACACTGGAAGGCAGGACACTGGTTAGAGCCAGTCATTGTATACTGCTAAAGGCCCAAAAGTAGAGTGTCTCCAGTGCAGTGAAGGACAGCTTGGATGCATAAGATGCCACTAGAAGCTGACTGGCTCCAATAACCCCAAAATGCATATGATCAGCGAGGTCTAAATTTACTATAATAAGGTAACTCAGTAACATTACTCAGTACTGATATTAGAGTAAATTCTTTAGTTCTATAAGTCAACACACTGAACCTGAATATAACTTGCTTTAGCATATGTTTAAGTATCAGTTTACCAGTTCCATTAGGTGTTTTATGGACAACATCACAGCTTCACGAGATGGTGGATCCATTAGCCTGCTCAGAAAAGAAGCAATTCCACCAAGCTTTAGAATCTGAAATAAAAGAGATGCAAGTTCTGACAGATATAAGTGCACATTATTTGTTACCATGAATTCAGTATACATTTGCAGACCTCTGAGCTGCTACTCCCTAATTTACAAAGTTACTAATAAATCAGAACTTTTAGGTATTAGTGCAATCACAAATTTATGTTTAGGGATCCACCTCCATCTGAACTACATGTCTGCACTTGTGTCAACAGCTGTTAAAAGACATGAACTTCACAGTTTTTAAGTTATCTCCATGACTTTATATCTGAGGATGCGTGAGCGACAACAAATAGTTCAGCCAATTTCACTGAGAATTGCCATGTCAAAACTACCAAAGAAAAGCTCAATAAAACTAAGGACACGGTGGCAAGCCTGAACTCTGTCAGCTTTTAATTGTTTTTAATAAGTTATGTGACACCCATGTCTGAGGTGCCATGTCTCATGACCTGCTAGTGATTAGAAAGAAAAAAATGATCTGGCTAGTGGGCATATGAATTCAGGAAAACAGCATAATTCAGATTTACTTTAGAGTTTGTCTTTTATTTAATATTAAACCAGACATTTAAGAGACGTTCGTACAAATGTACTTAAAAGTATGGCCTGTCAAATAGTCTGTCTCAATTGCCAGCTGAAACAACAGCTGTAATATGTTATGTCAACCTCAGGCTCTGAGTTTGTTTTTAAGTTTTTGAATATAGTACCTACTGCCAAATCCTTCACCCTATTATTGGATGAAAAAGCTTCTAATCTATTAGAACAACTAACCCTAACCAGAAAATTACCTTGATTTGTAAACAAAGTTCTTCCAAAGGTGTCCTCAGGATTTCCGGTAATTGATAATCATCCAATAAGCTTGCACGTAGACCATTGTATAGATGATAACAGTGACCCGGCTGGACTCTAATATTCAAAATGTGTAAGAAATATTTTCTTTCAACACTGCTTACAACTACATTGATAGCTTCTCCCAAACACTCAGTTAATAATATATTTCTCCAAATTAAAAAGTTTCCAAAATTCATAGTATATCCCAAAACACTTCAAGAACTTAAAATAAAGCTATGCAAATTAAAAAGTGTATTCAAACATGGGAGTGGGGGCAGGGAAGTGGGGGAGGAAAGCAATTTCAGAGTTTTGAAATACAATCAAGAGCCAATAAAGCAGAAGGATACAGGAGGGATGTTTCAGACAGCAGAAGCAATAGAGAACAACAAACCAACAATTGATGAAGGAGCAATGAAAAGGTTGGAGTAGAGTGCAGACAAGGTCTATGAGCTAGACCACTGGTTCTCAACCAGGGATGTGTGTATCCCTGGAGATACGCAGAGATCTTCCAAGAGAGGTACATCAACTCATTTTGATATTTGCCTAGTTTAACAGGCTGCATAAAAAATACTAGTGAAGTCAGTATAAACTAAAATTTTATACAGACAATGACTTGGTTATACTGTTCTATGTATTGAAATGCAAGTACAATATTTATATTCTAATTGATTTATTTTATAATTAATGGTAAAAATGAGAAAGTAAGCAATTTTTCAGTACTAGTGTGCTGTGACACTTCTGTATTTTTATGTCTGATTTTGTAAGCAACTAGTTTTTAAGTGAGGTGAAACTTGGGGGTATGCAAGACAAAGACTCCTGAAGGTGTGAAGATAACGAAGTAACAGTCTACATGGAGTTTAAAAATTCAGTACTACAACTATAGAAATATTCAAAAGCCAATCTGGTTAAATCAGAAATCATTCCTAGAACTATGCCAAGGTCATTCCACCAGTAAAAGAATGAGAGTCATACTGGCTTATGCTTTATCATGGAAAGTGAAAAACAAAATAGAAAGCACTTGAAAGTATCTGAAGGCACTCTACAGTGATTGATTACACAGTGAAGTTCTTAACTTCCAACATGAATACATTTGTTTCCCTTTTACAGTTTATTGCCCCAAAAAATTTCTAATATTGATAGCTATTTCTCTTACCTTCCAGCTCGACCTTTCCTTTGTTTAGCATTAGCTTTACTAACCCATTCTGCTGCCATTGTGCTAATGTTGTTCTGTGTATCAAAGTGAGTTTCTTTTATTTTTCCTCCATCTATAACGTACACCACATCATCTATGGTAATACTGTCAAAAATAAGTGATTTTCATATCTTTACAACATGTATAGAAAAGTTAGTCTATAGAATGCAGGATATACTTTATCTACATGCTGTACTAATTTCAAATATTGATGCACTATTTACCAACTTCATTAGTCTCATTTTAAGCACTCTGAAAATACAACAAATGAAACTTACTTGCTGCTTGTCAGGGGGCAATCCTGCACACATTTGAAAAAACATTCATTTTACTAAAGCTGGGCTAGCCAACTCCTGCTCTGCTGAGGCACTCCAGCAGGTATTATGTTGTGATATACTTAATACTTGGCACCCTCACTAGTAGGTTTCGCATTGCCACAGAGCCGCTCTACAAGAGGCAGGTAAGTGGAAGGTCTGTGTGTTTTTTTTAAAACATCACATTGAATATACCAAAACCAGTAAGATTAATTCTCCAAAACCATGCCATATGCTAAAAGAGTTTCCAAAGCTTTGCCAGGAACTGAAACTGACATTTACATGAGTCCTGGCAGACCATCTCCATGCTTCATTGGAACTCGTATGTCTATCTGGAACAATATACATTACATGGTATAAGAACGTATGGAAGATTTACAGAAGAAGGCACTAGATTTAAAGAACTATATAAGCCAATGGGTGGAACTTTAGAAAATGTAAGCCTGGTTAAAAAAAGGGGCTAATATACATCAACTTAATTTGCATGAAAAGTTTGACCAATACCTATAAGGAAAAAGCTTCAAGCATCTAATGATGGCATTATGGAAGCTCAAGTTAATTGTCTTAACTTCCATATTTGCTCAGCTTACAAGTGAAAAGATGGTTTAACTGTCAGCTCTGCAAACTCAGCATAGGATCTTACAGTCACACTGAATATTTTCTTAATCATGAACTACCAATATTCTGCAGTGGAATGGAGCTGACAGTCATGTTGGGCTCTTTTTTGCATTGCTTTCCAACCACGCACTCCAGTGGTAACAGAATTTAAATAAAGGGGTAAAAAGCTTGTCAGGAAAAGTAGGCAGCTCAGATCTGTTCAGTGTGTCACTTTATGACCTTCACACACCAACCAGCTTCCAACAAAAAGGTCTGAAGATTTAATCAATCTAGTCTAAAACATTTATGAAGAAAAATTCACGGTACCATTTATTTATTAATAACCAAGTACATATTATCAGAAATGTTTAACTGATTTACACTTTTGCTTGAATGTTATGATTTGTCATTTATTTTGCAAGAATTGTATTATTTGATTAAAATGTGGCTACCAATATAGAAACAAAAAATGTTTTACCTAGTCTCTGCAATGTTGGTAGCAATTACAATTTTCCGTACTCCAGGAGGAGTCTTTTTAAAAACCTGAAAAGATACATAGTTAACAGAAGTAAAACAGACTATTTGTCAAATCCAAACAAAGCACAAAGTCATTTTGAGCATTTTGCAGGTCCGAACTGTTACACCTGCCCTCATAACTGTTTTCCTGCAATTGTTTTCATGCAGTTAGCTGACATAGGAATTGTTTGTGAAAGTATCCTAGTGAAATATTTCTAGGGATACTACTCTGAGAACTTCAATAGTTCATGTGTATTCTTAAGATAGTTAAACATAACATGTTAGAACGATGAAAATCTTCAATAAGAATATTTTTATATATACACACACACACATGCATGAGCTAAATAGTGCCATAATCAGCACCATGTTCAAAGATATCTATTCAGATGGCATTACTGCATGTAAGTACTATAAAATACAAATGGACTATTTATTACAAGCCAAAGAGAAATTTAACATTTGTATAGATTTATATCAAAGTATACATAGGCTATATTTAAAAAAAAAAATCCTAACCACACAGATTTTGAGGATAAAAGATTTCACTTGACACGAGATGTTCACTATATTTTACCAATGTTTATTACACACAATGAAAACTAAGAATATTTTAAGTAACCAAACATACCTGTGTCTGGTTGACAGTAGGCATCAGTGAATGCAGAGGTATAATAATGAACCTATCTGAAAGTTAAAATAGTAAACATTATGGTATGGCATGGAAAATTCAATGTGTACAGCAAAATTAAATCTGGACAGAGAAAAAAGAAGGTATGCAAATCTACTGTTCCTTATTCCTAGTCACCTTTCTTCAAACACAAAAGTTCTTTCACTACTTTGGTAATGCATTAGCTTATGTATATATATGATGTTTCTTTTGACCACACCACATCCAACTAAACTATATTAGTCTAAATTTTCATTGGAGAAAGGGGATGAAAAACTGATTAAATAGAGAATTATGTCTAAGCCTGAACAGATCATATCTTTGTTACATTGTCCAGGATATGAGCATCTACAATTGAAGTAAAAAAGCCACCCACATTCCTGGTCCAAACAGCAGCACATTACAATCAAAGATGTTTAGCTATAATTATGCTGAGGTTTTTGACAAGCACAGCTGCATGGCAATCACGCAGTTTCTCTTGACAAAGAATTACTTTCTCTCTATGAGCAGTTTTCCATTTTGGATCTAGCACAAGTCATCAAATTCATAAACCAACAAATCAAGAAATAACACGTTGATTCAAATGACCATTCAGTTATTTTGAATGGGCTCAAACATTCTGAAATATGTTCCGTTTCTAAAATTAGTGACATTTCACTAATAAGCACATCATCTAATTCAAAACACTCCAAAACAGGAGAGTTAAGCCTTTTTTATATAAATTACAGTAAAGGCCTTAAGCCTTAAAAATTCTGCTCAAGCATTATCCTTGAACAAGAGATTAAGGGCAGAAAGTATGCTCTCACCCAATACGATGAAATTCAAATAGAAATAAACATACAGCACATTCTGTCGCGATAAAGATGTAACATTTGCATTTTAATATCTTTTTTTCTTAAGTTCTGCAGTTTTTGCAACTGTGACAAAACTGTACTTTTGTTTAGGTCATTTGATTTGGGGATTTAAAAAAGTCATAAAATAATGCAGTTTAATTAAACTGATACTTTTATGGAAAAATCACCAATTTCCATGGAGTTAAAAGTTAACACACATTTCTAATGAGTTGAATTATGTCATCAGTTGCCCTTTCAATCTATACTCTATCTACTTTGTTCAGGTTCCACATTAACACATAAGCAATACTACTTAGAGAGCATGGGGGGCTTCTATTAGCCATGCAGTACTGGCTGGTCAAAAATGACAGATGAAGTGCTTACTAGCAAGGCGACTGATTACCATCATTCAAAGTATGAACTGACAGCCTGCAAAGGGAAAAGAAAGGTGGCAGTCAGCCACAGGAAAGTATTTTACAACTATTTTCCTTGGTTTAATTCTAAAAATCATAGCATCTGTTTATTGTGGCCCATTAAGCATATCTGCTGTAACATGTGTCTCTTTGGGGTAATTTTAAGATTCTGAATAAAAGTCCTGGAGTGAATGTATTATATATTGTCTTGGCTAAACTCAAATTTTAATTACAAAAATAATTTAAATGGATATCATCAATATTTGTTTGAAGTATATTTTCAAATTGAAATGGCTAGAAATTTTCACAGATGCAGGAATTATTTGGGAGAAATTATTTAATGAGAATAGACAATGAAGTTCAAAAGTTAAAGCCTTACAACAATAAGTTGTAAACATAATATCAAAATATATATATTAAATATCCTTAAATCAAACTCTAAGTTGTCAGTTTTTATTACTTTGTCTATCTGTAAATTTCATTAGTCATTGATGAAAATATTTTGTTTGTTGGTGTACAGTGAAATCAATTATCGATAAAAATCTAATCCTTCCACGTCTATTTATACATCAGCCTACTTCAATACTTAGGCTATGTCTACACTGTAATTAAAAACCATGGCTGGCCCATGCTGACTGACTTGGACTAAGTGGCTTAGGCTAAGGGGCTGTTTAACTATGGCATAGATATTATGGCTCAGTCTGGAGCCTGGCCTTTGAGTTGTTCTCTTCTCACAGGGTCCAAGGGCCTGGACCTTGTGAGATGGGAGGTTCCAGAGCCCGGGCTTTAGCCCAAACATCTATACCACAATTAAACAACACCTTAGCCCAAGTCACCTGGCATAGACCAACTGTGAGTTTCAATTGTAGCTTAGACATACCATTAGTTCCTTTCAACAATTCATCTTGTATATACGCAAGAGAGCAATTTCAAGTGATAACATTTCCCCAAACCACAGGGATCTAAAGCACAGGGCACTTTAGTGACAAGAAGGAATCACTAGGGACAGAAACATAAAGCTTCCAAGAAAAAATGGGTTTTAAAGGCGTTGTCAGCAGCAAAGGGAAAGGAAGAAAGGAAAGTTCAGTTTTGGATAGAGATGGACCACCCTGGATATGAAAATGGACAGGAGGGAGATGTGGGTTTGAGAGTCATCAATGTGGAGATGGAAGCTAAACCATGGGAATAATTGTCACTGGCAAGATCTTTGGATGAAAGATATTACATAAATGGAAAGATGTCGCATATGTAATGAAGAGTACAGAAAGAGTAGAAGAGGGAACTAGGAAAAGAACAGCAGGATGCCAACAAAGATGGGGGAAGCTGATGAACCAGAGAAGTTGCTCAAGAAATAGTCACAGAGAAAGACCAACATGCTATTCTTAGAATTATATTTTACCTGACTTAAACATGACTTGTGACATCAAGAGATCATGTAAAGTGCTAATATTGTCCCAGCCTGGAAGAAACACCAGTATTGCACCATCCTATATATGAAAGGGAAAAAAGATTACATTACACACTAAACACTCAACATTTATATGTTCATGTAAATTCTTCTGTAGTGTGTGCAATCCAAAATATTGTAGCTCTGCACTAGTATGAGAAACTGACAGTGAAACTAAACAAGAGAACTAAGGTTTTAATTATCTAGTAACTTATTTGTTACATAGGAAATCTGATATTTATAAATGTTTTTTGATACCTGACCATCACTTTAAAATAACAGTCAACAGATGTGTTGCTTGTCCAAAGATGAGAAGGCTGAATTATTCCATGGTCCAGTTATTTCTTTCTATAATTAACTCATATTGCAGTGCTTGATACTGATTACACAGCCTCAAGTGTAGAACTTTTCTAACAACGTATATAAATAGAAATATCTTTTGCTCAGAATTTCATTAGGGATTTTAATCACTAATGTATGCCTGCATATTCCAGGACCTATTTTCTCAAATAAAAACCAGTGGAATTAAACTTGAATTTTAAATAAGATTAATTTAAAGAGAAAACAAAAATTATCTCACTGGATCAGACCAAAGGGCCATCTAGTCTTGCATCCTGCCTCTATCAGCACCATAAGCATGATGCTGCAGAAGTAAGCAAGAGCTAAGACTTTAAGCCCATTGATTTTTAAGCAAACCAGACATAACTGATTGTGTTAGAAGTATAACCAGGCACACACACAGGTATAAACGGCATAATGCAAATCCAAGGCTAACTAAAAAATACAAATGCTGTATTAAACATTAATACTAAATTTAACGTTTACAAGATAACAGCCTTAAAACAAGCAGGAATAACAACTTCCTAATTGTGTGTTGAGTAAACTTCTGACACTATTAAGCTATAATAATAATTCACAGGCTTTGCTGCATCAACATTTTAATGTAATTAATCTGTTTACTCAGCTGAAATAGTTTAAAGTCTATTGCCCAGTACCTGATTATCAAAAGAAGTAAACTACAACTGGAAACAGAACCGTTAACTGTTCTACCCATTTGTCAACAAAGTGAGAAAGTGGAAAACTGGTGATTTACTCTTATGCTCATGAAGTTTCCAAACAGTTTTAAAATTGATTTTTGCAGAATTAAATTCTTCACTGAATTCTTTGAATATTACAGTACTGATGTTGCTTTTGATAGATACATTGAGTACAACAATGAACTTGAATATATTGCCAGTTGGTATCTTTATTTAAAGTTTACACTGCCTTCCATCAAAGGACTACAAAATACTGTACAAATCATTTATTAAGCCATAATATCCAATTAAACTATTACCACCACTTGACAGATGGGAAGAATCAAGATGTGTCAGTAACTAAACTAATGGGAGATCTTTAGACATCTAGCTCTGTGCTTTATTCACATATTAGACAATGCTTCCTGCTTGGGTAATAAGGTTTAGTAGGGATCACTAAGAGAAGCATGAATTTTAGGGTGAGATTTTCAAAGTTGCTATGAAGATTTAAATGCAAACGCCTATTAAAGTCAGTGGTCCCTATTCAGGAAGGAACTTAAGCGTGTGCTTATTTTAAAGCACATGCTTAAATCCCATTGACTTCAATAAAGCATGTTCTTAAGAGCATTCCTGAATCAGGGCCTTCAGTTGAAATTACACATCTAAAGCCTACAGGTGGCTTTGAAATCAGTCTCAGTGTAGTTATATAACACAAAATAATTTCCCCCTAGGTTTTGAAAAATTAGTGACTGCTGACCATAATGCAGAAGTTCTTGAGGTGTGGAGTCATGTTCTAATGTTGTATCTTTTTTCCATGGCTGTTAAAATAGACCACACCTAATATCTCTATTGTAAAATTAAGATAACTACTGTAAGAGGAGAAGAATTTTATTTGAGTAAGTGATTTTGTAAAGAATATAAATCCAATTGGAGTATGCACAAGGCTCTGTTCTATTCGATATGTGGTTCCTAGGGGGAGGAAAAACGGTTTACTAAGCAATATGTGATCATGAGTGGCAGATTTTTGGTTTCAGCATAATAATTAAAAATCAATCATTACAATCAAGCTTTCTGAAAACCGTTAGACAGCATGAGTTAAAAGTGATTTAGCTAGAAAGAAAATTAACTTATTAAAAGAAGTTAGGCAAAATCATACACAAACTCACTTCTTCCTCTAGAACAATGTGTCTGATAAGTGCAGCTATCAGGTCAAGATCAATCTTGTCATCATCCATCATTTCCAAAGCATCTATAGTACTTGCTGAATACCTATAGATAAAGTGCGTACATAATGATAAGTCTAAGAAAAAACATGCACTCATTTCAAGTGTTTCTATTACAAGGCTATTACAATTTGACAGCAAAGAAAATGCAGTATTCTTGTATGATATAGATCTTTTGTTTCATACATTAGACTTGTATAGATCTATACCACATTTGCCCTAGATTTAGAGTCTGGAATAACGTTAGACCTTTAAGACAATGATACTTTGCTGTAAATGATCTGAGACGATTGGATCACCCTATGGCATACATCAAATTAGTGCAGAGACATACTACATAACATTTAGCCCATGTACTTAATAGATACAAAATGTTTTGAGTTCCATTGATAAGTACGGTGAAGAGTCAAAAGTTTCTGAATATAACATGTCCAAATTAAACTAAATTAATTTGATCTAACTAAGTTGCTGCAGCCGAGTACTTCATGCTTCATCGTTCAAACTAATTAACTGCCTCAGGGATTTAAGTCTTCAAGAAAGCAGTTATCCAATCAGTGAAAACCCTGGAATGCATTATAAATGTGTCATTATTAAAAATCGTTCAAATTTCAGCAAAGAGGGGAATGAAGTGAAGCCTCACAGAGGAAAAATGGATGAACTTTGAAAAAGAGAGGGATGAAAAGTGAAGCAATGTGTGCCCAGGGTGGGGAACACATGGCACAATGTTTTTCTTTTTATAAATGATTTATCCACTGTTTGAATACAATAAAGCTTTGAAAAGTTGCAAAAAAGAAAGCTGTTTACAGGGTCCCTTAGAGGGAGAGCTTCCTTCTTTATCCCTATCATGACTATTCTGGAAGGGAAAAGGGGTGAGACATGAAAGGGTTAAGATAACTTTTGTTCCCCAGTCACCCTAGTTCCCTTCTGCAGGAAGCTACTCCTTAAAAGTCTTTGGGCAAGGAAGGCTGAACTGCCTGAGATATAATACCATTACAATTTGTTGTTCAAGTGTAGCAAACAATTGAGCAACATATATATATATATTAATATTATATATATAAAATCCAGTTTGGGAGTATGGCCTCAGAATGGATTAAATGACTAGGGGGGTAGGGAAGACAGCAAGATACAGTTCATTCAGTCATGGGAGGTGGGGGAGAACTGACTGGGTTGCCTATTCATAAAAAAGGGATTTCTAGGATAGACTCACTTATGCCTGTTGAATAGACCATAGTGTCTACAAAAGAAAAGTAGTGTAAGCAACCAAAGCGAAAGGACTGAAAAGTAAAGAATATCATGTAAAATGGTAAGTAAAACAAAGGTTTGGTACATGTTATTTTGAATCCATCTGTTTAGAGGATATGAAGGAATAGTCTGAAGAAAAGGATGTCAAATATTTAAATCTTGTGGAATGTTTAATGTTATGTTTTGTGGATTATGAGGCCAGACTACCAGCAGTATCTACTATGAAGGGAAAGATGGAGCAGGTAGGGAAGTCATCAGGAAAATATTAGGAATCGGAGTATACGCAGCCTGACAGATTGATGAAGAAATAGAATTGTGGACTTATACATGTACATGCCAATAATAAATGGTTGACTGTGACTTCTTCTCCTATATCAGACTTGGAGTTTGCAACTTTTCGTTTAACCAAGCATGTGTGATACTATGCTAGTATGTTAGATACGTGTGATACACTTACACTTAGCATTGAACTGCACTACTCAGAATGGTATTGACATCTTCATGTAACTGGTAATCATGTTATAAAAAAATTATTAATTGCATATTATAACCTTATGTTTCTCAAGCTGTACATAGATAATTGGCAATACTTCACAGCATATAGGTGAACAAAAATAATCTACCTTCCTCGCAACTGCCTTAGGTAATCTGGCCATTGTTCTCTATAAATTTCTTCTTTCTCTTCCTTTTCTGGTCTGCTTATGTGTCCTTGCATAAAGCCCTTCTTCCACCGTGGCCTGCAATCTGTATCTTCTGGAGTATACCTAAAAGTATACATTTATTAGGGTCATTTAATATTTTATTTTAATTTAAAAAGTAAAATAAACTTCTTAAAGGCTACCACATACATTTGTGAGCCATCTCACTGACAATAACATGCAATATTTTACTTGTATCTTCTAATATTATGCTTTACAGAAAAGCAGTTGAAGAAGCCTTATTAACAAAGTGGACTCCATTTCTACAAAGCATAAAAATAGGCAGAAAAAGAATTATTGAACATACAGGAAAATTATTTAGCTCAATCTAGCTACCTGAAAATGCAAAGATAATCAAGTATTTTAATATGAATAACTGACCTAGTCTGAATGACAACTGACATTTGCGGGAGGAGGTTGGGGGGGAGGGAGGGGGAAACCCATCCCAAAATATAAAAAACAAAAGGCCTTCAAGTTGAGATTTTTCAAAAATTTATATTGACTACTGATAGCATCTTGGTAAAAATATAATGCCATTTGTGAAAACACAGAAAAAGCTACTGAATTTTCCATTGTCAAAAATGCTTCCCTCCCCCCCAAACAAGATGTCTACCATCAGTTCAGAAATGTCAGTTGTAATGTGCAACAAGACTCTGAAATACACCACAGTTTACTCATGGTGAGATGTGACTTGCAATTATAGAAATTCCAGACTGCTACGCTAAGCAAACATGAACATTGTTCTACATATGTGCCTAGTAGCAACACAATTACATGGATCTTGACTTTCAGAAATAGACTGACCTTAACTTTTCAATTACATCCTCCAAAAGATACTCCACAACAGGGAAAGTGAATCCAGGTATATGGATCATGGGACAATCATCTATTGAGGAAGAGTGTAACCTATTAATTCTTAGAAAACTAATAAAATATACTTTTAATACTGTAACACTATTCTATATAAAAATACAGCTAGAAAAAAATGTCAAAGTTATTTTCTACTTAACTGCATACCTATTAAGTTTAATTTTATGTACACTTAATGCTTGTGAAAAGTGTCAAACTGACTAAATAGAAAACCACAGGCAATAGCAGTGCATGCTTTTATGTATGTTTTGACCAATGTGACTGAAACCCAAGGCAGATGAATCACTTGTAGGCTAGCTGGAGTATCACAGGAGACTTGCATTGCCCATTCATTCACCCACAGCCTCTAAGGATACTAAATGAAAGTTTAAAAGTTAAAGATAATGCCAACCTCTCTGTGGCAACTCAGAGGGTGTATTAACCGCTACTGTTCTGAAAGGCATCTGATTGAAGAAACAAAAGCGGTAACGTAATCATGATGGGATGAATCACGGAACCTCTAACATTGCTCCCTGCTTTGAGACTTCCAACAGGTGACAGCTATGGCTAATACTGAAACAATCACCGTTTTAGATTTAAGTCAAACCATACTTTTCCTTTTTAAAAACTGCATTATTATACTGTACAAGTCCAAAATATATATAACAAATATTAAGCTTATTATATATCTTATCAATATTACAGTGCAGGCATATCACCCACCAAAATATTCTGAAAATTTCTCAGCATTCAAAGTAGCACTCATCAGTATTACTTTCAGGTCTCGTCGAACATTTAGAAGATCTTTAATAACAGACATTAAGACATCGGATTGAAGATTTCTTTCATGGATTTCATCAAGAATAATATGACTAACACTGGACAATTGCCTAAAATAAAAGAATGCAAAGTTGATAACATTTATGTTTAGAAGAAGCAAGGCATTAAAAAAAATTAACTGAAACAAATGGTAAAAAATGGAAAAAGAAAATACAGAACCATTAGAAAGCTAGCTCTCTAATACTCTGATAGTTGTATTCATTAGTTTATTTTTAAATATAAATACTTACTTGTCTGATTGGAGCCACTGCAGGACTATTCCTGTTGTACAGTACAAAATGGAACCTTGTTTCCTTGGTAACCGACTGAAAAGAGATACATTAAGAATTCCTGAATTCTCTTTTCTAGTATTTTACAAAGTACTTTAAAAGCTCAAAAGCAGAATGCGCTTTAAAGTGTCTATAATGACAATCTACATTATTCAACGTTATTCTCTAGGTCTGCTCATTTAGAAATAAATTGGTGCAAGAGGGGATTAAGTCAGAGCTATGCCATAGTATGCCTATGACAGGCAATGGATCATTTGCAATCTGACAGTACCAGGCTTTACAGCTATTATTTTTCACCACTTTAGGACCAGCTCTTCTTTACTCATCCCAGATTGTTGTTAGAGAACAGTATTTTGCCTTGTTTTTAGTCTGTTAAACAGCATTTATACACATATATTTTAGCTCCACAAATAAATGCGGCAACCAGGTCTCTAAACCAATAGATATCAGAGACGACCTTTTAATTTCCATCTTGAATAAAAACAGCAGCACAGAACACAATACTGGAATATCAGATTATAAATAAGGCCATGTTCTCTATTTTTAGCATTTTCGATCAGTTTTTAATTTAAGGATTATTTCAGATATATGAGCATCTACACTAATGACCTAAGCCTACAAACACTGACACACATACTTAACTTTACATGATTTGAATGAGATTACCACAGTAGTCAAGTTAAGCACATGCATAAGTGTTCAAAGGATCAGGGCCTAAAGGTGTTGACATTTTTAACTTTAACACTCCCTTCTAGATGTCTGTTGCAATAAGGCTGTTTCCAGATTGGAAACTGCACAGACTGTGATTTGCAATTTGACCTTCCAAATATTTCCAGTGTCACCGGGATTAGTACACAAGATATTTTTGAGGGTATGTCTACACTACAGGTGCTGCATTGGGCTGCATGGATTGATGCAGCGGGATTGACTGAGCGGGCAGTGGAAACCCGCACAATCGATCCCAGAAGTGGTCTCTGGTTGACACAGTAAATCTCTTCACCACTGCAGCCTTAGGCTAAGTCTACAGTGACAGTGGCAAATTCATCACCATCAGACTGATCTATCTGGATCAATTAAGTGGAAGAGAAGACCCGCTCAATCTATCAGGAAGTCCATTTATTAAAACCACCTCTACAAGAAGGGGAGCGTAGTGGAGACGGCACACAAAATGGACTTTACGAAGCTTGTGTGTCTCTCGTTGACTGCTGCTGAATTTACAGGTAAGTGGAGACCAGGCCTTACTCTTTTTGTCAACCGGAGTGTGTTTCCCATTGATGCAGAGCAGTGGAGATGCCACAATAAGGGAATGTTAGCAAGTCAACGGGAGATACACAAGCCACAGTATGTACCGTTGATGGCCGGCAACAGTGTAGGTCAGGCCTAAGTCTTTGAACCATAACATTGTTTTCTTCCCCCGCTGCCTCACTCAGTATCTATCATCTCACTCACCTTTTAACATTTTAAGATGCACATATTGACAGCCCATTTACCCTGTACTATTTGTAATTCTTCGACTATGTTGTGTTAATTTTATTTATTTGTAAAGGATTAAAACACATTTAAATTAACAGAATTACAGATGTAAACTCGTTCCCCATGACAGGAAAGTAGACTATTCTATGAAAATTGGCTTCTCACCAATTTAAGTAGCATTAAAGTTCAACCATTGTACTCAAGCTTTTAAAGTACTTATTTTTTCTTCCAACCATTTACAGAAAAGTTGCTCAGGAATTCCCTCTGGGTGAAGGCAGTTAAGTATGATCCCTCTATGTTTAAAATAATATTTCAAAATTTCCTGTTGATTTATACTGGATTTGTCAGTTTACATTCAAGTCAGCATACAGAAGTTACCAAGAAAACTATCATTTACCTCTGGAGACGAATTTGGTAACCTGTACTGTTGCCATTACCACAAACTTCTGCCCTTTCAGCTGCAACTCTCTCTGCTACCTTAAAACCAAACCAAACAGCATCATGTTAATATATATATACATATATATAAAAAAATGGCTTATCTGAACTTCTAGCTATTGTTCAGTAGGAACTATCTATGATGAAGAGGTTACATGTTAACTTATAATAATGCTAAAACTACCTTTAATACCCTTCTCTGATGGATACACTTCTTGGACACAATCCAGGAACTGATGTATAACTCAAAATATATTTCAAAACACAATAGGGCTGTTTTATATACAATGGAACTAAAGGTATTTCAACCCTCCTCCCTCATACTTAACAGCATGACATGCAACTCTTCCTGAATAGTGGAACTCCTCCATACAATCCAGCATGTAGACACCTCATATTTCTACTTAATGGAAACTATCCATTTTGTACATTCTAGCAGTCAAACATCATGAGATCAACCATGCTGGGAAATGCTCGCCTCTAATTTTCAAAGTGCTGGACTGAGCAAAGTAGTATAATTATATCAATAATTTTAGATCAAATTGTTTAGCAATGGCTAGTTGTACTGTTCTGTGACTATCACCTAGTATTCAGAAATGAGGCTGTAAGTGTTGAAAGTTTTGGAAGCTATGCTGCTTCATCCAGTAAAGTGATGGGAAAACACTTTTTGGGCAGCTCAAGAACAGCAAGACATAAGGTATCCAAAAAGCCAGAATATAAGTACAGACTCTTTTATGTTCTACTTTACCCTAACTGTGACTATATTAGGTAAGAATGCTGAAGAGGAAACCAAATTAATAAGATCCACAAAGGTTAATGGATAAGCTCTAGGTCAACTTCCACTACCCCTGTAGGTTACACAGAACTGCCAAAGACTCATAGACTTTAAGGTCAGAAGGTGCCACCATAATCATCCAGTCTGACTTCCTGCACAACACAGTCCACAGAACCTCACGCACCCACTCCTGTAATAGACCCCTAACCTATGGTTGAGTTACTGAAGTCCTCAAATCATGGTTTAAAGACTTCAAAAGTATAAAGAATCCACCATAGAATCCACCAGCAAGTGATGCGTACCCCTGGCTGCAGAGGAAGGTGAAAAATCCCCAGGCCTCTGCCAATCTGCCCTAGGGGAATATTCCTTCCTGACCCCAAATATGGCAATCAGTTAAACCCTGAGCATGTGGGTAAGACTCACCAGCCAGACACCAAGAATTCTCTGTAATAACTCAGAACCCACCCTATCTAACATCCCATTACAGGTCATTGGGCATATTTATCACTTGTAGTCAAAGATCAGAGTTCAGCTTCATTGCTGTTTACTCAAAAGAGCAATACTGAACTCCAATCCTGCAGACACACACTTGCTAGTCCATGGCTACAATATGATTACTCAAATATGTTAATTATGGGTGCGTTTGCAGAAATAGGAATTTAAAATTGTAGACTCTTTGGGGGAATGACACATCCTATATGCTTGCACAGTGCCTAGCAAAATGAGGCCTGGTTCTGATTGGAAACTTTGGGCAGTACTGAAATATAAATAGTAAATAATTTGTCCCACAATTTCTTTATTGCAAAAGGAAATTAACATTCAAAGAAACAATTCAGTTTTTCAGGACTGCACTTACTGAGATAGCACTGATCCTTCTAGGTTGGGTACATATAATCCTGCAAGCAGGCCCTCTTGCTCTCTCTATATAGTCATCCAGAATGAACTGAGTAACTTGTGTAGTCTTTCCACAACCAGTCTCACCACTTATCACAGTTACTTGATAATCTTTTATCAGGGTTACCAGTTCCTATTTCAAAAGGAAAAGAAAATGCCATGTTACGTTGAAAAACTGTAGAAGGACTTCAATAATTTTCCATTCTTGTGAATTCAATTTCAAAGAACAAGCCACAATATTTTAAAGGGTTACATTTAGATATCCATTTTATTAACACTTTAGGGTCAGAGATTCAAAGTGTGCCATGCACTTTAAAGACAAGACTAAGGCCACGCACAAATCACTTGTGTGTACCCACTGAACACTATCATTTATGAAAACAGAGTTGCATAGTTAACAAACCTGCACATAGACTTCAGTGTATGAACAGAACATGGGTTTGAGACCCCCCTCTGAAAACTTAATTGGCTCTAGATAATTGAAAATGAAAGCTTAACTTCTCTCTTTTCTTGTTTGTTTGCCTTTTGTATTTCATTAAGCTCAGCCACTGAAAACAGATTACTCTGTTTCTTGTTAGTATTCAGCAGCACTTTCCAGCTCACATATTTCAGCACAGTGTCTCCATGTTTGTGCTGCAATCAACAGCAAGGGAATGTTTAAACACCCCACAAAAAGGTTACTGGAATTGGAAGAGCAATGGAACTATTTTTTTCTTAGATTTTGTCCTTTCTTAAAGGGACAACTAAAATCAGAGTCCAAAATGGACCTGACGTCCATTTACAATACAAGTGATACTGTCTATCAAGAGTCTTAACCTGCAAAAGAAAGCTTATGGAGTATTTTCACATTGTTGGGTAAAGTTTAAGTTATTTAAACCAAGATGAAAATAACCTACTTTGGCTAGAATTATCCTTAATTCACTGATTGTGCACAGGTAGCATAAAACAGTTTACAGCCACAAGAGTGTGATTTAGAGACTTAAATGGAACAAAGACAAATGTAATGAATGTTCAATTATAATTCATACAAATCTACCATGAATAGCAATAAAAATGGCCACATGGCAATTTAAGATATAACACAGCAAATAAAATATTTATTAAAATTACAAGTACACCGGGCAATTAGGCACCTTAATTTCAAATAGCATGCAACATTTTAAAAGTTGAATCTGCAAAGGGAAGGATGAAAACGCTATATAATATTTTAAATGTATTCGGTGCTCATGTCTGGTTTCCATGAAGTCTGTGGTCTAGCTATAAACAATATGGTTCAAAATAACAGTTTTCTCACATTGCACATCAATGTATCTGAAATCTTCTCTGGAAAGAAATTAGCTTTAATCATGAAGCCTCCCAAGTTCTGACATCTTTATAAAGTGGAAAGATTCTTTACAATATTTCTCCTAAAAAGGTATTTCAAAACTGAGGCCCTCTGTTATAAATCTGAGTCCAAAATCGTATTTTAGTCTGTATTACAAACCCTTATTTTCCTATGTTTGTAACAAAATAGTAGAGGTGCATAGGATTTCAAAGTAAAAGTAAATATATTTACCCTTCTCATCCCATATGAAGGAAGTTTCTCTCGGAATCTCTGTGGAAAAAAGGTTATATTCATTTTTAAAATACACTTCTTATGCATTGGAGGTAAAAAATACAATGTTTTGTCTATGATCAAGAAAAATTTAACTTGACAAAAACATAACTTACTGATATCACAAGTTGTACAAGCTTAGACCTAGGTCCTGCAAACACTTATGTGCACGCTTAACTCTAAGTTTGTTTGAAGTCCCACTGAAGCCAGCAAGACTATTCACATACTTAAGTGTGTGTGTAAACATTTGAAAGATGGGGGTCTTAGAGTCATATTAGGACCTCCTGGATTTGGTCAGAGGAATAAGTGAAATCAACTGAAAAATCCATCCTCTTACATAAGATCTTCAAGGCAGATCAGCAACACCTTATGATAAACTGTGTCAAAAACAACTAATACATCCGTATTAACATTGCTTGTTCTTTCACCATCACCAGAGCAACTAGCATGATTTCTATGCCATAAACTGGTCTAAAGGCAGATTACTGATTTTATGGATGAATTATCTAATTCATTCACTTAAAAATAATTATATCATATGCTGTCTGTCCACTGTCTTGCATTTAATTTTTAGCATTTAGGATGCAATTGATATTAAAAATGTTATACACCATACATTTTTATGCTCAGGAATATTCAGAGGACTTTCAATGTTTTCCAAATGTCAGACTATTGATAATTGCCATTACAAGTGTTATTGAAATGGTGGATAGTTGATAAACTATATAGAGGAACATCATGACAGTGTGAAAAAAGTATTTTCACATAATTAACACTAAACAGATTTTCATAGTGACATTTTTCCACTAAGAGTATAAAAGATAACTAGTTTTTGCTTATAAAAATAAAAAAGTACTATAAATAAATATATTAGCATCAATTATGTCTTCTAGTTAACCATTATCTAGTACCTGCATTTCAATGTATCTAGGATCAGATTTCTTCTTTCTTAATTCTTCTTTAAATTTCTCACCCAAATTAGTATCTGGCTCATTTTCTTGAAAAAGATATTCTGAATCTCGATCTAGGAATGTTTTCTCCAAAATTGGTCTCTGCTTTACAGGAGCTTTCACCAAGGTTGGTTTCTCTTTTACAGGTACCTCTTGACTATATCAGAAACAAAGATTTGATTATAATGCAATTGCCATATTAAAATATTTCTAAGGGGAAATAATCCAATATATACTTGGCTACTGAAACAAATATAAAACAGGGCTCCCTTTGAAAGATTTCCAGTCCATCTATTTTTGAAAGAACAAGGCCACAAACTTAGTTGGCCTTTGTGGGGAGAGACAATAGGTCTTAACAGTCCTGCACTTTTCACCAAAACCACACTTGAACATATCAACTCAGCCACAGCTTGAAAAAGTCCACTCACCAGAGGTAAGTACAAAAGTTTCCTTAGTGAGCATGGGGACATGTTATCAATTTCTGCAAAATTTAAGATATGCATAAATTAAAAACTGTCCTAGAATATAATTCGGGAAAGTTAAAATTAAATGTTTTTCAAATTAAGAGTGTAACAAACTATTCCACTGCAGTGTTTGAAACCCAGTCACTGCCACCACAAGCCATCTGTAAGTGAAACTGACTAAACACAAGTAAAAAGGGTTTTTTGAATTTCCTTGTTCAAGCTGAGAGAAATGCAAAAAGGTACAAGAGCATAGGGACAAGTAAATAGGATTTTTAAAGCTTTTTCATCTTTGGTGTTAAAAAGACTGTCAATCTCAGATGTAATTAGTTTAAAATCATTTAAAATCATACTACACTAGTCAGCATTCTGACAATTTTTATTGCTTTACACATCACTTTTTTTCCACTAAAAAAAATGTTTCTCCCCATTGCTATACAAACTGTGGAAAACTAGATACAAAGTGCTGCCAAATGCATGAAATTTATCACAATAGCAGGTAAGAAATTCAAATAGAAGAGGGACAGCTAAGTAGATTGTGGTCTGTTTTATTACAACAGAAGAAGAAGAATTTTTTGTTTACAACATAGGATTATTAAGTTGTGTCCCTTTAAGCCTGTATCTAAAAATATGGGTTTTTTTTAATATATATATGTTTTTAAAGCAGAGAAAACTGACTGTGAACCAATGTAATAGTGTACGAGTCTGCAGACAAAATTACTGCGTTAGCTATTCTGATAGCCCCATCTCATAATTGTATCGGACTGGAGGATCGGGGCCATAAGTTTTTTCTTGTGGCAGAGTGAAACCACAAAGATTCTGATGGTTCATTTAATTACTGCTATTGAGAATCCCGTGGATAGAAATTAAATTATCAAAAAGCATGTTTATTTCACTTCAGCTTGGAAAACATTATTAGAGGCTGAACCTATTCACAAGGAGAACCCAAAAAAAATGGAGGCCAGGGAAGAATACAGTAGGATAGTACTCTGCACCCCAAATGCCAGAAGTAGAGTTTCAGCACTACAGCCAGTCCCCAAACAGCCTTTCGGTTGGCCCTCTTCCAACAGCAAGGGCTTGCCTTAGCCTTTATCAGATATCTACCAGCCAGAATCTGATACTCAAGTTTAATTTTGATGTTTTAAGAGTGTGCTGCGCCAAAAATATTTAAACACATAACTCCCATTGATTTCAAAGGGAGCTTAGTAACCTAAATACTCTTTAAAATCTGGCTTTAGGGGCTTAACAATGCACTCTTAAAAAGATCCAAATAATTCAGTTAATCTGTTGTCAGTGCTAAAGCTTTTCCAACCCACCTATACTCTTGCTCATGCTCTTGTAAAAAAATACCTGAGCAAATCGCCATTTTTTTTAAACATACCATGGAGGTCAATTATAGTTGACACAGGAAAGTATTTGACTTGGAGGGAGAGTAAGTTAAGTCAAGGGCTTTGCACCAAGAATTCTTACACCCATAACAAATACATTTAGGAATTAATTTTACATTTTAGATTATGCCAAATGCTGCATTAAAACACCCAAATTTTCATTTTAAACTAGTAAATTTTGTATCCAGCGGTAATATACCATCAGTGGTAGCACTGTCAGAAGCTGAAGTGTAAAGAGGGTCAGGAATTCTTACCTCTTCATCTAAACTGAGGAATAATCATCACAGTGGCAAAGAATCATCTTTTCTACGCTACAGCTTCTACAGATGCTACTAATGGTGAATTACAGCTATAAAGTTTGCTACCATAAAACCAGAGACAAACTTCAAAAAATGAAGCTCAGAAGCATCCTTGGAAGTCCATCATCCCGCCCGCTCCCAGCAACTGAGAATGAAAAGAGCTGCAATACAACCTCAGAGTTGCGAACACCAGAGTTATGAACTGATCAGTCAACCACACATCTCATTTAGAGCCAGAAATACACAATCAAGCAGCCATAGAGATAAGAAAAAAATCAAATACAGTACAGTACTATGTTAAATATAAACTACTAAAAAATAAAGGAAAAGCAGCATTTTTCTTCTGCATAGTAGTGTTTCAAAGCTGTATTAAGTTAATGTTCAGTTGTAAACTTTTGAAAGAACAACTGTTACGTTCAGAGATAAGAACATTTCAGTTACGAACAACCTCCATCTCCAATGTGTTCGTAACTGAGGTTTTACTGTAAATCTGTGGAACTCATTGGATGAAGACACCCCCTTCTTCCCCCACCTCCCAATATTTTCCATTAGCATGGCCCTTCATTTCTGTTTTTTTTTTAAACAAAACATTCCCATGTTTTACAAAAGCTATTGTTCAGTTTTTACTGATTTACACATGAATTCGCAAGTACATGAAAATATTGGTTACATTAAGAAAATCCAATACATTAGGTTAGGCAGATGTGTTCATATTATAATAAATTAGTCTATGTGTAAATGCAAGGCTAAGTAAGGCAATATGGTGGAATATACACACAGAGACATGAGTGTGCATGTGTGTACATTGATGTATGTACGGTTCATTGAATAAACTCACAGCATTACACTGCTTTTACTTTCAGTACTCTTATTTTTTGCTATTTGTTGCTTTTTCCTGTCCTCCTGTCCCCCCCGACACTAACCCCAATATTTATCCAGAAAACTGTAAAGTTAAATTTTTACACCAATTTTCAACCAAAATGGAAACAAAACCAAAAATCAACGTCCTTTCCTATTGGCTTATGGTTAGTACATTTAGTCTTCTGGTATGGGTAAAAATTTCAAACCCAGAACTCAAGTGTAACTTAGAAAATTGTTTGAAAACAATGGTCATACAAATTATTTCCTCCATGTGTTACTATAAAAAAATCAACATTTATAAATTTTATTTATTTAATCTAACCCTTATGACAATGATACCACTTTTAACTACTGAAATCTTCGGCCACCATTTTCTAAAAGAAAAACATATAGCAAAAGTGATTGATTTTACCCTTCTTCCTCACCGGACCACCATGACACAGATTCTTGTTCTTTTTCATTTCTAGTCTGGACTGTATTCAGCAACTGTACAATCTGTTCTTCCCTGCGTTCATCCATGCGCACCACAGCTCTCTAGTTTGAGGAGAGAAAAACAGCTTTTCAACCAGTGTGTCAGAGCACAGTCATGTTCGAAATTTATTTGCAGCTTTGGTTTAACTGTAAACATTTTTTTCATTTTCTTGCAATTCTAACAGTAATACAATTCATGGGACTCAACTTGTTATCCATAATGTAGAGGTGAGCATGTCTTTTCCAACATGCCACACAAGTCATTTTAGCAACTACACAGATTTTCTCTTGTCTATATACTTACAGTTTGAGTCATGCACTAATTACTATTTGTAAGCAGGATTTTTAAGTGGTATTGTTCTTTGCATTGCAGATATAAGGAGAACCCAAGTTTAAGAAGTTGAGATATCACATGCTCATCTCTAGTAACTTAAGTCAACTTGACATTAAAAAAAACCACACTTACAGTGAATCCTGTTAAGGGCCACCAAGGAGACTTTTTTTTCTGGCCAGTTCAAGAAGTTAAGATAAGCTTTGATGTAGTTAGGTTTTTGTCAAGGTTTAGCTATTAATTACAAAACCAGAATAAACCTTTTCATTGCTTTTTAAAAAGAATATCTCTCTCTTCTATTCCCTGCCTATCTCCTCTGCACCCATGAAGATGTACAGATACTACAAAGAAATGTTGGTAGAAATACCTGCGCTGTTGCATACAGCATTTCCCATAGCAGAAACAGCTCTTTATGTTGCTGCTGGGGAGCCAAAAGTGCAAGAGCAAAGATTTTATCCCCCTTTTCTGCAGGGGAGTTTTAAAAACAAGGATGTGGAAATAACACAAACATGAAGTGTTCTCCCATACTACCTCCTCCTGGTTTTACCATCTAACTTTTCAAACAAAAAGAGTTATTCCACTATGTTTTTCTACAGTTTGTGTAACTATCTGGGAGAGGATGGCTGAAAGAGGGATAAGACACAACCTGAAGCCAGTTTCAATACACAGCAAAATCAATACAGCATGTCACCTTTTAGATAGGCTGTGTTCACTGCGGTGGAGATTGGTTTTGGCTTTTTTAAGCAACACCTTAAAAACTAACATCTTGTCTAATCTGTGTGCACAAACATGTCACGACATTTGTCTTCAGAGTAAGGGTTCGTTTCTCCGATTTTTGAATTCCCATGGCCTCCCCTCCCAAGCAGCAGCATAGCCTGCAGGCTGGCTACCGTCCTACACCGTAGGTAACGCGACGTGACACTTCAGGGCTTTCTTCGCGCACGCAGCCTGGCCCCGGGGCGGGTCTGCCCGCAGGATTCATGCCGCTCCCTGGCGGAGACCCTCACGCGGCCCCTTCCCCCGGAGCCTCACAAACAAGCGGCGTGTGTGCACGTGCCTGGAGAGGGCCACGGACCACACCGCGGCAGCTGACAACGGGCCCAGGGTCCGGCTGACACGGGGGGCCCAGCGCAAAGAGCGCCAGGGAAACGTCGGCCCCGAGCCAAGCGCTGCCAGCCCGCCGGGCGGGGGCAGGGCGAGGAGACAGAGCCCGTGAGGGGGGGGGGGGCGCGGAAGCCGGCGGGCCGGGCCGGGCCGAGCCCCGGAGGAGCGAGCAGAGCTGGCGGAGGGGGCGGGCAGGAAGCGCCCGATGCGCGCCGCGGCCGTTACCTGCTGCCTGTCGGCCTCCTTGCTTCTCTGGCCCTGCTTCCGCGCGTACCACAGCCCGATGTCGCGGCCCTTGAGGTGGCCGGGATGCCGCCCCCGGCCCCCTCCGCCGCCCCCCGCGGACGAGGAGGAGGAGGGGGAGGAGGAGGAAGGCTGCGGCCCCCCTCCTCTGCCGCGTCTCCAGTCTCTGCGGTGCTCGAAGCTCATCCTGCTCCGCTCAGGGGGTAAGGGGCGGACGGGGAGCACCCACTAGAGAACCGGCAACCGGCGGAACCGGAAGTGGGCCGTTTCTTTCCCGTCCCGGCCAGGCCCGACCTCACCCCTCCCTTCCGTTCCGCCTCGCAGCCAACTACCTCCCTAGAGCGCTTGCGCGGTCGCCGAGCGTTTTGCTGTGATTTACGTCATCACGTTCCTCTACGTAAGAAGAGGGGGCGGGGCGTGAGGCCTCTGGTTTTTTTTAAGCCTCGGGTCGCCGCTGGGGCACGCGCGCGTACTGTTGCGTAGGGGGGTGGGGTCTGTACCTTCGCGTATAGCGCAGCGGTTAGCGCGGCAGTTTGGTAACAGAAAACCTCGAGTTCTAATCCCGGCTCCGCCAAACCTTTATAGGGCCTTTCCTAAACCGTCCCCGTCTGAACCCAGGCGCGCTGGGGGGGACTGGGTGTTGTACTGGCAGCTAGATCGAGCACTGCCACTGTTTGCAGGCCTTGTCCAGTAAGACACGGCTATCACGGGATGTGTGTGTAATGTTGCAGCATCCCCAAGTCGGTTTCAGGGTGGTTTTAATGCCCTGGAAAAGTAGGACAGTCCTAATAGCGTTAGTGCAGTGGCTTGAGAGATGCCAGCTTCGCTGGGCAGGAAACACAATTGACATCTATTCTAGTTCATCGGGTTATGCTTGGTTCCATATTGCACTAGAAGCCACCACGTGTTGGTGTGTGGAATGAGCACCCTAATCCCTGAAACCGAGAGAGTGGTTGCGTTAGATGAGAATCTGTCAGGGGAACAGAAAGAGCAGATATTCTGGAATGGTTCGGGCAATTTTAGCCACACAACTTGGCCAACTCAGCTAAAACTGTGGATGAGGTACTTGCCGTTACCTTGCAGATGAATTTCCGATAGTCTGTGTTTTAGACATGTTCTGTTGAAACAGCTGAAGTCAGCTTAAAGATTTCCAAACATTTAAAATAACCCACAGGTTCCCCATAAAGTGTTTTGGTTCTTCATCAGTGACACCCATCCATGTCAGACCATATGAAATTGATGTCCCAAGATAGTCCTAAATGGTGGCGTGCTGCCAGAGGTGCCATCTTTTGTGAAAGGCAATCCATGTTCCATGGTTAGAAAAGATTCAGTATTATTTTTCACAGGAGTACAGATGTTAACTCCAGTGTCAACTCCAAATACCAATGTGAGTAGTTACATTCTACCAACCGAAAAACATGGTCCTATTGTTTCAGCTGGAGATGTTATTTACCACTTCCCTTCTTGAGGCTATAGCTATTATGACTGTGGAGGAAGCAGCAGTTCTTTGATTTATTGTTAAACTATAAATCTTATAAAAACACCCATGGCTTAGTATGGATGTTTCTATTACTGGGTTTTTTATATTCTATTTACATTTAAACCAGTACTAGTTATGTATGTTGTGTATTGATTGCTGCCTCATGTAGTGTATTTTGTCCAAGCTCTTTGAAGTGTTAAATCCATCCTTTCAGGTTCTGTGAAGCTATTAGTCTTTCACTGTTAAATAATGTTCTTTTTGTTGCCTTATGTAACATTGTGATGTTATAAATGGCTCTTGAATCTCATTTCTCGACAGCATTCTTTGCCTTCTCTGCTTTGTTGTCAATCTACTACTCTTCACAGCATATCCTTTTTTACATTAGTTTAAAAGTTACTAGCTTTTCTGATTCTCAAAAATACCAACTATCCAGTGCACAAGTACTCAAATTTCCTTTATGTTAACAACCACCTCTTAAGATAAAGCTATTCTCATGAACTAATTTCCTTCTGAGTGCCAATGCTCTAGTTTACCCTGACCTAATCCTACAACAATTCTAGCACTTGGTTACATAAAATAATAGTAAGACAGTACTCTGAAGACAAAATGAAAATAAGCACAGATATATAATGGGGGCAGCTGCTTGACTACATGATTAACATCCCTCCCTTCTATTTAGAACAGACAAATTCATAACTGAATCCCTCTCTCTTTTAATTGTTCATGCTTTACATTGTGATAGAAGCAACTCTGGAGACAACCTCTAAGTGCTGCTCAGCTCATGGTTTAAGAATATTGGAGCACTGGGTTTGAGATCTCTATATTCAGAGTCCTTACATCCCTTCATTAAATAAAAAGGGAGTCTTTAAAAGGGTGGTGGGAATGCTTAAAGACATCACTATTGACCATTCAGACTTAGTACAGTTCATGAAGTTTCCCAAATTACTGTATACCATTGCTTTCTGAGGATCAGTCATGGGGCAAGAGCTTTTCCTGCCCCAATACAGATCTGGAGGGAGGGCACAGGGAGCCAGGGGAGATAGGGGTACAGGGAGAAGCTTACCTGTTAAGACAGTGTCAAGCAGGAATTTTTTGTTTGTTTTTGCACAGCAGGAGAGGGCATGTAAGGACTGAAAATCTAGGAGCATGAATAGTGGCATCCTGTTTAAGCCATTCAGTAGGCAGAGGTTGGAGGTCAGGTTAGACCAGCAGATGCTTTTAGATGACCAAGTTGCATCTGTGACCAGGACAGATTTTCTTTTGCCTGCACTTAGCCGGATGATTGTAAGGTCCCCCTACCCCCTTTGCTTTTTCTTCTTCCAGATGCTGCTCTTGCTACCATCATCCAGATTGCAATGCACTCCCTATGGAGCTACATTGTAAGACTAGTCAGAAGCTCATTTGGTAAGTTGAGTGGCCTACTGTGAGTTCATGATGCCATAAATATCCATCATCAGTTCTCTGTGATGTGCTTTGATTTCTGGTTAGTTTCCAAGTAGAAATTAAGGTGTTATCATTTACTGCAGTGCCTAGGAGCCCTAGACATGGACCGGGCCCCATTGTGCTAGGCACTATACAAAATACAAAGCCCAAAATGCCTAGGACATGCCTATATGAGAAATCACCCCTACTCCCATGCTGTCCTGTGACTTCAATCAAGATGCTCAAACTGGGGTCCCTTAATATATAGAGGAAGCATCTGCTGGCAGGGCTCCTCAACTTCAGAATTCACTCCCCATCTTGGGCTGAAGAAGCCCAGATATGTTGACAGTCAGGGCATGTGTGACTCTGGGAGCCACTCAATACCAACTGGCAGCGGGCACACTATACTGCTACTCAGGTCTGGCCCGACATTCTATTCTCATAATCTGTATCTATAAAAAGTGTCAAGTAAGGGATATGCAAACTAGTAACATGCTGGTCCCGAAAATCACTTTATGGTCTATGTAGAGGGTGGTATGCAAAGTGTTAGAAATATGTGCCGGAAATATGTTCTTAAAATGTGTTTGGCAGGCAGCACACAAGCTCAGACAAAGAAATGGGTAGGGAACCGACACATAGCTTAGCAGCAGCAAAGCTCTCATTTGGTGAGGCTGAGGCAGGTAACTCAGTGGCTTACAGTTCTGGGTGTCCCAGGAAGGATGTCACAGCATGTTGCAAGGTGCCTTTGTTTTCTGGGGCTTGAGGGAAGCTCTTGGATATAGAGAATGGGATAGAGGCTGAGGTGGAGTGGTTGCTTTGGAACAGCTGGATTTTGTTAAGAAGCAAAGCTGAGTGAGGTGTATTACTGTATGATTTTTTTAAAATGCCATTTTAGGAGCTTGCAGGGTGCCTAAAACTTTGGACAGGTGCCTTTTTGTCTGAGAAATCAAACTAAGTAAATAAATATTAGATTTTTCTACAGATCACTGTGAAGATGCTGCATTTACCTTTGTTTACATTTGGCCCAAAGTCATCAATTTTTATCTTTATAAAGATTTTTTTTGTTTTAAACTAAGTTACTGACTGTAACTTTATCAAATTAAAGAAGGTAGAGGAAACTAAATAGCACAGTCAGTGGTTGATGCAGCTCCAGAAAAATGAATCATGACCTAATGCTGTGTGCTGTGTTTCCCGTGTTAAATAATGCAAAATATTTGAGCATATCCTACCTCATATGCTTTGGCGTCACATCCAGAAATTATTCTTTCTAGGGCATTTTGATCCCACAAACATTCAGGTTATGTAAATGAGTAGCAGTAATATTAGCACTACAATACACCTCTCTCTCTTGTGAGCAATCTTGGATTAAAATTGGTCATATCCTGTTTTAATGCATATTTGAATTTCAGCCTCCTGCTTTTCTTCTCTCTATTTCCTTTGTCAGTGTACGTCATTACCTGCCCTTCTTTGAGAAAGTGCTCTTCATTTTTAAAGTAGTGGGGCACAGATGTGTTCTTCACAGATAGAAGAAAGATGATAATATTGTAACAGGAGCGGGATCCAGAGGAATGGAAGTGAGACCACATTATTTAAAAATCCAGCTAATTTTAATGCAGCCAGAGCACTCACACTGCAGCATCTGCCTTCCCTCAAGCCAACAGCAGTCAGCACCACCCACCACAACAGCACTGTTTCAAATCTTATTCTACCTGCTCTCCAACCTCCCGCAGCTGCAGCCTAGCCAGTGACTGGTATTGTACTGGGAATGTGCCTTTAAGTGCTGAGCTTCTCTGACAGAGAGTCTGTGAAGCTCATGTTGTCATGCACAGCCAGTTGAAATTGGACACAGAACCAAACAGCCCTCGCAAACATCTTGAACACGGTGTGATCACTGAACACCAGGGGGACCTCATTACACTGTGCCCCATCGGCCGCCTTCATCTCCAGCTGTACTGTGCTGTCCTCCTAAACTAATAGTTCCGTGTCCATGAATAGGCAGACCCCTTAGAATCCACACAACATGGGAAACCTTTGTATGCTCGAGGAATCTTCTGGGGTCGGCCTTTAGATGGCTATTGGCACATGTGCTGGTTGGGGGAACAGGCAGCATGACTTCAGGAACAAAAATGGATTCCTTGGAGGTGTGATAACCGTGGCTGGTTCTAGCCCCTTCATCCCCAGAGCTGTGTTATCTAGGGGACTCTGCTGGAGAGCCCTCTTTTTGGGTTGCTATAGTGCTAGCCAGTCCTGATGTCAGATTATTTTCTTCCGTTGGCAGTTCAGCTCCACTTACTATGCCATGCCGAACAATCTCTGTAGCACAATAAAAAGACCTTCCCAGGCACTAGGGAACTTTAGGTACCATTCCCTCTTTGTCTTGGGTGAGCAGACTCACACCTTGCAAAGTGCATCTTCCTGACCTATACACTGTACTGCCATTTCTGGCCCTTCAGCTCCTCCGGGATGTGCTGCCATGCAAAACCATGGATCAGGTCCAGCCAATCGATGATGAACACACTCTGGTCCTTCTTTCTTCTCTTCCCCAGAAGCTGTTTGTAGCAGTAGCTCTGCTGGGGTTCTTAGCTCCCTCCCAAACATGATGGCAGCAAGGACACAACCTACGGATTGATGCACAGCAGTGACAAAAGCAGCTGGATGTGCAAATCTTATTGCTGTTGCAGAAAGAGCTGCAGTTATACCTCTCCACATAGCAACGCTTTTGGCGATGCAATGCATTTATTTGCATCTTCTGGATCAGTGATAGTCGGCATCAACATACCTCCCAGAATACGCAGGCCTCAAAATTCTTCCCCTGGTCGCCATGCTGCTTTGAAGGGACACCTAATTATGAGAAGAAGCCATCCATTAGTGCCCCAGTAATGGTCGTCGCTTCTTGCTTGGGGAAGGCAAATGCTTCCAGCCACATAAAGAAGTAGTCCATGGCAATTAGGATAAATCAGTTTCTCCTCTGAGGCGCAGGAAGGAGTCCCAGCATGTTGATGGCTTTACCAGAGGGTCCCTTCTGTGACACAGACGCAGCACACCTCTGGTAGTAACTCGCCACCTCTCTCCGCCCATCCACAAGACCCACTTCAAATCTCATTCCCCTGCACTTCTCAAACTGCAAGCTCCTGCAGCTTAGTCACTGGGAGAGTGGAAGCCTATTACAATACTGAAGTGCGCTATGTTGGTGGACAACTGATGGTAAAATTGTGTCCACTGTTACGAGGGAGTGTTGTGAGCTGCTAAAAATGCAGGCACTAACTGGAGAAGCAGGGTTGAAGAACAGGGAATGATAAAGGAAAAGGGGATGATTTTAAAAGATAAAATGCATGTTTATCTGATGTAAGATTTCCATTAGGCTAAACTGTCCTTATCCTCCATATGCATGAGTGATTATTATCCGTTTCAATGAGAGCTGCACATGTGCATTTAAGTACATTGACATTTGTGGGATCACGATAAGTGGATGTGGAAGGAGACAATGGAGCTCTACGAAAACATCTAAAAACACACAATAACCTTCAGTTAAGTCTTTGTTTCGTCTGAGTGTGTACTGTAATAGCTGCACTCTTATTTCAGGTGGCTAACCTACTTATTAACCACACTTTTTGTCAGAGCCCCATTGTAGACAGGCAGACATATTTGTTATATTTAAAGGTGCAGTACACAAAACCCAGAATCATAGCTACAGTACAAGCACCACTTTTTTCGGTTGCCGTGTGGTACGGTGACAGACAGATATTGTGTGAGGTGAAGCAAGATGGCAAATTAGTAGTTCAAGCTACCAAATTTCCACTCAGTTGCCTCCAATCCCAACTACAAGCAGAGAGAAAAAGGTGGTACATCTCATCTCTAGTCCCAAAAGCTTCAAATACTTCCCTGAGGCTAAAAGCCCAAACTGCCTTCCTTGGCTTCCATGATGCCCTGTTCTCCCACTTTCCCCTACTAGCTCTTACAAACTCCAGATTTCCTAACAACTGTTACACTGCAACTATGAGCTATCAATGTAAACATATGAAACTTGGTGTCATCATAGATTAAATGTAAAATCAAAACAAATTACACAAGGAACACTGTCTTGATTCTGTTAGGCACTTTCATACATCAGTCAGTAAAAAGCTCCATTTTTAAACTACTTGTAGATGCCACAGAGGGCCCAATTCTTGGGTCCATGCTGGCTGCAAGAAACCCAATTTAAAGGCATCCTGAAGTGCACAGAGCTGTCGTAGAAGTTATGCATCTTCTGCCTTCTGGGCCTTCAGTACACAGAACATTCTCAGGAGGAAAGGAGGCTTGACTATGACATATTTATGCCCCAGCAATCCCTGGCTATTGGAATGGCCACTTTGAACCGTTGTTTAGCAAAACACAACTGAGATCAGTTTTTCCCCAAGATGATGGGGATGCAAAGATACGCACAGCCACCTTTCCGAACTTCCCCCACCCTTGTCTTGCACCAAGTATAGAGTGACCAGACTAAAGAATCTGAGACAGAACATCCAGTCTTCTGCAGAATACTGAGTTGCCACTTAAACAGGGGACATGATACAGAATTTAGGTCCATCTTGGCATAGATCACACAGGTCTAGTTCCCACTGTACCTGTTCATTTGATAGACTCTTTAGATTATAGTTGCCATCGCTGCCAGTCTGACATGTCTCATAAACACTACGTTTGTGGACTTAATATAAAGAGGAAATTAAAAAAAGAAAAAGATTTGTTTTAAATCTATACGTGTTCTTCCAAAATAGTACCATCGTGGTTTCTACAGCCATTTTGCTTATCATTAATGGCAGGGAAATTTTCAATGGGTGCCTAGGAGGAAACATGTTCAAATACAATCAAGCACTAATAGAAATGTTTTCGAACCTGAAACTGTGCTAAAATAATATAGTAATATGATGCACATAATGTGGAGTGTCATCATGCTTTGCAAATTATACTAAGTAATTTTCCAGTTACCTATTGGCCATTTTGTTTTTTCACCTAGATGCACAAAAACCAATGCATTATTAACTCATTCCTTGGAGATACTGATACAGTTGGTAATTTGGCAATTTTTTACAAAGGAGCAAGTCCATCTTTGTCAGTGGGATGATATGGCACCCCTCTCCCATAATTCTGAGATGGACAAATGAGTTCGCCAAATGCAAATATGTGATATAGCGTGAATATGTAATAGCTGATAGATGCCCACGTGTGAGGCTTTTGTATGTCTCAATTATTATTATTATTATTAAATTATTAACCAAATTATTGAACCTGTGAGTGTTGAATGTCCTCTATCCCCATTGCAATCAATGGGAGGCAAAGGGGCTCAGAATTATTCAGGAAACACTCATCACTGCACAGCAAATTTATGATTCTTTACATTCTTTAAAGAATCCCCAACTGGCCACAAATTATGGAGGATTAAAGCTGGATTGCCAGATTTTAAAAAAAGTCACACCAAACTGACATGCAAAAAATAGCCAAACAAAATCACACAAAATGAACACAGAGAAATCTTTAAAGGAATTTTAAAAAGCTTAGGGCCCATTTGTGAGGCATGCCACCAGAATCGTTATGCGCAGAGTGAGAGAGAATTCCACAGCTGCATGTTCCTGAGACAAAGAAAGAGAGGGGATGAGACAGGGAGAAAAGGATCTGTGTACCCCATCTTCTCCAGCTTGTTTGTGCAGTAGGACAGTTTGCAGTTCCAATCCTATGACAAAGAGGAAGTTCTTTTGCTTTTTCTAATACAATACAGCTGTGACCTTTCAAAAGCTATTTTAGATAATCTGTGGCTTCAGGCAGTGGAGAGTCCCTTAGGTGCTACAGAATTAAGTAGGAATTTACATGCTCTTTTAACGTTGGTCTTGTTTCCCAACCCTCATCCTTTTAAGACTAATGTGAGCTGATGGATGTGAAAGTGATTTTTTGGTCTGGATTTAAGCCTTTTGGTTAATATAAACCAGGACAATTATTGCATCTCTAATTTAGAAGCCAGTTATTGAAATCAATAGGCATAGCCTACAGGAGAAGTGCCCTCTGACAGTCTGAGACTAAAGAGGGGCTAAAAGGAAATGATTTATCATCATTCAATGGACATTTGTAGCACTTTAACACCTTTTAGAGTTTACAATGTTTGTCCCTGTAGCAATGTTCAGTTCAGTATACTGTTAAGAGCTGGGGTTGGATTATGGGTTGGATTAAAACCCCAATGAGGTTGATAGGTATGAATTTACTCTTCAATTAACATAACTGAAAATATGAGCCTCACTTAAGACAAAAAAGTGTATATGTAC
Source organism: Mesoclemmys tuberculata (assembly GCA_007922155.1). Classification (NCBI taxonomy): domain Eukaryota; kingdom Metazoa; phylum Chordata; order Testudines; family Chelidae; genus Mesoclemmys; species Mesoclemmys tuberculata. The sequence continues at coordinate 22,586,653 of ML675649.1, read as the reverse complement.
ATGCCTTGGAGCTTTTGAGCTGAGTATTATGTTGGGTAACTGTGTTGGAGTGTGAGAAAACAAGCAAATACTGAGGTCACAGACAAGAAGAGAGAGGCAGAAGAAAAGAAACAAGAAAAAGCCAAGCAGGTGCCTGTAAGCACAGTGTGTGACCCTGAGAAAAGCTAGAAACAGCTTTGGGCTGTTGGCTAAGAAACTACCCCTTTTGTTCTTGGGTTCTGCTGCATTCATACACAGGACTTGGTATATTCTTTGTAAATAAACAAAACTGCCTCAAGGAAATACCTGACTATCACCGATTTCTACTTGCAACTGGAACATCCCCAGGGCCCCAAACTTTGACTAGCTGCTCAGTTTGAAAAGGGACAACAATATATTTTTCAAATGCTGCTTGACTTAGACTTATAGCTACATGTTGCATTAACTTCTATCTACACGTTTAAGTCTTTGGAAACCTGTTTGTTTTAGTCTTTTATATTTCTTTCACATCATTTAACAAAAAGTTCCTCAGGACCTGCTTACATCGGACGTCACAGTTTGCAGTTTTTGAAGGAAAAGGAACAGAGAAATCATCTATGATTTTAAGAAAAAAGTAATTCTGTTTACAGGAGGCAAACAAAACCAGGTTGTTTTTTACATGCGGGTATTCATCTGATCTGTTATGATGTCAGTCAGTGATGTTCTCAGGTACTGGTTTCAAAAATGCGTAATCATAACTCTATACATAAGGCTTGAATGTATTAGTATAATCTCAGTGAGTTGAAAAGTTGCTATGCTTTTTCCTAACCCCCTTTTTTTGGCTGCTGTTCACATTAATGTTTTACCCAACTCAACACCGCACATTATCTTGATGTAAAATAACGAACCCTTATAGGATGGATTCTTTGTATAATAGCATGCTCTAAAAAGATAAAAGATAATACATTCCTTTCAGCCGTTTAAAAAGTGAGAGATAGAGTCCCATCAAATAAAGTGGCATTTGTAATGAAAAAATACTTAACCATTATAATGTGAAAAGACATAATTTAGCATCTAAGTCTGTAGTACAATGAAGATGCTAGCTCAGATGCTATTGAAAATCAGGAAGTATGAAAATAACCGGCCTAACTGTATAACTGTTGCGCTAGTGAGTAATCCTTACTCATGCAAGTAGCTATGTTGAAGTCAATGGGACTACTTGTGTGAATAAAGATTATTCACATAAGGATTATCCATATAACAATTTGAAGTCCTTATTAGATTTTCTTAAAATCTACAAGAGATATACCTGGATGTTGTAATTTACATGAAAAGCTGTTTTTGTTTGCATCTGAGAAAGCAAAATTTAATCTGCCTGTGAAAGACATCTACTGCCATAAAATACATTATGGCAGTGAAACAATACACAAATATTTACCCTCATCTTTGTTTTCACAATAGTGAAAAGTGTTGGGAAGTTCTAATGTATTCCTGTTCTAGAAGTCACCTATTAACAGAAAACCTATAAGCATAAAATATTTAAAGTTATCATTTATTACCAATTTACAGAAAATAAATGTTAAAATAATGTGAAATTGTAAAAATACCGTACATCATTATGATTGATACTTTTTTTGTTTAAAAGGAAACATTGTATTCCTCTGATACAAGTCATATAGGACCTGGTTCTGGTCTTATGTTCATCAGCTTTACCTTTGCTGGTAACTTACAGTTATTCCCGTTTTACACTAGTGTTGCTGGAGGACCTGGGCCAATGGATATACTGTTCATCAGAAATTGCTCTGCATATTCTTTCCTCAAGTTTCAATGCAACATGCTTTGCATTATTCAATAGCCAAAGTCACGACAGTTCAATATGCTGAGGTGCTAGATACATATATTTTCCAAAGGATGTTTTTTTCCTTTCAACTTCTTGGGTTTCTGTACAGGGACAGAGCTCTTCTCTTTGAAGTCACCTTCAAAAGGTCACTTTGACAACCATCCCTCTGCCACAAATGTCAAGCTGTTGAAACACACGTAAAAGGTCAGCCAGAAAAAAAAAATCAAAGGGAAAAGGGATAAGAATATTTTTACTAGTTATTATAAGAGGCTTTTAAAAAATTAAATCCAAATAGGTTTCTAGAAGTGATAAGTGAGCACAGTTTAGTGTTTACTAGTCCATCTCTACACTACAAACTTTGGTTCATGCAAGTGACATCGGCATAAATCCACCAGTTAGTATATGACTTGTGTGCATGCATACTTGGCTTCCTGCAGCAGAGCTGTGCATACTCCCCAGTAGTGATTGTGTCAGTGAACAGTGCAGTGCACCATGGGTAGATATGCGAATGTGAAACTCACCACTATCCAGCACCCTGTCTTTTGGGAAGCTTTGGACTGCATGGTGAGGCAGAAATGGGTCATGCAGGAGTGACTGGGAGCAGAGAGGTCAACTTCCCAGTGTGCAACTGTCTCCATCCCATAATGTCATCTCTATCCTATAATGTTCATACCTTTTTTCAAAATCTCATGAACCTGTGCAGCCCTCCTTGCCAGGGGTGCCATTTCAGATTTTGGTAGGGGGAAGGGGGCAACTTTAGCTGTGATTCCAGGGGCTGTTTAGGCACCTGAAAATTCTAGGATTTTTTGCAGATAATAATTTAGAAATTAGCTAACAGGAGCATTGTATCTAATTACTATATAAAGAAAGAAAATTAAATAAATATTAGACCCACTCACCACTAGTACTAACATGTTTTGACATCTTGTATCAAATCACCTAAGGGACACTGGTTAGGTTTAAAATTTTAATGTATATTATTACTTTGTTAAAAACTCTTGAATACAACAATTGAAACCATGGTAGAAAAATCTAGATTACTTTCTATCATTTAGGCTACTTACTTTTTGCAATTCACCAAGCTTGGAATAGATCATTTCACTTTTGGAAGCATCCTACTAGGGCAAGGCCTAGGGTAAATTTACACTGCATCTGCCTGAGGTTATAGGGGGTGTTACCATACTACAAATAATAGACTAGATGCTGACTTTAAACAGAAATGAAACTGACCCTTTCAAGTCACCTTTACAGTATTGCCAACCACAAATAATCAACAATCATGAGTCAAGCTCAACAAAATCATAAAGTTGGCTTAAAATCCTGAGATTATGTAAAACAATAGATTTGGGGTTCTTTTTATTTGCTTCTGCTTTTTGAGCCTTTAGCATACACTGGGGTCACATTTTGAAGCATTCTCCACAGCCACAAGGACGGGAAACTTACTTTTCCTGTAAGAATGAAGGCTGAAATCATCACAGAGCCACTGGACTCCAGGCGCTAGGGCTATAAGGAAAATAATCATTACCATGAAACTCATGACCAAATCATGAGAGTTGGCAACTTACTTTCCAGAAGGCTTTTAAACACAACACTACAGTGAGTGAGTTGTGGTTCTCACAGGAGAACATTTAAACACCAAGAAAATTCCACATTTTAAAGCTGAGAATAAAATGGAGTCTTCTAAGGTATATCAGGTCCACTGCAGGCAGGAAAGGATGAACAGGCACATGAGCTTTGGTTAGCTCTTCCTCTTGAAAAAAAGTTGGAGGGTCAAATCTTTCAGTCCTTAATCAGGTAAAACTATTGCCATTAGTGCCTCCACTCATAGCTCTCTTACATCTCCCTCTTTTCTGAATGTAACCTTGGCTCAGAGGCTTGGCTATGTTTCTTCAGTCCCCTGCATTCCCTCTTCAACACCTTCCCTCTCTCGCCCCTGCAGAAGGATTCCTGTCTACAAACTCATCTACTGACTTCCAGATCCTTAATCTAATCACCAGCCCTTTCTTATCTTAATCACCCCTGTCTCTGTTGCCCCTTCTCTTCTACAGCACTCACATTCCACACTCAGGTTGCCTGGGGCTAGGAAGTGCTCCACAATCAGACCTCCTGTTCCAAACTGTGGTGGAGCAGAAGAAGACACATGCAGCCCTATTTTGGCACCAGACTACCTTGCCACAGAGTACATCAGCAGAAAGAGCTACTTTTCTATGGTGTTGCAAGCATTGGGGGATCACTGGGGACGCTTCACCAGCATCAGTGGTGGCTGGCTGGTCAGGGAAGGTGCATAATTCTCACATCTTTAAGAACATAGGACTGTTTGGATAGCTAAAAGCAGGGACTGTCTTTCCCGACTGTGGGATCACCATTGATGATGTTGAAATGCCAATAATGATCCTGGGGGAACCGGCCTACTCCTTGCTTCCCTGGCTCATGAAGCCGTACACCACTACCTCACCATCACCAAAGAAAGATTCAGCTACTGGTTCAATAGCGCCAAATGACAGCTGAATGTGTTTTTGGTTGACTGAAGGGACACTGGCATGGTTTACTCACAAGATTGGCTCACTGAAAAAAAATCCCAGTAGTTATAGCTGCCTGCTGTGTCCTGCATATTATCTTTGAAGCAAAAAGGGGGAAAGTTGCTCCTGGGTTGGAGCTGGAGCAGCTGTCTGATGAGACTGAACAGCCAGACACAAGGGCTATTAGAAGAGCTGAATGTGGAGCTCAGGGAGTCTTTGAAAGAGCATTTTGACAGTGAGTCACAGTCATGCATCGTTGTAGTCTGTGCTCTACCTAGCCCTGCTGTTTTGGGACCTGATAGAAGCCGTGTGGTGCTTGATGTACATCTATGAATATAACTCTGTCAGTATTTGACACAGTCTATTAATGTATAACGCTGTCTATACATTTTGTAGTGCTTGTGGTACCTTTATGATGACTACACTATGTTTTTTTCATGACTCCTATGAGTTATATCACATTGTACAATAACAAGTAAGTAGGTGCTTTCAGAACTGATAGGCACTCTGTAGCATATGTTGTAAACTAATACAGATTAATTATTTTCCAAATAATAGAATTTTATTCCGTAACAAAACCAGTGCAAGAAAAATCTGTAATTCAAAAGCAAATACATTAAAATTTAATAAAGGAATGGAACAGAAATTGACAAGGGGAAAGAACATTAATGTTTATATTATCTACACATATAGTAACTGTGGCTTTCACAGGTCAGTGTATGTGAAGCTGTGGTTGTCCTTAATGTCCCCTGGGATGGAGTGGCAGGGGAAAGGATGTGACCCCATATGCCATGTGGAATGTTGAGTGGAGTGTAGGGAGGTGCTGTAATGGAGTTCTCTATGAATTGCGCAGGGAGGTAAGCCCATGATTGTTGAACCTGTAGGTCCACGAGCATATTCAACATCTGTGTTTGCTGCCAAAGAAGCCCCATTATATCCCAGTGCATCTCCCTCTCCTTTTTCTGCTGGGACTATTGGGCCTTTTTCCTGACCACTCTTTCCCTCTCTAGGCTGTATGCAATGTTCACACTCCAGACCCTTTACTCACGGTTTGATGGAGCACCAGCTTGCACAGTTTCATTGAACATATCATCCCAAGTCCTCTTCTTTCTCCTCCTTGTCTGGCTCAGGTGTTCTGCAGGTCTGGAGGGACACTACCACTAAGGCCACAATGGAAGCAGATGCAGATAAAACATAGAAGGCCCACTGTCGGTGTAGTCACCACAGAAAGCAAAAGTAAAGCTTCAGAACTCTCTTCCCTTGCACTCATGAAGTTTAAACAAGAGATGCTTATTGACACTTCTGCTTCCAAGTGCTCATGCACAGAACCACTCACAACACCAGCCACGGTGCATATGGCCCTCCAGGGGCAAGAGAAATGAGGAGGGAATTGCTCGGTTGCATGAAATATGAATATAGGGCCATGGCACTGAATATTGGTACCATTTTCCACAGCGGAGGTGATTTTAGCTGATACCTCACTCCTGAGGGTAACAAAGGCACACAGAAAGTGCATCGGCTGCTGGTGTCCTGAAGCCACCTAGGCCGGTATGCTGCTAGCCTGTTTCCTGCATTGGTGCCAGCCGAAGTTATTGTTGACTGGCATGGGTAAGTGTCCTACCATGGAGGAAGAGACATTAAGGAGAGGATTGCAGAGTAATGAAAGTTTCACTGAGATCTCTCGGGGAATTCAAGGGACATCCCAACGTACATAAATAAAATGCCCCACGTGGCCTCCGCTGCCTAACTCTACAGGGGCATGAAAGGCAAATAACTCCACCCCTCGTTGTATCGCTACCTCTCCTAGGATAAATCAATTAATGAGAAGTCGATAGCTGCGTCCTGTTGAGGGAAATACAATTACACACTTACCTGAGGTTCCTTCCCCTGCATCAGGCTCACCCATGCTTGACTGCCAGGATTAACCAGACTGCAGTAGTGTCTCAAACAGGTCCTGGCTCACGGCATAGCTGGACCTCCTAGTTGTATGACCCACATCCTCTTTTTACTATTCCACCTCCTTCTCATCCTCACTGTTCATGCCAGAGGCCTGTGACTTGGGTTTCTTGGAGGTATCCATGGTGGTCTGTGGGGTGATAGTGGGGCCTCTGACATGTGGGGCATGCAGCTCTTTGTAAAAAACAGCAGGTCTCCAGCTTGGCACTGGATTGACTGTCCGCCACCCTGGCCTTCTGCTATGCCTCCAGCAGTTCCTTTGCTTTCTCACGCCACTGCTGCTGCTGATCCCTGATGTACACTTTCTCCTGCACCCCTCTGCAATCTGCTCATAGATGTGCACATTTCTATGGCTAGTCCATAGCTGTGCTTGCACAGCCTCTTACCCCATAGGCCTAGGAGACCCACTGTCTCCTGTCTGCTCCAAGCCAGAGCACATCTACAGCATGAAGCTGGCATGATCAACTGAGCAGTTGCACACAACAATGGAGAGCTGCTCGCCAAGCTGGGCAATCAGGAAAGGCATTAAAAAAATTCCTGGAGCTTTAAGGGGGGGTTGGGGCCTTTCAGTCTCTGTGACATTCCGAGCAGTGGTGTTCACAACTGTAACCAGAACAGTCTGCTGGGCACAGTGCTGGATGGCTGTTAGGATCGATGTAATAATACAGTGTCTGCACTCATGAGGCTTTGACCTCGCTACATCAACCATGGCTCAATGCTGCTCAGGAAGATGTTGCTATGTCACTATAACCTACAGCAGTGGGAGACAAATTAAGTGTAGACACATGCACAACTAGGTCTATGGAAGGCGACCTAACTTTCTAGTGTTGTAGACCAGTCATACTACATGAACCAGGAGAGAATGAAGTAAGTTTTCTGGAGCACTTTGGAAGTGGCTCGTGTCTGTTGAATAATTAAGACATAGGTGTTCACACTTATTCAATGTTTAATTGTACTAACCGTTTTAAAACAAAACATAAAATAGACGTTTAATACATTAGCAAATTATTTACAGAATCATCATGAAAGAAAATGTATTTATTATAGACCAGCAAGATAGTACTTTACAATTAGGTCAAGTCAAGGACTGCATCCATGTTGCATTTTAACACCTCCTGAACACAATCAAATGCTAATATTCTTATCAGTTAATATCTTCCCACACACAATACCAGTCTCTCTCAGGGAGTGGTGGAGGAGGAGGTGAAAACCAACCAAACAACGAACACGGTAGCCATGGATTGAGCTTTTTTGGTATCCTAGGGGGAAAAAATGTTAGCTCTCTAGCCCGCTCCACCCATGGGTATGCTGTCCCAACCTGGATGCTACGTAGGGCATAGGTGCTGAATTTGGCAGATAAACAAAACTTTAAAATATATCCAGGAATGCATTGGACAAATGTTCAAGTGATCAGATGACATCCACTGGGCAATAGCAAAACATATCACCAAGTCAAAGCAAAAGGAAAGTCGAGCCATTTTAGGAGGACTCCATCTGTATATTGCTTTCCAGTCTTGGCAATTGGATTTCATGTTGCCCTGGGTTTGGGCATGGATTTCATGTTGCCCTCATTTCATGTTGCCCTGGGTTTGGAGTGCCATGGCCCATAGATTAATACATTGCTGCTCTGAGGAGAGCACTTGTTTTAACTGAGCTGAGATTTTTTTCCTGTGCTGGACAGGGCTGTGAGAAAGGTTGCCCCATCATTTCTGAGCCAAGCATTCACATTTTAAAGGGTGCCAAGGCTCCTTGTTGGGCCCCAAGACTTGTATCTATCAAAACGGTTTACAACCCTGGGATCCAGTGCTTGGGACTGGAATTGAACTGAGAAGGGCTTATCGTACCGAGCTGCGCTCCTTCACTGCCTTCTACCTGCCTTCTGTACAAAACAGCAGAAAGCAGTAACTTCAGAAACAGCGGGGCGCCCATTTATGATTTGTTAAAAAATATAGTTAAATGTGTTTACGGAATAGATCTTAGAATGCATTTTTCTTAACAACATAGTGTCTAGTTAAATCCGAAATGCAGAAGCAGTTATAACATTGCCACCCTCAGTTTCAGTATGGAAGGGTAGCCCATGAAACCACAACTCCTACGCCAGAGTGATCTATCTTCATCTCAGCAACCTCAAGGCCTAGGCCTGATTCTTCTCACATTTACACCAGTGTAACCCCAATGATTTCAGTGGAGTTATTTCTGATTTACACTGTTGTAAGTGAGAGGGGAACTGGGTTATTTGTGTTCACACCTCCATATTGAGGGTTAACTGCAAAGAAAAATAAAGTAGGCTTGTGTTTTGTTTTGCTTATTTGTGGTCTCTAAAGAAGGCCTGAAAGGGTTTCTGCTTATTTCCCCCATCCCTTAGAAATTCATGTCCTTTCTAGACTTCTCTCCTGGAAAATTTGGGATCCTGTTAACTCTAGAAGGGATTAGGACATCACATATACCATGCAAATGAAAGTTGATTGAGAGAACGTGATTTTTATTCAAACTGTTTAAAACTCTTAATTTTGTTCATCCCTTTTTAATTCAAACACCTGATGAACAGTTGAAGAAAAGCTCTTTTGTCAAAAGACTCTCCCCTGAACCTTCCCAAGTCCTTCAGCTAAGAGCTGAGGGCTTGATGCATCATTTTGCTATGATCCCTTTACTACACCAATACAAAGGGGTCAAAGAACAAGTGTAATCCCACCCTTCTGGCTCTACCAGCTCTGCAATAGGCTCCTCCCTCCTATAGCATTGCGGGTATTCTCAGGCAGGCTGTGGAGGAGATAGATAACAGATCCCTTGAAGGAGGATGTGTGACTGCAACAGACTGCACCTCAGTGATACTGTGACCCTGCAATGGCCTGTAGGGACTATTGCTACAAAGGTGAAAGTTAGGGAAATTCTCAGGGTCGTGCCATGGACTGCACCATCTCTGACAGCTTCTGAAGAGATGCAGTGCGCATCATCTACACTTCCTATGCTAGCGCTTGCATAGGGATGACTATGGCCTTGATAACCTTTAAAGATGAAGGCAGCTTCATTTTATGCAAATTAAGCATCATGGTGTGGTTCCTGGATTAGATCAAGAATGGACATCTTGTAAGTTTGAAAAGCTTTTTCTTACATGGGAAGAGCAGCTGGGGGCAGGAAGGGGTTTCCTTAGATTCTATGGGATAAGTAAACCGAACATTGATAAACTTGTGCAAAGAAATGTTGAGCAATTAGAACTTTGTTGAACTACATGTTACCATATTTACAGAATGTGCATGCTTACGTTTCAGCTACCCAGATTCAAAGTTGATATTATAATGGTTAGTTACTTATGTGGTACATAAGAATTGTGTGCATAACAGTGGAAACTTAAAGCACTTAGGCCTCTTTTAATCCTCTATTTAACCGAATCCTGTATTCCGCTTCCGGCTTTAGCTCTTTTTTTCTGATAAATACTTCAGACATGGAATTTCATTCATAGCAGAATTGTGACAGAAGGTCAAAAAGCGTTAAGACTCTTTACTTGGATGGAAATGGTTTGATTATTCAGTTTTTACAGGTTTCCATGGGTAGATTGCCAAGTGCCAACAAGCAACCAAAGCAGCTTCTAAGCATCTCTTCAGAAGAGGTTTTAGAAATTATAGTAACAAAAAGCAAAAACCACCCCCCCAAAGCAACAACAAACAGTATTGCAATTCTCTAATCAACACTATAAAAGCAATTAATTTGCTTTTTTATTATTTGTATTATTAATAATATTATTATTAGTGATTTGATGTTTTCTCATCCCTACATTTAAAAAAAAACTGATTTATTGATATGGCCAAACAAAATATAGTTACCTATTACAGAAAAGTCGTTGTTTTTGATAGATTAATTGAGTCAGAGGAGGAGTGTCAGTTAAACCAGATTTACTAAGCTAAATGTCTTTTAATTGCTGTTGCCATCTTCTTCCCTTTTTCTGTATGCTTTATTTAACAATTGTATTTCTTCCTGATAACCATCTCTCTCCATATGCTGCTTTTTACTATTCTGCCTATGAGCTTCAACAGTATCTGGAATTGATATGTTAATATCGCTGTCAGGATTGTTTGATGGTATAAAGAGAGAGTAGGAAGCAGTTTCTCCTAAATCGCATGAAACAAACCTGTTTTCTTTCCGTGAATAACGCAAGGATGGGGACCTGACCTGGGCGGAGGACTGGCTGATATTACTGATGATTGACACGGTATCCATGGCCTCTTCATTGTCGCAAATTTCAAGAACCTCTAAATGAATTTTAACATTTGTGTCTGCAAATGTAGTAGGAGAATCTTCGGGGTTTGGCTCATGACCAACACTCTTCGATCGATATACTTCAATTTTCTTTGACGTTGGTGTTATTTTTTGCCCTTCAGTACTTACCTCATACGTAGATAAAGAGAGAGTTTTTCCTGTGGGTGCATGGAGAGATACAGTCCCTTGAAATGCACATAAAGGAATAGCTAAGGCCCCACCTGAGCGCTGGAAAGAAAAAGAATTGACATTATTTAATGTTCATTTCTGAAGTCAGAATCCATTATAAACAAGAAAATTATGCTTCGTTTATTAGCCTGCTTTCTACTGTTCATTTTCTCTAGGAACACTTTAGAAGCTTAGTATGTACTCAAAAGAATAATATTTTTAAAAGGATGAAAACAATAGGTGTTTTAAAGTGAGCAAAGCTCTTTATGATGCATTTTAATGCAAAAGTCAAGATTAATGTCATAAGAGTTACTATGACTCAATGATATGCATGGACACAAAGTGACATCATTTCAATATTTCTACAGGATTCAAATTTCATCAAAGCCTAGTCCACGTGGGGATTATGACTATGCTAGCTGTGACCATATTTAAGCACAATTGGTATTGGGGGGGTTCTGTCAGTTTTCCTAGCCAGTGTGACCTGGGATTTTTGGAGCAGGGGAGAGTGAGAGGCGATGGTGAGAAGGGTGCTAGCTAAACCATGCCAAATGGCAGCCTATATAGCACAGATTTATAACAGAACTAACTTGGTTACAGAGAAATTGTGGTAGAACCCAGCAAGTATCTACCATGCTTCAACAAGGTTGTACAGTGACAAACACTGTTCTGTTCCGAGAGCAAGACAAGATTTAAAAAGTTTGCAATTCAATTTTTTCCCCCAACAGAGGAAAATCCATCTAATGTCACGATATTAAACCCAGTGAAGAAGAACTCAAATGCTGCAGCTAGGAATTCTTAGAATTTGCATCTGAGTTTATACAGTGAAAAGTCTCTCCAAGAGACTCCAAAAATCACACTAGTAAAGATAAAGGCATTACATTCCCCCTAAAAACACACTCGTAAAGGTAAAGGCATTACAAAGAGAGTCATTAAATGGATCTGCATGAAGAGGACTTGGGAAATTGAGCACTTCTATATGAACTGTAGTAGCATAAACTCTGTGGTTAGCGTGTATATTTTGTGTCCTCTTGTGTCCACTGAGGAGGAGAGCATTACAGCCTGTCGCTTCAGAGTATAGGTCTTTAGCTCCATCTGAGATGATTCAGTCTTTTAACTCTGGAGGTATCCAGTTCAATCCCTGGCCTTGGCTAAGAGGGGACTGTCACAGTGGTAGCTGCAGTCCTTGCAAAACCACAAATGGCTGAACGACATTGCATACAGGTGTCGGAGAATTGCCCCTGCAGAGCTTCTCTGCCTCCTGCTCCCCAGCAAACCTGCTACAATTAGGGCCTTGAGTGTCCACAGAGGGGCAATGGTCAACATCTATAATTAGTCTTATTCCAGACCAGTGGGAACTTTGCCCAAGGTAGTGAATACTACCCAAATTTGCGGGGGCCAATCTGTGAGGAGGTGCCAGTGTAATTAACAGGAGCAGAGAAGAAGATCATCGTTACTCCAGAAAATTGAAGAACCCAAATGCACACCCCCAGACACTTAGGGCAGTGACTCGCAACCTTTCCAGACTACTGTACCCCTTTCAGGAGTCAGGATTTGTCTTGCATACCCCCAAGCTTCACCTCACTTAAAAACTACTTGCTTACAAAAGTCAGACATAAAAATACAAGTGTCTCAGCACACGATTATTAAAAAATTGCTTCCCATATGATTATAAAATAAATCAATTGGAATATAAATATTGTACGTAGACTTCAGTGCATAGTATATAGAGCAGTATAAAATCGTTGTATGAAATTTTAGTCTGTACTGACTTCGCTAGTGCTTTTCTCATAGCCTCTTGTAAAACTAGGCAAGTATCTAAATGAGCTGATGTACCCCCTGGAAGACCTCTGAGTATCCCCAGGGGTCTTGTACTCTTGGCTGAAAACCACAGACTTAGGGTATGTCTACACTGGAACCGGAAGGTATAATTTTCAGCCTGAGCAGACATATCTCTCATTAGCTTTCATTGAGCTAGCACCCTAAAACAGAAGTATAACATTGGTGGCACGAGCAGTTGGTGGCACTAAGCTCCCTGAGCATGTACCAAGGGTCTCTGACCAGATCGTACTTCGTGGCTAATCCCTCTCACCACCATGGTTATGCTTCTATTTTTAGCATGGTAGCTCAGTCAGAACTAGTGAGGGTATTTCTACTCGAGTTAGAAATTACACCTTCCACTTGCAGTGCAGGCAGACCGTAAGTGACCTCCACCTCTGGTAAGGCCTTCGATAGCTCTTTGTGAGTCACCCAGCTTTCTGCCCTGTTCTTGTTGTGGGTCTAACATAGCTGACTATGGGAGCAGCTGCTGTATACAATCCACCAGCCCCAGCTTCTCTTCTCTGGACCTCTTCCCCTCCCGCTGCTCCAACACAGTAGTATTAGCTTTCTGGTAAACTGGGGAATGAGGAAGGGAATGAAGGTAACCAGAGGGTGAACAGAGAGGAGAAGAATCAGCCAAAAGGGGGCTGGCAATAAAGACAAAAGAAAAAGGACGACAAGGAGAGGAAAAAAACCAAACGAACAGAAAACCAGGAGTGGAGAGAGAAAATGGACAGAAAAGGGTGACATCAGCAAATTTGTAAGGACATGGTACATGTTTATATCGCGGGAGAGTGGTGGCAGCACCATCTCATCCTCTAACACTTCCCAATGGAGGGCTATAGAAAGGGGATGGATGGAAAAGATCTAAGGTCAGCAGAATTTGCCCGATTTGTGATAATCTTGTGATGAAACCATGTGTAGTGGACAGATATGAACAATGGGTAAATCTTAAACTGTGGAGAGCTCAGAGTAGAAACCTAATTCCTCAGTTCCAAAAAATGACTCTCTTTCTCTCTCTCTAACACACACACACACACACACACACACACACACACACACACACACACA
>ML675649.1:22414570-22573056 GCA_007922155.1 Mesoclemmys tuberculata | reverse complement strand
CACACACACACACACACACACACACACACACACACACACACACACACGGCAAAAAGAAAAAAAATGGGGATGAAAAAAAGACGTTAGATCAAATAGCTAGAAGCAGGGATGTGTATTGGGATTACTTGGGAACTGAAAGAAGGCTCTTCCATTTTGACTGGTTCTGATTTTTATCTCCTTTCACAGTCAAACTGAGCAAATCTTTAGTATCAAAGCAGTTTAGACCATTGATTTGAAAGGTAAATTTGCTCTTTTTAGGGCAAGGAAGGCAATTATTTGCTGGTTATTAAGAAAAAGATCTTATGATGGAACCTGGTAGAATGAGTCAGGAGTTTAACAGGGCTGCCCTGCTGCTAATCAAGTTGTATGAATCCTTAACACAGACACAAGAATGCTGCACTACGAAAAGAAAAATGGGTCCTATTATGTAATAGAATCCTATTAGACTTAGGTCTGTTCTGGTGCTTGGACAAAGCAACGAGCCTGAAAGGAAGTTGTTCTGCCCTGCTGGAAATTGGTCTGCTGTGCTGGAAGGAAATAAAAATAATATTAGTCTTCTTAATAGATTTGTCAGAGAAAGAGAGGTGTCAGAAATTCTCCCAATTTGCATTAAGTAACAGAGGCAGCTGATGTTCTGTGACTGGGTTCAACATCTGGGTCTATCTATAAGTGTATGAAAGCCAGATTCACTTCACAATGTAAAACTGAATTCCTACTGAAGGCAGGAATGGTGTCTCATGCAGCAGTGGAGGACAGTGGGCCAGACAGTGAAGAAGTTCAGAAATTCATTCCCAAATAACTGATAAGACTTAGGACTCAATTCTCAGCCCTGGCTCTAGCTGTTTTGTGCTGTGCAACCTCCTCGTCTGCACCATTTGAAGTTCTCTGTTCAAGGGTCAATTAGTGTCTGCATTTCTGGTGGCTAATCTGGTACAGAGCCTGGAGTGCTTTCTAAAAAACACTTTCAGATTATGAAGAGGGACATCTGCAGTGTATGACAAAACAAGATCAATAAGGACTGAACATTCTAGCACCTATTAAGTACAAGGTTAGATTTTGGTTTAAGATATTACAGATTTGTAAAACTGGATGTCTAAAGGACAGAGTATACCTGAGGCCATCAAAGTGAATACTTTCTTGAACAGAATGAATAATTGCCATAGTTCTTCCTGCTTTCTCGGCATACTGTGTTTTTGATTAAGAGATCACCATCCATCAAAAGTGGCCAAATGTTCATGCCAATTTTATATTTCTCCCGGTGTTCAGTGAACTGTACAATTTCCATAGTTACATCATAATTTAGCTGTGTATTAATGGCCAATAAATATTACTAATCTTCATAGCCATTATAGCCATAGCAGACAGAATTTAAAGCACGCTCACAAATTGCCACTTAAAAGGCCAATAATCTAGCACCTGCATGCCTTTAACAGAGCAAATGTTAATTAAACAAACATGTTAAACAACGCAAAATAATATGACAAAAAATCCAAACCAATCTTAATATTAAATAGGCCTCACTCTGTCATATGGTGTTTACTAATTGAGCTAAGGAGAAAATGGTTCTCCCATCTCAGGAACACTTTTGAAATTTAAAACTTTTTTCTCCTTCCCAAATTGGGGTGAAATGTTTAAATCTCAAAAAAAAAAAAAAAAAAAGGGGTATTAACTGAAAAAATACTTTAAAATAAATTGGGTTTGGGTCAATTGAAATGTTTCATTTTGACAATTTTGAAATGTTTCATTCTGATGTTAACTTGAATAAAAACAAAACAAAACAAAACCCCTCTATAATTCACTCAAATTTCAAAATGAAAAGATATTGTGAATCAAACTCCAGAATACATTGTGAAATGTTGAAGTGGAATGTTTGGCAGTTTCAAAACTTTTTTTCATAATTTTTTCAAAATAGGAAATTTATCAGAACTGACCCTTTTCTCATGAGGTTTCACTTTTGACAAAATTATCATTTTTTCAACAGAACATAGAAAAATACTCAACCAGCTCTAACTACAGCCCAAAGCATTCTGGGCTCTCTCTCCCCCTCTATAATATACATATAAATCAGCACCTCTTATTGCATCAGGTGAAATGAGAGACTTGACAGAGATTTGGGCATTTGTATTCGACGTTCATACTGGCTGACACATTAAGTAGTACTTCTGTGCGCTACTTTAATGTAATCTGGTCAGCAAGTGTAGCTCCAATTAGAATGTATTACAGAAGTCTTGCCTGGAAGTGACAGAGCCATGAAGGAGAACTGTCCACTGGAGTGGTTGCAGCCTCCTGGCTAGCCACAGTTGATGAAACCCCTCTATGCAGCCTGCCTTCTTTGAACACTTGCAAAATCTAGTACCCAGTTAACCTATTGAGTTAGCAAAAGGCTATTAGTCCTCTATTTAGGTCTCAGTAATGCAAACAAGACATGACACTCATTCATGTAGATTTGTTAGTAACTGAAAATGCACTGAACAACGTGAGCCAAAGTCTATTGCGGATTTACATCTCTTACATAGGTAGGTTTGCTTGCGTTGCAAATCTCACTGACGAATGAAATAGCCTAAGTAGGAATTATATCTCACATATCATGTTTAATATAAGGGAGAATGGACTTGGAACAGAAGAACTTTCTAACTTCTGCAAGAGAGAAGACCAGATACAGGTTTCATCTGCATCCATGTAAATCTAGAGTAATTCCCCTGGCTTCTGTGGAGTTATTTTGGATGCAAACTGGTGTGAATAAGAGCAGAGTGCGACCTTAGCTTTTATTAAGCTTGATTACCTTAATGAAGTAAGGTACTGTTTGCCTACAAGGATATAACATTAAATAGTGTGTCTTGTCATTGTTTGTCTATGCAGTGGTCGTGTTTCAGAGCTGGTTTTTTATTTTATTTGTCTAAGACGTCCATTATGGGTCCATTATTTCTACTTCAGCATCTCTAACTAATCTGATATTAAAGTACAGCATTTGCACTTCTGTCAGAACATTGACTTCTGTCCCCAAACAAGCCTGATTCTGGTACATTCTGTGAGGTAGAATTTTGCCTTCTATATCTTTGTAAACCTGAAATGTATGTTTTTATGTTCTGATTATAAATCTTTTAATTTAAAAGCATTAAGAGCAAGAAGGTGTCTGAGTAACTCTTAGTGATGAACTCATATTTATTCTAGTCAGGTGTTATCTGAGTGCGAAACCGGTATCAGCAATTGTAGCAGGGATATGAGTCTTTCTTAATACAATTAAAATTGAAAGAGATTCACTGTTCTCTTTTTGAATAATCTACAATGGTACTCTTCAGAAACCCAGAATGCTTTTGGAGGGAGACTGCATCCCTTTGTCTCTTTTAACATGCTTTTCTCCCAGCTCCTTATATTGCAATAGTATACTTTAAAAAAAAAAAAAAGAAAAAAAAAAGTATGATTTCTAAAATAAATTTAAGAATTCAGACTCCCGCACAGTATACAGTACACCTCCTCTTTTAAAAGCATAATTATAAAGGCTCTTTTACAAAGGAACAGGCTACCTACTGATTTTCTTGATCATCTTCATTTTTGTCATCATCATTTTGAAGAAGTCTTAACTTAATGCATCATCCATTTGAATTCATCAGGGAATTATTATTTGCACAGTGATGAACAGCTATATGAAATTAAAAAGCTCTCTCTAGTGAAAGTGCTTTTTAGTATCCATGATATATAGGCAGTCTAGCAACATATTAGATTCACATATTAAAGTAACATAATCTGCTAGATCAGAGGTCCCCAAACTGTGGAGCAGGCCCCCGAGGGGGGCGCAGAGGAACGTTCAGAGAAGGCATGGCAGGACTCAGGCCAGACCCTGAGGGGGGCGGGGAGGGGGAGAGGAACAACATTTTGCCTCTGCCTCCAGCTCTGCCCTGGCCTCAGCCCCCTGTGCCCAGTCCAGCCACAGCTCTGCACCCGCCCGTGGCTCTCTGCTCCTGACCCCAACCATGGCCCAGATGCAGTTCTGCTTCCAGCCCCACTCCCAATCTTAGACCTGCCCCAGCCTGAGCCCCTGGTTTCTGCCTCTGACTGCTACCCTGCTCCCAGTTGTAGGTCCAGCTCCTGGGGTGAAGGGGGAGCATGGACAGGAGCAAGGGAAGCCCAATATAAAAGGTTTTGGGACCACTGTGCTAGAGTAAGATTTAGAATATTTCTTACAAATTCTTTCAGTCTAACACTGTGTTGGCTTTTCCATGAATTGTTATGGTATCATGGAGGCAGGCCACAGAACCCAAATCTGCATGTGTTCTTTACATAATGCTGCCACCATCAGTCTTTTTTTTTATCATAACTCTTAAATAGACACTTGCATTTTTGTTTTAGAATACATAGTCTTTCAAGAGCTGCTCATCACCTTCAATTCCCACTGTAACTGATGGGAGGAAAGGATGCTCAGTCCTTTGAAGATCAGACACTTACAGTGTAGTGTCTCATGAGAGCTGTAGAATGGGGCCTAGAATCTGGTCCATGCTTCACAAAGAATAATTTGACTAGCAGCGTGTACAGTGCACCATACATCACTCAGGTTTGTTTCCCACTAAAATGTACGTGCATCAGTCTGGAAAAAAACAAAAAAGTTAGTATTTTTAAAGGTGTTTAAAAATATTATTTCTGCCTTTGTTATGCCAAAAACATTCTATTGAATAAAAATTAAAGATTTGGGATCCAATTTCATGTGCACAAGTCTCACTATCGTCCCTAGGAGTTCCTTGCACACAGTGTGTATGCAGAATCAGGCCCTTTACTTTCTATTTTTAGTTTGTGAGCAGTGTGCATTTCCATTGTGTCTCATCTCAGGGCTTTTCAGCTGTATGAATTCCTGTCTGGAATAGCTGTAGGCAATCTTGTCTGTTAGAATCTAGGACATCATTTTCACTGGAGGATTACATATACCAGCACATTCATTTTTTAACAAGAAGAAACAAAAAGTTACAGTGGAATAAATAACAGATGTGGCCAATCATTCTGAGCAAAGGAATCTCAGCAGAATCACTGCAGCAAATCCTTTTTTGTGTGTGACTTACATTAACTGTAGCCTGTTTTGTGGCGAATCAAAATTACTCCTCCCTGTATGATGCAGGTATGACCCTCTCCCAACCCCCTCACACAGTGTGAATTAGATTCTCTCTCCTCTTCTGGCCACTTTGTGCTCCTCAGGCAGAATCTGATCCTAACTCCCTAGCTGAGAATTCCCCCATGTTGTGGAGCTCTCAGCTGATGCAGAGGCATAGCCAGCTCCTCCAGCAACCTGGCCAATGAGCCATGGCAGAAGGGTGAGAAAGGGGGGGCAGCTTGAGTTTACCAATGATCAACTGGCATAAGGCCAAGCTGTTGGTGTAAGTTAGAGTTTTGTTAATACCAATAGTTTAGGATGGATTCAGATTCACCACAAGAAACAGGGAAGCGTAGCTCACTCCCTGATGGCTTCCTCTTGCTCCTGTGCTGAGCAGATCACAGTGCAGGAAAGAGTCCAGGGCCATGCCTTATCCATAAGAATTCATATGCAAAGGAAGCCAAGATAGAAAGGATGCTGGCTGTGTGCAGTGTATAGCTTGCTTACGGTGAAGCTAAAATGAAATGGCAAGTTCTGCTTCCTGACCCGTGAGTAATTTCATTGAGATCAATGGGACTACTCACAAGAGAAAGGGCCGCAACATAAATCCGAGTCACACAGATTGGTTGAATGCATCCTGATGTGTAAGCAGCAATTCTGGTGATAGTGAAGCTCTTTTTATGAAGTCTAATCTGGAAGTTTTTCTGCAGCCCAAATTCACTAGAAGTTTTGCCTGGATCTGACCCATAATAAAGCTGTTCTGCGGAGAAGAAAAAGTTGCAGAATCTTCTGCTGCATTTCCTTTTGCAACCTGGCAAAAATCAATACGTGATCCAGTTTACCAAGAAATGTTGGTTATGCAGCCGTGAAACAGTAATGAAGTGATTTTAACATGGAAGTACATAGTTAAGGGAAATCATACCAACATAACCTACTGAAATAGGGCTTGCTCCTGTAAGGTGCTAGGCACCAACTAAAAAAGGTACTGTATGCCCTTAATGCCCATCAATTTCTATTGGTGTTGCAGGATTGGGCCCTTGTAGTGAAGCAATTAACATTGTGCTCCTCAGCTAGATCTCAGTATAATCAATTATGTATTCTACTTGTGGGAATTATACTTCATGTGCAAAATAGTTTTATTTAATGTGGGTTGGGAGGGGATATTTATTTTGCTAGAGGGAGCCTAGAAAATGAGGGGGAA
The DNA here is from genome assembly GCA_007922155.1 of Mesoclemmys tuberculata. Lineage (NCBI taxonomy): Eukaryota > Metazoa > Chordata > Testudines > Chelidae > Mesoclemmys > Mesoclemmys tuberculata. Next base: position 22,566,778 of record ML675649.1, on the reverse strand, counting down.
AAGTGTTATTTGAGGGTGATTTACTCTTTTACCTTAATTTCAGCAGGGACATTTTTAAGCATATTTGACACTGTGTGTTGAACACAACTGACCTTACCCTATTCACATAGGAGAAACCCGCACTGAGAGTCTTAGTCTCCACTGCCTTGCTCCCTGTGCAGTCATTTAAACACATGCTTAACTCCTACTAGGAAGCATTTTAGGAAAGATTTATTAGCAGGAACTACATGGTGGCAAAGGAAAAAATCCAGCTCCATTCTCTGAATGTCCTTATTGATTATTAATACACTCTATTCAGAGAATAAAGCCAAATCTGCTCCAAGAATATGTCCTCAGCCAGATGTGTTAGCATCTGCCTCATGTGAATAGCAGAGAAAAAGCATTCCGCAACAAAACGCTGGTTAATGATGGTTCAAGTAATTTCTGACTCTGTTCGATTAGTGAGACAAAAATGACTGCAGCTATATCGCCAGCCCCAAGCGTTCAAAAATCACGTTATTCCCCCCCGAACTCATGGTTTTTTTAATTTCCCTTTGGGAGTCTTTAAATTCCCGTTTTCAAGCTAGAATCTAGAATCTGCAATTTCTTTAAAACCAGTAGCAGACATTAACAGTAGTAAAAGCAAAAATAATTCAGCATTAAGAATGACATTCTAGTTTATCCTCATTATGTATTGTGCATCTACGGTCTGTATTTATCAGCCACGTTCTGCGGACCTTTGCACATCTGCACACAATGGGAGGTGATAAAAACAGGCTACCATAAATATTTATTCACACAACTGCAAATACTGGGGAACCAGGGACATTGCTTCCGCCTGTATCAGAGATCACATCACAGTTTGTCAGTCCAGTGTTTCTTGTTCGTATAGAAATCAGGAGCACTGCAAGTATAAAGATTTTCACCTGAGACTGCTGGAAGTGCTCTGTAACATAGCTGTGCCTACTTACCAGCTTAGGTGCAAATACCTGTTGCTGACATGATTCTGACAAATAATGCAATGAGACTAGGATGATACTGAACAGGGACTCTTTAGAAGTGGGTTCATCAGGTTCCATGTAGAACTAGACTAAGATCTTGGTTACACAAATGTAAATCTACAGCAACTCTACTGACTTCAGCTAAATTAGAAAGTTTCTCATTAATATCTTATCATATTGCAAACCAACGTTCTCCTCTGGAGAAGACCACATATAAGTCATTTCTTGTGATCAACCCTGCTCTTCGACATCCCAGTCCCATATCTAATTAGCCACTGGGGTTTGTTTCCCCCAAGACCACTTCCTCTCCCTCTTCAAAGCCATATAAACAGAGTAAAGTTCATAGCTAGCCTGCAGATAGCCATAGTCAAAATAATGTAGGATTTTCAACTAACACCAGCATTAAGTAATTTGGGAATAGCAAGCTGCTAGAAAACAGTCTTGTGCAGTTCCTTCATTCTTCAAAACAAAAAATAAAGCCAGGTTTGGAAGTACACCTGTTAGTATCACTCCTTTGGTGTTCTGCTCATCAAGAAAAGCCTTATTAGGCATGCTATAACCAAACAAAACAAATTTTTGAACTGTGGAAGTGAATTAGGCTATCCTAAATTTAATGCCACTTTAATTCTGAATAAGAACAACTACACAGGGACTTAATGCGATTTAAGTACTCCACTTTAAATTCACACCTTTAGTTTATTTGGATTAATTTTCTGAGTACCCCTATGGAGAGAAGTCCTTAGAAGCACTAAGCTTGTGAGAAATAGAGCTCGGCTTGGCCTGCCATCCAGAATTGCTTCCTCACATTCAACAGCTGTTGGTGGCTTGTACCTCCTTGTATACAGTTATTTCCTAGCCCTGCTGGTTAACTCTGGTCTTGCTGGTCTGGAGCTCCAAGGCTTTCTGGCCCTGTCACTCTTGGGACCTAGACAGGTAGTAATATCCTGTCAGAGGATTAAAATAGATTTGCAGCAAAAAGCTAGTTACAAACTTAAAAGCTAGTTACAAACTTAAACATAGAGGGTGAAATCCTTGCTCCATTGAAGTCCATGGCAAAACCCAAATAGCCTATTCCATAATAATAAAACCTAAGTAATGCTTTCCATCCCTAAATGTCGGAAGACTTTACAAAGGAGGTAGGTCTCATCCCCATTTTACAGATGGAGAAAATGAAGCTCATAAAGAGGAAGTGACATACCCAAGGTCACCCAGCAGCAAAGCCAGGAATAGAACCCTAATCCCCTAGGCCACTGCTCTGTCTTCTGGTACACACAGGCTTCTTTAATGGCAAAATAACATAAAAACCTCTAAGGTGTTTGTGCTCCTAATAACTTTAAAGGAATGCAGACTATCGCTGAAGAATTATATTTTTAGAATGTCTCCACTGACACCACCATTTCATTGTTGCTTTTCATGGACAATGTTTTTTCTGTTTACTTTAAAATACACAGTCTTCAAATCCCCTAAAAATAAAAATTAACTGCAGTTAAAATTAATTATGGCAGTAATTTGCCCTTTGGGAGGCTGACTGCAGTAAATTTAGAGCCACTGGGGTAGTGAAAGGAAGAGATGAGGTCACCCCAAGTGACTTGGCAACCAGTGATTGGGTAGGACAATGGCAATCTGTCCAGATGTGTACTTGGAGCAAATTCATATAAAAAGAAGCAACAGACAATGTTCAAAATAAGAGCTATACAAATTTAAGTTTATCACCCGTGCTTTTGTATTCTGTCGTCTGCCAGAGTAGGGAATGAGCGCAGCAGCCAGCTCTCCTTAATAGTCAGCAATTAGAGAGCGCTGTGTGGTGGCATTTAGCCATGCCCTGCATTGGGGAGGCATGGCTTGGAAGTGCAGAATGCATCTGAGCCTTTATGTCTCTCCTGTCCTGGTATTATCTGGGTTCCAGCCTGGTTCCTCGTACAAACCAGCGTAAGACAAAGGGTCTGTAATGTGCACCAGCTGCCAACAGCCACTACAGCAGCTGGGGACCAGCCAAGCACCGGAATGCCCTGGCCATGCCTCCTGAACCACCAGCCTATTGGAAACAGCACAGATGCTGCACAGCTAGTTCCCCATACAGAGGGAGCTCTCCAGGGTCCAGTAAAACCAGATCTAGGGTGACTATGTGCTAAGCGGCCCATAGATATTAGTGAATCAGGCCTGGTAGCTTCAGCTGACTCTTGCAATTCATCAACAGTATCCTTCATATCGACATTTTAATTAAAGATTTTATACAGAGTATAAGACTATGTTTATTCATCTTTATATTTAGATATAAAGAACGAACAAGAAAGAACACTCACAATAACAGTTTTATTTCATTCTCTTAATCTAATCAAGATTCAGTTACTTGACCATCTTCATACTATCAAAGGACTACATGTTTTTTTTCCTGCTGTAGAATTTTATGAAAGTTTATATGAAAGTTTATATGTTTATATGAAACTTTTATGAAAGTTTATATCAGTTTGCATTCATGTTGATGCACAAGCTCTATGTGCATAGCATATTGTGTGTACTCACAATAATAAAGCAATTGTATTTTCAGGAGAATTTGTGATAGCAAAATGTCTCGCCAATGTCGCAACAGCCACGATATGTTCTGTTACATTTGTGGTGAATATACACTTAAACCTCTAAGACGGAGCATGACTGCACGTATTACGAAAGCATATGAGCTCTACTTTGGCTATAAAATTGGTGATCAGGACAAAGCCTGGGCTCCTCACATTTGTTGCGCAACATGCGCTGTCGATCTTAGAGCTTGGCTCAGAGGTACTTGGAAGTCAATGCTGTTCACTGTCCTGATGATATGGCGAGAGCAGAAGGATCATGTGACAGACTGTTACTTCTGTCTGACCAATGTGTCTGGGTTCTCTGCTAAAAATAAGCAATCCATTGAATACCCAGTCAGTGATGAGCATGGTGAAAAGTTTCACCAGGACATTGCGATCATGGAAAAATGGGCAACTGGAATCCATCAATGCTGGCTGATTATTGTTGGACACCTAAACAAGAAGCCTCAGACACTGAGTACAAACGAAAATCAACAAAACATTTTTAGCTCAGTTGAACTATTGCAAAGCATCAGCACTGTTATGCAATTAAACGCATTACGTTCAATAAAGGTCAATTTCTTGTTTCTCCAAATTCCCATGTGACACAAGTAGTCTGAAATTATATTTGTGTTCAGCTTCAAGCGGTCTAGCATAATCTAAAAAAATTTCTGAGGAAGCAACACTTTTGAAAAAATTTGTTGTCCAGTGTAATTTTTCACTTCTTTTGGGCATCTACCTTCATAATGCTGTGAGGTATTTATGGTAAATCATATAATAAGCCATTTATCAAATCCTGATAATGGGTGTGTAAAATCAATAGTGTGCAGCTGTGCCATGTACCCATCCAACACCATGGGTAAGTACTTGGAGTGGCTAGCTCCTCCCAGAGCTCTTGTTGTTACAGCTATACTCTTATTTTTAGTGCACGAGCTAGATGGGAGTTAGCCTGAGATTGTCTCCTTGAGCTGGGAATCAGACTCCCAGCTTGAAGTACAGACATACCCATAGCGTAGGAGGAGCCGAGGTCTTTTGGTCAGGGTGATATTGATCTTGTTCATGGTATTGTCTGTTGACTCAGAGCAGGCTCGCTGATATCAGTCTCAAATACAGCTGTGTAAGGATGAAATGCCTATCTGGATTTTTACCTTTCCTTGGAATTTTTTATGCTTTTCTGTCTGAGTTTAGTTTTCATAAAAAGATGCTTGATTGACAGCACTGAACACTTATTTACTCACCAAAGAAATACAGAATAAGCAACAACATTGTAAGGCAGGTTTCCTCACACTACTGTACCAATGTGACTGAGCCCTGAGCTGGATCAAGTTTCTGTAAAGCTTTGGCTATACTTAATTTCCTTGCCCCTTCAAATTTTTCACTAGTGCAATTCCATGGATTCTACTGAGGAAGGGAACTTTCCTGTAGAAAAGCTACCAGTTGCTGTTGGTGATTTAATGACCACATCATTTAGGACTACTCTGAGCAAAGTTAGGACATGGCGGTTATGATGCTGACGTGCACTCAACACTGGAGCTCCCACCATTTGAACTGCACTGGCAGTAGCAACACTGAGAAGTCTGAGGGGGAGGAAGAGAGCTTAGCGTAAATATTGCCTTGGAATGAATTAGCTCTGTCTCCATGTCCTTCCACATCTTTGTCTTCTCTGCTGGGATTGGCATTTGTTGGCACCCTTATTGACAATTTAATGAAGTGTGCATGTGACAGGAAGAGAGATATATAGATCACTATCTAATTCTGTACTTGTCACCATGAGTAAGTGTGAAACATCTTCGGCTGTAAATAGGTAAGTTGATATAACATTCAGTCCAGCTAAGCCAAATAAACTACAAATCCTTTCATTCCTTCTATCTGCAGTGCACATAAATGAGACCTATATATGTAAGAGGCTCTTGAAAGAATTTGCTTGAGGCAGCCAGTAGATGAGAGATCAAGTCAAGAGAAAAATGAGTGAAGCCTATAAAGTAATATATTAGATTCTCAGGGGGTTCTGACAGATTCCTGCTGACTAAAGGCACCTAGCTGGAGGCAAAAGTGATACATGATCACATAGATACCCACTGTTCAACCTACCATACTTTCTAGGACAGAAAAAAACATTTCATAAAATGTTAAAGATATTTCTTTTAATTGCAGCTAAGAAAGAGTTAGCAAGCGACAAATGTAATTTTTCTAAGCCTTTTTTGTATTGAGCACTTTTCTTTTCCCATACCCATCTACAGAAGAGAGAGAGCCTCATTACCCTCTCACACCAGTTTTATACTGTGGTAACTCCCATTGACATCAGTTGAGTTATTTTTGATTCATCACTTTAAAAAGTGAGAAGACAATCAGACAACAGACTCTTCAGATGCCTACATATCCAAGACTCCAACATACTATCAAAGGGTTCAAGACACACTGTTTTGGCACCTATTTCTTTAAAACATTAAAAGAAAATGATTAATTCCCTTTAAATTGTTTTTTTTTAAAGAGTCTTAAAACAAACAGAAAAGGATAATGCTGCTTTCTAAGATACAAATTAAAATGGGCATCCTTTCACACTCATCACTATATAATGAGCAAGGTGAGAAGGCAACCTTAAAAGAGTATCCGTGACTTTCCTCTTTCCTTGAATTACTTCAGGTAAGTGAGCACTACATACAGTCTAAGACCCTATCCCACTCCTCTTCCTGAATTATCTACCTGGGGAGCAGTGAGATACCATGAAGAATATTCAGTCTCTTTACAAGTTATGTCTACATGAAGTAGTACTGGAATTTTTGCTAAACTCTGACCGGGCATAAAGTAAACAATGACATTTCTAATTTTGAAAGATTTGTGATGAATCCTTTATTGAGGCAAAATTACTATTACATATAATGGGAGTTTTGCCTGGCCAAGAACTGCAAATGTTGGAACTTAGTTGTTTTTTGGACAGACTGTCATTATTCACCAGATTCAGTAAAATAGCTTTTCTAATTTGAAAAGGTTTGAGTTGTTCAGGGTTATCTAAACCAATCAGAAATCTTTGACCTTCAAACCCCTCCCTTTACCCCAAACTACAGATCCTCAGCTGATGGATTAATGCATTTGTTCCCTTGAGCCAGCTGTGCACTATTTATTTTTCAGTTTGGCTTCCCCCTCTCTTCCTCCCTTTCTGAGATTTTCAAAGCTGCCTTGGGATTTACCTGCTTGACTCCCATCAGTTTCAATGGAAACTGTGCATCTACATCCCACAGGCAGCTTTGAAAATCGCAGCCCTCAGGATTCAATTTCAAGTAATAAAAAATCATAGACTCATAGGTCAGAAGGGACCAATATGATCATCTAGTCTGACCTCCCGCACAAGGCAGGCCACAAAACCCTACCCATACACATTTATAACAACCCCGAACCCATGACCGAGTTGTTGAAATCCTCAAAAATGAGATTTGAAGACCTCAAGCTGCAGGGAATCCACCAGCAAGCGACCCATGCCCCATGCTGCAGAGGAAGGCGAAAAACCTCCGTGGCCCCTGCCAATCCGCCCCGGAGGAAAATTCCTTCCCGACCCCAAATATGGCGATCAGCTAAACCCTGAGCATGTGGGCAAGACTCACCAGCCAGCACCCAAAAAAGATTTCTCTGCAGTAACTCAGTTCCCATCCCATCCAGCATTCCCACAGACCATTGAGCAGTCTTATCTGCCGATAATCCAAAATCAATTGCTCAAATTAAACTATCCCATCATAACATCCCCTCCATATACTTATCAAGCTTAGTCTTAAAGCCAGATAAGTCATTTGCCCCCACTACTTCCCTCGGAAGGCTATTCCAGAACTTCACTCCCCTAATGGTTAGAAACCTTCGTCTAATTTCTAGTCTAAATTTCCTAATATCCAATTTGTACCCATTCGTCCTCGTGCCTATATTAGTACTAAACTTAAACAATTCCTCTCCCTCCCTAACGTTAATCCCCCTGATATATTTATATAGAGCAAGCATATCCCCCCGGAGCCTTCTTTTGGCCAGGCTAAACAAGCCAAGCTCTTTGAGTCTCCTTTCATAAGGCAGATTTTCCATTCCTCGGATCATCCTAGTAGCCCGTCTCTGAACCTGTTCCAGTTTGAATTCATCCTTCTTAAACATGGGACACCAAAACTGCACACAATATTCCAGGTGGGGTCTCACCAGCGCCGTATATAACGGCACTAACACCTCCTTCTCCTTGCTGGAAATACCTCGTCTGATGCATCCTAAAACCGCATTTGCTTTTTTAACAGCCATATCACATTGGCGGCTCATAGTCATCCTGCTATCAACCAATACCCCAAGGTCCTTCTCCTCCTCCGTCGTTTCCAACTGATGCATCCCCAACGTATATGTAAAATTCTTATTATTAATCCCTAAGTGCATGACCTTGCACTTTTCACTATTATATTTCATCCGATTACTATTGCTCCAGTGTACAAGGTGGTCCAGATCTTCCTGAATAGCATCCCGGTCCTTCTCCGTGTTAGCAATACCCCCCAGCTTCGTGTCATCCGCAAATTTTATTAACACATTCTCGCTCTTTGTGCCAAGATCAGTTATAAAAAGGTTAAATAAGGTCGGTCCAAGAACCGATCCTTGAGGGACTCCGCTAGTAACCTCCTTCCAGCCTGACAGTTCACCCTTCAGCACGACCCGCTGTAGTCTCAGGCAACCTGCAAATCTAATTCGCAGTATCTTTGAGCCATACCCCTTAAAGAGGAAGTGTCTTTCGTTGAAAAACGGGAGCATATTACTCTTTTAATAAAAGAGCAATGATGAGTTTATTGCTAGTTGAAACTATCTGTTCTGGAAGGCGCAGAAGTTGAAGAAACTTTTCTTGCTCTGTCAGACACTTTCATTCCCTGCTCTTTCAGACTTGTTTCCTTCCACCCAGCAAGTAGTGTTAAGTTAAGTAAATAAGCCCAAACCTGCAATCTTACCTGAATAGTAGCGCTGACTACTTGACTTCATTAGGACTATTTCTGTGTCATAATTACTCAAAAAAAATATCACAGGATAGAGCCCAAAGAGCCTGCACAAGCGCTAAAGAGAGTTGTTGAAGCTCAACTCATACATCCAGTGTCAATATGTTGGTTCTATAATTCTGTTAATGTTGTGCAAGAAGAATAATCTTCACACATAATGGTACAGAAAATGCATGCAGCAAATACAGCTGTGACAACGGACACATCAAATTAATCCATGAGGTAATTTCACTGAAGACAAATGAGTTACACTGAGATGAGTTTGGTCTAAGATCTGGACAAGGCTCTGACCAGAATACTGTATACAAGATCCCAAACTGGGACAGCAGTGTGTGGGTCAACTCTCAAAAACAGTCAGACAACTGTCTGTGAAGGGACCCAGTCACACGTCTACGTCATGTTCATTTTGATTGGAGCCATACAACATGTACTGCAAGATATGATCAGTAGGGATAGCCCAGAACATTAGCGGTTACACATCGGAGTGAGCACAGGATTATGAATCATTATTATAAGAAATCATAGTTTTTGGTGTTTTTCTGTAAATAAAGGGCAAGAATATTCTGTACATATGGATAGTTTGTGGGAATGAAAACAGAACACTTAATTCCCTGCTCGTTTGTAGTAACCATTTCTTTCTGTGCTGCTAAAGAGCTGTCATGTAACCACTTCAACTGGCTGATAGCAAATAGTTGGGTGAAGGAGAACAAGGGTGGTAAATTAGCTAATGGTCTCCTGAAGAGGCAGACTAGAAAAAGGAGGTTAGTTGGGTCCGATAAGTGCATTCTTGATGTCTACGCTGCATTTAAATAGTGCTTTTTTTAACAGCTCCTGAGAGTTGCCACTTACAGAGTAGGCTTGAAGCCATTTTGGTCTAAGTAACATGTGGGCATGTGACGGAACATGCTCCCCCTTCCCTTTCTCCCCTGTGTTGCTTTTCTCTCATCTTTTATCCAGACCGTGAAACTGGCAGTAAGGAAAACAACATGAGAGAACTGAGCGCCAAAGTTTTTGTCAGCTGCTCTGATAACATGCACTTACAGCGTGAGCATGTGAACTAGTCAAATGGTGGAAATGTGATGCCTTCCACTTTGAGTCAGGAAGCAACGTGGCAGACCACACTCCCCCCTAGCACAAAAGCATGCAGACCAGTAACAGTGCACTTCCTGACTGTAAAATAGCCAGTATAAGGCTAAATGAGTGTTGATCCCTGCTGATCACAATATGGTCTGTACTTACATTTCCAGATTGTTAAAACATTATATAATGTACAAACATAGCGTTTATATTAAATTATTGGTACATTTCCTAGTATTTTGTCCACCCTAATTTTAAATCTGCAGCTATCCGTCTCTAAGAGGAAAAGAAAGCCAACCAGATCCTTGGATGTTCTGTCCATAACTGATCACTAGAAGGCTTCAAAAATCCATTACTCAGACATCATCATTACCAGGAACTAACTAGTACAACAGAGCCAGTCAACAGATGCTCAGATAAGTTGTTTCCTTTCCCCTCGCCAAATAACTTTACCTTTTGATTTTGAAAGGTTTACAATTATTTCTTTTCATAACCTTTGGAAATAGCTATTAAAAAAAATTCAAACCAGGTAACATCTGCCTAAGTGGGTCAGGTCCACTGCTCCAACTAGTACAAGCTGCAGAATACCTGAGATTTAGTTTTTGGAAAAGTTAGCCCAAAACTAGTGTTTAAGCAAATGTCTCATATCCTTTGCTATTTGGGCATTCAGCAAATAAAAATCTATGCTCACTTTGTTGGTTGCAACAGTATTTGAAGTTCGCTTTTAACCTTATGTCCCTTGTACTAAGCTATTAAAATTCCTCTTTACAGATCTGAGATCTGAAATAACAGCGACCTTGGTCCCACCCCACTGAAGTCAATGACATTATGCAGATTTACATTAGCTGAGCAGCTGGCCCAATACTGCTTAGCACTTATATAGCACCTTGCTTTTTCAAAGCACTTTACAAACATTAATTAACCTACATGACTAATAAAATGACCATGTAAAATCTTTTCTGCTGCTGAATTCACCCGCCCAGTCAACCCAAGACCCCAGCAGTTTAATTCTGCTTTTAATCCTCGTGGGAATCTCAGTGTCTTGCCCTTCTCATCAACAGGGCAAATGTCAGCATTGCGGAGATCTGCAAGTTGGAGCTGAATGTCAGCAACAAAAGGATCCTGTAACTAGCGACTTGAACTTTAGACCTTAGAAGGACGATAGCCTGACAACCACACACTGTGTTATAATTTGGAAAATCTTAGAAAAGCATAAATTGGGACTCTGGGCAATGGCAAGTGGTGAAGTAGTCTGTCCAAGAAGTAACACAAATAGTCTTCAGGGCAAAAGAGGCCAGCCACATGCAGTCATTGCTAGCTGCTTCACAGAGAGATGCTGGCATTAGCTACAAACAGAAGTCACAGGCCTAGCAATTTGAAAGGACAACCAAAGAACATGGTAGAGGGAGCTCTTGCTGAAAAAGTGACTGGAGACTACCGCAAGGACAGTCAGAGTTAAGTGATAAACCTACTACAGCATAATCTGATTTTGTCAATTAGATTGTACAGGATATGTGCAGGTACAGCAAAGGCCAATACATTAAAACTGCTGAACTGTCATTTACTTTTTGCACAGAACACACCTGTTCATCCCTGTAGGCTGTAAGCGACCAAACACTTGCATTTAAACAAAAGGGATAGTAAATCTAATTTATTGAAATGGTCTCTTTAATCAAACCAAGATTCCTGCTCTGACTCCATTTGTAGTTTGCACAAACAAGAATTTGCATTTGGATATTTTATGTACCAAATCCTGACATCTTTACTCAGGCGCCCATCCTGCTCTCACTGAAAACGCCCAGTTCCCATTGACTTCAGTGGTGCAGCATCAGTCCTTCAGATTTTAGTTAACTTTTAATCAGAAAGACTATCATTGGCTTCTGTGAAATTCTAGGAACAGCCCCAAATGTCTGCCCTACTGATTTAACTGGATCCCAGTGTGGCTGCTTCAGCAGGGTTTCTGGGTTTCAGGTAACTTCAGGATTCAAACAAACAGTGACGTACCTTTCCAGTTGTAGGGTTTTAATGAAAGCTGTTGACAACCTCATAGACTTTAAAAGCCAGAAGGGACCATCATGATTATCTAGTGTGACTTCCTGCACATCACAGACCACGGAACTTTACTCACCTACTCCTGTAACATGCCCATAGCCTCTGCCAGAGTTACCGAAGTCCTCAAATCTTGGTTTAAAGACTTCACGTTACAGCCAGTCCACCATTTACTCTAGTTCAAACCATCAAGTGAGCTATGCCCAACACTGCAAAGGAAGGTGAAAATTCCTTCCCGACTCCAAATGTGGTGCTCAGTTAGACCCTAATCCTTTGGAAAAGTTAATTCATCCCACATTCCCAGTTCTGCAGGGAATGCTACAGAAATAGGACCAGGAATCCCAAATAGCCCAAGATCAGCGTCTCACCCACCATGCTGTTGAGCACTGGCTCCTCCAGGTAGGTTTCTCTTAGGAAAGGCAAATTCCTCCCTGGGAGCCTTGACCACACTCGTAACCTAATCCTGCCTTTTTTAAAGGCCTGTTTTCTTCATCAGACCCAGCCGTCACCTCCTCCCTCCATACCTAGGCAGTTTAGATATTCCCTGTGGGGTGTGGCATTTACTTTTCCTCTCTTCTCCGGAAGCTCATTAACCCTCCCCCCCACTTCTGGCAGTGGAGAAATTAAACCCCCTCACATCCCCTGGAAATGCATTCCATGGGTTTAAAGAACCGTCCACTTATTCATGTCACTTGGATAGGTACCGATTGTTTTATTTGTGTGATCACTGGCAGGCAATGGATCTATAATAATTCGCATAGCCCAGTAGTGTCCTAAAATGTCACTGATGCAGTAACACAGCTTTTTAAATTTTAATCATCTTCCTTGAGCATTCTAGTCTTCAATTCTGTGTACAATATTTTGCTTGTTCATCTAAAGAAAGAGATTCTTGTTTTTCTTCAGTGTTATAATCCTGTAGAAAAGCCTGTAGGAGACTACCTTATTGATTAAATGGCATTTTTCCTATGGCCAATAAACTAATTGTGCACTCTTTAGTGTTCAAAGTGGTCAGAATAAAGGTCAGAAATTTTGTTTCAGTACAAAATGTCACAGCACAAGTACCTGATTCCTGAGGTTTCTATCAAATAAAATGAAGGATCAAATTAATCAGTAATTCAATAATGAAAACTGTATTGCCTTTTGCATTATATTCTTTTGCCTATGCTCCCTATTTGTTCTTGGACATCCACAGTCAACTGCATTTCACCCAGTTGTACGTATAAATAAGTGTTCGCCAAAGAATATGTCGTGTTTCATTCGGGTCGTCTGCTAAAATGCATACCAGGAGCTAGACTCTCATCTGACGGTCTGCCCTGAGTAAGAACACGTGGTGTCAGAGGCACAGTTCAGTCTCAGCTTCTCTCTTGCTCCCTGGGGGAAGTAAGAAGTGTCAGCCCGTTTCCTGGTATAACTTACTTCCACCTCTATGTCAGCTCAGCTGTACTGACTGGCATGCTGGGGAAAGGAAGCCAAAGCTCCACCCACTCCCTGCCCACCTGAGTGGGAAGAGACTGACAGCAATTATATTTCCTCTGTGCCGCTATCCTCAAAATGGTTGGCAAGGGCAGAAGAAGAAGAGGGCTCTTTATGTCCTTTACTCTCCTGTGCAAGGATGCAGCAAGGGCTATGATTAACCCTGTGTGGTTAATGCATCCATTCTTTCAGATAGAAGAGTCTCATGGAAAAAGCTACCCATGCAACAGCTCGGAACATTAACACAGAGTGTATGTATTATTTAATTATGAATTGCAGAATGTATTAACATTCATTTTAGAGATTTCAGATATGTTTGGTTTGCTTTAGTTTGCTGAATTAATGCATCAGAAGTGAATCAGCTAAGATCAGAGATATATATTATAGCTATTTTGAACTTGTGGGTCAGTTTTCATAGGGGTCTTCACTGAACATCTTTATTGTGCACACCAATTTCTGAACACATGTTCTTCACTTCTGTATTTCTGAATATTCATTTTTTCATGCTTACACATTTTTGCCCATCCAAAATTTAGGCACGAAAAAATGTTGGCACATATTTAGAAACTGCTTTTGAAAATATAATTCTTTGTTTAATAGGAGTATTCTGTCACAAAGTAAGATTTAAATGACTAAAAATCTTTACAGTGAATTTTTTAATATAGTGTACCATCTCAACACATACAGTATTTTACATAAGGAAACTCCACGACTATTGGTAAAAATGGGACACAACTCCAAGAACAGAATTAGAAAATAGATTGGAGGAAAGAAGAGGCTGCTAAAATATGTACCTTTAAATGTTTGGAATTAGAACCTGATTAGTATTTTTATTACAAATAATTGAGCTGCAGGGAATTTTTCAAAAAAATTAGAAATGTATTTTAAGATACTTTACACAACAACAGTTTAAAATGCTTTCAAGAGAAGAAAAAAAGAATAAAGAACAAAACCATGCCCTACCTGACGAGGGGTCCTTTCCGATTTGCTCCTGCACCACTCCCAATCTGAGAGTTCTGGTTTATGGCTCTCCTCATGAGACAGCCTTCTTTCCTGTGCTTCAAAAAATGTTGATTTGTCAAAGTTTCTAACCTCTTCTCTTTTAAAGGCTTCTAATTTGTCAGAAATAAGGTGGTCCATGCTCTTGTCTTTGCCAAGTTCTTGTTTGGTCTCGATATTGACATTTTTTTTGCCCTGATTGAAATCTTTAAGCCTGGAGCTCTCCTCTATGGGTATGGTGCTGAATTCAATTTTGGCAGAATTAAGAATTTTGCTGCTATCTTTCTGAGATTTTTTTGTGTTTTCACAGTCATAGTTCATCAGGTTGTGATATGATATAGAGTTATCATCATCATCATCATGGCGGTGGTTTTCATGGGATATCTTGTAGATTCCATAACCTTGTTGGAATGAAAGATTGAATTCAAACCCCCTCCTTTTTGCTAAAAAGAAAGGGAAAATCTTCTATAATTAAAACATAAAGAAAGATACAAACAATGACAATTCAAAATGTATTTTAAAAATGCTTAATTTTGTCTGTAAATTTAAAACTAAAATACAGATTGGTTACTTTTAACAACAGACTTTTTGCCATCTGTAATTTATGAATTGTTATGGAAAATTAAACTAACCAAAGCATTATATTCTCTGGTAATTAGCTTATTCATTATAGGCACTTGGACAATTAGTATATTCATTCCTTTTTCAAAACATGGTAGAATTTCTCTGTTCTGAAAGTGGTTGTTTGCTAGAAAATAGGAATAGTTTCACCCATCATTTTTTAAAGAACAGGATTTGCAAAGCCTTATAAAATTCATACTAGAAGTGAGTAGCCAAATTATGGTTCATTTTGCAATCTCTCTTTTTCTTTTTATATCTCAGTTTCAGGTACTGAGAAATTCCCAAAAGACAAAAAGATAAAATATTATGCTTTCAGAAAAATATACTTAGGATCATAGAAATGTAGGACTGGAAGGCACCTCAATAGGTCACCTAGTCCAGTCCCCCACACTGAGGCAGGAAGGACTAAGTATTATCTAGACCATCCTTGACAGGTGTTTGTCTAACTTGTTCTTAAAAACCTTCAATGATAGAGATTCCACAACCTCCCTAAGTTCTACTTCTGACAATCAACCACCCCTTACTTCAGTGCCAAATAAGAAAAATATATTTCTACATTAGAAAATCATGTAGGTGAACTAATTCCATAATTACCTTACCACCATATATAGACTATATATACACTCCATATATTATATTTTAATACCTACTCTGGCTAATTATTTTAGTTGATGTAGTAGTTTAGGAATTAAGATAAGAGTTCTTTACTGCCACATATCCCCTTAATTACTCATCTTCTCTACCATAAATCCCCTCAGTTTCTTCACTCTGCTGCCCCCTTTTCATATTACTAGATGGAGTAATTAAAAGTATGTCTCTTATCAGATCATAAAAGCATCTTCCTATTAAATCTACCTAAGAACAATTTAAGAGAAAAATACAGAGAACCATTTATAAAGCAGATCTTTATTCAGCATATAGATTTTATTTCTCTAGAGATCATATTAATTAAGTGTGAAATCACGAACTCAACAATTATTGTGTTAATGATGCAGATTAGCCTTTTGCATGAATATCCGAAAAACAAAGCATGTCTATTTACATTATATATAATTGTTGCTTTATCATATGTCATAAATTTACCTCTTTAAATATTACATTAGATTTAGAGCAAAGCCGTATCTGGAATAAACTGTTTTCTTGACTAACTGCAGTCACTCTCCTTGGGATAGGAGTTAAAAGTTCATTGTCTGAATTTGAAGAAAGCATCCAATTCAAAGAACAAAAGACTTGAGCCAAAAGGTGCTTTTTTGGAGATTATGGTCCTTTTTCTCTTCTCGTTTAGCCCCATGAGAATCAGGAGCAAACCCACTGAAATCAATGGAGTTACACCGGTATAAACAGAGAGCAAGAGCCTAACCCAAAACCAATTGATGTCAATGAGAATCTTTTTATCGATTTTAATTTTCTGTGGATCAGGCCCTTATGGTGAGAAGATAATCAGGCCTTATGTCTGTAAGTAGCTCTCACTTCCGAACAGCTAATACAGAAAACTATTAGAATTATTATATGTGAAAATAATTGCAACACTGTGAATACTAAATTAAAGATAATGAAAGTGCTGGTTTTTTTCTTCTGTTAATGTTATTTTCAATTATAATGCTGACAAAGCCAAACACTTGAATGCCACTCCTTTCTTTGTGTTAGCTTGCTTATTGTTTAATATAACACATTTATTATACATTTACAGGTACAGATACATTTATTTTTTTCTAACACATTTTTATTCCTTAACCTTCCATAATTTTCTAGCTGTACAACAGCAAAGTTTTTTTGCAATACATTTAATCAATCTTAAATTGTCACTGAAACCAGGCATGTATGTATAAACACATGTGTGCGTGTGGTTATCTTAAGTGAACTATAATCAAAGATCCTTAAGTGGATATTATTAGATGTATTAAGCATCATTAAAGCATTTAAATACCAAGCACTTCTCTTAGAAAAACAATGGAAAAATTATATTATCATTTTAGCCTTCTTAATTCAAAACTTCTTCCTACTTTTTCAGATGTGTGTGTGGGAAATTGAAAATACTATACACAAGAAACTCTGAGTTACAAGATTATACACAAACATCAGGGGATTCTGATAGCAGCATTTTAACCACAAAGCTGAAGTGGTTCCTGGTATTAAAAGAACCCAAAGATGTGTTGATAGTTATTTCCAGAGTTTCCTTATCTTGTGCTTAACATATTTGATGGCCACCCAGGAACAATGAGGTTTTATGAAAAGAACATACACAATTTCTCTCTACATATTGAATTCTTTATAAGATGCTATTTATTTAAAAAAAGTAAAGTGTGTTTTAAGCATTGATTTCACAAGAGCTCCGAACAACTGATCACTAGGGTACAGGTACGACACCACACAAAATGATGTGCTAATCACAAGTTGACGATCTCATTTAGATACTGTGTTTTTATTGGTTACCATCCTGTGAACTTTGATATTCAGGCTGTTTCTATACTGACGGCAGCAAACTCGCCGTCATCAGATCTATGTCTCTGGATTGACTGAGCGGTCTGTGTAGACCTGCTCAGTCGATCCAGAAATCGACGGAGGAAAACCACCTCCGTAAGTGGTGCAGCGCAGTGTGGACGGCGTGCGGAACAGATGCAGTGAAATCAACGGGAGATATGCAAGTTTCTTACGTCACTTGCGTATCTCCCATCGACTGCCGCCAAATCTGGAAGGTAAGTGTAGACCAGGCCACAGTGACATAGTTGCGTGTAACTGGTATAAGGGCCAGGAAATGTGACCTTTCCATTCAATGGCTGTGGAGGTTTTTTAATATATATTTTAAACATATAGGGTCATATGGTGAGATGTCTTGCCCCACTGCAGGAGGCATCAAATGGCCTAAGCCAACTAGAGAAATCTGCAGATGGTGCACACATAGGCTCTACTATTGAATTGTTGGCAGACTGAAAGAGCCATGGAATGCCAGCTCTGCCTGGCTTCCGTGACTTTGGAGAGGCAGGGGAGAAAGTGGGTGTGGATAGCGAGGAAGTGGGAATGTGCCACATACTGCTGCACTCGCAGGCATGCTCCCTGATGGAGGCTGTCTGCCAACTACGTGATCAATTATGTGATCAGCAGAGATGGGAGGCTATACACACGGGGAGGGAGGGACAGCTCAGAAGGGCTAGTTGCTAGCAGTGTCAGAGCCTCTGCTGCCTGAGGTAAATGCTGAGCTGGACCCCTTCAGCTGGCTCTTCATGGAAGCCCAACAGGGTTAAACATTTTAGGAGGGTCAGGAAGGTTACTCTTGGGAGCTGGATATCCTCTATCTCACATGTGGATGAGATGAATTCCTTAAACACATGAATAAATATATGTGGGGAAATGGGTGTTTTAAACCCTCAGGTTTAACAAGCACCCTCAACTCCAAATGAAGTCAGTGGAGTTCAGGGCACTCAGCTCCCCCTAGAGTCATGTTTTTTGCCATTTGTTCGTTGCTATAGTCTTGTCAACACCCAAGGCCACTCAGCGGATGCATGGTGGATGCGTCAGCAGTAGAATCTGAAAGGCCTTTTCTTTCACTGACAAAATTAATGTAATTCAGGGGCGTGAAGTCACTCAGAATTCAGAGGTGTTTTTGCCTGGCTTTAAAAGGCATTTAGCACAGTTGTATTTTATTAATGCATATCTTATTTTGGCAGATATGCTTTTCTAGGGAGAGTGTGTTGTCCAGAGGCTTGAGGAGGAGTCTGGGAGTCTGAACCCATACGTTCTTCTAACAGGTTTGCCCATGACTCACTGTGTGGCCTTGGGCAAGTCGCTTAGCTTCCCGGTGCCTCAATTTCCCTGACTGTAAAACAGGATAATAATGGTCTCTACCCATCTTATAAGTATGTTGTAAGGCTTATATAATTAATCTTTATGAAGAACTTTCAGATCCTCAGATGAAATGCGCTACAGGAGTGCAGAGTATCGTTACTGTTGCAGATAACTTTCTATAGACTCTACTATAAAATTTACTGTCACCGTCTGTTGCCATACAGAACATCACTTGAGACAATATCCTGTCCTTCAACCTCCTGCACTTACTTTTGCTTTCTTCTGAAGAAATGACATATGCATTCCTCCTGCAGTTAATGATGCAGCCACAGGGCAGGTGGATCCAGCGTTCTGACAAAACAAACACAGGGGTGACCGTGGCAGCTAGTAAAGTCAGCAGAAAACTGAATGTCTCAAAGGAAAGGCTTTGAAAACCGACTATGTGCTGTATAGCCATCTGTATCTGAAAGACAGAACATTAAGAAATTAAATCACTTCAGTCACATAATATATTTCCAGGAATAACAAAAACTTCACACTTTTAATATGACAAAAATAGAAGTCACAGATTTTCATTGATTCCTGTTAAGCTTTGTGACTTTGACAGATGCTAGAAGACAAATGCCCTCATACAGTCCCTTTCCCCCTCTCTCTGTATTTCTCAGAATGCCTTATGCTGCAAACGAAATGATAAATATTGATGCATGAGGTCTGCCAAAGAAGCAGCTCTGATTCTAAACAATTCTTAGGCGACCATTGAGCCAATCCGGTGAGATGCTGAACATCTGCGACTCCCAAAGTCAATGGGGTTTGGGGGCACTCAGTGCCAGGCAGGACCGGGCTTCATATGCATTATAATTCTCATTCTTCATGGAAAGGAGCTGAAAGGCTGACTCCAGACACATCCGTAGGACAAAAATGACCCTTAACAATTCCCAACACGTTCACGTGCCCAGCAAAGGACTCACTTGTAAGTATCCTTTGTTATATTAATCCTTTCCATACATTGCACCAAAATGTAATAATGCTTCAATAATTACAAAGATATAAACATTCTTCCTCACTTCTCAGACAAGCTTCAGTTTCTTACCCAGAGATGACTGGCAAAGGGTGTGACTCAGAACTGTGAGGATGGAGGAAAAAAATCTGCCTTAGTAAAACTCACAGATCTCTCAGAGTCAATCTAATGCCTGCCAGATTGCTTGAAACACAAAACATTGGTTCCGATTCACCCCTATCACTAGCCTAACTCTATGCTGGGTTCAGTGGAGTTACGCTAATGTAAAACTGGAACAACAATGATGAATCTGGCTTTTCATTTTTAAAATGCAATGATTTTTATGACTATTTCAATCCTGCTGAAAGCCAGATAAATACATTCACTGAAACACAGATCTGTTTGAAATGACTTTTATGGATATGATTTATGCTGTTCATAACTGCTATATAACTAGCGTGCATCTCTGCTTCAATTAATATCACACACACACACTCCTTATTTAAATAAATCATTACAAATATGCAAAGAATTATGACTTTTTACCATCGCTGGAAGCCAGAGAATGACTTTTGTCAATGCAAGAATCAGCGAGAATCGTTTCTGAGCAAACTCCACAGTGCAGCTCCTGCTCTGCACACTGTTTGTGCAATGCGGGCCCAGCCCACAGCTCTCAGCTGCGCTTTGCCTGAATACCATCCCCGAGCTGGGACAGGAGTTTCGGAAATGCTTCAGGGTTTTATCCACGGGGTCCTCCGGTGAAAGGGATGGGGTGGTGCTACAGACTGGGGGCGTCCCAGGGGTGAAATAGCCTCGGGTGATTTCCTGGTAATCGACATAAAGATGCTGTTGCTCATCTGAGCACAACAGCTGGTACGTTAGAGGGACGGAAAGCATGGTGAGGAGGCAGAAGCACAGCGAGTAGACAATGAATAAAAACAAGACATAGGAACTGGTGCAGTCAGTGAAGCAACCCCAGGAGGTGGGGACATAGGTGCCCCAACCACAGAGAGGCAAAATGCACATCAGCAAGCTGACAATCCAGATAGTGAGAACGGCCCATATCATGCTCACTGGCCGTTTGGAGGTCTGCTGACTCCACATCACAGTTTTGTTGATTGTGTAGAAGTTGTAAGAAACTAGAAGAGTTCCTTTCAGATTGCTCGAAATGCCCTGAAATAAATAAAGCAGAGCAGACGTGGTGCACAGAGGCTGGGGGAGCACCTCGGTTGACCACTGTATGACCATAAAGATAGTCACTGGCACAACACTTATCAAATCATCCACAGACAAGGAAGTCACAATCATTGAAACTGTGGTTTTGTTTTGAATTTTCAGTAAGGAAACTAGTGAATAAATGCTGCCCAGCAGAGTAGTGAACGTAATGATGAATGTCAAGCAAAAAAGAAGGATATTCAGAGTCCTTTTTCCATTGGGTATATCCATAATGCCATGATTTTCAGTGAAGAGGCTCGTCCCATTTAGTGGGAAATTACTAGGTGTTACCGACATTGTTGCTAGGGATTTTAGTTTGCTTTCTCACCGCCTCTGCAAGTTTTCATCTGATGACTTGTAACTGCTCCCCATCACAAGTTTCTTCTTTGATTTTATAGACTCTCCGTTTTGACACTTGATCAAGGTACATTCAGGTGTGTGTGCCCTCTATGTCCAATATAACACACATGCAAAAATCAGGCTCCATCAAAGACCACACGGTGTTGACAAAAAAGCAATTCCTCCTTAAAACAGACTTTGGGATTTGAGCTGGTTCTTTATAATCCTTCCAAGTACGAGAGGATGATTAAATTGGCTCTTGTGGGAATAAAATGCCTTTCACTTTTGACAGATAGCAGACAATGTGCCTTACTTGAGAGTTCAGTTGAAATGAAGGCGGAACGTCAGGTATGCTCCAACCCTACTGGTTCAGGGAGAAACACAGTAGAGAATGAGAAGCTCTTTGATTCAGCCTGTGCTGTTCAGAGCTGCAGGAGGGAGGAGTCAGATCCAAGCAGGATAGCAGAAAGGGGGGAAATTAGTATCTTCCCAGGCAGAGCTGCCTCTTAGCTAAATCAGAAACACAAAACAGTGTCCTTGCTAAGCCCCACCTCCAATGCTGACACTAAAATCCAATGCAAATACTCAGACCTGATGTCAGCCATAAATGTCATCCCTGAAAGCCCAAGGCTGTTCCACAGCTGTGCACTGCAAACTGGAGAGCTGCTTTTATTCTTATTATATTTTCTGTACTCTGAGCATGGTGAGGGGAAAAGCTGCAAAAGCCTTTTATAAAAGATGGAAACAGAGGTATATCCAGTTTCCCCTTCTTATTCTTATTCCAACGGCATGTGTGTGTGTAGCTATATGTATATTTATACATTGACACCGTTGACAAAAGGTTGTTACAGACATATAGCAACCAGCAGCACAAATTGACAAGCTGCGTGCTAGTTTTGTTATGGATCAGCATCATTTTGGGGGTATATAAACTTTTATTCCCTAGAAGAAGATTAAAATGTGAAGGGCATCAAGTACGGACTGAATACTGTCATTTGACTAAATACAGGCAAACCAGCACGTAGTGTGCCTTTCGCTACGTACAGGTGTTTTACATTTAGTAAATGTGATGCTGATCCAACTGATACATTGACAGTGTTGGCAAGAGCCTGGCATTAAGCAGGCAAGTAGAATGCCCCCTTTTTTGCAGAGCGCCGCCTCTTCACTCCGCTCAGCAAGAGCGCTGCTATTCAAACACTGGCTTTGGGTGTATCTTTAGCATGACAGTCTCTGCTTAATTGTATTATGGTTTAAAGCTGCTGTAGACTGGCACTAAACCTTGACTGACGCCTCCACGTTCATTTCACTTGTGATGTATGCCAGCAAGGGCCTGATCATGGCCCCCGTTCTACCTCCTTTGAATTGCCCTAGCAGCGCCAAACAGATGAAAAGACAGCTTGACTGGCCAGCTGATGTTCTTCTCAGCACAGGAGGATGTGGCTGGGAGAAAGGGGTATTGCTGCTGTCCAGTGATTCCCCTGATGCACTGCAGTGAAGAAGGGGACACTACACTACTAAAAATAGCAGCGTAGAGGTGGGAGGCACTGCTTGGGCATGTAGAGAGCCATGCAGGGTACATATTCTAAGGTTCTGGCATGTCTTTACTTCCCTCTCTCTACTCTGCTTTATACTCAAGCGAAGGGTGCGTGCACTGAATGTACTTGACAGGCTGCCCAAGGAATATGCAGTGTAGATGTACCGTAAGTTGCTCCTCAGGACTGGACTGGTATCCCAAGCATCAGAAAGCCCCGCAAAAGTAGCTAATAGACACCCCACTCTACAACCCCCCACGTGCATCCGGCACAGCTCTAGATCTGCCCCATACACATTGCCTTTGTCATAGTACAGGATTGCAACTTAGCTGTCCTATCTGGGCTGCTCCAACTAAAAGCTAGGGTTCGTTTCCTTAAAAATCTATTTACAAATCACAGTTGCCTGTCAACTTCAAGTCAACCACCGTACTCTAACTCTTGAGATTAACAGGCTAAGCCCGTTTGTGATTACTGTTAAGAGACAAGAGGAGAAATAGGTATCGCTTATCCTTGCATGGGCTCTCATTTTTATTTCAACTGACTTACTCTCAATATCCTTCATTTCTGCTGGAACTTATGTAGAGGACGGGTAGGTCAATTTACTTACAATTCTGTGATACAGAATTCCTCTATCTGACAAAGTCTTTACACAGACCATGAATTCCTGTCTTTCCAAGAGGCTACTGCTAGATTTTCTATAGCAGCCTTCTAAATACTAAAAGTGGAAATTGTAATAGGATTCTCTTTCATTCTCTCTTTACGAATCCAGGACCTAAGACAGTTATGCACACGCACAGGTAATAATTTCAAATTCCTTTTTATGAATAACACTCAAAAAATCCCACATCTGTTTAGCCCAGCAATTACAATGAGTAATTTAAGTAGAAATTTATTTCCTTTTAAAATGAAGAATGTAACACAGGGTCTAGACCCAAAATATATATCTTTAGAATAGTTTACAAAATAAATACAGGGATTAGGACTTCTAACAATGGGAGATCATCTGCTTTCATGTAGGCTCACCCAGGGCATTACACTGACAATTCAATAAAGCGTTTAGTTGTACAACATCACCGATTGTTTCAGCATCCACACTACTGAGCATTTACACAACTACAAATAAGAAAGAAAAACACTTACCAATGTCTGTAGCTGTTCGGCTCACCCAGTGTCTTTGTTTCAATGATGTCCTACACCTCCTTAAGACATTTGGCCTCCAGTCTTCGATTCCTCCTTTCTGGCATGGTCCGAGTCTCAATCCCACCGGTTTCTGTAAAATTACAGGAAACTGCATTGAGATCCTCCTATTCACAGATTCGGATTCAGTCTGGTTTCTCCCTGCAGGGCTGGTCTGGATCTGACCAGTGCTCATCATGGAGCTTTCAGCTTTTAACTGAGGGGGGTGCATATGTACATTAGTGGCAGCCTTCCTGCATGAAGCTTCTACACCAGTTTTCAAACAACTATTGAGCCTGGTTAACAACTTCCTGCACTCCCAGTAGTTGCTGAAATAGCAACTGCTTCTTTGCAGCCATTCATAGCTCTCTACTGCCACCTTGTCAGAGAGCAAGTAGAAACAACCACTGTAATTAGAGCAATGATCCCAGTGGCTGGGTGCACTTCATCTGCACCACTCTTTTCTTACCTTTCTTCTAAGGAACTCGGTGTTCTTAAGAGGCTTTCTTGATGACACTTTCCTTTTTCTCTTGGGAAATTTTTCTTTGTTACTTCTTGCATCATCCTTCCATGATGTGTATTTACAATAGCTATGATAATTGTTCCAGAGCTAGCTCAGCTATCAACTTCCATTTCTCTGAGTTCCTTGCTTAAAATCTCACCTACAAAATGATCTCATAAGTGTACTTCTTTACTGAATGCAAAGTACGCTGTTTTGTTTGTTCATAGCGAGCCTTCACACTGTGTCCAGCCCTCTGGACCCTTTGGTAAAAGCATTCCCATTCATCTACTCTATTCCTGTTTGGAAAGAAATGCACATCAGACTTTTAAAGAACAATGTCAGAGTATTTTTTAATCCCCTTCCTTGGCAACGGCAGACAATTTATAAGTATTTTCAGTCTCACTCAACAAATTAAATTAGCTGATATGCACGTCGCCACTCTGTGTCAAGCTTTCTTGCAATTTGAAATATGGTGAAGCACTTCTTCCACTCAGGTCATTCCATGGCTTTATGAAACTCAGTTTTATGGAAGGATGAACATAAGCATTTTCTTTTCCTCTTATTTATGCTAGCTCAAAATAAGTCAACTTCTGACACCATGTCATGGCACTATGGTAAAGACTCAGAGAAAGAGTCGCTTTTTTCTAACACTAAAGAAGGAACTTTGTTGGAACAAGAAAAACAGTATTATGCCCAAAATATCACTCTTGCACTCTCTGCTTCAATGTAAAGCTTCTAATCCTTGCTTCCTTCAATGGTTTTAAAAAAACAGTACACATATTTTCATACCACTCACATCTCTTTCTTAACCTCTAAGTGCAAGTGTGTATCAGAGAGTGCCAGGGCCTTGAGGAGTTTCCCTCACATGTCCTTCCTCATATGCTTAGGCGCCTCCTAGCACTGTGAAGCAGGCTCAGTGAGGGAATGAAGTGAGTCTTTGGAATCCATCTTAGGACAAGCTTCTGGATGGAGACACCAAAAGAAAAAACTGGATGGAGAAGTCACACTATGCTTGCACTGCCACAACCAGTTCTCACTCACCTCTGAATGGACTGCTGACATTCAGTGCCACAACAAGACAAAGAGAATTGCTATCTGAAGATCTTCCTGGGTTGCAAAAACCCAGGAGCAAGAAGAAAGCAAATTCACTTGCTGCTAAGCTGTCCCCGGGTGTGCCGGGAACTCAGACCATGTCCAGGCAAGGGCTGTTTCCATAGGTTGCTTAAAATGCTTACTATTTATTTATGTATTTGTGGCATGCATTATTTAACCTCCCAAACTGCAAGTTCTTTATCACTTTCTTAATAAGTGTGCCACCTTGTGGGATATCATTTGGTAGTTTATAAATCCCAATCTGCCTATTAAGTGTCACTTCTGTTGCAGCTGCCCTGGGTTGGGTAGATGTCAGTTACTGGTGGAAACATCTAGGGCTGGTTTAGAATGAATCAAGGGATCATTTGCAGCAAGGCCACAGCTTTAATCACTGGAGGATGACTTGGGTGTTAGGGTTACTCTGCTTTTCAGCAATGGATGCTCACAACTTTAACGAAATCAGCTCTGTGTCAGGAATCAAAGTCTTCTGTTCATTGGTAACAGATACTGAAGTATGGTGCAGACCTATAAAGTATCAGATATACGCAGAACCCATGACTAGACGGCAGAATATCAGCAGGCCAGTTTAAAATTTTCTCATGCTTGCTGAACCACTGAATTACACAAATAT
Source organism: Mesoclemmys tuberculata (assembly GCA_007922155.1). Taxonomy (NCBI): domain Eukaryota; kingdom Metazoa; phylum Chordata; order Testudines; family Chelidae; genus Mesoclemmys; species Mesoclemmys tuberculata. The sequence continues at coordinate 22,540,760 of ML675649.1, read as the reverse complement.
AAAGACAGACAGAATAACACAAACAACACAGCATGCATGTCTTTCAGTGCTTTCAGCCTTACTGTGCTTATCCAATTATAAAACGTGCAGTAACTCATATTTATATTTATAAACATGTACCTGGAATATAAAAGCATCGCATCATCACTCAGAATATGAACGCTAATGCCTAGTTTAGCGCGTACAAGACCCCCAAGGTGATGAAGGCTGTGCGCTCTGCATTGTTCATACACGCTCTTTTTTAATAGCGTAAACTCTTGTCGTTAACAAATGGTCTCAGAGAAGCAATACATTACACATGGAAATCTCATCCGTGGCCTGGTTTTCAAACAGCATTGCAAAGCAATGCCTCTCTTTAAAGAGTCAGGAGCACTTGACAGTCCAGAGAAAGATTTCTACCAGGCACAGAGCATCTAACAACTCAAGAACAGATGTAAAGAAAATCAGATTTTCATCAATCATTCATAAAACACAGTCAACAAATAAGTTATTAAAAATGCATCACTTGTTATGGTGAGTTACACATCTTGTTTCCAGTCATTACAGTGGTCTTGTCATGACTTGTGGTTTTGTTTCTCTTTGTCACTTAGGAGTGATAGGACTACTATACTATGAAAATTGAATGCATTTCACTTTAAGAGGTGATATATTCTCTATGGATGTAGTTACATGTTATGTGTAAACATCTTTGCAATCCATTCTGCGTGCTAATATGTGAGAGAAAATTTATTACCAGTCCTAGCTATAGGTTTTATAGATTTAAAAAATATATGCAGTTATGCTTTCTTTAAAAAAAAAATCTGTCATACTAAGTGATCGTTCTTGGTCTGTCAGGTACAGACTTCCCTATAGAATATATAAAATGTTTAGAAGCTGTGGCTTCTGTTAAATCCACTTACTTGCCCGTGAAGATTTAAATCGAGGGTGACTAATATAAAAGGCAGCTTCCATTGGTGTAGTTTGCATGGTATTATTGCATAAGAAAGAGGTGACTGCTTGAAAAAGGGTGGCTACTGAGCAAGAGAAATTACAGCAGTATAAATCAGAAGTACCTCCATTTAAATTACAGAACTGAGCTTAATTCGGCAAACCTTTACTCACACGGGGCTAGATTGCAGTATTTTTAATTTACATTGTATAGTATCTAACTTCACACATGAACTTGTTGAAATCAATGGGACCATTTGTGGAGTAGAACACAGATTCTACTCACCATGAGGAAAAGTGTCATGTCCTTCCCCATAGACAGATACTTCTGTTTGCAACTGACTTGAGCTCAGAACCAGGCCCATAACGTCAGAGGTTTGACAAATAGCCCCCAGGTGTGTTGTGATTGTGCGTACAATTGCGAGGTGAATTTTCTTTTCCAGGCACTTTCACAAGTCTGTAAAAGAGAATGCCAGTAAACAAAATGCCGGCACATTTGTCAGCTTGGCATCAAACAAGATGGCTGTGAGGTGGGTATGATTCAATTTAGGCCAGGTAAGCACAGAGATCAATAGTGTTGCTTCTCAGGAAACATAAGTAGAATACATAGAAGGGAGGGCAGGTATCAGAGATGTGGGGGATTCTGGGGGCAGCCATTGCAAAAGGGAAGGAACAGTAGGGAGGACAGTAGGAGGAGAAAGAGCTATTTGGGTTTAAGTGAGATGTGTCCTCCAGTGAGTGACGTGAAAGGGATGGGAGTAGAGCTGGTGGCTGGGGGATTAGCCTGAATTCTAGGCAGCAGGGAGGGGCAGGAGGTTCTAGAGGTTGCCAGGGGGTGGAACGGCTGAGCTCCCTCTATTGTTACTGCTTCTGGGGATGCAGCATAGTCAACTATTTTCCAAGAACTGACCCATAGAAGAAATCCCTCTCTCAGAAATGTGGCACCATCAGTATTGTCTCTGTGGACAGCCTACATCCCTGCCTTATCCCTCATCTCTTGATTCTCCAGGTTAAGGTTTAATAAATTAGCAATTTGATGGAGTTGGAAGGTAACATTGGTAAAACAGCACTGAGACAAGCAGCTTTATTCTGATATCCATTATAGCAGTGCAAATTCAATTAACTGCATTGACTTCACCCCCATTTACACTGGTATTACTTTGATCAGAGCCTGGACCTTTTTTAAAAAATGCATTATTACCGTTCACAGAGAGCAATCTAACTACAGCCTCTGCTTCAAAGAGACAGAGCCCAAATGGCTTCTTTTGGCCCTCCTGGCCACATTATCTACTCTTCAAAAAACAAAACAAAAAACACCAAAAAACCTCCAACTCAAATGTTATGAACATTTTTAATTTTGCTGCACACATTTCATACAGCTCTACTAGTAAATTCATATCTAACAGGACAGAGCTATTTTGTCTATGGGGTTGTCTCGTTTTTTTCACCTCCTTTGTCTGTTTGTATCCATTTTTGTTTCTTGTCTTATACTTACATTGTAAGATCTTTGGGGCCGGGGCTATTTTTATCCTGTGTTTGTTCAGCGCCTTGCACAATAAGTCTTCTGGGATTCCTAGGTGCCTTGGTAATAAAAATAAATAATAATATAATGTACACAGAATATTATAGTCTTAAAAATATCCCGATTTTAGCTACTGCTATACATATGCAATATGTGGGACAAAAAGCACATCAGTTGCTGAGCAATCTAAGAGACCTCGCTGGACATCAGCACTTCACAGGTATAGTGCTGCATTCTGACAAAGCATAGAAAGTGAAGTGGAATGCAGCAGTCAGAGGGTAACTGAATGACCCAAACCATTTGAAAGGAACAGTTACTTCTTTTGTGAGGAAACAAAACAAGAGAAAAAGCCATGTGTCTTGGGATGACCTAGCTGTGGCCCAGTCTGAAAACGGCAGGAAAACCAACTGTAAGGCAAGCACTGTCTCTGCTAGTAATAAAATGAAAATAAACTATGTATATAACCATCTTTGCTCTCTCATTGACTTAGCTATAGCCCTGCCATGTCCTCCACTACCCTTTTTTCGTCACTGCATTTCTCTTTTAATTTCTTCTCCTTGCATTCTTTTCTTCTGTTAACCATCAAGGAAGGCTGAACCAGTATAGATGGGAATCAAACACTGGGATTTACAATCACTTTGAAAGAGGGAAAGCTCTAGGAACCAAATTCTGTGCACAGAAGGTTTGGAATGTATGTATCATTGCTATGACAAGTTAGCTCTTTACTCTCATGTCAGTCTCAGATGAAGTCTCCCCTATTGTGGAGTATTCGCCCCTTGTTAAGATCTGTTTCCTGAGGAACAATTAGTATTCACTATAAATATATTTGCAGTGAAGCCTGGGGAGAGGTACTTTTGTGGCCTAAGTACCATGTTTCAAATACCTACTTTTCCCGATACCACACAATTAAATCCCATCTGAGGTGATTTGGCCTTTCATGGTGGATAAAGTGTATGTCATAAGGTTTACTGCATGTGGCATGTAAGATAAGACCTTAAAAATTGAGCTCCTGCCTGTTCTACTTGTATATTAAATATCAATTAATAGACTATTCATAAAAGTGGGGGATTGCCTTGGTGTTCAGAGCCAGAATTTCACCTCCACGTGAGCAGAGAGTAGCACAAACCTGCAGATCTTGTCCAAGATGCATGGAGGGGAGGAGAAGACTGCCAGCTCTGCAGTAACTTGATTCTTCCCTGCAAATATACAGAAGCCCCTCTGGATATGGGGGGGGACAAATTGGAATGAGGGCACAGATGCTTTCCATATCATTGTCCCCTCCCAACTGTGGCACAGGTTAGCACAAATTAATTCTAAGTGGGAGTTCCAGGGGCAGGGACTTGGTGGTGGAATCCCTGGCAGCACGGCTCCATCACTCTGACTCCTAGCTAAAGACAATCTTCCTCAGGAAAAGAAAGAGCATCAATGCCTGACCAGAGGCCAGGGACATAAAGGTTTTATGGGAACTTCTTTGGGATGACTTGCATAAATGACTCCGGGCTTTGCTGCAACTACCGACGGTAGAATTCACCCAAGTGAGCATTTTTAGATACTCCGATTCTGCACCCATTAGCTGGGTTCGCTGAAATTTTAAAAACTAAACTCAATTTGTACTGTTTAAAAAAATCGGTCAGTAGTGGTTATTGAGAAAAAGGGGGGTGGGTTGGGGATCATAAAATGTTTTATGTATGGAAATTTCCCCCTGAAATGTATTAACTCTGATGAGCTCAGTTTTAATTTTAAAATAAAAAAACAGCCAACAGCAAAAGGTAAAAATAGTAACAAACAAAAATAAAACTAGAAAAGAAAACAGGAGACAGGGCAAGTTAGGCTGACTTTTTTTTACAAATTCTGTAAGGGACAATCTAAAATTAGAATAAAACCCAATTAATTTCTTTAAGCTCCATTTTTGTCTTCTGTAGCCTAAGTTAATTTGAAAAGGTGTTAAAAATTATTTCAGGCTGAAAAAGTGTATGCCAGCTTTGGCCCAGCTGTTATCTTTATAGCTGTGTTCTAAACCCCTAAAAATTGTGCATTATAACCAAATCATAGAAGATATGGGTTGGAAGGGAGTTCAGGAAGTCATCTAGTCCAATTCCCTGCTCAAAGCAGGACCAACCCCAACTAAACCATCCCAATCAGGACTTTGTCAAGCTGGGCCTTAAAAACCTCTAAGGATGGAGATTCCACCATCTCCCTAGGTAACCCATTCCAGTGCTTTCCCTCCTAGTGAAAAAGCTTTCCCTAATATCCAACCTAGACCTTCCCCACTGCAACTTGAGACCATTGCTCCTTGTTCTGTCATCTGCCACCACTGAGAACAGCCTAGCTCCATCTTCATTGAAGGCTGCTATCAAATCCTCCCCCTCCCTCTACTCTCCTCTTCTGAAGACTAAGCCCAGTTCCCTCAGTCTCTGCTCATAAATCATGTGCCCCAGCCCCCAATCATTTTCATTGCCCTCCACTGGACTTTCTCTAGTTTGTCTACATCCTACCTGCAGAGGACGGCCCAAAACTGGACACAATACTCCAGATGTGGCCTCACCAAGGCCAAATGGAGGGGAATAACCACTTCCCTCGATCTGCCGGCAGTGCTCCTACTAATGCAGCCCAATATGCTGTTAGCCTTCTTGGCAACAAGGACACACTGTTGACTCCTATCTAGCTTCTTGTCCATTGTAACCCCCAGGTCCTTTTCTGCAGAACTGCTATTTAGCCAGTCTGTCCCTAGTCTGTACCCGTGCATGTGATTTTTCTGTCCTAAGTGTAGATTCTGCACTTATCCTTGTTGAACCTCATCAGATTTCTTTTGGCCCAATCCTCCAATTTGTCTAAGTCACTCTGTATCCTATCCCTACCCTCTGGCGTATCAACCACTCTGCCCTCCCGACCCCCCTTTTAGTGTCAACTGCGAACTTGCTGAAGATGCAATCCACCCCATCATTAATGAAGATGTTGAACAAAACCCCTGGGGCACTCCACTTTTCACCATCTGCCAACTATACATTGAGTCATTGATCATTACCCATTGAGCCTGACAATCTAGCCAGCTTTCTATGTACTTTATAGTCCATTCATCCAACCCATACTTCTTTAACTTGCTGGCAAGAATACTGTGGGAGACGGTGTCAAAAGCTTTGCTACGGTCAAGGTATATCACGTCCACTGCTTTCCCCACATCCACAGAGCCAGTCATCTCATCATAGAAGGCACTCAGGTTGGTCAGGCATGACTTGCTCTTGGTGAATCCATGCTGACTGTTCCTGATCACCTTCCTCTCCTCCACGTGAATCCCTCAACGCCTTCCTAAAAAAAACCTTTTCACATGCCTTTATAGGAGTATTTTTCAGAGTCCACAGAAGATGTTTTATAAGGAAAGCATAACTAATTAATTTTGATTGACAGGAAAAGGGTCTGTTAACTCTGCTAATGTAAAGCATGAGTGGGCTGGAACTAGAAAGGGTAAGAAAGACAGCAAAAGAGTAGCTGAGAGTAAATGAAATTTTTTCTCTTGTAGACAAAAAGAAAAAAGAGCAATGAGTCTAAAGATTTAATTAAACGTATGTGCTTCATCAGAAGGAAAATGTATTCATGAAGGCTGAAGTACTGGAGAGAAGTGGCACAGAAGACTGGCAAAAAGACTTCAATTATCCCTCACTAGGTGGCATGTGTCTGCGAGAGAAAGAAAAAAACCTCTCTCTTCACATTCTGGTGTCTTTCAGTGGTAAATTTTTCTAAGTGGCACTGACTTGCTCAAGCTTTGGAATACCTTTTCTTTAAAATATTTGCAAACATCCTCCTTCAAGGCATTGAATACTCCCATCAAAGTACAGAGCATCCTGAGTTCCATTGACTTCTAGAGGAACTTGTGATCCTTAGCATCTCTCAGGATCAAGCCCTTTTGACTCCAGTCTTTTTTTGTAGTAGGCAGAAGTCAATCCTTTCTGTTGTGTCCAGACTGAAATGAATGTGAGGCTGCCTTCTACAGTTATGTTTAGGTGCAAAAGAAACATTTGTTATAGGGGGATCTGTAGCCACCCCGATATTTAGAATGCCTAATACTTTCCATTATAAAAGATTCTTCTAACCTTTTTACTGAGAAGCTCTCACATATCCCTTGTTTGCAACAGGTCTCTGATATTCAGCAGAGGGACTATCCTAAGGCTACAGAATCGTTGTTTCTTTGCTCCATGAAATTCCATTCAGCTTTTGCTGAGACATGAACCGTTAGAACCACCATTTCAATTTCATTCCTCGGGGTTGTTTTGTCAGCCTGCCAAAACAACAGTCAGCGTGAGTGCTCTAAGGCTGAGCTGATGCCATCCCAAAGCAGCAGCAGCAGCAAGACACTGCCCTGGAGATGCATGGGAGCTGCCCTGGAGATGCATGGGAGCTGCCAAGCAGCTGTAGAGCTGGGGTGGAGAAGACAGTCAGGCTGCTCTCCCACAACCCTCACCCTAGCATGCAGTCCCAGTGGCCCATGCACTGCTTTCAGGGCATCACATTGGGCAGAACACACCTCTGCACCTTCTCCTTGCTGAGTGTGAGGGAGACAGTCAGGCTGAGCTCCACATCACAAATCCCCTTCACTCCTTGAGGCACCACATCCAGCTGGAGATATCCAATTCCTAGGGAGAAAGCAAAGAGGCTGACTGGTCGTGGGTGTCCTTACCCCCAACCAATCCCTGGTCTTAGTGGTCCATTCTCCATCTGTAAAACAGACTTTTTCTGCCACCGGTTAATGCTGTTAGACCCTGAAACTGCAGCACAACTTGTTACCACTTCAGCTACGAACTAAGTCCTGCTGCTGATACACAATGAGGGCATGGTTACATTTGCAATGAGCAAAATTTGTTTTTAACCTTTTCCTTTATTAAAAATCCTAGGAAATTACATAAAAAATTAAAACATTATTTAGGTGGAAAAATTAAGCCCTGAAAAGGTAGGAAACATGAGGTTTATGGTTGGCTGTGCAACCTTAATTCTGTTCCTTTGTGTGTGTATGTATTATGATGCAGTCTTCAAGTACATGATCACATATTTTTTCTACAGGACCACTGCCTCGTTCAGTGCACAACATGGACACACAAAAGGACAGAATTACGGTTGCACAAGAAACCATAAATCTGATATTTCCTAACTTTTGAGTGCTTGACTTTGCAATCTAAATAACATTTTTTAATGTAGTTTATTTTTGATGTAATAATATGTACTCTGGATTATTTGTGGGTTTTTATTCATTCTTAAATAAACATAGTATGCTTACACAAAGCAGGATGAGAAAGGCAGCTATTTCATCTCAGTATATATAATGGGAGCTGCACTGGGGGATGTGGATTCAACAGTCCGTCCTTATTCAGCAAAGGACTTAAAAACAGGGTTAACTGTAGACATGTGCAAAAGTCCCATTAAGTCCCTGTGAGTGCTTTTCTGAATTGGTGCCTTAAAGAGGACAGAGCTGATTAGGGACTATATTTTTTGTTCTGTTTATACAATACAAATAATAGTAATAAGAACATGTGGTCTCTGTGAGTACACTGTACCATCAACTAAAGCTGGGCAACTAACATCAAAAACATTTCCATAAACATTTGCTCCAATAAAAATATGGATTTTCCTTTGCTAGTTTAATAGCAATTGCATTCGCTTCTGTGAATATTCTAATGGATGAGTTTATTAGCAGTGTTGATTGCAGTGATAGCAGTTGGATACCCAGAACTGTTAAAAATCAAGCCACTTGTTTAGGTTCCTAAATATGGACCTAAGAGCCTAGCTTTAGGCATCCATTGTTTAAAATCTTGGCCTTCATTGTCACAGATAAAACTTGATTTTCCTACAATGACTTTATATACTGAGTTCCTTGTATTTTCTTTCAAGACACATAGAAGAGAAAGACTGTTTTCATCAAGATTAACAATGTCAGCAATACAAAGGGCAATTTTACATCAATATACACCCAGCCGGGATCCTTGATTCACATTAGATTGGTCTATAGCTTGGACAAGGAGCTTAATAAAGGACAAAGAAAAGGCAACATTGGACATACCTTTAAAGTAACCCTTTCCAAATCAAAATAATTGGAAACTTAACATAAAATGTTTAGTATTTACTGATACAGAATGGAAATTAACAAAATGATGTAGGTTTTCTAAAAACAAAGAGAGAACCAGTCAGAAATTTGATACACACACAGAAAAATGGCTCTGTACTTTTAAAGAAAAGCAGCATACCTCCTACGATGTTTTGGTACAATTCCACACATTTGCTTACTTGTATATCCTGTAAACAGTAACTCTGAACCTAAGAAATCGTTTCAGTCAAAGAATCTCAGGCACTCAGCTATAATGGTTGAAAATTATTACTTTTCAGATCAAAAAAAGCAATTTTGAGTAAAGCAAGTTTATGAAATGACACAAATACAAGTGATAAACCTAAATAAACACAGGGCAATGTTAATACTTTGTCCAATGGCAGTGGATTTTGAGATCTCAGACAAGATAGAAGACTGTTTGCTCAGGCAATGAGGCCTGAACTCAGAGCTATTCAGTCTTAATGCAAAATAAAAAAAAGTCATCTCATAATAAAACACTTTTCCCGGCACTTGCTCCCAGACATCCTTGGTCTGTGCATTTTATTACAGTCGCTATTATAGCCAGCTTTAATAAGAGCTATAGTTTGTTTAATGTAAGAAGAAATAATTTCCCTTTCTTATTAAAAAGATGCATGATCTTAATTGGAAAAGTAGTTATTCTCTGTAGGCACGTTCTATGAGGCAAATATGACCTCATTCTTCAAGACTTGCCATATAGCTGGGTATTACCAGCACAGAATTGTCCGACATGAATTAAAAAGAATTATGCAAATTGAAAAGAATTATGCAAATTTTCCATACTGTAATCTACTAACTCTTCAGCCAGAAATATATGACAAAGTAAGCAGCAAAAAGGATCCAGATACAGTTTCCATAGACATTTCCTCGAGCACATCTAGCTAAAATTATACCTTTTAGGTGGATATTTCCAAAGCATGGTATACATACACTAGAGCACAAAGATTTGTGTTAGGTGAGACAGAGATTCCCCTATTTTATTTTGTCTGACAACACTACAGTCTATGAAATGCATTAATAATTGTTTGATGCGGGAATTACTAGGTCAAATTCTAGGGCCTGTTTTATTTGGGGAGGGGGAGCAGATCAGATAACCGTGAAGGTACCTTCTGGCCTTAAAATCTATGAATCCATTGTGTTTTCTTAATGAACATTTATTTCAGTGGCTTACTTTTCAATTTCTAAATGTGTTTTCTAAACAGCAGACCTCTTCCAGTTGTAGGTCCAGATTCTCATTTAATAATTTCTGATAAAAAAAGATATCACGGCTGAAAGTTACTTCCTTTCAAAGTCTATACTGACTTTCAGTCTTTGACTGCTTAGACTTCTAGGAACTATAGGAAAAAAAGTATGGGAAAGGACCAGATCCCTGATTTGTAGATACTGTGTGCTACTTAGGCAAGTTCCTAGAGACTTCAAAAGGAGTCTGCTTGAATGAGGATTAAATGAAACAGTCAGTCAGTAGTCCAGGTGGTTATACAAAGCTTATGTAAGCTATACTCATATCGAGGCTGAAAAATTATGGTAGAAATACAAAAACAGGGTTTTGAGATGTCTGGTGCCTCTTGCCTTCAGTCAGGTTAGTCACAACATAAGAATACCACTGCTTGTGGTATTTGGGCACTTCTGCTATTTCATTCCAATAGAATATGGAAGTCTACAGGGGAGGAAAAAAGTTAACCAAATCTTTATGAACTTCAAAGGATGTTCAGTTGAGGCTTGGGGCTAATTTAACAGGCTATTCATGAAAGATGTATAGCAGCCAACATACCCTATACACTTGATTTGATGTAGGTTTGTAGTTGCAAACATATGACCACCACAAGTGATTTTAGTTATGCAGCAGAATCCTCTTAATCAGGATGCTTCTGTGGATGGTCTTAAGACCCCTTATGAGACATTCCAATTAGCAGAACATAGAATATTAATAAATACTAGTGTTGCTCTTCAGGGGATCTGCAGAGACATCATATTATTGGATTCAGCCTGCTATCTGCCTACTATCAGAGGCCCAACCATGGACACACGACACATGTACAGAAGATGGCATGGGGAATCAGTAAAACTAACAGTAAGGAACAGGTACAAGAGTACAGAAAGACAGGGTTACTTACCGGTAACTGTTGTTCTTCGAGATGTGTGGCTCATATCCATTCCAATATAGGTGAGTGCACACCACTGTGCATGGGTTCCTGGAACTTTTTTCCCCTTACCAGACCCCCTAGGGTCAGCTTAGGTGCCCCCTGGAGTACTGAGCTCATACCGTGGTACATAAGGCACGCAGTGCCGAACCTGACTCCGATGACCAGGATTTGCAGCACGATGCTGGGGACCCTGCAGGTGCTGGGCTACATGTCGATGACCGGGTCTGGTGCCGCCTAGAGGAATGGCTTGGTGCTGGGGACTGCGAGCTAGAGCTGTCCCTGTGCCATAAGGCAGCCCTCAAGTGGGGCTGCCGTGAACGGGATGCCTCCAGTGCCGGACTGACCTCAGTGCCGTGGGGAGGATTTGCTCAACGAGGATGACTCAGAGCTTGGAGGGGAGCTTCCATGCTCTACCCTTGGTGACCATCCAGCGGGAGACTCTCCTCTTAGCGGGGGTCTCAACCAGCCTCCTGGGGGACCCGTCGCGGGTTTGCCCCTGGACACCGGCCCCTTCTCCCTCAGCTGCGGGGGGGTGGAGGCGTGGGCAAGGCCATCAGGGCCCTTGCCATCTGGGAATCCAGTGTCGATGGCACCTGCAGGGGTGCTCCCCCACCCCAGGAGTCAGGGGAGGCACCTTGCACAGAGATGCAGGCGCCGGAGCAAGCTCGATGGGCCGTGGCTGGTGCACCTCTGCACTTGACCCTGCCACCGTCGATGGTACGGGGGAGTGTGCACACTCCACGTGCTGCTGCTTCTTCTTCTTCGGCACCGGAGAAGTTGGTTGATGTCGGGATGGCTCCAGTGCTGGTGGGGCGCTCTGTACCGAGGAGACGCTCGATGCTGACACGGATCGAGGTGGGTCAGAAGCTGGCTAGAGTGCCGCTTCCATCAGGATGGCTTTCAGCCTAATGTCCCGCTCTTTCTGAGTCTGGGGCTTGAAAGCCTTACAAATCTTACACTTTTCCCTCCGATGCTGCTCTCCCAGGCACTTGAGGCAGCAATCATGCGGCTCACTAACTGGAAAAGCCTTGTTGCAAGAAGTGCAAGGGTTGAAGCCAGGTGACCCGGGCATGGCCCGGCCACACTGAGCCCCTAAGGGCTCCTGTCTAATCTAACTAACTATACTTAACACTAACATTTTACTGCTAACAGCTAACTCACTAGAATAACAAAGGGAAAGATACTTGCAAGAGCAAGAGTCATTCCAGTAACCATCACGGACGGAAAGAAGGAACTGAGGGGCCATAGGGTCGACGGTGCTTTATGTACCACGGTATGAGCGCAATACTCCAAGGGCGCCTAACCCGACCCTACAGGGTCTGCTAAGGGGAAAAAAGTTCCGGGAACCCATGCATGGTAGCATGTACTCACTTATATTGGAATGGATATGAGCAATCACTCGAAGGAGAACAATTAATACACTTTCTGTATGTATCCGTTAGGGTTGGAATATATATGTTGGAAAAACAAACAGAGACATCATAAGAATGAATCACACAAATGGTCCAAGCACCATCTGAAGGTATCCCTATTAAGTGGCACTGCTTTCTGATTAAGCAGCATTCATTGCTAGTAAGTATAACTGAGCTTCAAAAGTCATTATGTTCTCATAATGATGTTTTTGATTGACACTCTTACTTCTCTTTATTTAATTTAAATTAGTTAATATTCAGCATTTCAGATACAGTTGATCTGAAGGCTTTCAAAGTTCTCCTACTTTTTCTTCCCTGGGCACTATTGCCTTTGGCACTTTAAAATGGGATAAAAATACTCATGAAATGCTCAGTCAGAAATCAGGAATAAAATAAAACATGCAGAAAGGGGCTGTTTCTGCCATAAAGACACCTTCACAAAACCCTACTGAATATAAGAGTGGCTGTATTCTTTCTTTCGTGAACTCTCATGCCTTTGGTTTTTTTAGTTTCAACTTTATCTTAGTATGAAGTCTTTTACCATGCTGCTTAGTCCAGCTGTCATGCATCATCCAAGCTGAATTGGCACTGCTGGAGGTAACATTTTCTGATAGGCAGTAATAGGAAGCATTTCCTTCAGAAGTGAGGGTCAATGCTACACAGAAGCAGGATGGGAGGACTGGGGGCCAGTGACTGAAACGAGTCAAACATCTTGAACAGTATACTCTTCCACTCTTGGATGCAAACAGTGTTGGGGCAATACACTTCTGTTTTCCATTCCTCATCTCAGATGCTGTTTGTGCCTTGTTAAAGCCTGCTAGCATGTTAAAATGATTAAGAAGTGTGACAGGGTAAGGGGGGGGGAGGGAAGGTATACTCCGCCCTCATGAGTCCTGCGCTCTTCCGGCCTGGCCGGTGGTGCAGCTGGGGAAAGGTGAGCTGGAGGGGGTAGGGAGGAGACGGGGCGCGCTCTGCCCTGAGTTCTGCTACCTTCCCTTGGGTCAGTCCGTGGTCTGCTCCCTGCTTCCCCAGCTGGGTCCTCTGCGTCCGGTGTTGTGGCAACAGCCTTGGAAGCTCCAAGCTTCTGCAGATTGCAGGCTGCAGACTCCCAGCTCCAAAATGCCAACTCCAAGCTGTAGGCTTTCAAACTGTAAACTTCAAACTGTAAACTCTGCACTCTATACTCCACAGCCTGCCTGCCTGAAATGGAGGCTTTTAAGTGCTGGGGCAATCTCCTTGATAGGCCCCAGGTGGCCTAATTACCTTAAAGCAGCCCCAGCTGGATCACCCGGGGAATAAGGCTTTGCTGAGCCTGGGGCTAATATATATATGCCTTCCAGCACCCTTGCGTAGCCATCTGGTTTGGCCCTGTCACAGAAGTTACAACTCAACTGTTTGTGTGGCAAGTGGTGACACTTTTTAACTCCCACACATTGCTGGAGGAAAAGATGCATTGCAACAGAGTTTGCGTGTGAAAAAATGTTCTGGAATATTTGTTGGTTCTCTCATACTTAAGGGGATGCTACATAATAAAACTATTCCTATCCGAGTATATGTACTGTGCTCCATTAAAGTAATATGCCAAAGTTGTGATTTCATTAAAGTGGTGATTTCATTTTAGGAACAGAGCCCTTCATATGTTCTTTGGAAAAGATCTCAATTTTATTTTTTGAAAATAATTACATTTAATAATTAAGAAACTGATTCTTAGTTAAGAATTTAAAGAAATTATGCAAACCAGATGCAAGAAATTAAAAGTCACGGATGACAAATTAATAGATAAATGTTCTAAGCCTCATCCCATTGAAGCTGATGGGACTATACATTTTCTCTCATTGGAAAAGTCACCACATGTTCATTTTCATGGTGATTTATGAAAACAACCTTACATTTCCCCCTCTTCCATGGTTTTAATTTTTGCATTTTCAATAGGATATTTGTCCTGCATTGAGTATAGTACATACTATAGCTATATTATTATATGCAAATAACTAAACCTCTTAGCTTTTAATCATATTCAGTGTTCCCAGCCTTCTTCCACCCAACCCAATAACAGTAACCTGGTGACAAATAGGTTACTGATAAAGTAACAATCACTATATAGGGTCAAATTCTTTCCTAGTGTAGCTCCTGTCAAATCAACAGAGTAACCTCAAGGATGAATTTGGAACATAGTCCCTACATAAACAGATGGCCAGGGGACCCAATCCAAAACCCGTTGAAATGAATGAAAACACTCCTGTTGATTTCAGTGAGCTTTGGATCAAGGCCCATAAGATTATGTTCCTTTCAGGCATGCTTACTACTTGGTTCCTAGCTACTGCTATTGAAAAAAAGGCACAACTTTCTCTTGAACAAATTTTTTTTAAAAACTCACCACTTTTCAGAACAAATTTGCAAAGTTTCTACCAGCACTATTCCTAAGCTTGAGTTTCCTTGTTAGAACCAGCATCTCCTTCATGTTTTCCAGTGATCTATTTATAAAGAGTGAGTTTTTCAAAGATACCTAAAGGTGTTAGATGCCCAATGGCCATGAACTTTCAGTGTAAGTTTGGTCATTAACTTGAAAGTTGCACCCAAAATTATTTTATATTTCCAGGTCTCTCTCACGTTCAGTTATCAAAGTGGATGTAGTTAGCCTCTGCTGAAATACTAGGCATTGAGGGTTTTTTCTATCTTTTAAAAAAACAAAACAAAATACATCTTCAGTAATAGGGTAAGAGTCTTTGAAAACAGCTGGGCTGGTAAACTGTCTCTTTTGTTGTTGGACTGGTTGAAGTCACCAGTTATTCAATCTTGTTAATTTGTCAGCCTTATTGTCTCAGCTACATGAATGACTGACATTTTAAAGGACCATGTTTCCCAGAAGAATCTATTCTCCAAAAAAAAAAAAAAAACCCCCATTGTCCCACACACTGTTCTATTTATGACTTCATTTAGTAGCAGACCTAACATCTTTTCAGTCCTGTACAAGCTTGCAAATATACATTTATCCAGCATCCCTAAATTTAAAGAGAGGGGAACAAGGTTAAGACATCCAATTAATTATATAGCATTCTATTGTTTTAATTAGCTAAGGAGAATGCCATGTTTAACAATAAAGTACTCTCATTAATGTAAGATTTAAACATTGACTTGTCAGTTCCACCTGGATTAGCTACAGAACATGTTGGCAAATTCCTAATTAATAGTGTTACAGCACTATGTTCTGGGAAAGTTTCCTATGCTTTAACCTTATTAATTATTCATTATGTCTAAATGCCAAGGAATTTGCCACAAACATGTAAAGCTCAACCCTAAATAGCAAAATAACGACAGGCAGACAAAACCCTCATTCAAATTAATGGGAGCATTTTAACTTTTTGTCACAAAACAATTCAAACTGTACATTATTGGAGTCAGAAAACCTTTAGTCTTATATTTAATACATAATACAGATGACCACCAACATTTTCAAGGTTCAGTGGGGCTTAAAATAAGCTCCTAACTTGAACTCAGGTCTGCCACATACAATGTGAGTGCCCTAACAAACACACTATTGGTTCTTCCAAGCTTTCTCGCCCCAACAAAGACACTTTGACACAATTTTTATTGAAACTGATACATTTCTGTAAAATATTTCAATTTTGACAAAATGACATATTTTTCACAGAAAAAGATTAATGGAAAATTTTTCACCCAGCTCTAGTGAGCTCAATATTTGGAGCAAAAAGAAGATACAACTCTTACTATTAATTTGTTATACAATAGCTACCAGGATAAGGACCCTATTGTGCTAGGCACTGTGCAAACACACAATAAGAGATCTCTCTATTGCAAAGAGTTTAAAAGAAAAGGTCTAGTTTAATGTATCTGATTATTCAGACCATTTTCAAGAAGGAACAATATTAATGTTCATCTTAAGATCCTATGCACTAGCATAGAATATTACATATATGAATAAAGCAGTAGTTTAAAAAACAATTTTTAAATATTTTACAGTGCATTATTTGCCAGATAATATGTCAGATTGCCCAATATTGTTTTTGGCGTGTAATTTTCTTTAGCATCAGTAAAAGTAGGCTTTCATTAGCTACTTTCCTTTTCTATGTTAAGAGGAGGAAAAGAATTCTTAGAGGCTGTTTATGTAGCACAGATGAGGGCATAGTTACTGTAGGATGAAAATGAACAAGAAGGCGTTAATCAGTGTACAGTTTTAAGCACAAAACTGTGTGACCCCTCTGAGGCTAATCCTGTTCATTTTAGTCACACAAGTAGTTTCAATTACTTCAATGAGACAACAAGATAAGCAAGAGCAGGCTCTATTTCCTTGAACTGATATAAAACAAAACAACAAAAAAATTTTTTCATGTGCAGCTGATGTCTCATGTAACTGGGCATAATCATCGTTCATATTTTTATACTATAGATACTTTGACTACAATATGGTAAACATGTTCACAAGAACATATTTGTGCAAACAACTGCAGGTTTAAATTACTGCACATCCTTTGAAAATCATAGAAATGTAGTGCTGGAAGGGATCTTGACAGGTCATCTAGTCCAGCCCCCTGAATTAAGGCAGAACCAAATAAACCTAGACCCCATCCCTGTCAGGTGCATGTCTAACCTGTTCTTAAAAACCTCCAATAATGGGGATTATACAACCTCCTGGAAATACTAATCCAGTGCTTAATTATCCTTGTAGTTGGAAAGTTTTTCCGAACATCTAATTTAAATCTCCCTTGCTGCAGATTAAGCCTATTACTTCTTGTTCTACCTTCAGTGGATATGGAGAACTATAGATCACTATCCGCTTTATAACAGCCTATTGGAAGACCGTTATCAGGTCCCCTCTCTGTCTTCTTTTCTCAGTGCTAAATGTATCTAGTTTTCTTGACCTTTCTTCATAGATCAGGTTTTCTAACTTTTTTCTCATTTTTGTAGCTTTCCTCTGCAGTCTCACATCTTGTCTACCTCTTTTTAAAGTGTGGCACCCAGAACTGGTCACAATACTCCATCTGAGGCCTCCCCAGTGCTGAGGAGAGTGGGAGAAATATATCCAGTGCCTTACATATGACACTCCTGTTAATGCACCACAGAGTATTAGCATTTTTTGCAACTGCATCACATTGTCGACTCATATTCAATTTGTGATCCACTATGACCCCCAGATCCTTGTTGATTTCAGACCAATACTCCAATTTCTCAAGGTTGTTTTGAATTCTAATCCTGTCTTCCAGAGTACTAGCAACCCCTCCCAGTTTGGCATCATCTGCAAATTTTATAAGCATACTCTACTTCATTATCCAAGTCATTAATGAAAATACTGAATGGTACTAGATCCAGAGGAGGCCCACATGGGACCCCACTATACATGCTCTCCCAGTTTGATGGCGAACCATTGATAATTTCTCTTTCAGTATGGTCATTCAACCAGTTTTGCACATACCTTATAGTAATTTAATCTAGACGATCTTTCCCTAGTTTGCTTATAAGAATGTTATGTGGGACTGTGTCAAAAGACGTACTAAAATCAAGATATATCAAGTCTACTGCTTCTTCCTTATTTGCTAGGCCAGTAACACTGTCAAAAAAGGAGATTAGCTTACTGTGTTTGCCATTCTCCAGTCCTCTGGGATCTCCCTGACTTCTATGAATTTTCAACCATAATTGCTAATGGTTTTAAGATTGCTTTAGGTAATTAAAAAATGTCTCAGTCCCATTTTCAAAAGTGACTCAAGCACCTAAATCTCTTTTGAAAATGGGACTTAGAATCCTAAATCACTCTGGATTACACTTTCAAAAGAATTTGCTGCTAGTCCTTAGCACACGTTTTTCACAGCAATACAATAAATTTAGGCTCTATATTACAAATGACGGTACAATAAAACTCTAACTACAGAATTCTGAGCATAATAATTATTTAATAATGTTTAAAACACATGGAACACTACCTTAGTGAGCTTCAAGAGCTATAGAAATATTCTGATTAAACATATAAAATTATTTTATGGCCATTTCACTGTAGGTCACAAGACTATTAACTTGAAGCTGAACTGCACATT
This sequence comes from Mesoclemmys tuberculata, assembly GCA_007922155.1. Lineage (NCBI taxonomy): Eukaryota > Metazoa > Chordata > Testudines > Chelidae > Mesoclemmys > Mesoclemmys tuberculata. The sequence goes on along the minus strand of ML675649.1, from coordinate 22,522,599 downwards.
TATTATTTAAAAATGTACAAATTGTTTATATTTAAAATAAAGTGTTGACATCCCATCCAGAATATGGCTGTGTAATGATTCTGCCATGGCATTGTACAGATGATAAAAATCTGGCATGAAATCCTGGCCTTTCATTTGCTATGCAAGTCAAACATGAGCATGAAGACACTAAAAATGCTTCAGTACTATTAAACCAGACACTTCACACAATGTCCTCTGATTTTCTGGTGATTGCAGCTCTGACAGCTTTTGTTATTTCCCCTTGATTTTATCAATTTGTCCTAGTCTAAAAAACTCATATCTCACATTTGAAAATTGTACCCCACACTTTCCAAAGTGCTCAGTTTGAGCCTACCTCTGTTCCAGTTGAAATCAGTGTGACTTTTATTATTGACTTCAATAAGAGCTAAATCAGGTCAGTGCGAGTGCTTCTGAAAATCCCACCCTTACTTAGCAAGTTACTTGGATCTCTGCATGAATAACACAACCTCGCTTCATAACAAAAGCAGTCACATGACAGAAATGGATCTTTATGAACAAATTTATTGCACTGAAATCCTGTTTAGCTCTTTTGATGTTGTGAGTCGGGCTTTTCCACTTATGGTAATTAAGAGTGCTACTTTCCCTGAACTAAAAATGATCAGATAGGTAAACCTAAACTTACCATAGGAGCATCTGGAATAATAAATACCCAACGAATCTGCAGCAGGTTCAGAAATGCACTGTGTTTGAAGTAATCTGAAATTTTTTTGCTTTATTTTTAGAGAAGCCTTGAGAATATCTTAATGAGATTGTGATGGAGAATTTACTTAGCAAGACTAAACTTACTTGGAAGACAATTCTTCAAACCTGGTCACAAATCCAACTCATTTGATCTATAGATTCTGAAATTCAAATTTATAAATGGACTGGAGAGCCTTGGCTCTGAGTCAACAAACCGGATACTTCATGGCACTAATATACTATGACTTTATGGAGAGCCTTGAGATAAATATATTGTTTCCATGAGGCTGGATAGAAACCATTCATTGGTCCTCTCAGAAAGATGAAGATAGCAGAGAAACAGAATAAGATCTAAAGGCATATCAAAAGGTATATGGAAAATTTCAGACATCTCCAAAGCTGGAATATTTTTAAATTCATTTTACTTATCTCACAGTAGAGGTCTGATGGAGAATTTTACTAGATGTCCTTGAGCCAAGTTTGGGTTTTCATGTATGATCATTTATGTTATTGTTGGTGCAAGGCCAGCACTATCACATCACCATCTGTCAAAGGGACCATTAAGCATTCCCACTGCACTGATTTTATGCCAGTATAATTCCATTAATTACATGAAGATGAGCTGGCATGCATGGACAAACATCTGGTATTGATATGGGTCAGTAGCAGATGACTTCCCCTCCTGGAGCAAGATGGAGAGTGGGGAGGAGGGGGATGGAAATAGGAAAACAATCATGACTGGATCAAATGCTACTCTCAATTACACTGGTGTAAATCTGAAGCACCACCACATAAAATCAAGAGTTACTCCAGTTTTACACTGGCATAACAGAAGTTATAAACTAATGCAAAGAACATTTTGGCTTTGTCTCCCATGAGACCAGGATTTGGCCCTGTATATTTGTATCCCTTTGAAAGACTTAGAGGGTCTTAAGGCACATAAGGTTTGAAAATTTGGCCTTAAATTCATGTGAATACACTTAAAAGTGGCCTGATTTACAAAAGTGCAGATCACCCAGTGACATCTGTAAGGACTGCAGGTGTTCAGCACCTTTGAAAATCAGGCAACTTTTATTTAGGTACCAAGAGCCCTGATTCTGCCACTGATAGCTTACAAGAAGGCTGCTGTGCCTGTGTACTATCAATGGCAGGGTGAATGCTTACATACGGATTTTGGAGCCTAATTTTATGGCTACCATGTTTGAAAAGTTTGACCTTAAGCTATTGGGGACACTTCATTTACAATATAACTCTCAGCAAAGCCATAGAGGATGGCTCATACGGTATTTCCAGTGAAAGGACATTTATTATCAATTTACGAGTGTAACCTATGTACATTCTCAACATAGTTTAAATCACTTTTCCATGAAAATAGGACTGTTTAAATAAACAGCCTTAGACGGAGTACACAAAAAGCCTGGCATATAAGAGCTTAATCAAAGTGCTCTTTGTGTAAAGTTCTCAGATTCCCTACTGTATTACTTTTTAATAACATGCATAGATTGTATTATTTTCCTTGAATCATCTTGCATCACAAATATTTTTTGAAAGTCTCTGTGCATGATTTCACTGAAAATATATGAAAGCATTATTTTTATGATCATGTTCATGACCTAAAAGTAGTTCTCTCTTCCCCCTCACACCGATATCTATGTTTCACACTTACATTTCAACACCTGATTTATATATTACTAGATTTAGCATGCAGGGAATTTACACAAATAACTTTATATTTAGAATAAAATGAAATGCTTAGAAAAAATACATCATAGAATATACAGGCAAAATTCTCAGCTAATGACTACTTGAAAGGTCTTATTTACTTTGTCTATTTCTGCTTCTATTTGATCATGTTTTTGTGTGATAACTTACCGACAGCATGTCTGAATATTTGAATTAGTCTTATGTTGAAGTGTTGACATTGTCTTATTTCAGGAAATTCTTTTTACTAAGCTGTCTCCTTGTGTTAGTTTTCCTGTCATTTTGTTTTGTTGATTTTCAGTTCAGTTTCCTTTTGACTTGAGGTACATGCATTTCATATTTAGTTTTCAATTATAATAAGGTTTAGAAACTCTACACAATGAACACAAGCTTTTTAAAAATATGCAAATTTTTGCTTCCTTAGAGAGTCTATTAAATCCACGCTACATACATTGCTTCTGGGTACAATTCAAGATGTTGTTTTGACTTCTGAAGCCCTAAATGGTTTAGATCCACTTCTGGTGTCTTAGAGAAACCATATTTCTCCTTCTAGGATACTAGAGTAATTGAGATCTTATCAAATCAGGTGTTCATCCATTGCTCTGGGCACACATGCAGTCAATATAAATGACAGCAGAGTTAATTAAAGAGACAAGGTGGGTGAGGTAATGACTTTCATTGGACCAATTTCTGTTGGGGAGAGAGACATCTGTGTAAGCTCGAAAGTTCCGTTCCCTCACACAAACAGAAGTTGGGCCACTAAAAGACATTACCTCACCCATCTTGTCTCTCTAATATCCTGGGACCAACCTGACTACAACAACACTGCATACAGTTGAGTCAATTAACATGGACTAAAAAGGCTCTCCTTCAAGAGACAAGATTTTGGGAGTCCGGCAACCAAAGTCCTAGCACTTGGACACCAACTGCTAAACTCCAACTATCATTCCCAGTAGCCCCAGAAGCTCCTGATTCCAATGTTCCATTACATTTCCGGTTCAAATGAAGATTAAAAAAAAGGTAACAGGCCATGGAGAATGGAGTCCTTTAATGTAATACCTAGAGTGCATGTAATGGTTGTATTAGCTCATCCACTTTGGCAGGGCAATGTGACTCAAGCTGTAGCTGACAGGACCACCTCTAAAGATGAGCCTTGTCTTTTCTGCTGCAACTGCCAGCAAGCCCCAACTGTAATACTGATTTTTGTGATAGGTCAGCTGTCCATGAGATACCAAATTAGGGCTACCACCTCATTTAATTTTATGCATGTAAGTGAACAATCATCAGATGGTAACAAGGATGAGTCGGCAGTACTGACCTGGCCACTTCTGACCTGGTGATACGGAAGGCCACCATACCCAGCTGACAGTCCCTTGAGCCATCCAGTCTCCCACAGACTGATTTTCAGTTAATCATGCCATAAATGTTGATGTTAATTGAAATTATAGAGATACTTTTCTGTATGCATACAGCTACTTAGTCTATTGCAATCTCCTACTTTTCCTCCTGCGTTTATTTGTTCATCATGGTTTTAATCTGTGTCAGGTCCCTGATGACTTCAGTTTCTTTTGAAAGCACCACACATATCTTCTTACTTGTTCATGTTATTGGTTTAATGTCAGGCTTTTTTTAGTGGACTAAGTCTTCACAGATTTATTTAAAGAGTGAAACATGCTTCGGGCCGCTGTCTTGTTTATAAAAAAACTAATGTTTCACGTTGTCTTTAGGTTTTAGTTAAGCAGACTTCTTCGATGTGCAAGCAGAAACATTTTTTTTAAATGCCATAGCGTGGTTATTTGATATTACAGAAAATTTGGTATCATTTTAGCTTAATAAGCACAAAGCTGTCAAGTTTTAATGGTCGTGTAGTCTATGTCTTTGCAGCAGTTAGCCTATTTGATGGAGTGCAAATCATTTTCTTGAGATGAAAGAAATCAAAGGGTGAGTCTCTCTACTTATGTGGAGATATATTACAGGGCAAAATATTTTAATACATCTTTTTCAGCTCCTTAGTCACAGCTTCATACATTTAGCTAGTTACCATAATTATACTCTAATAATTATTTATGATTACGGGGGGGGGTTCCACAAGAGACCTATTTTATGCAAACTATATTGGATGAAATCATTTACCAGAAAAAAACATGGATCAAACTAATACAAATATTGAGAAAGTAATAAAAAGAGAAAACAGATTCTGTTTGTTCAAAACCACAGCAATACTTTCTGCAATAATGCACTAAATTTGGGTGATTTATCATAATCTAGCACCAGCCTTAGGGTTGACATTAAGACTGAAATGCCTGTGTGCATAAAGAATTCTGTGAGATTTCCATAACAACATTCTCTTTCCTTGTATGTATGTTATTACTAATACAGGATTTCTAAAATAGTTTTGAAGGAATATTTAAAAAATGATTAATCTAATTCAATGGCCTAATCCATGTAGATTCATCCATTTATAATGTTGAAAAACAATCACTGAAGTTCCCTATCCAAAGTGCATTACTGTAATACACAACATATTTCTTGATTGAAACAGAAACAAAGCATAATGAATGTAATTAACATAAGAACTGACTCAAGGCCAGATCCCTTGTTTGTTTCTTGTTCAATTAACCTTTCATTTAAATTATAAATTGAGTTTTTAGTGCCCTTTACTTAACCCTTAGGACACAATAGACAAATATACTCATCCTCAGCAAATGCACTGAGGTTCTGAAGATGAAGATGCTTGTTTTTAAAGTATATTCTCCCCATCCCTCAGAAGCAGGAGACTTGTTGTTCCCTCCTGCTTTCTCCCCTGAATAAACTAGGTCCTTCCCACCTCTCTAGCAATTCCTTTACCGCAAGAGCATCAGAACAGGTCTTCTTACCAAAATAGCACTAAGCCTCAGGCTTCCTCCACCTCACTCCAGCTTCCAGCCTGACCTCCTGATTCATATCCGGGTTTTGCACCAAGCCTCAGATGTGGTGGACCTATGCAGATGAAGTTTCCAGCACAGAAGAGAGGAAATCAGTTGGAACTGTCTCTAGCCAAAAATCCCAACATGTCTTCCCCTCTGAGCTGTAACATCCTGTACTATATCCCCCCAAATCATGGGAATTTGCCAGGCCCCATTGATACCTCCATGAGAGTCAATTAGTTTCCTAACTGGTTAAGAGTATAAGCTAGTGACTTGAAACCAAAGTATAAAGAGAGCACTGCTGTTACTAATTATAGGGTTAAAATTCTAGATTAGAACAAGTAGGCACTGTATTAATCTATAGAGACTTGACCTCTATTGTAACATACAAAAAAGCTGTGTTACTAAACTTTCCCTCCACCGAGAAAAATTTAGACAAAATACATGTGGGAAAAATCGCCTTCCCCATTCATTTTGCTATGGTGAAGAAGCAAAACACAGTGAGCAAAATCCTGAGGTCATTCCTCACTTTGTATATGAATGGCATTTACAGGATTTTGCCGCAGAAAAAGGAAGGAAAATTAAGGATTTACTGGATTAGGCTCAAGGTGCAAAGCGGGTTGCATGATTATGCCCACAGTTTCACCAGTGCAAATGTATAGTAACCCATCCATTCACACGAGGTTAACTGTTAGCAGAATTTGGCCTAATATCTGATTCTCAACTCGGGTTGTAAAGTTGAACTCTCAAATTCAGCATACGGACAGGTGGTGAGGTAATCTATTAAATATGGTTGTGGGATTAACTACTTGTGGAATTATAGAGCTAATGTGTCTCTGAAATTATAGAAACTGTGTATTCTGTGGCTAACAGACTGAATAAATAGTAAAGACTTAACAGCATTTATAAAAATCACAATCAATGAATAATTATAAATACAATATTATATGTATAAGGCCTGATTCTCTTTTCATTTACACTGGTGTATAATCAGGACTAACTCTACTGAAGACAACTGAGTTTCACTGGTGTAAAACCACTGCAAGTGAAAGGAGAGTCAGGTCCATAGCATACATTTCTGTTTATTAGATGAAAAGTATACTAGTTGTTTGTCAGGATGCATGTACCAATTTTTCATAGCGATCTGGAAGTAATTCTGATTTTCTTTTAACCTTTTTCTAGTTAATTTTTTAATTGCTCATTCTTATTTTATTGTTTACAGTTTAGAACTTCATAGATGTAATCATACTTAAAAACAGCCTTTAATGCATTTATGTATTATTTTTCCTGAGGAAATGTGCATAGGATCAATTTTCCACAGCCTAAAAGACAGATTTTAATTATAACACTTTTTTTACAGTGCTAGATTGGTAACATGAAAAATGAAATCTACATTACCACTTTGTCCTTTTCAGGATGCTGGTAAAAGGACAAGTATTATATTTCTTCAGGATTTTATTATTATTGATGGGCAAAGTGCCAGCTTTTCCAATATCCATTATGAATTAAATCAATCTCCAACCTGAAATGAAACATTTAAAAAATAATCAGTTTTCCCCTTGTTGTGCATTGAGAAACTGTTATCAGCTGTCTGAACTACACATGGGGCCGGAAGCTTCTCACAGACCCCAGCCGTACACTTGTGTTTCTCCTTTGACTGCAGCTGAGTTACCGGCACTCCTAATTTACACTGGTCCAAGACAGAAGATAGAAATACTTTTCCATTCAATGATTTCTCATCTATGATTTTCCTAAATGTATGAATCAAAACTGGTCTTTTTATGTAAACATTGACAAGTTAGTTAAATGTGTTACTCAGTGCAAGAATTCTGCAAGAAAAGTATTCAGTACTCAGTTTACTATATGCAACAGTGAAGACCGAGATTTTAAATGAAAATAAACTCATGGTTCCTGTCTCGTACATTTTTTTTTAAAAAGCACCCTGCAATTATACTTATCTTTTAGATCAACACATGTGATGAGATGTGATGAGAAAAATGGTACTAACAGTTAGGATGAGCAAACTACTTTGTCCAAAATTAAGAAATGACACAAATCTTTGCTCAGAATGTGAACCAACCAGAACCCAAACAATTTCTGAGGATCAATAAAGTTTATGTTATTTAAAACTAAACATATTAGGCCAGATCCTCATCTGGTGTAAATTGGCCTAAGCGCCACTCAGCACAATAGATCTATGGCTGATTTACTCTAACACAGGATCTGGTCTATCATGTTTTTAATTTCAGCCTGGCCTGGAAGAAATTAGGTAAATCCTGTTTTTGATATAACAAAGACGAAGTATTGATATCACAGCATAAAGCTGAGAAGACAAGGAACCTCCTCTCTCTCTCTCATTCTATTCTCTTCCCTCTCTTATTTAAGTCTTTCTCCTTTCATTCTCTTCCTTTTATCTGTATGGTTTCTTTAATCCATTTTTCACTCCTATCTTCTGAATTACCTTTTGCCTTCCCCTATGTTTCTTCCTTTCTCCTTTCTTCTTTTCATCTGTCCTCTTTCCCATTTTCTTCAATACCTTTTGCTTTTCCTATTTATATTTTCCTCCTCAATGTATCCCCTTTCCTTTCTTCCCTTTTCCTGTTTTGTTTCTACCTTTCTCCCTCATCTCTTCTGCATTTTATTCTATCCCGTGTTTTTCTTTCTTCCCCATTACTCTGTATCGCTTATGTCTGTTCAGCACAAATTATTTCATGGAACATATTTAAAAGTCTCACAATGATTTTAATATGTTAGTCTGCCACAGAAGTACCTTTCTCCCAGCTCTCTGGAGTCTGCCTTTTCAGAGATGTGATTTGCTGTCAGTAATTGAGGAAACACCACTTCAGTTGGGACCGATTTCTGAATGCTAAAACCAGGCACAAGACAATGGTACAGTATAGATTCCAACATCCTGCACTATATACAGTTCTAGAAAGCGAAGCAGAAGTAAAAAAATTCACAGCCTTATCCTGCAACCTTGGATTCAGGGCACCTTGCGGCTATCCTTACTCATGGCAGTAGTCCTGTTGAAGTGAATGGGATTACTCATTTGAGTGAAGGCTGCGGGATTGGGCCCTTTAATTGGCAGGTAGGCTTTAGTAATAAGGAATACTGTGTTCCCGTGCTGGCAATATAGTAGGCAACATGAATTGTCAAAAACTAAACAGCCCACACGTGAGCAAATTGTATTTCCTAATCAATGCACTCGTTTATAGGAGCACTGTGAGGAAAGCCACAAGATTTGTGTAGGCAATGCTGATATTCTAATGTGGATAAACAGTATTAAAGACCATCAAAGGGCTTTAAAAATCAGGATAGTGAGGTTCCTTCCAAACTGGAGCTAAGAGGTTAAAACTGGGCAAATTCAAGCTTATTGCAGAGCCTTATCATTTAATGACTGAGGATTTCAAGCTTACTGAAAAATCTGTCTGACTCCAGTCTGAGTGTTATGAAGATGCTATATTGCCAAAGGGATTGAAGTATTTGCTGAGTTCAAGGAAGATTTCCTAAATAGTCTGATATAATTACAGTACTTACTTAAATGAGGAACCTGGCGTGAAAGTATTATTACAAGAATTGTCTATTAAAAGCCTTAATTAAACAAGAGTGATTGGTTGATCCAGTTAACTATCCCTACTGGTATATTGCCACACAAGAGACTCAGATGTCATTCCTCAGTTCACGTTCCCATTTGCTTGGCCTGGGAGTGCTACACACTGGCTGTTGTGGGGGAGCTGTGACAACTCTACAAAAGGGTTCAAGGAACAGCATTAGCAGGCTCTGAAAGGAGTTGATGGCTGCTATGTTCTGAAAAGTGGGAAAACCCTAATGAGTATCTTCAGGATTTCATTTCAGCAAAAAGGCTACCGCCATAGAAAAAAAAGGAGAGAATGTAAAGAAAAACGTGTAACCATTTTGGACAGAATTTACAGCTTTTCACTTTCTGCAAAGAGAGAGTAATTTTTCCATCCTTCATAAACAAGTATCTCCTCAGGGAAGAAGCAAGCACATGTGCAGACAGTCCGGGTGAATCCTACACAAACAACACTGGGAAGAAGACCATTTGAGGGCAGATGGAGGAGATAGGAATATAAGGAAACACAACTGTCAACTAGTTGCTGGAGCAAGAACCAATGCTGAAAGTTTAGAACTGAAAGTGAAAGCTGAAAGGCCTTGTATGTGGATAAGATGCACTTTCCAAGGTCCTTGCTTCTGAGTGCAAAGACTCCTGACCTAACCCTTCATCAACTGATGCTCTGAGAATCATGCCGCTCGTGTGGAATTCCCTCACTTTGTGCAAGAGCACAGCGTCTCTGGCTCCTTTAAGACGGAGAGACGGCCCTATCTACATAATTTGTTATTTTCATTCAGGATAGTTAATTTAATTGTTTAGCTCTTCTTGTTTTACTGTGTAGTGTTTACAAGTTGCTGTTTCAAATGATTACTTAGGCCAAAATCCAGATGCCAGCAGTCAGCCTGCGTTGATGTGGGTGGAGGAATCCTCACTCTTCAGCTACAGAGCTGCTCCACTTAAGTTACTTCAGCCTAGCTTACGTGGGTCCCTTCTGTGGCCTAAAATGGGGAAGGCATGACATAGCACAGGATGCGTTCCCCAACCCTGCACAGCCCAAGCCAGACTAATCTCTCCTCTTGAAGAGTCAAAGCAGAGCTCTGAGCCACACAAGGTGCACAAGCACAATTCTCTCAGATCCACTTTCCCCCCTTTGTGCAATGGAACCACTCTCATTCAGCTGCACACTGCTCCCCTGCACTTGCAAAAGAGGGATTAAAATTGCCTCTCAATGCATTATTTTGAGGGGAAATGCAATGTAGTATTTTGTATCAGCTATGTTCTATTGCTTTATATGGAGCTGCTTAACATGTGAAGGCAATGAACACAAAAAATAAAAATCACTTAGACACTCACATTATCTTTTCATTGCGTGGTAAGTGACTTCATGCTCTGACAAAATCCAGAACGCAGAAAGAAAAATATTCCAAGATTCAGCCTTGTCAGCATTTACCTTTATATTTATATTATGAAAAACATTTTAAGCCTCACTAGTTCATCTTCCCATTGGCTGAGAGACTGCAAGTGGCGACACCATGGTAAGTTATAGACAAACTGGCAGTTCCCGTCTGCAGGTGGGTTAAAAATGTGGTTTTAAGTTGTCTCTTCATGGGTTCCCATCTCCTTCATTTCGCTATGGGTTTCCGGTTTGACTGAACAACAAATCTTAAAATGAGTATGCAGACCAAAAAACAACGTAGTTTTGCCTGATTCTGACTCTAAAGCATTTCAGAACGTAGTCATTTTGCAGAACCATTCACTGAAACTGGTGGGGAGAAAGCTCAGGTTCTCTCAACAGCTTTACCGGCCTTAACTAAGCTGGGGAGGAGCCTGGGCTTTGTAAATGAAAACAAACAGAGCACTGCCTGCTTTCCTATTTGACTATAAAAGTTTCACACAGCCCTGATAAGAAGTTGTCATGAAGCCTGAGTTAAGATTTGCTGAAGATGATCTCATAGTCATAACTTTGATCATAGGTGGTCAAACATTTTCACAGCATGGACCACAGCTTAACAGAGAGATGTCATGAACCACCTTTCCTGCCATTCATAACTGCATGCCCTCCCAGCTGAGATCACACTCTTGTCTATACAACTTCCTTGTGGCAATTACAGCAGTTATTTACAAGCAGCTAGACTGACTCCTACTGCTGGTTTCAAGTTGTTTCTACCATGCACTTCTTTAAAATGAACATATGAACTAGCGGATGGTCACAGACCACAGTGGTCCATAGACCATAGTTTGGAAACCACTGCCCTAGATTGCTTTGAATTTTAAAATGCAAATATATAAAAGCATGTTGACATTCAAAGGCCATGGCAGTTATTTACAGGGACAGGATAAGCTCAGAACTTTTCTATTTTGTTCTATTCAGGTTCTTAAACTTAGAGCTCTGCCCAGATACAAAAATATGGATCTGCATCAGATCCAAATCCTCCAGAATCAATTTGCATCCCACCCTCCATCCAGTCTCTTTCTTCTATGACATCTGCATCTGCATGCACCTGCAGCTCTAGGCCACCTAATCAGCTGTTTGGAAGCCAGCCCCCCTGCAGCCACCACTGATCAGCTGTTTGGGGGACAGCCAAGCCAAGCAGCTGATCAGCAGCTGAGGGGGGGCACCATGGAACAGCTGATTTGCAGCCAGCAGGGGGAGCCCTGCTAAACAGCGGCTTGCAGGAGGTGAGCACTGAACATCTGATTAGCGGCCCACAGCAGTGGTGGGCTGCTGAACAGCGATGGGTGTCCAGCCCCTGGGGCCCTGAACAGCTAGTTCAGGTGGCTAGCCCATACCCCCAGATTTCAAAGGCGGGGATGCCGCCTCAAAGGTTATGAGCTGCTAACAGCTGCATCCTCGTTTTTGAGATCTACATCTGATCCATTATTTGCAAAAAATGGTCATTGGTAATCCACGGATATAAAGCAGATATCTGCGGATTTGCAAGGCTCTACTTATACTGCACCCCCCCTTACAGCACCTGAGCAACTTCTATCTAAAACTGATTTATTAACTATTATTAAGAAATGTGGAAGAATTTTGTTTTTTCCACCCAAGTCAGATAAAATTGCTCACAGACTTATGACAAATGCCTTGTCAGATTGCATTCTCTTTGTGCACTGTCAGAATCATCAGGAAGTGCTGAGAATAATCAGTCTTTGATTCTACCTTCTTCATTAACACTTATGAAGTGATTTGCAACAAACTCAATACCAAATCATTTTATAGGACTGCCTTTATGTTAAAATACAGTCTCTCAGGGATTATGAAGAGAATTTACCCTTTAACAAAAGAACTTTATGGGCATGGGAGTACTCCCCTTCCCTCTCACCTTGCATCTCAGCATGATCTGTACCTGTTAGGGACCTGCTCAACCCAAAAGTCAGCCCCCTTGTTCCAGGAACCTTCATTAGTACCACCTTGAAATCATAACTCTTCTCCCTTTTGGGAAGCTATGAACATACCATTCATCCTCATGCTGATAAGCCATCTAAATGACTTCCACCAGTGTCAGTGCAACCGCTGTATTCCACCAGTGTATTTCAGCTGTAACACTAATATAAGTGGCCCAAGGAGAATTGCTTCAGTGGAAGACTCATGGGTTCTAATGTCACGCACCATCCTGTTTTACCGATGACATAAGAGTTGCCAATTTTGGCTGGAAGCATTCCTGGAAGTTTCATAACCTGACTCCAGGAAAATCACGGAGGGTAGCCAATCCTAATTTGTGTGGCTGAAGAAAAGAAAGCAGGACTCCAGAAATGTGCTGATCCTCTGATAAGACTATTTGCAGAGTAAGATCAACATTTTAGAGCTATGCTGATCCTAAACTGCATGCTCAGCCCCCCTGTAGCCATTGCAGCCCAACATAAATTAGAACCACCATCAGGTTGTTCTAGCACAACACAAGGGGACTGACTTGCATCGAACAGCGGTAGAGTCAGGACAATGCAAAGATGAGCATTAGATTGTTCTGTGCTGTTTAGCACATCCCAAGATCTAGCCCATTGATCGTACAGAATATAAGTTTGTTAAAAAAAACAACACACCGATTCCTAATTTATACTTGCCATAATTATGACTACCAAGAGCAGTGTGAGAGAAGAGATATTTATTCCTTCTGTGAAAGAGTTGGCTTCCCGTAAATGCTCTTCATGAGTAACAAAATATAGGAATATCAACTCAACATAAAAAAGCAGCCAGTAAACATCAAGCCTGATGGCATCTATTGCATTAATCTAATGTCTAAAAGAGAAACAATGCTTTCCCAGATAGTAATTTAGAGACTCATCATCTTAAATAAAAAGGAATATATTGTCAGCTAGGAAGTATCTTCTAAAATAGGTCAATCGTTAGGGTTTATCTAAGATGCAGTTTTAGAAAGGCATAAAGTACATAAATACTGCTCAAGGAGATTGGTTTTATCTTAATCAGTTTGCTTTTTAAAAGTCATCTAATTTGTTATTTCAGTAATTTATGTTCTTATCCTGAAAAGTAGGATTTAACCGTAATTTCCAAAATTGAGTCATCACTAAATTTCTCCAAGACCTTCTCTATATAGTGACTATAATTCATGACTACACTAAAGCTCCATTACCTCTATGATTTAATGTTGGTATCTGGTTATCTATCACGTCAACTATCTCCCCTTTGGATCGCATGCAATCTAGTCGCCAACTTTCCAGAGAAGCAGCATTTGACAACATGAACAACAGAGCTTAATGAAGAGTATAAAACTCATTCACAAACTGTTCACTGAATCAGACACAAAGTTTTAATTCAGCCTTTTTGAGTAACATTTTATTCTCTATTAACAACATTCATACAGCCACAGTTTTGTTTTTATCAACACTTGCAAAAAGCCAATTTTGAACCCAAATCAGAGGCTCATTTAAACAAGAAACTAAATTCATTTAAGTGTAAACTTACATTTTGTTTCCTGCAGAAGCAGTTAGAACATTCCATCCAAACAATACCACGTGGCCAGTCACGAATGTCTAATAGCTAAATTGGGACATCAAACTGAATTGGAAATCTACTGAATACTGGCTGCAAAACAATTCACAGACAACTCAGAACTTAAAGGTATTCATAACAACTATTCATGGAGCAATTTCAGAAAACAAACAAGTTTGTAAAAACCATGATCTGTTCACAGATAAATCATGAACAAGGGGGGGAGAGTTAAAAATAGTAAACAAAATTGCTCACCACAAATAGTTCAAGCAGTTTGACACCTCTTCTCTAATCTCATCCTTCACGACTTAGTATGCTACTTTTGACAACATCAATGGCTTTCTTCTTCTTGGCTCTCTTTCCTTCTTAGATTTTTGTGACCTCTGTGCTCTCATGATTTTCTTCTAGCTAGTCCATCTGCTCCTTCTGCATCTCTGTGGTGCTGTCTCCTGCTTCCTCCCTCACTATTCTCAGCCAATATTCCTCAAGTTTTTCTTCTCCATCTACATCTTATTCCTGGGTGACCACATCTGTTCTCATAGTTTTAACTATGATCTCTATTTACTACCTCTCAACAGCAAATTCCAAGTCTGTTCATTTCTGAATCTCTGGCTATCTCTTCAACAGCTCCTCATAGATGTCCTGCAGGCAACACACATTTAACAAAGTGAGAATTAAACTCCTTGTATATTTCTTCCCAAGCCCTTCTCCTCCCTATTCTTCTCCCACATGGTGAATAATAGCAGCAGGCAGTAGCTAGGCACGTACAGTTCTTCTGCTTAGAGAAGCAGGAAGCAGCATATTATGTGAGGTCACCTTGAGCCATTCTGCTCCAAGACAGTTGGACACATAGCTGGCCTGTCTATACTCCTGAAGGGAAAGGCAAAATGTTGCCTTAATTATCCACTATTTCTGAAAGGAGAAATTGAATGAATTAAATAACTTCCACTATTTTTGCCCGGTAAGCACAATGTGCTGTTGTTTCTTATTATTATTCTGAAGCAGCAGTTAACTAACAAGAACTATTCCTAGAGCAATATTAAAATTGTCAGTGAGGCAGGCACAGGGATGTTTTAGCATGACTGCAGTTTGCATTTAAAAAAAAGGCAACCATATCAACCTCAGTTGAATTCAAAACAGGGGGTGGGGGGAGAGATAAATCAATGATAAAAAGAATATACATAGAACCTGATCTTGCAAAGCTTTCATTGCAGAAGTAGCCCCATTGTGATGGAATTACTTGCACAAGTAAGAAATATTCACGTGAGTCAGGGTTTAAAGGATCAGGCCCAAAATATTTTCTAGGGCCTAAAAAGTTAACAGTATAAATAAATAAAAACAATTACTTGACTCTCATTTTCCATGCAAATTTGATTCCATGTCCTGAATGTTTTGGAAGAAGACTGAAGACTTGTATACAAAGTGCACAAGTCTTCACTAGAGGGATGTAAATTCTAGCACACACTAGCATATGGCACACTTACTGGCCTGTGTGGGACCCTGCTGGCATGCACTAAAAGTTTCTATAGTGTTTCTTAACATAGCACTGTTCGAAACAGGACTACATTAATACGTCCTAGCGAACTGTTAGTGCCTGCCAGCAGGGTTCACAGTCGGTGAGCTGCGGTGGCTCACAGCTACATTAGATTTAAGGGAGAACTGGACACATTTATGAGTGTGATTGTATGACAGGGTAGCTTGTGATGATAGGGGGCAGGGCTCAACAGCCCTGAAGCTCACTTCCAGTTTACATCTTATGCTCCTAAAAGCACATCCTTCAGGGTTTCAGCCATTCACCAGCAGGGGTCAGGAAAGGATCCTCAACTTCCCCTCACTCCTGTGTATTCTGGCAGGTTTTATTTAATCTCTTTCAACAGCTTTAGATGAGACATTGGACAAGGTGGGCTCTGAGGTGGAACCGAGCATTCTCTCTCTCATGTGCTTGCTGGCAGACTTTTGCTGACACGCTCACAGTCTTAACTAAATCACCATATGTAGGGTCGGGAAGGAATTTTATCCCGGCTCAGATGAGCGATGACCTTGGGGTTTTTTTTGTTTCTGTTTTTTGTTTTTCCTTCCTCTGCAGCATGTGGGTGCAAGTCACTTGTCAAGATTATGTGCGTATATTCCATTTAATCATTTCTCTGCTATAGCAAGGGCCTTGGGCATTGGTGCACCTCAGCCCCACTTATTCTCTGCCAGTGACACAGAAGAATTCAGTGGGCTCCTGTGGTCTGTATTACCTAAATCGAATTTCAGCTGTTGGATTTAATGCACAGTACTGGGTGGTGTGCATTACACCCCTTGCATTGGGTTTCTCTGTCTTACCAACAGCCCACCCAATAAAATAAAAAGGTAGCACTGTCATGTGCCCAGCCACCCACACAGATGCTCCCTAGTTGCTGTATCTCACTCACTCTTTTCTCCCAGGGTCAACTTTCTGGCTCCCACCCACCTCACGTTTCTCAGAATGACAAGCTGGCCTGCCAGACAAGAGCTACAATGTACAAAAACCGCAAGTCTTCCAGCTTAGAACGACACCTCTCCTTTTAACACTTCCTTCCACACTATCCATTTAACGTCATTTTAAAACATGCTTCTAGGATATGAATATCATTGTACTCCAAAGGCATATTCACGAGTGAACCTGGGTGGACCATGGTCTAACCCAGGTAGTACCAGGCCCAACCAAATCTGAGCCTGTGTGAATGACAAGTTTAAGTCAATTTATTAACAGGCATGTTTGTGTACCACACATCTGAAGGTGGGCGCGCAAGCAGGTGGGTATTGCTGCCGAAGTGGGCCGAAGCACTGCTCTGGCATCTGGAATTCAGGATGGCACTACCCTGCCGGCACTTCAGAAAGCCATGCTGTGGCAGCCCTGCCGTGTCATTCTCCTAGCCTGGCTCCGCCAGCACTGGCTCCTGCTCACTAGCTCAATGCAGCGCAATGCTATTTAGACCACAGGAAGTCAGCTGCCAGGTGAGAGAAGGTCAAGTGCCCTGGCAGAGGTGCTGGGTGAGGTGCTATTGTACCTGGATGGACAAGGAGTTGGCAGTAGTGGCTCTGGTCTTGCTGGTCGGGGTTTACTTCATTTGCAGCCTGAGGAGCCTTTGTGCACAGAACACCACCAGCCTGGTCACCTTCTACAGGGCCAGAGCTGGGGTGCAGCAGCTCAAGATAGTCTTTATGTCAACAGAGCAGCAGTAGCAGCAGGAGGACCCTGGGCCATGCCCGGGGCTGGTGCTACCCTTCTACAACAAGAACCACAAGGTGAGATTGCAGATCTGAGGGAAGGGGAGACTTGGCAGCTGCTGGTTGGTAGGGGTGGAGGGGGGGGGGGGCGAGACCAGGGAACTTGACACAGGCCATGTACTGGGGGATCTTGATAGGAAGGGGAAACCAAGGCACTGGTCATTGCCTGTTCACCATGAGTTGGGGCCCACTTAAATTTCCATTCGGATTATGCTACAGGGATGAGTGAAAGATTGCTCTGCTCTTAACAGTGGCAGGCATAGAAGCCCTAGCTGAATACAGCGCATTCCATTCCATATCGATGGTGGCGGGGAGAGACAGGAAAGCTTTGCAGAAATAATCAAAATGTGTGAGGATTATTTTGTCTCCCCAAAAATTTCTGATGAGAGAGATATGTTCAGGATGAGAACCTAGAATGAAGAGGAAACCATAGAGTAGTTTGTCACGAACTTAATACTAAAAAGTCAGTCCTGTGAATATGGAACAGTAAAAGACTAATTAAAGACCAGATTGTCTTGGGGTGTACCAATAAAAAAGTCCATGAACAGTTACTGAAGAAGTTGAATTTGTCACTAGAAAGGGCAATGTGGTTATGCTAAGCAGCAGAACAAACAAACACAAATACAAATCCTAGAGAAACCCACAGAGCATTTGACTGTGAATACATAAACCAGCAAGGGAAAACTTCACAGAAATTAAATTGGCCAGGGACAGAAAAACAGAAAGCAGAAAACGATGCCAGGAATGTGGTAACCAACATGAGAATAGTAAATGCTCAGCATTTGGGAAAATACATAAAAACTATAATAAACCCAACCATTATGCAGAGAAATGTGCAGTGAAAACAGGAAAGTGGATGTATTAAGTACAAAAATTGATTCCACAAGTGAAGAGGAAGAGCTGTTCTTAAGCACAAAAGTGGAGGAGGCTGAAAACTCAAAATATCGGTTAATTAAAATGTGCACAAATGGCACTTATGTGACTTACAAGATGAACACTGGGGCACAAGCAAGTGTAATAACAGAAATATAAATAAATAAATGTAAGGAGGACATAAAAGAAATGAAGTCGGAAGTGTCTGTGAAGACTATAATGGAAGGAAAATTCCACTGTTGGGACAGTGCATATTAACACTTAAATATAAAGGAAAAATGATAAAACACAACTTTATGGTTGTACAGACACAGACAAGAAACCAATCTTGGGTCTACACATGTGAGGTGCTTGGTCTCATTAGGAGGATGTATTCATAGAGAGACAGAAAGACAACAGAGAACCAAATATGAAAATATTAATACTATCGGGTGCCTCCCAGTAACAAACAAAATATGATTAAGAGAAGATTGCAGAACCTTTGGTACCTGCTACACAAGAATGTCCACAAGTCTTAAGAAAGAGGCTAGAAGAAGAGATGTAAAACATAGAATCACATAAATGTAGGGCTGGAAGGGGACTTTAGAGGTTGTCTAGTCCAGGCCTCAGCAATGAGGCAGAACCAAATATACGTACACTGTCCATGACAGATGTTTGTTCAATCTGTTCTTAAAAGCCCCCCAGTTTTCAATATAGTCGATTGGGAAGATTGCTGAAATGCCCTAAGACTGATCAAGACTATTTAAAGTTGTGTTAAAAAAACCTGAAGTGTTATGTCACTTACGTATTTATTTACATATCACTTATGTATTTATTACAGTTTGCTTAATTTAATAGTGTTTTAATTTAGTCAGCAAATTTTCAAAAGGGATCTAAAAAAAGGAAAGATATGCTAGAGTGAGTCCTTCAGGAAGAGTAGAGATGCCATACTTCCTGTCTACTATAGATGCAGTCTTTGGTGGCCTGTGACATTTGCTGCTCGGGCAGAAACAAAACAACCCAGGACAAGATAGTGGCAGGCTGCAGCTACAGAAAGCACTATGAAATTTGTTAGCTCATTCCTGCACATAGTCCTGTTCATAAGGAAGCACGTATCTCGACAGAGGTCTGCTTGTCAGTAAGACACTACGTGTGCTTTTGGCCAGCTGACGGCAAGATGGTGCTGCCTACAAACCCATTTGTCCATGAGCCCAGTGCTATTCATATTATTAGGGCTGTGTGCTGCACAGCAGACGCAGACAAAAGAAAGAATACTTTTGCTAGGAGTGAGTTCAAGATACTGCTGGTTTATAGGTCTGTTACTTGCACTGTGGTAGGCATATGGGTCCCAAACCTGAAGAAGAGCTCTGTGTAAGCTCTAAGTTTGTCTTTCTCACCAACAGAAGTTGGTCCAATCAAATATATTACCTCACCACCAGCTTGGGTACAGGCACCCAGGAAGTGTGCCTCTGTTAGCTGGGTCTGGGTCAGAGCAAGGGAAGTAAGGGATGCCTTGTGTGCCCACATCTTTGCATTGCATGGAGAAGTGTGATGTCGTGATGGAGGAATGTATACTGGGTAATATTGTCAATATCAATTTATCTATTTTCTATTGCTTCTATGTATTATAAGTGCATTTAAGACTATTAAAAGCTTTGAATAAAATTTCCTGCTTATTCCTTGTTTTTCAAGCACATCGCTTCCCTCCTTTGAATCAACTACATGTTCTTAGTTTTATTATTTATCATCAACTTGATACCTTCATCTTCCACACTGGCATATTCCTCTCTCCACTTGTCATTTGAATGACAATTTTGAGCAATTGTAAAATAGCTCTTTGAAAATAAAATCAAAACCTCACTGAATAGCCACACATGGCCATAATAATCACTACAAAATAAGACCCCAATCCTGCCCTGGAATCGGCTAACATGGGCATTTTGCAGCTATGCAGGACTTATGGAGCTATTCCATACTTTGGCCAGAATAGCAGAAAGCAGGATTTGGCCGTGTGTTATTTTATCATTCAAGTTCCACATGACAGTAGAAAGGGCATTGAGGCATCTGGCTTGTCTCATTCATCTATCACATCTGGTTTAAGACTTTGTCATATATGAAGGAATGATCAATTTTATGAAGATATTTATAAATACTAGGAAATAAACTTTGAAAAGAATCAATAAATGTAAGCTTGACTCTTGCTTGTACTGTGCTTTATAGTCCATGTGGCTTATTGATTTGTTGGGAAAATAGACATTTTATTTATGTTTCTGTTTGCCAATTTGGAGTGATATAGCACTTTGTGTTAATTGGAGTTGGATGAGTAAGTCCCAGTACACCAAGAGGAAAATACATTTTACCCCTCAGGATGCAGAGATATTAATAGATATGCAGTGAAAGAGAGAGGAGAGGACTTGCAAATTATTTAGTGGAGATTTGTTCCATAGCACAGGAATCCGTGTTTAGAAATGCATTTTAACTTCCTTTTCTGATTGGGAAATATCCACAAATAACTCAGGATTTGCTTCATTTTTTTCACTATTTATTTTATCAAGTTTTTCCATAGATTTTGTTTATGCTAAAGCTTGCTTTTAAAATTTGAAATCAAGGTTGTATGTTGTGGAATTGCTTTTGTTTCAAGACTGGACAATAACTGCTAGAAAACAAGAGTCACAGATGTATGTATTAGGACTGGTCCACCGGTCCTCTTCACCATCATAGCACAGACCTTTAACACATTAGCTAAAGATGTAATGATCTGCCAATAGCCTTTGGTAGTAGCCAGTTAGCTTTTAGTGGACCAGTCACAAGAGGAACAGACTCTGCAGGCATGGCACAAATACTCTCAGAAATCGTATTTGATATTAGCTTTGTGTGTGTGTGTATATTTGAACACAAAAGCTTTAAAATTTCCTTCCAAATTCTTATGTTCTAGTAAAAATTGATCGTGCAAATGTTTCTGGCAAACAATCCTATAAGAAGTGAGAACATGGCTGAAGCAAATTAATATAAAAATGCAAACACTTATTCACAGGAAGTTATTGCCTTTCTGCTGTGTTCTGCTGGTTACACTCTGTCAATTGATGCCCAGTATATCTCCTTACCTTGCAGCTCATTAATGCCGGATTCAAAGTGCTTTCCCCTTTTCCCAACCAGCATCAGAGAAGTGCAAGTTAGTCATCTACAAACTACCCAGCATGAGCACTGCAGCTTATATAAGCCTGTACTCCTGGAAATCTCACACAGCTAGTGCAAGTTCTTACCATCTTGGGGTGTTCTAAATACAGCAGCATGACAAAAAATAATAGAAAATAGCATTTTTCATTTATTTTCCTCTCTTTAAATATAAAAGAACTAAATCCATTTTACAGCAATTTTTTAAAAATGTGTTGAGGCAGATGCAAATTAATAAAGCTGAATTTAAATCCCAGAAAACAGAGGTACACAATAGGCTGTGGGACTCTTAGGCCTGGTCTATATGGCCACCGGCAGTTGATGAGAGATAGCTTGCGTATCTCCCATTGACTTACGTTGCCGTACCACGATGTCTTCACCGTGCTGTGTCAACGGGAGATGCCCTCTGGTCAATGCAGCCTTACTCCTTTCAGGGAGGTGGATTAATGGCATCGACTGTAGAGTACTTCCGGGATCGATTGAGAAGGTCTCCACAGCCCTCTCAATCCACCCTGCTGCATCAATCTCCAGGTAGCCGGCAGTGTAGACATACTTAGCAAAAGCGACCATATGCTAAATAGAATTTGTCCCTCTGAATTCTATGATTATCCTCACCACCTTCCTTTCAGCATATACAAAGCTCTGTTTTGTCTTCCACCTCCTTGTATCTATCATACAGTAACCCTTATAAATGAGCACATTTTTCACAGTAGCCGAGTAATAAACAAGGGTTAGTTTTAAACATATTTAACTAAACTGAGAAGAAAAGCATCCACTTATCTGTCGAGAAAAGTGTCAGGAAACATAATGCCAAAAATGTGACTATAGTTTTATTAGTATCTCTTTTGCAAGATTAAAGAAAATATATGCCACATTACCATTGCTTTGTGCAATGAAAGCCTATTTAGTTTGTAATGAAGAAGCTAAAGAGATTAATAAATGTATAACCTAATATGATGCCACAATATTTTATATCATATTTGATTTATACAAAATATACTTATGAAATATTCATGTGCTCAAATTTGATTAGGATGCAATAATTTTTTCATTCTGATTTGAACTATTGCATGCTTCATCTCTACTCTGATTCAAGAGCCAGTCTGCTTTGTATGCTTATATAGTACTTTGTGTTTTGTACTTAAAAAACAAACAAACAAACAAAAACCCACTAGATTATATTTAACTTCACTGCTGGGTTTGAGAAAAAGAATGAAAATCAGAAACTTTCTTAAACTTGCATTGATTAACCTCAGAGGTAAACTAGAAGAATTTTAATTGTAAGGACTAAATGATGGCTATTACAATAGCACCTCAAGCCCTCAACTGAGATCAGGGCTCCATTGTGCAAGGTACTGGACATACTCTTAGTAAGAGACAGTCCAATCCCCAAGGAGCATACAGTCTAAATAGATAGTCCAAAAGACTGGGAGAAGAAACAGGCATGGAGAGGTGATGTGACTTGTTCAAGGTCACAAAGCAGGTTAGTGGCAGAGCCAGGATAGATTCATATGTCTATGAGCAGGTCACCATTTTCTCATGTTTATTCATTATTGGAATTTGCTTTAACCCATTCTTCTCACAATTTTTTCCCCTCCCACTCTCTGTCTTGGTTATGATCAGTTTGCTGTAAAATATTCAAAATATGAGCTGTGTTGCTTAGCTGTGATTGGTCACAAACTGTACATCACATTGTATTGTTTCTATTCCCTAACCAAGAGCATGTAGCTCTTTGAAACTAGCACCGGAGTTTTGCATCTGTCAGGGAAGGAGCAGACAAACAGGATTAGGGAATTTTAGAAGATTTTGGACCTTTTCCTTCCAGAGCTACATACAGACATTGCCTGAGGCATCATTTCTAGAAAATTAGGTTACCGTCAGACTTCTTGGCTGGTGCAGAGACTAAATTTAGTTTTCTTTCATCACATTCACACAAAGTAATTGTGTGTTTGCGTGTACATGGCCCTAGCTTCAAAAGGGTGCAGAACCATGTCATGGTGATTTATAATTGCATCTCTGCCAGGGTTCTGGCAGAGGAGAGTTAGGACCACAATTCTTTTGCTGTGTCAAGCAGAGTCCCTTCCTATATAAAATATACCAAGCATGTGACATTTATGGGCCTGCACATTTGTTAGTACCAGATTTGTTGACACAAAGAAGTAGCATCTGTGTACGTAATCCTGTCTCTGAAGCAGGAGTGTCACATCTTTGTCTGCATCATTTACTGATCCGTGTGACATCTGATTTCTGTCAATACTCACAAAGGAGAGTTTGACATTCACTTTCTATCTTCCCAGAAACCCTGCAATCGCCTAGGATCTGCACAGATCTGGGGGAAAGCAGGGAAGAATCAGAGAGAGCTCTCTTTGCCTACTCAGCAGCTCTGGCCTTATGGCTTCAAGTCAGCTGCATTTCCAAGAACTCTCCTTACTGTGACTGCTTAAGGGAGATTTCACTATAAAAGATGGGAGGGCTATAAGAAAGTAATGCAGGCCGCAAGCTATATTACTTTCCTGCCCAGAGTGCTGGAGGACTGGTGGGGAAGGTGGTGTTCTGCCCCTGAAGTGTCTATTCCTTCCATTGTCCATATCCTCCATGTTGCAGTTTCTGAGGAAAGCTATGGAGACAGCTGAGCCCCTCTTCATGTGGCTCTCTGGGGGAAGATCAGGCCATCGTTTCTTTAGCCTCAAGTCCCACACAACAGCAGCATGTCTTAAGTTTGTGCGGGTTGAATGTTACGCCCTGTTCAAGAGCTGCATTCTGGTTAGCTGGAAGTCAGTGCATGAAGTTACTCAATAAAGAAATACCGTAAAAAGGCCTCTGGCCCCTGATTTGTGTAGGGGAGATTCCCCATCCACTTTCTGGGGACACTAGAACCCAGGGGGGGAGGGAGTTGCAGAAAGGGGCCCGCTGGAGACTTCAGCCTGTAGGAGGAGCAGAAGCAGCAGCTGAAGCAGGGACCTCAGGACATTCAGAGAAACTTTCTAGTTTTGACAGAGCTTTCTCTGACCTGGGCTAATTGGCTGTTTGCTCCAATGCCCCCCTCTCCTTTAGTCTCTGTCTTCCTCTCAGCTTCATTCTACATTGACCTCTCCTCCCTGTCCACCTCACCCCCCTTCAATGCCCTTTGTTTTTCATTTAGCTGATCCCCACCTAACCATGGAACTAAACTGCCATTTACTACATGACAGTTCACTCTGCTTGTGTGGTCTGCCCCTTCCCTCATCATGCACCTGGTCTGTTTAGATTGTAAGACATTTCTGAACAGTGCCTAGCATGAGGGGGCCCCATTCTTGGCTGGCCCTTAGGCACTACCCTAGAAAACATGGTTACTAACTACAGTAATATTGATTATGAGGAAAATTGTCCACTTTCAATGGGACACAGGTGGCACTGAATATTTTACCCTGCATCTGTTGTTTGTCCAGGTTGTATATGTACATCTTTATGTACCTGCACTGCGTAGGGCTTTCAAAGAGATTGTCAAAGACACAAGCTGCAATTAGGTGTTTAATTCTCATTGACTTTCTCACTGCCATTTATGCCTTTGGAAACCCGCTCCTGTATGCTTATTTTCTTAGGGCCTAATGATGTTTGCCCCTGAGTGGGTGTGCTAGGTAGAGTGGGTGTGTAGGTACCAGGCTGGCCCTTTTCCCCCCCTCCAGCCAATTCATGCAGATGGAAGCCATAATTTGGATTAAGCACAAGAGGCTAGGTATACATAGCTCTGCCAGCTGTTCTATCTAGCACAGAGGGGGTATCTGGGCAGAGCTGGAGCTACGGTCTCACTCCCTGTCCACTGGCAATTACTGGGGAAGGAGCACAGGCTACACATGTATTGAGAAGCAGTGCTCACGTATTGGTGAAGTCAGTGGATGTCAGAATGCTTCCTGCCGTTACTGCTTGGACACACAGTGTTGTCCTCCTTGCCCAGTGCTTACAGCAGTAGTTGTTTTCTGTGAGTTTATTTAAAAATGAATGGAAATTGTATGCAATAATAATAATAATAAAAAAGCATAGAGAGATTATTTTTTCTGATTTAAAAAGTAAATAGCTAATTAATTTAAAACAATTAGAAAATGCCACCAGGTTTTAGAGGTAAAGTGAATAAGTGAAGATTTTAAATGCCTCCAATTTTAAATGTCTTGTTTCAGGTAGGTGATGGAAAGCTACAAGTCCTCAGTATACAAACTTAGGTGGCAGGCAGGCACACTTTTTAGGAAATCTGCAGCCGTACTTTCACTGGGCTCTGCAGTTTTACAGCTCTAAGCATGTAGGTCGAGATGTAAGAGAGAAAGATATACTGAATTATACACACTGCATGACTACATGAATAAACCCTCCCTGTGACAAATTCAGTATTTTCTGGATCAGGTGAAGATAACCTATTTTTTCCACTCACTCTCAGAAAGCAATATTATCCTGCAGAAGAATACAGAGTCCACCCATTGACAATTTCCACATCAATTCTTGTATCCAATCTTATTTTCCTACTGCAGTGACCCTGAATTTAGAGAGTACGTTACAGATTTTGCAGTTAAAAGTGAACAAACAAACCCTCCCTCATGGGAAAAAACATTGTTAAAGTTCCTGCTCAATATCTGAAAGCTCTTCAGGGCAGAAATCATGTTATGATAAACATGTTATTTCGGGCATATATTTATATAGCACATTTGTAATACAAATGTGTACAAGAAACACCACCATCTACTAAAAGTCCCCTCTTCTCATTCTCTCTCAATTTTAATCTAAAATTCTCCTTTGTTGTGGAAATTTCCCCTTGGGATCAAACATGGAATCTTCAAAAGATATTATTAGGAAGTCTGAACAAAACCCATTTAGGAATTTTGAAGTCAATGAGTTGGGAAAAATACAGTTTTCTCATTTTTTCCTCCAAAAACATGCTTAATTGGGGGAGCCAGAATTTTAAAAATTCAAACTTCAGCTGTGGCCCAGGAGCACTGAGGAACAGTTGCCTGGCAAGTATGATAAAGCACATTTCAAGGTAATGAAGTAATTTACAAACTCTTTGGAATAGCAGCAGGAAACCATTTCTGACCGGATTTAGTTACTGTACTAATATAACGTATGTAGGACTAAGCTATCCTTGTGAATGCGGCTTTGCAGGGTTAGTGTCAGCATTTCATATAAAGTCTAATTGTATTGAAAAGTTGTACAACACCAGAGTGCCACAGCAAGGGAGGTTTCTTTCAAAAGCTATGGACATTGAATGTATACATCTCTGTTAATTCAAGGTCAGTGCAAAAGCCCTTTACCGCGGTTTGGTCTACAATTAAAAGTTAGGTTGGAATAGCAACGTCTGTCAGGGGTGTGTAAAAAAAAAGTCACACTGGACTGACATAGCTAGTTTGACCTAACCCCAAGTGTAGATACAGCTATGTTGACAGAGGAATACATTCACTGATGAATGATGGTAGTTACGGAGAGGTGGTGTTCCTACACAGACAGGAAAACTCCTTCTGTCAGAGTAAGCTGTGTCTACACTAGAGGGTTAAGCTAGCACAGTGTAGACACAGCCTGTTTTGAACTGTGGATCTGGCACCACTTGACTACCCCACATGCGATGTGTCTTAGCACCTTGCTGCCAGGGAAAGGCAGCATGAGTTGGGGTGGCCAGGGTAGAATACAGATTGAACCCACACAGTGCCTAGCTGATGCGTGCTCTGGAGAAAATGCTGCAAATACATATCACATTCTTTTAAAATAAGTCTGAATAATGAAAGCATTTACTTATTAAATAGAAATTATTATACAAACAAAATTGTGTGTGTGATGTTGTAGGTAGGACTCAGAAGGTAGATGTATTCAAGAACACAATACATCTTTATCATACTACAGCAATCCAGTCTTTGGTTCTGTTTTGCCACACTCTCTCAGTTCCTAGGCTTTGTCTCCACTAAAAGAACTATGGAAAGCGTTCCCACCATAGCTAACACAGGATCATTTGTCAATTAGACTTATTCCCAGCAAGGTTAGACAACACCATTTTCAGCACTGTGTAAACAGCTGCTTAAATGAGGACTCCCAAAGTTACTAGAACCTTTTAAAAAATTACCCTAGCATACAAAAGACTAGTGTATTGGGTGGGAGTTACATCAGATGACAAAATTGGGCTGTCCGTTTCAATGGCATTTGGAGATGACAAAACAAGCTGAGGGAGATTTTTCAGGTGTGGAAGCAATGATTTTGTTGTCTTGGCAGGTATTTTTCCACACTTTTATTAAATCTTTTATTGTCACTCATTGCAACTATCATCATCCAAGCATCTGGTAAGTGTATAGCATGCATCCTGCATTGTGTTCTTATACGCATTTACTTTCTAAATCAGCTTCTATTCCGGAGTATTTTATTTTAATTTTAATTTATTATATATAAAAGAGATCCCTGCAAAACTCTGTAAAATCTCTGTCTCCCTGTAAAATCTGTCATGAGCCTTCTTAACAGTGAAGATGTCATTTCATTTTGCCCACTCAAGACTCCCGTGTGCTTACCTATGTTCAGTCATGTAAGTCATCATATGGTGAACCTTCTTTAAGAAGAAACATAACATTCCATTCCATACTTCCTTGATATTGCAGCTAATCTTCCTCTGGTCTACTATTTAAATTAAAATCCGACAAGAGTTCTTAAGGGAACTGTTTGGTATTTCCTGATGAGTACTCAGTTAACAAAATCATCTGTAACCTTCAACTATGACACCTTTGGGAATTTAGGAACTGCTCTTATTCTACTTCATGGAACAGTAGAAGCTAGACTTAAGTTTGCAAGAAACAAATATTTGAGCGTACACATTCCCAGCGGGGCTTGACCTGTCATTTTCTATTTTTGTGATCTGACACTACATAATACATTATATGTTTAAAACATCATTTCCTAAAAATTTTGCTACATTACCATTATGCATGTTATTACATCAGCCTGAGACATGGTGCAGAGCAATCAATCATAAATTTAATATTTTCTTCCACAACAGAAATTATGTTTTCTGAGTTTAAACAGAGACTGTCACATTATCCACATGGGAGCAGAACTGTGCCAGCTACAACGGTGTGTATAAATGGCTATCAAAACTGATAGCTGCTCAGATTTGGCAGGTTTCATTGTCCTATGAGGGCAATTTTTTTAATTGCTCAAGCAGAAACTGTTGTAAACTAACTCCCACCTCCACAAGCAGGGGTTTAGCACATTTTGTAATCATGAAGATCTGTAAATGCAGTGTTACAAAGATGCTGTAGGCCTTACCCATGTGCATTGTGCAGGACTGAACCTCCTATATGGACATAATCTCTAGGCTTCTAGATTTGGCAAATCATGAGCCTGATCCTGAAAAACCTTCCTCATATGAGTAATTGTTACTCCCATTATATGGAACTGCACTTACATGAGCTCTAAATTTGGCCCATAACTTCTGATAATTCAAAAGTCATCCAG
The DNA here is from genome assembly GCA_007922155.1 of Mesoclemmys tuberculata. Lineage (NCBI taxonomy): Eukaryota > Metazoa > Chordata > Testudines > Chelidae > Mesoclemmys > Mesoclemmys tuberculata. Next base: position 22,494,011 of record ML675649.1, on the reverse strand, counting down.
AATCTCTGACACACACTGTCCTCCCAGCATTCAGAACTAAGTTTCTTGTTTTGGATAGAGAGCTATGTGAGACACTAGGGCAGGGGTCGGCAACCTTTAGTATCAAAAGAGCCATTTTGCGAGCCGCAAAACATAGCTTACCGCGGCTGAAGAGCCGCATGCGGCTCCGGAGCCGCGGGTTGCCAACCCCTGCACTAGGGCAATGCATTTCACTTTCAGCTGAGTTCATAACTCAATTCTGGTCACATCTGAAAGTGAATTTGGAGGACTCTTTGTGCTCATTGCTGAACCACTGCACAATATGTCACAATTAGCAAGAGAGGTCCAGGACCATTGGCTGAATTCTGCTCCTTGTTGAATTATTTTCACCAGCTTTAGAGAGACAAGATGGGTGAGGTAATCTCTTTTATTGGACCAACTTCTGTTGATGAGAGAGACAAGCTTTCAAGCCACAGAAGACCTGAAGAGCCCTGTGTGACTCAAAATTTGTCTCTCTCACCAACAGAAGTTGGTCCAATAAAAAAGAGATTACCTCACCCACCTTGTCTCTCTCGTCTGGGACTGACGTCGCCACAGCTACATTTCACCAGCTTTATCATTTGTTCCTGTCATTTCAGGATGACATTTAATTTGTCTTCTGATTTGGATGAAAGAAACAAGACTTGAGCTATATGATTTTTATGATTTTGTTTTTAAAATATGTTGTTGGTAGCTTGATGGGATGTGTCCTGATTAGAGTGATTAGAGGGGATGCAGAGCCTTTGGTGTTCTTTCACTTTTGCTGGTGTCAGAGGGGTGCTTTTGTTTCATTCTAAGCATTCAGTTCTGTCTGACAGATTCTCTGATATTGTCGTTACTTGTATCACTCTCCTCATCTTATAGGGAAAAGCCACAGTTCGTAGTCTCCAAAAACCTCTTTATATGTCAGAGCTGGATTAAAGCCAGCTTCCCTTGAAGTGTAGTCATAAACAGAAGAACAACACTACATAAAAAGGGCACTTTCTCATTCTACAGATACTCTCCTCATTTTTTTTTTGAATCATGTCACTAAATCACTAGGTTTTGATGTCTCCAAGAAAGCCATGTTTAAATGAATGTCCAATTATATACACAGATACAGATCAACCTTATTACCAAGCATCAGGCCTTGAATATTTTCAAGGATAAAGACACTTTAGTGTGGAAAATGAAATGGTCTATGTGATTCAAAGGCTTTTAACTATGCATATTCCCCCTTGGAGTCAATGAGAACTTTTTGTGCCTCAGGGTTGCAGGACCAGGAGGATGGGGAGAAAAGGAAGAGGAAGCAGGAAGGAAAAATGTTAATTATAAACAAAGAAAAACCTTAGGAGAATTTCAGTGCACTTAGAAAGATAATGGAAGCATTTTATTCAGTAAGCTACTGTTTACAGTGTCCATGCAAATTTAAAGGTGTTACATTCTCTGATTGAGGGCTCACATTGTTCCCTGAGCACAATAGAAATAATATTGAGAATTACAAGGAAACCATTTTTATAACAGGGCTATAAAATTTGAAGACTGTGCAATCCTTCTTTCACGGAAGATTATATATCCATCCAAATGAGACTGAGGACCTGACCTTGCTTCCATTAACTTCAAGGAGGGCGGGGACCGGCACCTAATTCATTATGCATTTTACTTTTTCATCCATGCGGACGAAAATAATCAAGTCAGAACAAGGTCTTACACTTCAGCTATAAATTTCAGAAGTATGTTTAATAAAATTCAGTCCATGTTTGAGTGTGAGTGTGTATGTGACATTCCCCCGGAGAGCAATCTGAACTGTGGAACCACTGCGCCCCCTTTGACTGTCCTGCCCAGGCTTCCGGGATGCTGGAACAGTTTTTATAGTGGGGGCGCTGAGAGTCATCGAACCAAACTGTAAACCCTGTATATGATGGAAACCACTTCAAGCCGGGGGGGGGGGACTGCTGTAATCCCAGCACCCCTAGTTCCAGCACCTCTGCCAGGCGATCTCCTACACTGCTATGCTAGTGAACAGCAACCCCCTCCATGCTCTGCTCACTCAGCCATCAGCACGCACAGGCACACCCAACAAAGTTACATGAAGCCACTCATGAACCGTATACAGGGAGACACCAACAAATTCCCCAAGCCCTGGCCTCATGCTCCAGAAATGTGAGTCTTACATTGCTTAAGACCCCCTTGATCAGAGTAAACTCATTAATGAGTTTGTCAAACCATAAAAGGGTACAAATATGCATGAGCCCCCTATCCTCAAGTAGATTCCCCAAACTTCAATCAAAAACACACTGGCTCAGGGTTGTGCACAGGAATTTATATTTATCCACTTTTGGAGGGGCATGCTCTGTGCCCGCGCCAGCGCAACGGGGCCAAGGAGTTTGCACCCTGCCTCTCACCTCAGCCCTGGGGCCAGAGAAGTTCTATGTCCTTGCAATTATTGGGGTGGCCCATGCCTCTCCCTCCCCCCATGTACACGAGTGACTGGCATAATAAAACATTAAAATAAATTCACTAACTACAGAAAAATAGATGTTTAGAGATTAAGTGGTATTGGCATAGAAGATCAGAATTGGTTAAAAAAGGAAATGAAGTGGCAATCTAAATCCTAAACTTTACCAAACTAATAATTCCAGAAGGAAACAGCTTTTCTCACTCCTCTGAATATTGTAGGCACTTCACAGTTCTTAGCACAGAGGCTGGATTCCCTTCCCAGCCTGGAATTAATCTCCCCAGTTCAAAGTCTTTCAAGCAATCTTGTTTCAGTAGAGATGGTGGGGGAGGGAAGTCAGCCAAGTGGTGATGTCATTGTCCCTCCTCTATAATTTTCTCCAGGCACTGGAAAAATCTTTGCTGTGTCATGGGGTTAAGAAGCCCCCACAGTACATGTGAGCTGCTGATCATCCTTCATTGTAAATTTCTTTTTGACAACTTCCCTGCTGGTGAATGGCCAGTGATGGTCACTTAACACCTGGCTTGGTATTGGTCACTCCCATGTTGCAACTGAAGAGCTAGTCTGTGGGCGATCCCCAAACTCACAACATGTTTCAGTAATAACACACATAACAAAATCTGATAACTTCATGTACCGTGGAGATACTGTCCTTTTGAAATGTAGGTAACGGTCCACAGATGACTTTTGTAATGATACTGCACAAGGAACACTTTGCATAAAATTTACCATAATTTTGTAAAAGTGGTGACCATAATAGTGTACACGGCCACAGGGGGACATGCAAAACAATACATTTTCAGTGCTGAAACCTGCTAATGCAATAAGCCCACATCACTTCTCAAGGTGAGTCTTGCAAAGATAGCAATGATATGAAAGTGACCCCCACCCCTTTTTTTCCCCTAACTTGGCTCTCTGAATCATTATTGAGACTTTCAAGATGTGCCCAAGAACAGTCTCAGCAAAACTGTGCTTTCCCCCTTCAATGACTTCTAAAAGTAGATTTCTTATTGTCTGACATCTTTTTTGAACTCAGAGAAATTCCAGATCAAAGGAATACAGAAAAATAAGGGTGGGTATAACATCAAGTGTTCTTGCATTATATTTCACACTCTTCCAGGTGTCTAAAGAGAGAGATTTCTTCAAGGCACCTCTACTTATTGGACCATATGCATCAAAATGGCATTTTTCTCGGGTATTTATCTATGGATTTTGTAGTTTAAAGCTAAAATAAGAGCTAATGACTTCTTATGTCATTTAAGTGCACATATAATCATCATCACTGGTAAGGAATAGAGTAACAACTTCATTACCTCAGACCAGCCAGTTAGGAGGAAGAATCTATGTTCTTCAAGAAGAAATATAACAGAAGAATTGTATTTTACAATTAAGTGAATTCTTTTACAATTAAATGAAAACTCTAGCGTCTTCTACAGTATCCTGATGCAGATTCAACATAGGAAAACTCTGCTGCTGACATTAATGGGAGTTTTACTCTCACCAGGACTGAGCCTGTAATGTGGATCTCAAACAGTTCATGTGAAATAACGAGACTGTTATTTCTACAGTATTAAATTAACAGTGTGATTATTTTTAAATAACATGCAATGAAAACATTAACAGATCCTTTTAAAAATTCAAGTGATATCTGCTGCTTTCCTGTTGCCTGTAGATAAGAAAACTCATGAAAAACCCTTCTTGGAGGAAGATTAATGCATTCTTTTTATTATTCTTGGATTCTTTAACAAGATGGTGTATCATTTATCTACTATTAGATTGAATTAATATGACAAGAAATGTCACAAAACTAATGATAACTGCATGGTGTTTAATCACATGTATTTCACAAAATTAATCACAAATAAATGTATTTTACCCTAAAGGCAAATTCACTCTTGGCTGTAACAGCATGAATGCCACAGGCCTATCAGTTTAAAAGACATTAGAGCTTTGCAGTCACTCTCCAGAATAATTTTTAACTGGATTTGCATACAGTTCTAATTACCAGTATCTGTTTGCGCTCTAAACTTCCTGGGCTTTCAGCAAGAGAACTAAAGGCCCCATTGAACAAGTTCACATTTGATCTTGCATCAATTGCCCTAAAATTGTTTGGGGCTAAATTTAAAATTGTTTTACACAGCATTGAAAAACCTATTGGTGACCTCAAGCAGGTCTGTATGCAAGAACACTGTGCCATTCTGCATGGTTAGTAGCTAACAAAGATAAATTACAGCAGAAGACTCTAGTGCTTTCATTTAAGCAAGATGTTTCAAGGCAGTTTACAACAAGTACTTAGAAACACCTTCTTAGCCAGTCTGAGGTTTTCCCTTAGCAGTCTATATTGCTGCAGTTCCTTGACTGTGAAAAGGTCAGCTGATGCATATGTTTGCGGTAAAAACACTGCTAGCTAATCTGCAAAGTATATGAAGGTTATGTATGAATTTCTTTCCATAATTAAATTTGCAGCAACAGATCAAATATTACTGTGTATGACAGTCACAGTGGGAGAGGGAGCTTTTTAAAAATAAACTTGAATTGCAAGAATTGCTCAGAACTTTTGCTCTGCAGACTGATCTCAGGTTTACAAATGTCTTTGGGTCCAAACCTTCATTTTTCACTCATTTAATCTCTTGTTTTAATCAGAAAGACAGGATTTGTCTTCTATGTGAACCTGGGGTTCACATGTGAGGGAAAACAGCAGAATAGACAGACTTGCTCAGTGCAGTATAGTTTTATGTCATCTCCAAGACTTGTCTGTGAAGCTTGACAACAAAACATTTTGACATTCACTACTTTTCACCACCCCTCCCATCAGTGTAAATACACAGTATTTCACATAAATTACTGCAGGGGGCGCTCCTAGCATGGAGTCTTAATACACCAGATGGGGTTACCATCTCCCTCTGATTGCAGGGTGAAGAAAGATGATAATTTCTGGTAGGTTTCTCAGGCTGCTGAATTCAAAGTACTTGGAGAGACACCAGTACAAGCAAACAGCATGACTTCTGCTTGGGATTTTATAAGAAATGCTCATTTGAAGATCAATGCACAAGTTGATAAGACAGCCTATGGTGAAGCAAAAGTTGGGAACCCAGATATAATGCAATATAATATTATACAGTTCCAACAAAAATTACGCTTCAAATTGATACACTGAAAGAGAAAAACAAAGTCAAATGTGCCATTACTTAACATTTGGGATACTCTGACCCACCAGGGTTCATATCTGTTCAGGAAGCACTGCTACCTGAACAAAATACTACCAGCAATGATATCCAAACATCAACTGGGCCAAATCCATCTTTGGGTAACTCTGTTGAAGCGTAATGGAGTAACACCAGAAATGAATTTTCCCCAGTACATTTTCAATGTAGAGTGTGAAATCCCTTTCCATCTCTAAAAGAACTGTCATGTTTGCGGTTCAGTTTTAACTAATTATTCAAACTGAAGCAAAATCTCTGAGAACCTGAGTCCCATACGCTTCCCAGGGCAAATCCTCAGAAGGATCAGGGCTTATTTCCTTTATGATACAATATTATTCTATGGGACACAAATTTATAATAAAACTGTATTCCAACAAAATAAATCTTAAAGTGATATTTCAAAAGGCTACTTGTGAAGAAAGGTTTTGTTTTAGATATAGAAACTCCAGCTTATTTACTTTCTGCCTAGTGGGTGAGGCAGAATAAACAGAGTGAAAAGAAATATTTGCCTTCTCTACAGAGTGTTTTGGTGCCAGGGTCTCCTAGCCACTGAATACTTTTCTGATTAAGTCTCTGTGAGCTCCATGTTGTTCAGTGCATAGCACAGGGCAAACAGCACCACGCAACAGGGACTGTGTATCTACTTACGTGAGTTCTTATATATGGTGCCCATTGCAGCGCTATATGTAGAATCATAGCAGGAAGTTATGTCATTTAACATTGGCTGGCATTAACATAAACTTATTATTTTTAAATTATCTTTACCTTTGATTCACACCGAGGGCTTCATTAATACCTTAAATACCTCAGTTTGGTGACGTTCTTTCCTGCAATACGTAGAGGATCCCCTAAAATAGGGACCACTACAAGTACTGTGCTAATTTTTATTATTGTCAGATTTTAACAATACTCCATCTAAAGCAAGTAATCTGGCTTTTTGGCACAGTAGTACATCTGTTGTAGCACCTCTGAAAAGTCTATTAATTTGAAAGAAAAGGTTTTGTTATGCTTTATTACTGGTTGCCAACACAAGTTTATCACTGCATGTAGTCATATATTTTCCTGTTCTGTGTTTCACTTTTACAGCCATTTGATATAGGCTACTGCTGTGGACTACAGCTGGGTCAAGCATCCAAAAACAGTAGCAGAAAATAAATGGCAGAAGGGAAAATTAACGACTACAGTGTAAAGGCCTCCCACTTGCCCTTTCCACAGGGGTTCTTTTCACTCTATGAGAGATTGACCCTGCACTAAAAATCAGAAACAGAGGACATGAAGGGGAGTGGGGTGTTCTTGCTTCTCATTGTTTATCATCTCTATTTCTCTACTCTAAGTTCTGCATTCACTTGAATTGAGCTCCATCGAGCCTTATGAATTTGATGAGCATTTTTTTCAGAACAGCGAGCATGCCTTTTAATACAGATGATGAACATTCGGAGTGGGGGAGGGGGAAAAGAGGGGAAGGAGCTCAGCAGGGCCCAGGTCAGCCCTCACAGAGGGCTGGGGTGGTGAGCGCCATCCAGCCCTTCTGATCTCGCCTCATCCCCCAGCTGTGGCTTCAGCACCCAGCCAGTGGCTTGGGTTCCAGACCCCACGCCCCAACTTCTAGCTGCAGCACCCAGCCTTGGCCCCCACCTTGATTTCTGGTCTCTGGCCCCCAGATGCAGCCTCGGCCTTGACCATAGCTCCCCAACCGTGGTCCTGCTCCCAGCCACAGTCCATGGTCCCGACCATGGTCCTGCTCCCAACCCAACCCCAGCTGGGAAGGATGTGTATGTGTATGGGGGGTGCATGGACAGGAGTAGGGGGTGCACAGGGTAAAATTTTGGGGGACCACTGCCTTAGTAGATGGCTTTTCCTAAATTCTCATAGCTCCACTGAAAATAAATACTTCATCTTCAGCATAAAGAAACAGAACAATCACTTTTAGTGTTTCAGAAAACAATGGAAAAATGCAAGCAAATGCATTGCTGGGCTTTAGTTTAAAAAACACAAACAGTAATAAAACCTAACTCTTTCTTCTCCTCGGCTGGACTAGCTGGGGTCAGATTACATTATGTTCTAGAGGAAAACAAATTACCATTAAAATCTTGTCCCCTGTAATATAAAGACAATCGCTTGTTTCATATGCATCCCTTGTGTAGAGCAGTCGTAGTCACAGAGCAATAATGAATGCTAGCTTCCTTTTTGTCATGGATGCTAATATACTTGTCAGTATGAAAGACCTGTGATGACTTTAATGAATTATTAAAATTAAAACACTTCTTTGTACGGCATTTTATATGAAGAAAAAGGAACATGTCACGTGGCTATGGTTTTGACGTAACTTCTCAAAGTGGAAATCCCATCTGATAAACTATAAATGTCAGAGACAGGCATGTTAAATTTGTGCAGCATGGTGAAAAGGAGTAAACATCTGTAAATTATAATGGTCTAGGACTGTTGAATTAATGCAAAAGGCCATCTTTATACAGTATGGGTGTTTCTAAAGAACCATATAGATTTAGTGACTATTAAACCAAAAGCCATATACCAGTGGCCAACATACTCTTTGGGGATGCATGGGACTCCTTGATATGCCAGTGGAAAAACAATTAACATCTAATTTATGAGTGGAATAGCATACGAGTTGGCTCTTAGAGAGCTTGCAAGTGAACATGGCCATGTGGCTGCTTTAACAATTAGCTGTATTAATATAAGTAGTAAATATTATGGAAAAATTGTACATTAATAGCTAGTACATAAATCAGAGCTGGCCTGTAAGTGTGACAACAGTAAAGAACATTAAAAAAAAATCTCTCCCCACATCCATCTTTCCCCACCTCAAATGAAAAAGATTTTTTGTTTCAGGCAGGCAAAAGTATCTCACTGGCAGCTACAATGGCAAGCTAGCTATTAGTCATAGGTTGTGTGCACACACATACACATTATGTGACTATGGCTCCAACCCAGCGCAGCCACTTAGGCACATGCATAAGTTTAAGCAGGCAAATAGTGTCACTGGGGCTACCCATGTGCTTAAAGTTATTCACATGCTTAAATGTTGTGTTGGTTCAGTGCCTATGGATTCAATAGGGATATGTTTGGTAATTTCTTTAAGAAATAAAATGCAAAAAAAAAAAAAAAAAAAAAGTCTGCATATACTTTTAATTGAATGTAACTTTAAAAAAATCTGTAGCTCATTTTCATCAGATGCTCTCAATGTACACTAAACATTAGCTACCTCCACAACACTGCTGCAGGGTAAGAGTTTACACAGAGAAACACCATCCAGGGCTTGCCACGATTTCCCCTGATCTAACCACTAAACCAAGTTTTCTTCCAGTGTCATGTTTGCCATTTAAATTACAATTATTTTGAAAGCAGAATATGTGCTAACCATTTACAACAAATGCTGTCTGTGCTATGCTAAAGAACAGTCACGGTATTTAAATTTTGGCATGAATACACGTGAGGACACAAAGTTCTTGGTGTAATTAGCTCGGCAAAGTCCCAAAGCTGCTTTGTTAGTCATACATCTAAAATGATAATGTAGTCTGAATGCCTGTCATCATACACAACGATTCAGCTCTCGCTAAGCACACTTCCAATCCTTGTTTTTCTTTTCTGAAAAGAAAACTCGTAAAGCTTTCCAATTGCCACAGATGGTATGTGTTCTACAGGGACTGTCTGAGAAGACATGCACTTCCTATTTTATCATCACAGAGCATTTACAAACAGTACATTTGCATGGGGAAAGGACCAGACCAAAGTAATCATGAATTGGCAGAGGAATTCCCTATAACAAAGCCAGTGTCCAATTAAAACGAATCTGCCTCTATTCAGATGTACTCTGTACACTGTGGACTAGCCAGTTACACCTAGAGCTGGCTGGAGGAGAACCATTCCATTTCATGACAACTTTCAAGGCTTCAGAATTTGTTTACCTCCCACACTGGAAAGAAAACAAAAACCTTTTAATGAAACCAAAATGTGCTGAAATGTTTGCTTTTGGACCAGAAACTGAAGGCAATGTGTGCAGCTTTGTGGCAAGCACACTGCCCTGGGATATGGGAGAGCCACATTCATGCCTGTGCTTTGCCTGACTCAGAGCAGAATTTTTCACCCCAGACCACTCTAAATCAGGCAGAACAGAGACTGGAACCCTGTTCTCCCACGTCCCAGGTGACTCAGTCAGGTTTGTTTTCTCTCTCCCCGCCTCCCATCTAATTCCCCCCCAAAATACATTTCAACTAAATAAAGTTTTACAGAAACTGAACTGGCCACCTTTTAGTTGCACCATTTTATTTTTAAAGGCAGTTTAAGTTTTCTGGTTGTACACCACAAAGACAAAAGACTGATAACTAGCCAGTCTCCAGTGCTATTTTTATCATTTGTCAGAAAGAAAATAGAGATCAGCTGACCAAAATTGATAGCTTCTTTGTTTGGGTGGCAGAATTCTAACAGGGAAAACCCCTAGGACAACATGATGCATTTTACCTGATAGGTGGATGTGAGATTCTTGTGGGCAGTTCCTCAGATGATATACACTTTTATGGTTCCATTGATTTCTGACCACCAGCTGGTCATCTGCTTCGTTATGAATTCTATACAGCTTTATAAAATACAGTGATGCATACATTCACATAGAAACTTAGGCTACTGTTTTTCCTTTGGAAGCCCTGGTGGTTTTTATACAACAAATGTGATTCTTCACTATTTAACAGAAATAACTGATCCCATCAAATATGCGATTAGATGAATTTCCATAATCATGTTTTATATATTTTTATGCCAAAACATGCCAAATTGACAAAAATATTCTGACATATTTAATCTTGCTTATGTATGTACAGACTAATAACATTGTAATAGGAACATATTATTACATGGTATTTTTCACAATAGGATTAAGGAGAAAAAAATAACACTTATTTCTGTGAATCTTGAATTAAACAGAAGAGTCCCAGAAACCCCACACAACAAAACACTAAAAGAAGCCAGAGATTCAGGGTCAATTATTATGGAGCAGTTATGAGATAGTCTTGTTATGCCATCTAGCCTGCTCGTGTTATGCAGTATGACGATATTATTGTAATACTTGCTGTGTAAGTAGTTTTTAGCAAAGCTTTGGTCTACTTGGAATACTATTTTAAAATTAGGAAAGTATTGTTTGTTTTATCTTCATCTAACCAAAGATTGGTCTGACGGAGAACCAAACTTTCTCTATCCTGGAACTCTAATACCATGGGCAGACTCATCTCAGAAGAAGAGAGGGGCTGATCCAGCTTCTCGCTGGGTGAGATGAATCTGCTGAGCAAAAGATTATTCCTATTGGCTCCCTCCCTACCTTTGAGCCACGACCCCAAAGGGTGGAAGAACAGAGCCAGTCCCCTTTCCAGTCACTAGCGGAAAGAGGTGGAAATTTTGAAAGGGCCTCACCCAGGAAGTGATTTCTCTCAATCTCATTCTCTCCTTGATGGAAGTGGAGCATGACAGGCAGTGGAATCAAATGGCAAGTGAGAGCGAAGCAGGAGCCGGAGGGACCACACGGTGATTTTTGAGTAGGCTGTAGGGGAGCTGGGTGGTGGCCTGCATAGCAGGAAGGCTACCACCTAGCAAGCAAAATTCAAGGATCGACAGAGGAGCAGGCTGTAATGAACAACCCAAAATGAGGGGTGGGGCCTTTTAGCTTAATTTCCGCCACCATTGCAGCAGTTCTGCAGGAAGTGCTGCCACAGAATAGGGAGGACTGGCAGAGGAGAGGCTCCTCCAACGATCACACCAGACAGATACTAGGCAGGAAACCTGCAGGTTATCTAATCACCTACCAGAGAAATGGATGGGAGAGTGCACACCCAGCACTAGATCTGAGAGCCCCTTGCCCCTCTATTGGACAGCTGGCAGGTGCCAGGCTGTGAATTGCTACTTTTACCTTGAAATTTATCTGCTTAAATGGCTGAATCTAGGGTATTTACAGCCTTTTCCATTTCTTGCCAGCCCTAGTAATATATCCCTTCACTTTAGTTGTATGTCTGCAAGGTTACTGGGACCCACAAGGATTAGAGGCTACAGGGACCAACCAGCTGAAGTGCCTTCCGTGTTTGCCTCCAAGACACGGTACCACTGATGCATGATGGCACAAGAGGTTCAGTGCAGCACTGAGCATCCCTAGTAATGATATTGTTAAACCTGGTCAAATCCTGTTTCTCTCAGAATGACTCTAGTCAAGCCCGGTTTCTTTTCTCTACTAAGCAACCCAAATCCAGTCTAGTTTACTCCTGTTTATGCAAGACAGTTCTCTTCACAGTAGAATGCGCTCTATCAAACAAGAAACCAGACACAATCCCTGCAGGGACACAACACACCCAACTGCTTTGCTATAAAGAGGTCTCATCGTCTTGCAACTCTTTGCAACTTATGGTGACTAGTTTTGCTGACAAGTTCTACCCAAACATAGACTCCAGGGAAAAGGAAACAAAGTATCTCATTTGCATTTGTTCAGGTTGAAAGCATGAGGAAGAAAGAAACTATTTTTTGCGTTGCATGTATAATACCTTGCATGTGCAAATTGGCAGACATTCTGTTTGGCTCCTCCTTTTCCCTCCCAGGCAATTATAATGTCTCCTTTAGTCCCTGGCCGGCACATGGGGAGCGAGGCAACTGCAGCATACCTGGAGAAGGCGCAGAGCTGGTTCCCCTCAGCCTGGCCAGCTCTGCTAATTGGACAGAGAGTCTGGAGTTGGGGAGATGACCCCCATTTTGCCTCAGTCCTCTCTGCTTTGCAGAGGCTAGTGCCAGCAACAGTACCAGCACTATCCCTGGCGTGCCCATGCTCACAGAAGCAGCTCCATGGAGGTCAATATAACTACATGTTCAAGAGTTTCCAAGATTAGGCCCGACACATGCCTTCATATTTGTATTCTTTTAGCAAGTCTGTTCCTTTAACAGCATCATTAGTATTGTGCTACAAAAGGGTTTCCTTTTTCTTTATTAGATTTTGGCTGAGGTGTGAAGATCAGTTGCAGACTGCACATTAACTTTTGGTGCACCCACTTAAAAAGCACTTGGCTTTCTCCAGAAATACATATTTTGGTTTGGGAGGAATTCCTCATTCTTCACCACACCAGTCTCCAAAGCCTTACAGCATGAGAACAAGGGCCTTCTACCTGAACAGGACTGGAATCTGGCAGCAGAACTTATTCTTTGCGGGAGGGTCGAGGGATGTCACTTGAGAACAACGCAGGATAAGCCTTTTAACAGACTTATTGTGCTGTGTGCACGGTGTTGCTTTCACAGTATCTCAAACAGTCTCTGCTACCCCAGGAAGCTTAGAACTAAGCTTTGGACTTGTGTTCAACATGCAAAGCAGTGAATTGAGTAGCCACTCAATTACTAGCCTGACCAGGAAAACATGTTCCCATATTAAATCTATGCTATCAAGATGTATCTGCTCATGGGGGTACCACTAAGAGAGGAGGACGACAGAATTTCAGTTTTTCCCCCTGCCAAGTTACAATGCTGTCCTGCAATTTATCTTGAAGCTAACGTCTCTGGTGAAAGTTTCTGCCCAGAGTGATTGGTGTCCTATTGTGCTTTGAAAAGCGTGAGACGATACACTGCAGTCACTGAAAAGGGATCCTGAATACATCTATATGCCATATGTGACTGCATTCATCTTGGGAAAAGCACTTTAAAAATCAGGCTTCATCTATCATCCCTTACCTTTCTGAGCTTGTTTTATTCCCCTATATCGACTATCATGCTGTCCACAATTCCTGCCAGCATTAGACACATTTGTTCTGTTCCTTTCATCTACTCACATTTTCTAAGCACTTGATTTTTTTCCCTTGATTTCTGGTCTCTGAACAAAACAACACACAAAGAAGGTTTAAAATGTTAAAGGTGGTAGGAGAAACCGTTTCAGTCACAATCTATCGTCTAGCTCATTTTGTCACCATTAAAAAAAAAAACCTCAAACATGTCTTGATTTACAAGATGTACCCAATTTGTGGCTTGCAGAGCCCCTTGATATTTGACTTGTGTCAACATTTGGAGTGTGTTTGCCACAAATCCCTGGAGCTTCATGTCAGCTCCTACACAGCATGTTTATTGATGTAAGGATTAAAAATATGCTGCCAAATACCCTCCACCATGCATCTGGCAGAGTATTTTTAACGATTTCTTCCCCCTCAGATTTCCTTTGGAATACCAGTCCCATGAAAAAAAGAAGCTTCTCCGTACACATACTCACTCATTGGGAGGCTACCTGCAGGGTCATGTTGCTGTGGTAGAGGCTGGCAGCCGCAAAGGCCCTGGGCCCAGGTTTGCAGCAGCTAAGTAACCTGGAACATTTCCATGATGGCTGCCCTCTCTGGCTCCAGAATTAAGTTTTAATTTTTTTTTTTTTTAAAGAGAAATTCCTAGCACTTCTGGCTGCGAAAGAAAAAGAACTCTGAAGTATGAATACACTGTCAGCAGTGCAGTGAAGTCAGCTAGAGCATGCTGAAAGCCTGACACAATGTCTGGTGTAAATCTGGGGTAAAAGCTTAGTTCCATTGATTTCCACTGAGGATCTGGCCCGATAGATCTAAGAAAGTTGTAGTGTGTTTTCATTCACCTTCAGAGATTCTAACAGTGACAGACAACCAGAACAATGAAATGGCAACAGTGTTAACTATGTTGCTGCTGACCAAGCACATAAAAAAAAAAAAAAGAGGAGGAGCCATGCTCTGAAGATCTATACACCTTGCTGCAAGTGGCATCTCATTTTGGCTTCGTAAGCAGGCAGAGCTTGGTTGTGAGTGCAACTAGGGAGAGTACCACCACTAATTATTTCCTAACCTAACCCATGCCTTCATATACTCTGCCCGCCCTCATAAAGCTGCTCTACATTACACAATTGTACAGAAACCATGGTCAGAAATGTAAGTCTTTGACCCGAACAGCATCCCAACGCAAGAGGGCAAAACTGTCACTGGTATTTGGTAGTAAGTTTCAGCTGGTCTGACCACTTCAGTGTTCCAACTGGTTAATGTTGTAACTTGTATCTAGATGGCATCATGTAAGATATCTATAGAAAGTGAACAACATACAGATCACTAATATTATTGAGTGGCATGGTGTATGTACAGAGGACAAATTCAAAATTACAGGCGTATTGGAAATTACGTTATCAAAGTGTGTCTACCAGGCAGGGCTAACATTATTTCCCTCTAGACAAAGGTATGTGGTTCTGCCACCTGGAAGGTATTTGCAAGGTACATTAAGAGACAATAGAAATGCAGTTTACAAAGAAGGCTAACAAAACCATCAAGCAAACATGGGGAGGAGACAATCATGCAGCATCACAGCAGCGGCAGGAGATTGCAAGAAACAGATCAATTTGCATTTTAGCAAACATTGGTGGGGGGAACCAGCATGGAATTTTCTGTGCCAGGAGACTCCATGTTGCCTTCCTCACAGCATGAATGAACTTTACTTTGGAAGGTAACCTTCAGAAAAATCCATTTCAAAGATTCTCTGGACTATAAAAGAGAGGGACAAAGAACTCCTTGTTCTCTTTCACCTAAGACGACAAAGGAACCAAGCGCTTTGGACTTGGTGGGATATCCTGACCCGAGGGGGGTGGTCAGGCATCTTGCCAGGGGGGCAGATTGGTAAGGAAACTGCCTTCAACAAAGACTGTAGCTTGTTTGGGTAAATCTCAGCCTCTAGAAAGCATTTTTCACTTTTATTTGCTTGTAACCATTTCTAACTCTAGCCTTTATACTTGAACTCACTTAAAATCTTATCTCCTTTTTTAAATAACCTTGTTTTATTTTTAATCTAAATCAGCTAAGTACTGTGTCTGATTTAGAGTGAGTGGTAACTCCAGTTAATGTGGCAAGCTGCTAGATATTGTATCTTGAAAGGAACAGACAAAGCTTCATCTCTCTCTGAATTGTCCAGGAGAGAGCAGGACATTGCAGAGAACATGGTTTTGGGGAAAATCTGGGACAGGGGTTGGGGGCATATGCTAGTCATTTTGCCAGGTGTAATTAAGGCTGATGGAGGCCAGAGGATAGGAGTGTTTTAACAAGAAGGCTGCTGGAGTCAAAATTGCATATCACACAGACACTCAGTGTGCCTGCTTGTCTGTTGGCTGGAAGTGTCAAGACATTTTGGAGTTATAGGGCGGGCAGGCAGTCAGGCCTCTCACTGATCTGGATTGCACCCCAGAATGTGACAGATTCTTTAGAATTACATCACCTAACTTGATTTTTTACAATCTGAAACATTTTACAGTGAAGACAACCCCCTCAGAGGGCAGGACAGAGGCATCTTGTAGTCCTGAAAATAAATTCCCTTTTCACTCAGAGTGCACACCCAAGGTGCAAGGGTAGGAAGAGAGATGTTATGCTGAAAGTCTAGCCTATTTTCTGGCTTACGCAGGTGGCTGGCAGGCCTTGAACCACTGTTGCCAGGAGGCTGTCTAAGAGCATAGGGCTGTGGAGAACCAGAACTCACTATGTGCCCAATGGAATCCCATTCCCTAGAGTCAGAGTGTAGGACAGAAATGATGGTTCAGTTACATGTAAGCAGACAAGCCAGACTGGGTATGCATAGGGTAGTTGCTCGTGAAAGATGTTGACACGTTTTCAGGCTTCAGTTCAGACCTGGTATAAAAAGGTGCAACTCCATTACTGTCAATGGAACTGCACACGCTTACAACATCTAAAGTTTGACCTTCACTCTCAACTTCATGTTCGTATTAGCCATCTGGGCCTTTGTGTATCCCTGTGTATTAGCACACAGTAGTGCACAGCTGGGACCTCAGCACTGAAAAACAAGACCATCTAGACCACCTAATAATTACAGTACATTTAACATGCACCTAATAAACAATGCCACAGTACATTCACTCATGTTTTTTCTATTCATGATTATGAAATGTCAAAGAGTAAAAAACTCACAGCAACTTTGGAGAAGCCTTTCTAATTAAATGCAACACTGACCAAGTGATCAATATGGGAGTGAGACTCAAACAAAGTTTCATATACTTAGATTCCACTGTATACTGCTTTGATATGTGTTGGTGGTGGTTGTGTTGTTTTTCTCCGTCCCATGTACTGTAGAACAAGAAACAATTCACTTGGCTGTTTCCCAGCCAGCAATAACTGCCTCATTCCTGCTAGAAATAAACAAAGACAGGGAAAAAACAAACGGATTTGGTTGGCCAGTAGAAATAATAACTATGCTGAAGGTATCTTGAGGCATTCTCCCGGAAATGTGAAACATTTTTAGTAGTGTCTAGTGGCAAACTCAAGTAGAAGTACATCTGAAAAATTAAATTTCAGCAGCAGCTGTGCTGTTCGACCAGCTGCCAAATAAAAAATGATCATATGCGGTCTGCATTGGTGAACAGTTTGAATCACTTTTGCTTTCCCTAAATGTTCACTTTTTTAAAAAAAATTAAAGACTCTCTGCTGTTCAAATACACAATTACTCTCTTATACTTCACTTCAGCCAAACAAGCTATTAGATCTAGAATAGAAATATGTACCTTCATAAAAACAAGAGGGACAGGAGCTGGAACATGCTAGTCTTTTCAATACAACACAGAAGCATCAAGCAAGTCCACAGAAGAGTTACAGAGAATTATTTGATAGATTGGGCAATAAAGATACAGTATGTCTATTTCAGTATTGCAAACCTTCACCATTAAAAAACAATGAGTCAGGCAGCCCAAAAGTGATGACGTATTTTTTAAAATCTCATGAATTTTAAGGCAAAGTTCTGGGTTCTTTTTATTTGCCCTCTGAGTTTTGAGTTGTTAGGGTTTGTGTTTTTGAGCTGTGCTCTGCAATCCAGAAGTCTAGAAACTTTCTTAACAAAAAAACCAAAAAGCAAAGCAAAACAACACAAAAACAAAAACTAAGATTCTCACAAATCACAAGACTGCAGCAATTAAGGCTTTAAGAAAAAAAAAATCACCAAATACTCTGAGGCTCATGATAAAATCATGAGCTGCAGCACTGCCAACCGAAGATCTAGTCCAGAGTGTATAGGTAGAGCAGTGTGTGTTTCCAACACGTAAAGTGCTGTATAAGTATTATTTATTGTTAGGTTCCCCAGGCACCTCAGGCAGCTGAGATAAAGAGTTTTCAGTGAGCTCTTAGGCCTCTGTCTGCTTGGACTTGTGACATGTCCAATTCCTCAGAGGAAAAGTAAGGGGAGAGGGGCTGGGGGTTATGTGCTGTGGATAGGGAAAGGGAAGAGGTTAGTTCAAGGTGCCAATGTGATGTAGTGGCCCCTATCCCAATAAAAGAGTATGTTTGAAGTCCTCCATCAAGAGCCAGTGGAACAGTATACCCAGGAAGATGTCTGGTGGGGCTAAGGAAGTCTTCAAATTGCCCAGACAGAGTCCAGGTTGAAGACAAAACAGGCTGTGTAACTATATGTTTTATATTGTCGTCATTTGTTTTAAGTCCAAAGAAAGGGAGAACAGCAGCAGGGATGAGGTGTGGGTTAGTTTGAATGATCTATGTTAGTTTCTGCACACCTGCAGGGAGCAGAGCAGAGGAGCTTGACTGGAACAGATCAGGAAACAACCCGAAGGGTTATGGTAGTTATCAGGCATCGGTTATAAATATTGGAGTTAGAGAGCTATTGGGGACTTGATAGAAGAATAGCATTGCAAAGCCAGTGGAGGCATTTACACCAGGCTTGGTCTTAAAAAACCTGTAACACTTTGGCTACAGTTTCCTATCTGACTATATAAAAGCTGAGGACAGCAAATCGTCTATCAATACTGCTAGCTAGAAGGAGCCACCAGGTTTGTTTGCTGATAAGGCAGGCGCATTTTGGACTGAGATGCTGCAGTTAAGAATCCAAGTGACACACACAACATTTTAGGGCACATTGTAGACAGACAAATCATTCTTGAAAGTTCAGAGGGGGGAGGAATGAGTTTATGCATGTGTGCTAAAGTACAGAAGCGTGGCTGCTTTGCTGAAACCTCACATTGTAAGGCAGATAGCACAAACCAAACCTCCATTCCATGGGTGTGGGTGCTAGTGGCAGAAGAAGATTTGTGTACATCTCAATGGGAAGAAAACTCACAGATTTACTATCTAATAGCTTTTGTTTTTAAAATATTTAAAGTTTGTTTAGAAGTATTTCAAATACTGTTTACAATGCTTTTGTTGTATTAAATGTGTTGTTTATGGAGAGGAAAGATGTTCTTATAGTTAGCGCACAAGCTTAGGACTTGGGAGACCCGAGTTCAGGTCCTCTGCTCTGCCACAGACTGTGTGTGACATTGGACAAGACATTTAGCCGCTCTGTACCTTAGTTCCCTGTGAAGATAATAGCACTTCCCTACCTACCTCAGTGGGTTGTGAAGCAGATATTAAAGATAACGAGGCACTCAGATACTACAGTAATGGGTTGTAGATAGATAGGTAGATAGATAAAAAAGAGCAAGCCGCTGTGCGCTTCTGGAAGCTGTTCTTAACACCTTAATGCAAGGTTTTGAATACAGTAGCCCTGGGCTTGACTCTGCGTAGTGCTTTCTGAAGTATCTTTAATTGACAGAACTCTGGCCTACAATTCAGCAAGGAGTTAAGCTGTTGTGCAAGAAAGGGGAGTGTAATAATAGCTGTACATACCTTGCTCCTATGTCACTCATTACACTCGCACCCAGGCACTTGCCTTTTTCCATATAGTGATATTTGTGAGTCAGAGAGGGGTAGTGGAGACAGTGGAAAGGAGGACCCTTCATTCTGACTTGGCCTATGGGCAACATGAAAATAATTACATTGCCAAGAATAGAAATATGGCTAGTTCTGTGAATAAGGATCTTCAACTGTGGCTATAAACACAGGTGGGCAGGCAAGCAGGGTTAGGAAAGGTTCCACCTCTTCAATGCAACAGCTATTGCTGCTGCACCAGTGCGGAGGAGGAAGATGGCCCCTGAGATAGACCATTTGTACTGGCAGAGATGAGTAGGAGATGACCTTTCCTCTGAAACAAGGGAGGTAGAGGATTGAATTGTGACTGAGTATAACATGCCCCTTTGTTTTCTGCTTCTGAGGCAGAGCAGATGCATATCATTCCTTACTCAGGGCAAAGTATAAACTTACAATCCAGCCCCAAAACATGTACAGCTTGGCAAAAAGTTGTCTCCTGAACACTCTTTCTGCAGAAGGAAGGTGGATCTGGAAGTCAGTTGCTGATGGACATGTAGAATTAAGCAATAAAACTGAATACAGAAGACTGGAGTCCTTTTTTCAACGAAAAAGCATCAGTGAGACAGGAGATGAGGTTCATGAGTTAAGCTACAGAACATTACCTCTTATTCTCTTTCACAAAGCAAAGAAGAGATGAGAAAAGGGAAAATGTCAAATCTCCTCTTTTAAAATCATTTGTGTCTAAAGAAGGATTCCAGAGAATGAGAGAGGAAAATTGAGGAGAACAGCACTTGCACAACGAGTTTTAAGTGTTTTGTCTTTTCATATTGTGCCCAAGACAGTTTTTTTCCCTTCAGGATTTACTTTATGTAACCTAATTGAGGGCTTTCAGGAAGAGAGCAAGAGACAGCTTGAATTCTGCATCTAAAATTTTGCATCTAAATGCAAACCCAATGTCTAGCTGCTCTCCCTCTGAGCCCCAAGGGAGAAGGAAAGGTGGGAAGGATGGAAGGTCATAGCTCCAGCCCATTGGGGCTCTGATCCAGAGCCCTATAGAGTCAATGGAAAAAGACTTCCTTGGACTTGAATGGATTTTGGAGTTGGTCCAGGGAGGGGCAAGCATGCTATAGTGAACAGAAGATGGTAAAAAAATTGCATAATTACTTATGTCACTGTAACAGCTAGGAATCCATGTCCCATACCCTGGGGGAAGGAATTATGGCATCCTGAGCTCTGGATGAAGTGCAGCTCTAGGCCACCTCTCACTCAGGCTGTGTGTCTTAACACGCACAATGTGGAGCCATAAGGCCAGATCCTTAGCTGGTGTAAATCAGTCTAGCTCTGTTGAAGAATCTGGCCCATACAGTGCAACAATCTACCTGTGTCTGAAAGTGCTCTGCAGGATGGCAAAATCCAGAGCCACCCTCCTTGTAGAAATAGGTTTTAAAAGTCTAGAATGTCTTAGCCGTAGGGACGTTGAAGAGCTCAGAATGACTTGTGCGCCAGTTAACCATTTGGCTACCATTCCTTGGATGTTATGGAAATGATCCCATGCTGTCTGAAGAGGACAGTGTTCTTTAAGTGTTCTTTCGTTCTCGTTTTCATCAGCCTTGGCTGGTGCAGTGTTTGGTCATCTTGAAAGTGATATTTGGACAAGAAAGTCATCCCGACACTGATGGCGTCACAGCCCAATGCACCACCCAACAGCCTTCCATTCACACTGAGAAACAAACAGAGCTTTACAGAACTCTGCCTGAGTGATCCTATGGAGGAGTTGAGCAACTACCAATAAACACCCTTTGAAAGCTCTTGGCGAGAATACAAAACTAGAATCAGCAAGGAAACCTGGCTACTGCCCATTACTAGATCATCTACCAACCAGACCTGACCAATCTGTGCCTCAATCCCAGGTCAGAAGCCAGAATGAGTGGGATTACAGAATTCAGAACAGTCCACACTATACCAAAGTTTTCTTGTGGTCATTTTTTCACTAACCTTCTTCAGAAAGAAAAACTAACACTAGCAGTCAATGATGGCTTTGTGAGGGACTAACTATTCATTTACACATTGTGTCACTCTCCAGTACCAATATTGTTTTCATGCATTGCATTACAAGACTTTTAGTACAATTTTTACTTAAAAAAAAAACCTGTTGGCTGAGTTATTACTGTCATACAAGTCTACTCTTGTGGCTGCTGCACTCATCTTCCTTTGTGTGGATGTGCTCTGATTTAATTTGTATTACAAACTGAGAGAAGCTGTTACATTTTCTATAGTCGAGAATTTATGAAGTGCCTGAACCAAGGCAAATATATTGGCCTTGCCCTAACAAACCTTTTATTTAATATCTGGCCTTCAACTGATAGAGTTCCAAATGGGCGATAGTAAGCAGTCTAAAGGAGCATCTCTCCCTCCTCTCTGAAAAGTTCTGTTCACGGCTGAATAGTTTAAATTGAACCAGTCAAACAAACCCTGCAGCAAACCGTGCCATTTAAGGTAAGGCTGATCTGCACTAGACTAACACACTCATATCAAATCTTCGCCAACTGAACCCGAGTTCAACCCATGCTTGCCAAGTTTAGTGAACAGAAGCAGGAGCTTTTGTACAAACAGTGTACCTCACTCTCACAAGCCAGCCTCCTTCCCTTCCCCCAACAAGATCTGTACCAACCTCTTCTCCACCCCAAATTTACCTATGCTAGATTTAGTTATTTGGGGATGGAGAACAAAAGCCTCCCCTGTCCATTACATTCTGAGTGCTGCTACACAGCATATCAGGGTAAAGAGAAACTTCTCTAATATTCAAAGGAGGGCAGCAGGTCACCAACCCCTGGTACCCACCACATACTTTTGAAAAGGGGGCATGAAGTGATGAACTAAAAGTTTAATCAGTTAATATTAAGGGATTGTACTGGATTGAGGAATTAATCACATTAAACCATTTTAAACGGAAGATTATGGTAGTTAAGGAATGAAGAGGCTTTGACACATTGCCTTATTCTCTGAGGGCTTGATTGTGCTTTGTAGTCAGAGCCCATCATGAAAACTTCACCACTCTGCATGCCTTGCTGGAGTATAAAAGATAGCTGGTAATTATGAGAGTTGGGCAAATTATACAACCTCCCACCCAGATTTTATTCTTTAAGAAATTGCTTTATAGTTACACAGGGAGGCCTGTTTTTCTACAGAAAAGAGTTTTAAAGGTTACGAAGAGAGGCTAAAGAAAAAAAATCTTTCAGCATTTGCAGTAGGAATACACCCTGAATGCACTAACATTCTAAATGAACTAAAGCCATTCTAATTGTTTCACACCAATCCAGGTTCAGGGGAGACCAGTTAATGGCCTGCTGGATGATATTTTATACCTCTATCTTGGATTAGTCAGTCACTTACATCCAAAGGCCTGATTCCATTTCATGTGACCACACTAACAGAACAGGGAAACATTAAAGCTGAAATATCTCAATTGGCAGTACCTGCAATTTTTGTTAGTTTGCCTTCCATGCTGAAAAATACAGGGTACTTTTATTTTATTCTAAGCCATTTTATTTGCTTTTAAAGAATTTAAGGTTTGGCCATATTCAGTTTTGGAATTTGGGAGATCTGAAGGGGTCATCCAGCAAAGATCGAGGATGTCCAAGATCAGTCCTGAAAAGAAAGTTGTTTTTAAAAGTTGGCCAAGACACTCAGATCTAGTATGCCTGAGCTCTATATAGATGTTTCCCAGACAATGTGTTAACAGGTGGCTAACTTTGCTTCTAGTCATATCCAGGACCAACTGGCTTTAATTATCTGAAAGAAATGTTGGCCTTTCCGCAGTTCCCAAACTAATAGACTGCAAGAATCACATTCTTCTGATCACATTAAGTGAAGATAGATTAGTTTTAATAATAATGTAGCTTTCTCAGAGCCTTGCTATTCACTAGCCAAGTACTGTATTACATTTCCAGGCAATTCTCTGTTTCAGATCATGAATTTTTAATCTTACTGTATCATTTAAAAATTCAGAAAGGCATTGCTGAAATCCAATTTGAACAATTAGTCTTTCTTGCGAATTGCTGCTTTTAAATGTTTTAGATCACTCATCTTTAATGATTTATGTGCAAAAAAAGCAAAAATCTATACACAGGAAATAACCTGCTAGGAATTTTTGGTGATGTGCAATGATTCCAATTATCCTTATCTTTCACAGATGGCAAATATTCGTCTTGAGTTTGACCCTGCTAATTCAGAATTTCTACTGAAGTCAATAGGAATATTGTCATTGATTAGGATCCTATCTAAAGCCTATTGAATTCACTCGGAGTTATGCCATGACTTCGGTGGAACAGGATCGGGCCCAAGGTAAGTGCTGTACTTTTTTATTCCCTCAGCTGACTGGACTGGTAATGACTTCTGGGTAAACAGACAACAATCTCTTCTCTTCAAATGATCACATTTCTCCATAATTTGTTTTTCCAGATTTCATCAAGTAAGAGTTAGTTATTTGGGAACACATCCATTCTTAGGATACCTCATGATGTTATATATGTTTCTAATTCCTTACTTGTCCATTCAGAGTTATGGAGTTCATTTTGCCTTGTATGCATCTCCCCTAGGCAGATTTAGCCTCTAAATACTTTTGATTTGTATCAGCGAGACAAATTGTGCCTCAGAAACTTTCTTTTGTTGAAACAATTCTTCTTCTGCCAATAATCATCATCTACCTCCTCATTTTAAAACAAATAGCTTGTCATGCCTATAAATAATTCTATTACCAATACTGATAATTTACCACTAAGATACTTGAATATTAGCAAAGAGTTGCATAGTTAAACAAACGCTATTAAATATATATTTTCTTGATTTTCCTTAAATGTGCGCATTTTTATTTCATTAGTATCGAAACAGTCACCCACACAAGCAGGAAATTTGTTTGCCAATTAAGCACCACCTTTACCAGACATTTACCATTTTTACCATTATTAGGCTCAAGATTTCAGTGTAGATGCAGCTTCTCTCCTAGTTGCCACCAATCCTATCCCACAATCCCCTGGGCCTGTGTTTCCCAGTCCTGCCACCCCAAAACTTCCCATCCAATTCCCAAGAACCAGAAGCAACCTCCTCGTTCAAATGCAGCTGCTCGGTGTTTAAACCTTCGTTTCCACATGGATGGCTCAACTGGAAACATAGTTAACTCTCAAGTGAGTGAGCTATAGCCAGCTGTACCCAGGAGCCCTGCTAACTGACCTAAGGAACACAGCTGGATCCTGGTTAACCTCTGGTGCAAGGTAATATATCTGCATCAGCAAGATGTTCAACTTCAGCAAGAGCACCAGAAATGATCATGGTAATAAAGTTATATATCTGAGCAGCTGGCAGCCTTGGGGATCAATTGGACAGCAGAACAATGCATAGAATGAATCAAGTGGCTCAACACTGATGACCACAAAGCCAAGGATTCTAAGGGCACCTCTGGAAAATATTCATCTTCCTGACTCTTTCGCAAGAAATTCCACCAGGTGCTGCAAACTTTCAGTAAGCACTGAGCCCACAGTGGGGCCTGACAATCTGCTGAGAGGGAATAGGGCTGCTATAACCCCATCCCAGGCACTGCAAGAGGAGAGCCAGCCAGTGTATGAAGGGCAAGAAGCGAACCCATAGTGAGGAGGCTATGCCACCAGACCAGCTGCAGCACATCCTGGGTCCATATGTGGAGAAGCTGTTTGTGGATGGTCTTGGGAGCAGCTCACAGCAGAAACGGTAGAAGAGGAAGCACCACGGGTGGTAAACTGAGTAAAAACAAAAGCTGGCTGTAACGAGTCAAATAAAACCGGAGTGTATATTTAGTCCATTGCTGGCTGAAAAATGAGTTCAAATTACGTCAGAGGGTGGTTGCCTGTCTGTGTTCAGGGTTTCAATAGCTGGCAGTCAGTCAGAGCTTTCTGTGGACACAAGGTGCTTGTAAAGAGGCTGTCCTATGTCTCCATGCTACATGAGCATCTTGTTGATTTTAGCATGATTTTTCACCCATCCCTGACTGGTGACGATAGCAAACTTCTCATCAGCAGTTACATTCTGGGGCCGAGCATACTTATTAAGGCCACTTCTGTAGCTCAGGAGCCCCCTTCATTTGGATATGTGCTGGTTGGTTATCAGATGCCTAAAAATCACCTTAGCATAAACGGATAGCTGACCTGGGCCAGACGTTGACACTTCTACTCAGGGACCAACGGAATATCAATGTTCTGCAGAGCCTGCCCAAACTGACGGCATTGGAAACCCATAGCTAGTGACAACACCACCTCCTATTACCTAACACCCTCTCCCCAGGGAAAATGGCAGGGATTTATAAATCATCTTAATTGAATTTTGTATTTGTGTCTTACCATGGCATGTGGTGGCTTTCTGCGCTGCTTCAGAGGCCATCTGAAGTGGCCAGCGTTGTGCGTGAGACTTAAATAATTGAATTAAAGCAGCCCCCTTCAAAGAATAGAAAAGGTAATTTTTAAATTTTGGTCAGGCAATTTGCTCTTTTTCTTTTTAAGGCCCTTCCACATCTTCAGGGCAAACACACGGCACCAGGAGCTTGGGGGGAGTGGAGCCTCAGCTACAAGCAAGGAGAAAGAATTAAAGATGAGTTGATGGGAGAGATTCTTGATAAAATCAACC
Source organism: Mesoclemmys tuberculata (assembly GCA_007922155.1). Lineage (NCBI taxonomy): Eukaryota > Metazoa > Chordata > Testudines > Chelidae > Mesoclemmys > Mesoclemmys tuberculata. The sequence continues at coordinate 22,468,050 of ML675649.1, read as the reverse complement.
AGCAGATTTAGCACGAGAAGAACCAGATTGAATATGGGAGGGATAAGAATGCAAGAAAGATGGAAAATGAGAGAGAGGGAGGCTGAGCAGCATGAGGAGAGACTGGCAGCACAGTTATTGGAGCAGGACCACAGGTTAAAGGAGGAAGACAGAGTGCCGCAGAAAGAGCAGTTCAAGAGGTTATTTGTGCTCATGGCCACCAGAATGCAGGCTCTAACCCAGCTCCGCTGCCACCTTCACTTCTTGCTCCAGCGCCATGGCCTGAGTCCCCTACACATTATCATGTGTCCATATGGAGAATGTGCAGCTACGGCAAAAGGCATGAGCAGCACTGCGTGTGTGTGGGGGGGAGGGTTCACAGCCAGCATGCCAGTACCCTCTTCCAAAAGGTGCCTTGGACAGGTCAAATGCCTCCATCAAAACACCCACCCATATCCCACAGTTTCTCTGACTGATTCTCAGAATAGGACTGACCACGTAAGCTGGATAAGTTCTTCCATCAGGTTGGGAATCATATTGAAAACTCTGGCTTCTGGGAACTTGGCGGGGAAATGTGGACCAAAAATGACTTGGCTAGTCATGTTGCCAAGCTAAAACATTTCTGGTTATGTCCCACAGGATGGACAGAGAAGTTCTCCCACAGTCACTATGAACCCACCCCAGTGGCTACAGCTGGTGATGGCACTAGGGACCTGGAGAGATGTTGGGATATGCACCCAGAAGTAGAAGCCCCGACTCAGGTCTGTCTGATGCATCATGCACAAATCAGCACCCTTGTGAGGCCTGGGTTTGTAATGCAGCCTGGATGCTCAAGTGTGGGCTTGGAAACACCAAGTCTGCAAGCCCCGGTCCCTGCAGACCCAGGCTTGCTATGCAGTGTAGACATAGCCCTGGAGGCTAGTTACCTGTACATGGATTGTTGCTAGTCACTTGATCAGGATAGTTGAAGTTGAAGGCTGTAACCCTTTTAGGTAAGAGAAAAAACGTGCAAAGGTTCAATTGGCAAGTTAGGAGCAGCTGGCAAGAATAATCTGACATTTTTGTGCGCCAAATAAGAGATCAGACCTCTTCCATCCCCACTAGAGTCCCTAGCTTTCTTCCAAAATGCATCGTCCTTCCCACCAGCACCTCTGCAAGCAGCACAAACCCTGCTTCCTACCTCAGCAAGGCGGATGTGATTTGCGTTGTTCGGTCTCTCTTTGTGAATTCGAGTCGATTCTCCTTTGCCTTGTGTTGTCATCAATTGCATGTAAAACACCACCACTGCTCTCGTGTGCTAGCATTTTACATGCACTTCGCACAGATGACTAAACAAGGGTCTAGACACTGGAGAATCAGGCCCATGGAGTTTGTCAGTTTGCCTCATCCTCGAATAGGCTACCGTTCACCATACGCATTAAGTCCCATTATTCTCTTACTTACACCAGTTTGACTCCATTGACTTCAGTATAAGTGGTCCAATTTTACAGTGATCAGAGAACGAGGGGGCAGAATTGGTCCCAATGACTCTAAAACATGTTCATGCTAGGACTTTATGTTGACTTGGCCCTGCATGGCAGAATAGGCCCGATTCTGATGTCTCTTTCACACACATAAGCTAAAAATAACTATATTGACTTCAATGACCTTGTATGTGAGTAAAACTCATGTAAGTAAGATCAGAATCAGGCCAAGAGTGTGAAAACAGAAGAAAAAGGGGCACCAATTACCCTGGTTAAGTGTGTGGTGTGTGTTTAGTTAACAGGCTAAAGGGTGAAGAAAAGGTGAAACTGATGTGGAAGGGACGAATTTGTTTTTCTAGGCCCTCTCAAGTTTATCTGATCAGCCTGATGTTTTCACAATTCAAAATGATGTAATTTAGCCACACTGCAAGGAAAATATGCCTGAAAGGCAACAGGAAAAAACAGCAGCAAGCCCCTTGTCTGCAAATGGCAACTGAAAATTTTTCAAGTTTTTTTGAAAAAAAAAATTATTTTTTTAAAAACATACAACCATTAAATCCTAGAGTAAGATGAAGACATTTGCAGAGTAGTTCTACAGTAATAGTACTACTGGATTATTTACTACCGAGATAATCCATGAACCTTTAAACAAATGAAGACTGAGTCTTGGCACAGAGGGCATGATCCTGCAAACCCCGGCTGCTGTGAATAGTCCATCCGTAAAGGAGTAGTGTCAGTGACATCAATAGAAATATATCGGGAGTACTGAAGTAAGCAAGAGTTTACAAAATAGACACCAGATGAAAACAGGAGCAAACCAGACATGAGAGACACAGGGCAGGGTTGAGGAAGGAAGGGTAAAGGGATGGAGGAAGAGGGTAAAGACAATACGTCTCATATGGCCATCCTGGTAAATAATGCATCTCTCCTGAGAGTTATACAGTTGTTTTCCTAACTACAGGTTATACAGTTCCCAAAGGAAATGAGTTTTAAGGGGTGATGTGAAGGAAAGGGACAGTAGAGATACGGGAGATAGTTCAGGAAGGGGTTTCAGGAGAAAGGGTCCAAAGGATAGATCACCTGATAGCAGGTATGGGGGAGGTATCAGTCAGGTGAGTGACTTGGAACAAGCAAAGAGGGCAAGGAAGAAGGCAAGTTGTGAAGAGCATGTAGCCTGAGAACAAGGAGATTGCGTTCCACATCAAAATTCAACAGTGAGCGAGTGAAAGGATTTTAAGAGTGGATGAATATAGTTATAGTAACAGGGAAGGCAGATGATTTTTGAAGCAGAATAGATGTAGATTTGAGAGTCATCAACACAGGATATTGTGCATAAAAATACAGCAAATTAAAATAATGACCAGGGACCAATTTTTAACCTGACGTGCCTATGCAAAATGGCACAAACAGGGCTGCATGGACAATGCCAGATAGAGGATTTGGCCCACAATGTCCATCTCAATTAATTTCTAGGTAGAATGTTAGCACAGTAAGGCAGATTCTATTCAAATTAGTTTGGTGAAAAAATATTTGGTGAAACACTGAAAACTGAAGATTTTCATTCAGAAATGTCACTGTAGTGTCTCATGGGCCTTGCTCGGGAATCCAGCCCAAAGGAAAAAAAATAGGGCATGGGCACGCAGCCTGCAACTCTCATGGCTGCATTTCCAAATCAAAGTTATTGGGTTTTGGCTGTTGAGGACAAGTTGAAATTTTCTGTGGAAAGCAGACACTTTTCATGAAAATTTTGTTTAGCTGAAAACACAAATTTGCCACTGAAAACCAGTTTCTATAGAAAGAATTTGACCAGCCCTGCAAATCATGTATTACCAGTCATTATTACTATCATAGGTCCCAATGTGGAACATAGAGTGCTCTCAACTGATTGAAGCTGGCATTCACTCCAGGATTGGGCACATTTCTGCATTTTGTATGTCAGACAATGTAGGTGAATCTGCAGTAGAACAATAGCTATCGAGTTGTCAAAGAGGCATTTACTGTGCCAGTCACACACAAGAAGTGAATGTCTTTGTGAAGCACTATTAATGCAATGTCTAGAATTTCACATTATAATGCTATAAAGTACTAAGTAACTCCATCAGAGCCATGGCTGACGGAAAAGCAGAGGTCTCTGAGGCAGTGTGAAAATACATGAGGACTCTGACCTCATGTCCATTCCAGGGGTTCTGTGGGTCTGAATCCCCAATTATTCTGGGCAGAGAATGCAAACCTTGTCCTCCCCAACAGAGAACTCAACCGAGCAAAGCACGTAAGCATGTGTTTCATTTTAAGTGTGACAGTGATACCATCAGAGCCCAAGAAACCACATAGATGCTTAAAGTTAAGCACATGCTTAAATACTTCGTTGGATCAGGGCCAGAATGATCTAGAAAACATTTTGAAAGAAAGTAGCCCCCATCCACAGGTTGCTTCATGGGAAGAATGGTTCGCTTCATGGTTTAACTTCTGCTAGGTGACCTAATGTCCCAGTGAAAATTGGCATCTGGCTGTGGTGCACAATAGAGTTCACACAGATGGGGGGGAGGCAATCTGAAACCTGCAGAGATGATTTACTGAGAGCTGACAGACTGCAAAGACGTCTAAAGAAAAAGCAAAGCCATATGGCATTGTAAATTGTAATTAATGATATGTTACTGAGCCAATACAATAGAACAATAGCTATCAAACTGTCTATGAAATGTTTACTGTGCCAGTCACATACAGGAGGGGAGATGGGTTCACTGAGGCACTGTGAATGCAAAATGTAGAATTTCACATTAAATGCACTACAGTATTATCACTTAACTTCTCTGCATCAGTATCTCCATCTATAAAGCATCTAACATCGAACTAGCTGTCTCCTAGGGGTGCTCTGAGGACTAGCTAGGATTTGTAAAATGTAGTACAGATCAAAAGTCCAATGTTTATAGGCTATCACTTTGTTCTTATATTACAGTAGGGGGCGAATAATAGCCTTCTCTCTGCCATTCATTGTTTTGTATAATTTTATCATGACCTCCTGACATTCATTTGTTACGATCAGTTATCTATGGGCCAAATCCTTTAGTCCTTATTTAATCACTGTTGGGACACAAATTCCATTGTACTGAAAGGGCCGAATTCATTCCTGATACAAGCAGGCATGACTGCATTGACTTCATTTCAGTCACATCGGCTTTCACTCAGTTGACTCTTGTTTACTTAGATTTACACAAATAGGAAACTGCTCCACTAGGGGCTCCTGCCAAAGAGGCCTTTGCCCAATTAATGACTAAGAGTTACCGCATCAATCCCCCAGCAGGAGAAAAGTTATTCAGGAAATTCTATAAGGGGTCACTGTATAAAACTGAGACTCGTCATCCTCACACGTGAAATGGGGCACCCAGAGAGTAAGGGACATCTTGGTTTTAGGACTCAATCCTAGGCCCCACTACAGGCTTTTGAGCAGCACAAAGGGGGCTTATAACTTGCTTTTACAGCCCTCTGGGGATTCCCTTGGTGTAGGAGTAATTCACGGGTGGTGTAATGCTGGTATAACGTGCCTGTACCTCACTCCTGCCCCGCTTCCTGCCCAGTGGGTGTGCAGAGGGAAAGTGCGTGGCTGGAGTGCATCATGCTCCTGCCATTCCTGGGTAGCAGAGTGCTTCATGGGGACTCTTCCACCCTGGGTGTAGTTTAAAGCAGTTAAACAGGCCCACAGGATCAGGGAGTTACAGCTGGCTCTCCGCTCCGCCCATCTCCACAAAAAGCAGCATAGGATTGTGCTCTGCACACACAGGGAGATTGTCTTACGTTTGACAACAAATTCGATAGAGAGCAGCAGCATCTCTCCTTTATGTAACCTGGGTACCACCACAGCAATGGCTCGGTTCGTGTGATAAGCTGGATGAGAACATCCACTTCAGAAGCTGTCATTCGGCAATTTATTTAGTTACATTCAAGTTTTGCATCATGTCTGCCAGCATAATTCCTCTGCTCTAAAGTATGTCACACACACAAGCTAAATTTTAAAAAAATCATAAAGGTGAGATGCCCTCTCTCTCTCTCTCTCTCTCTCTCTCTCTCGCTCAAAAAAGGCACATTAGAAAATTGTTAGCTATTTAAGTGGTATACTTATGGCATTCTTTTGATTTGAATCTCTTTTTCAAAACTGTAGGGAGTAATTAGCCAATAAATAACAAAAAATTATGGATACAATAAAAGTTCAAATTTAGGCAGTGATTGTGCACTTACTCACATGCTTAGTTTACACGTGAGTAGTCCCGCTCAAGCCAAAGTGCTTTCAAAGGCTCATAACACAGCAAATGAAAACTGCTTTTCACCCAATACTCCAAGGCATTCACCCTTCTGTACCAATTTTAAACATAATGCCCCCAGCCACTCCTGATACACTATAATTAATGTAGTGAGCTACATCTACCTTGACTCTCAATAATAAGTAGAGGGGCAAGGAGAGAGGCAATTGCCCTTGAAGGAGGAGGGGCTTTTCAGTGATGAGTGATGTGTTTGGTGCTCCTCATTTATATGAGGTCTCAGTAGCTTGATTCTATTATCTGCAGCCTGGATTAAATATGAGGGCTCTGTAGAAAAGAAAAATAGATGTCTATTTTATAGCGTTTGATAGGAGGAAGTCAGCTTTGTTTCTCTCAACATCCTAGCTTTTCCGTTGACGCTTTGTTGTAAAACCCCTAGTTAGTAATAAACTACAGTACAATATAGCATTTATATAATATTTTTAAATACTGCACAAACTTGTAATTAGAAATTTGCAAGTTGGTACTAGCATCTCATCATGAATAACTTGATTTGCTTAAGAAAATACCATTCTTTAAAGGTTTGGAGGATTGTTGCACAGAAAAGATTTAATAAGTCCCTAGAATTTCTTTTATCTAAGACAGCCAGTTAGGTTGTTAAAAGCTTATGGCTAGAATTAATTTTATATTAAAAGATGAAGTATCCTTTTAATTAGCTGTGAGAAATATGAGAATAGGGTAACTGTCGACAAAACCGGACAGCTGCTAATTTTACAGTGCTTGTGTTGTGACACTGTATTCACATCAACATGCCCCATTTGTCAGCAAATGTTAATCTTATCATTAAGTAGAGAGCCTAATTAAGGCTTTATAAATAATAGATGTGCCTACTGACAGTTTGGTGTCCCTTGGGAACTATGGAAACCACAAGCTATGTACCAAACTTGTACAAACAAAAGATATCTTCGGTAATCATTAATGGCCATTTTGGTACAAAAAGCCACAAGAAAAAAAGAGGGTTCCTTTTAGTTCCTTTAAGATGAGTAACTTCAACAAATACAATAGGGCCCTCCTCCTGCAAAAAATCTAAGCCCCATATTTAACTGTACCCAATGAATAGTTGCAGTCAATGAATGAGGCTTCTAACAGTGTGTAAAGTTAAGTACATACTTCAGATCTTCGCAGGTCTGATGTTTGGGTGTTAAAAGGTTTCTTCCTCCTTCACCTTGCCATTCAGCTCAATCCAGCAAGATATGGAGCATCCGAAGCCATGGCAGTTGATGATATTCGTCACTTCTCATGTGGCACACAGTAGTGCCTGGCACTCTAATAATGGATCTCAGAAAAATGCCATGTTGAAAGAGATGGTAGTTTTGACCCAGTTAGGAGTCCCAGAATTGGACCCTCAGAGTCCATTAATGTATTCTGATAAGACATAGAATAAGACTCAGCAAAAGTTAAAAACCACTAACCTCAACCCAAGTAGGTTTAAAAATATCCACTCATGTGTATCTATGGATACCATTTGCTGACAAATAAGCAACATTTCAGTGTAGTTTTCCACAAGTATTGCTTCCAGAAGACATCTCGGTTGGGAATGATATCACAGCTAAAGTCCTTTATCACTTCATAGGCAAAATCTAGGCTCCTTTCATTATTGTCCCAGAAACTAAAGCAATATTATCCTGCAAAAGTTAACATTTTCACCTGTATTCTGGTCAGGTGGAGGATGCCCATACAGCACCAGTAATGACAGGAGCAGAGGGACATATGCTAAAATGCATGATAAGGCTCTTATGTCCCTCAGCGTAAGCCTCTTTCAAAATGCCTCTTATATGGTTCCAGCCACAAAGGACTTGCAGCGTGAGCTCCACAGGTTTTGGAGGAAGTGTGACATAAATTTGTGCTCCGTTTGTCTGCCTCTTCCCAAATATGGGGAGAAGACAGCATGAATTTGGCACCTAGTGTTCCCATATAATTAGAGGAAGCCGCATCTGCTGGGGTCATTAATATCCATGAATTACATGAACAGCATGGCAGTACCATGCTCCACAAGAACTCTAAACAGAGAGAGAGAAATATCTCATATCATTCCTTGCACATCAGCAGATGTTGAGAAGAGAGACACTGTGCAGGACTAAGCCAGATCCTGTAGCTCTTATTCATCTGAGCAACCCCCTCTGAAGATTGAGGCACTAGCTTGACACCCGTTCCTGCACCCTGTAGAATGCCAATCCTAAACTGGTTAGATTTCTAATGGACAAACCCTTTGGAGTAGCAAAGCAGAACTCCCTTAAGATAAGAAAAGCGACCTGTCCATTGTCTGGTCACACTTCAGATTATTTCTAAAAGTTGTTACTTGACTGCTTCACCAATTTGGGGCCTCCTCCCATTTAGATCAATATCTGAGTTCTCATTGATTTCAGTGGCAGCAGGATCAATGGTTTTGTTTGTTTGTTCTTTAATTTTATTAATGTTCTGTTACTTAAAAAAAATCTGTTTTACTGAAGATAGTTTCCAAACACCGGCAGCACCAAAGCATATTAACTCTTCCACCGTACTGAATATTAATAATAGGTTAGGACAGCTAGTTTGACCTGAATTAAAAATTAAGATATTAGAAAAGCAGATCTGCTTTATATTGGAAGCAGATCCACAGTGTGTTTGATAATGTAATTGTACAAGTGTTTTAAACACATATAATCATCTTCACCAGGCAATGCTGTTTCACTAGATTTATTCATTAAAAACATACATTAAAATGTTATCCTGAATTATAGAGTTTGCATGGAAATGTGTAGCATTGAAGATTACTAAATAAAAATGAGTAAGACAGACGTTCAGTTATTATGGATATTGTGATTGGTATGAACCTAATAAGCATTTCAATGGATCGTTTTGTTCAGCATTTTCATTAATGACCTGGATGGTGGGGTGGATTCAGCAAGTTTGCAGATGATACTAAACTGGGGAGAGTGGCAGATATGCTTGAGGGTAAGGTTGGGCTACAGAGTGACCTAAGCAAATTGGAGGATTGGGCCAAAAGAAATCTGATGAGATTCCACAAGGACAAGTGCAGAGTCCTGCACTTAAAACAGAAGAATTTCATGCGCTGCTACAGACTGGGGACCGACTACCTAAGCAGCAGTTCAGCAGAAAAGGACCTGGGTATTACAGTGCACAGGAAGCCAGATATAAGTCAACAGTGTGCCCTTATTGCCAAGAGGGATAACGGCACATTGGTAGGAGGATTACCAGCAGATGAAGGGAATTGATTATTCCCCTCTATTCAGCACTGGTAGGGCCACATCTGGAGTATTGTGTCCAGTTTTGGGCCCCCCCACTACAGGAAGGATGTGGACCAATTTGAGAGTCCAGTGGAGGACAATGAAAATGATTAGGGGTCTGGGGCACATGACTTATGAGGAGAGGCTGAGGGAACCGGGTTTATTTAGTCTGCAGAAGAGAAGAGTGAGGAGAGGGACTAATAGCAGCCTTCAACTCCCTAGGTTATTATAGAATCAGAGTCAGAGGTGACTGGTTTGGAAGCTGCTCTTGTCCTGTGCAGCTTTGAGCAGGGCTGTTTGCTGTCTCCTCCTTTCCCCCTAGGCCCTTCCTCATTGGATCATGAAAATGAATCCCCCACACTGTCCTTCTCCCTTACCACCTGCCTTTCCATTTCCCAGAACAATAACCCCACATGGGTTAATTCAGCATGTTAGGTATGCAAACCAATATGGATTTCGTAATCTATCCTCTCCTAAATCTTGTCTAGAGCCTGAGCCAAATCCCATTCCAGTCAGTGGAAAGACTCCCATTGACTTCAGCGGTATGTGAGCTCAGGGCCCTAGTAGATAAAAAACAGGCAAAGGATTTATTTTATTTTTCCAATGGATTTTTTTTAAATTAATACAGATGTGCAGTCCTATAGACAGAATCCCTCTATTTAGCCACTGAAAAGGTGGCAGTACAGATCCTGTCTTGGAGGGATTGCATATTCTGTAGAGAGGGTTATTCAACTTCCATGCTCATTCACACTTTGACATCTCTGCTGAAACTCTCATTAACTATGATTTTGAACAGTGACTTTCTGAAAACCAAATCTTTAAAAATATTCTATTTGATACATTGCCTTAAACTTTAATATTAGACTTTTCAAAGGTATAAAAATATTGGCATAGGTCACAGTTTATTATTTTTTAACAAAGTGAACAGCTGCACTATTGATTATTTGTCATTTGCAGCATCAGTCATTTTAAAATCCTTATAAATTTTGTCACCTTTTGTCCTTAACTAAAGATGATGCAACAGTATAGAAAGTGTGTTCACTTTCCTATTCTTTTTCAAGGCTAAATGTGTTTTGGAAGAAGGCTAGCTTTAGTATTTTGAGAGGGTTTTTAATAAGGATAGCTCTCAACAGCATTTCACAAGAAAAATTGATTTTTACTGCTTTCCTTTTGATCACATGGGATTGGTAGTAGCTGACTACCTTCTATCTGCTTCTCAAATACAAAGCCAATGGGAAATGGCCAGCCATACCTACTGAAACATAGACTTTCCTTATTTAATGATCATGGGGCCCACTTCTCTTTATTTAAAGCAGCATCACCCTTCTGCCAGGTGTTAGCAGCAATAAGGGATATATCTGAGGCCCCTCTTGACAAGTAGCAAAACTGTCTTGAGATCCCACCCAGAAACCTAAACTTACCCTCCTGGGGTGCAGTGGACATTCAGAACTTCCCCATTCACAACATTCTAAGACTGTGCACAAACAGGGAAATCTCTATTAGGCAAAAGGGAACACAAGCAAACTATGCAAAAACACTACAACAGAATAAATATGCAAATACAGACTAAAATACCACCCCTTCTAGTGAGTTGGACAGTAGTCCCTCTAATGTCCTTCCTGCCAATGAGCATATCCTGCAGGTAATAGTCCCTTAACCAAACCACCTCACACACACCCCAAACCCCACTCACAGTTTGGATCAGGGGGTAGCAGCTGTCCAAGTGTATCTTTGCAGGCCTGTTTCCTGTCCAAAGGGAGCTGCTTGCCTTGTCCTGTCTGGAGGCACCACCATCTTACCCAGCTCAGTGATTCAGCTTTATCAAGGTGCTGGGTAAGCAGAGTCTCACCAGAACCCACTCGGTACTATTGCAGTCTTCTGCATGAGCTTTGTGACTCTCTCTCAGCAAAGTCTTTAGTTTGTATTGTCCCTTCCTGGAGAATCTGTTCATCATCATCTCCTAAAACAAAGTCTTCAATCTGCATTGTCTCCCACGGCAAAGGAACCAAACACTTAAAACCCACATGCAGAATCCAGAGAATTTAGAAATTAGTTCTTTATATGGCTTTGGAAGCCATCTTTCCCTCAAAATCCATGTTATTGTATAGTTATGGTGATTCCCCAAGTAAGGAATTATGGGTAGGTAACCTATGCAAATGAAGCTACCTCTGGCAGCACTTTTCACCAATAAAAAGAATAGAGAGTTCTTTTCCTCTGGAGTTTCTGGCCACAGGGCTTGTCAGCAGCAATGGCAATGAAGTCAGAGGACTCTATAACCAAAGGAGAACCAGGCCTATTGGTTCAATTGTGCCAGAAAACACCAACAGTTCTCACCTCTGCAAACAGCTAATAGCAAGTGATTGCTTAGACCAATCTATTATCTTTCAGATTTCCCTGGATCATCTTGTTACACATACTATCACTGCGTGTACTTTAGAAAGCAAAGCAACATGCCCTAGTGGCTGCAAAGGCTCCCAAACTGCATTTCAATGACGTTTCTGTAAAATGGAAAACTTGTGCATATTGCTGATGCAAATATGACAACATGCACTCCTTAACCAAAGAGCTAAAGCCACTCCAATAATGAGACTTCTTTTAACCATTGCCAGCTTTTGGTCTTTTATAGTCTAAGGTACTTATATGGCCACCCTATCACCATAGTACCTGAGTGCAATCTTCAATGTATTTATCGTCACAAAACCCCTGTGAGGTAGGGAAGTACCCTTATACTCATTTTGCAGTTAGTGAACTGAGGCACAGAAGGACTAAGCATGGGATCCATGAAGAGACTTAGGAAATGCTGAGGGTCACAGAACCTAACTTTTAGGCCCCTGGAAAAAAAAATCACAGGAACAACATTGATCGACAAAGCCAAGTTAGGCCATTAGGCTCTCTACACAATGAATGGGGAGAGATAGGCAGTTAAGAATGCACTCCACAGATGCCTGCACAGTATGTGCAGAGCTGCCTCAGCTGGCCAGTGGGGGATGCTAATGAGGGGTATGTGCTAAGCCTCAGCCCTCTCTGGCAGAGGGGTGTCTAAGTCGGGGCTGCAAGGAGGTGCCTGTCACTGCTTAGTGGGAATGAATGGGAACCACTTCCTGGAGTCCAGCAGTTTAGACACCTGAGGTGTTTCTTGCAGGAATGAGTTTCGCTCCTGCCTCGCTTCACATCAAACAGCCAGAGAAGGAAGTGGTGCCACCACCACCCACTTTATAGCATTTAGCACAGTAGTTAGAGCATCCTCCAGCCAGAGAGGCAGAAAGGATTTGAATGGGGGTGTGTGTTGCAGGGGAGGGAAGAGTCTCCCGCCTCTCAGAAGAAGGCTTTCACCACTGCGTTATGGGATATTGCGAAGTGGGTTTCTTTCAGTTTCTCCTGTTGAAGCTTTTCTTCTGTGGCTAGATAATGAAAGAGTGATTGGAGCGGGGGGCTAGACCATGGTCTCCCACATGAGTGCCCTCACCACTGGGCTAGAGAGATGCTCTTTCTCTCTTGCTCTCATTGCTTGGCCCAGTGACTGTTCCACAGCAGATAAATACTTCAATAGTCATTGGACTGGAGGGATTTGGGAAGAGGGGGAGACAGAGAGAATGATTCTTTAGCCCACTGGTTAGGATGCCCTGCTGGACAGTGGGAGACTTTGTGTATGGTCCCCCTTCTCCAGTCGTGAATCACTCTGGGGCTTAGATGGGAGATAGGTGGCTAAATGCCTAGGGCTGTCATACACATGCCAAGAGGCAGGAACTTAGGTCCCTAGGGAACTCTGACCCTGAAAACTTAGGCATTGAGTGAGGTTAGCCACCTGCTTGGTTCTGCCAGAGTTTTGTGATCACAGCGGAGCCAAAACTCAGACAGAGGTACCTTTGTTGATCTGGATGCAGGTCATTTTCCCAAGGCCATGCAGGAAGTCTGTAGCTGAGCAGGGAACTGAACCTGGATTGCCCAAGTGGCAGACTAGGGTTCTAACTACTGAACCACCCTTCCTCTCACCTGGCTCTGACGCTACCTTCAGTTGTTTTGCCAGACATAAGTAAGGCATAATTTGGCCTCCACATTATTACAATTTTTTTTTCTTATGCACAAGCAACATCTTGAATTTGGATGGAAAACAATTCACACTATCAACAGCCTGGTGATTGCAAAATGTTTTCAAACAAATACAGTAATGAAGAGCAAACTGAGTATGTTCTGGAAAGCATCCTAACAGAACTGAGCTTTTTGTTCATCAATTGTGTTCAGCTTTATTCTGAGGTCTAGTATTTATCAGAGACTAATACTGAGCAGTAAGTGGTGCATTTTGTTTTTACAGTTGTGTTCATGGGCTCTGAGTTCATTCAAATGGGTACGCTTTGAAAACTTCAAAACGAGTAATTTAAAATAAATCAGGTTTAATAAATAATGAGCACTATTGCATGTACAAGACACATTGGGCACACTGTTCAAAGGGGTCCCAATCAGCCAGTTGTTTTTCTAGAATGTAGGTATCTATCTAACTGATTTATGAATTCAGTCAGGCAATTACTGTCTAAATGCTGCCTTTCAATGTCCAGTTATTTGTACCTGTAAAATTTTGCCAACACTTGTCCATGGGCAAGAAACTAAAGGCATGAAATTGGGAGCCACTTGGACTTTGCAAGGATCATAGCATGATTCAGTCATAAAGCTAAAAAATGGTTCAGTGTTGTCTACACTACCTGATCAAACTATATTGTATCTGTATTGGGTGCTGCCAAGCACCAACTAGGTCTTGCAACATAGTAGTTAGTGTAAACAGAACTTTATACAAGAACAGCTGAATCCTATTCCTCCCCATTATTTGAAAGGTGTGCTCCTTGCCCTGATCGGTTTCAAAATATTTATCACACTGCTAACTTTAATTGGAGCATCAAGTGAAGAATCAGGAGCAATGCATCAACATCTACAGTTCAAATCCATTACTATTTGTAAACATTTGTTATAAAAGAGGATAATGAACAAATACATTAGCAACATAAATACTTGCATAGCATGGATAGATGGCAACTGCCTAGAAGACCTAGACTCTGCTATGGCATGACATCCCAAGCTACAAAGAGACACCTTTGGAAAAACAGCAGGCCAAGCAGGTTCAAAATTGTTTGTGCCAAAACAAACATCCCTGAAACCCAGACGTTAAGCAGCAGCAGCATTTTTCAAGGAAAACATGAAAAAAGTAGAACAGTTCATTTACCTGGGAAGTACCATATTGGCCAATAGAGACCTTGTAGGGAAATCAATTGACAGGAGACAGAAAGAGTTGCAAAGCAGGTGCAGGGGCTTCTTCTGTCTCTCCCCCCAGCACCGTGCTATTTATTATCTTCTACTGATTACACAAGCTTGATTAGCTAGGCACATGCTAATTCTTTGAAGTAAAATATCCACCGCCCTTTGGTCAGCCTGCAGGTCACGTACACAATGGCGAAATGCCGAATCATTGTTAAACTACTTAAAACGGGTTATGACCGGCTGTCCCTCTCCTAGGAAGATTTGTCCTCGACTAGGGAGGGGTCAGCAAGCCAATGTTACCCAAATACCACTACAAGACCTCAAGAAAGAAATGACAAAAGATAGGAAAGGCAGTCACAGCGTTCACTAAACTCTAACAAAATATGGAAATAAAAATACACAATAACAAAACAAAACTGAATTTTCACGTCAAACCATCTCAGTGCTAACACAGGCTGTGAGAGCTGGAGATCTAATAAAATGTCAGACAGAAAACTCGATGCCTTTGAAAATAGGTGCCCACAAAATCTTGTGGGCATTGGATGGAGAAACATTATCACCACAAAAGAGATCCAAAAAACCCACCAGTCAGCTGCTTATCTCCAGAAACTCAGAAGGAAGTGCTAGACATATTGAGGCATGTGCTCCAGGTGTCAGTACACAGACTCCGACATGAAGCTGCCAAGTGGAAATCAACTGGTGTGAGGAAACAAGGGTACCCAAGAGAAACCTTAAAAAAAACCTTTAGCAGGATGGGCAGAAAAGTCAATCTCAACACCACAGAGCAGATGGAAGCAGCAGCTGCTGACAGAGAGGGATGGAATAGACTAGTTTCCTTCCCTCCAGGGGGGAGTCTGGAAGTTGAGGGTTTTCATGCCCTTCTTAATTGGGGCGGGAGGTTGGTAGGGGAGCCAAGTCTCTTTGACTCTACCAGGCTCCAGCTCCTGTAATCCTATAAGGATTACCAATATCTAGCACCCAGGAGTGCCTTATGGTGGCCTCCCCCTTGGCTGCTTCCTACCACCCACTCGCTTGTCAAAGCCTTGCAGTCTGTGAAGAATTACTAAGAGCAAAGGTACTAAATGAATCTTCAGCTCCTCTAAGCTCAGAGGCCAAGTTCTTCCTCTCCAGGAGAAGGTTGTTGTAGTGCCCTTCCTTAGGAGCACTACGGGCAGCTCCATCACCCTGCCTTGCCAGCCTCCTTCTGCGCTCCACCTTGAGTGCTCTACAGGTGTGGCTGGGCAGGGTCATATGGGCCCAGAGTTGCTCTGTGAGCCCTTAAGTTCTAGTGCGCGGTTTATCTATCCCATCAGAGTGAGCAAAATGTTGTTTCACAGAAAGCCGTTACTCTATGCTTTTGAGTTGGTGTTTTTTAATTTCTCTGTAACAAGTTCAGTTTAAAACCAAACAAAACAAGATGTTTATAATGTAGAAAAACATTTCCAGAAGGGTATATCACTTTTAGAGTTTGTAGATCAACCATATTCCCAGAGGACTGGGACCACTTCACAAAGAACACCATACTTGACACAAATTAACACTCTTATGAAGTCCCAGCACTGAGACCAGGGACTCGGCTTGGAGACTGAACCCGAGAGATGGTCCCTACAATTTAAGGTCATGGAATGTGTATGAAGCTGTGGGCAGAAGCTAGCACTGCTTCTTCATCACTGTCCTGTGGATAAACAGAGTTTACCACAGATCACCAGATGCCACATTCCAATGGAAGAAAATTCACACACAACTATTAATTCACAAAAAGTATACAGGTAAAAATGCAGGCTGGTGGGGAGTTCAACAAGATTTATCTCGAATCATTTAGAAATGTTTTTGTACCTACTAAAGAACTCTGAGCCCAGAGTTTACACTAAGGCTCCTTCACATAGCTCTGGCAGTATAATGGGGCTTAAAATGGACATAAATTACAGATATTTTCCTTTGAAAACCCTTTCTTAGCCAGAATGATATAAAGAAAGGTTGGTGTAAATGAGAATCAGGACCACAGTTTTACCAGTGCATCAGAGGCAGAAAGGTTTTCTTCTGTTTGGTGTTTTTGGGAGGAGAAGGTGGGGAAGTTGAAATTTCACAGTAATCTGTAAAAATAGGCCAGTTCTAAAAATAAATTTAACTTTATTTCCCCCACCATACTCAAACAGAGCATCTTAGAGACGCCACAGTTAAAAGAGCAAAAATATGTCATTGGACTTTTTTGTAGCACTCTGGCTATGATCTATAAAGAACTGACCTATATATAATATCAGTGCACGAAGAAGCCATATTAATCCGTTTAATTCCAAACAGCCTTTTTGGAGTTATTTACCGATCTACCAGAACAAGCTTGCCACTGACCTTTCTCCTACAAACTATTTAAGAAGGAACTTAACTAAGAAAGATCAAACTATGTAGCATTAAGCTGAAGGTTAAAAAAAAAAAGTCAGTGTTGCAAAGTAACTGAATCCTTTGGGTGCATAAATCACGATCATAATAAAGAACGAGAAAAATACATTCAGTCTTGTAGTTTACAAGGCCAAATTCGCTATTTGATATTTCCTCTAGTAGTAAGTGGTGGAAAAATGGTGAATATAGTGGGAGCTGCTCGGTGCTTAGCATTTTGACAATTAGACCACTTATGTAGGTGCATAACTCAGGTCTTAGCAGCCCAACTGCAAGCATCTACTTTTGAAAAATTTGTCCTGAATGACATGAAGTAAAAGAGATTCCACTGAAAACACCCCAACGTTATAGCTCAACAGTGTAGTTCAGCAAACCCCTTTCTGATACATATAAGAACCTGTTGGAGTGGGAAATCAGGGTAGACTAGGAACCCACTAACCTTCAAACCACAAAATCAGATAGACTTCACCCAGTATAACTCACTGCAGTACCATGGCTTCCACATAACCCAGTCACCATTCTGATTTAGGATGGATTTTCCCTGTGGCCAAGTCTGCCTTGGTCCAGACTATTTAGGCTCCTTCTAGGATAGTCCCACAACTAGTTGCAGTATTTCAACCCAGTTGTGACTCTTCTTAGGACAGCATTGCCCAGGCTCAGCTTCCTTGACCATTTGGTATGTTAAACAGGAATATTTAGCATCCATTCACCTTATGGCAAAATCTCCTTTGCTATCGGTCCTTTTGTATGCCTCAAAAAGTGATCTAGGTAACACTACCACCTCCCCCCTGCACGTACACACAAATACATAGCTCGGGTCAGAGCAAATAAAATAACCAGCTTACAAACATTTAGCATGATAAACACTACCACCATCACCAAACACACACTGCTGGAGTGACAAGTGTTAGGTACGAGTTCAGTGAGTTTCTTTCTTTCTATAAATGCTGAAAACAATTTTGAAACTTTCATAAAGGGAGTCTATGCTCCTTATATGTACGCCAGGTTCACACAAAAAGAAGTATTTCCAGCCATCCTGGATGTAAAACCAATTTTCAAAATCTGAAGCCAGTGTAACTGACACCTGCTTACGGCTGCAGAGAGCTCCTGTGCAGCTCCTATGTAACTGTGAAATCTGCTGCTTTGCCAGCTAGACAGCATGAAGGTAGCGTCATGGGGGTCAAGCTCCCAGTTTTCTTATTCCAGCCAGTGTTTGCCAATGACTTTGTCCGCGGGCCACCAGAAACGGAGCTAGTGGAAAATGTCACATGGCAAACCCTGGTTGACATTTTCCAGTGAAAATAATTCCATCTAAAAATCGCCATGAATGGCACCCTCACACAAAATGCTCTTGGATAAGCCAAAAATTCACAAAGATCTGTGCCAGACTGTGGGGACCAAGAAAGTTCCAGTGAATCATGCCTGGTTCCCAACCCATAGTTGAACTGCAAACAAGGTTAACACTGAGTATGCTTTCAGGGTGAGTCAAACATTTAGCACAGCTTCACTGTGAAACTCCTGTCAGCTGGAGCTGGAGCTAATATTTTCTCCCACGTCCTCTCAGATTTTCACGCTTAATTTTGGATTACCTGGCTTCCCTAGGTTGAAGTCACAGCCTAACAGTTACTTGAATGTAGTTTTTCTCATTGAATTACAATAACTCTGGTATCCAAGATATTGTGGAGGGCAGATCTACAGAGATACTGAATTCAAAATATGCTTGTAGAAATATTTAAAAAGTTCTGTGTCAAATTGACTACATCATGTTGAATTTAAATATTTCATAATTCCTGTTTTGTCATTTTAATATTGTCAGAGTATCCTCAGATCCATATGAAACTTGGTCCCACACTAAAGTGATTCTTAATAATCTTCCATAAAATGTCTTCTAGAACTGCTAACTGATTGCTAACACAATATATTGCTTTAATTTCAAGTTGGATACATGCAGTAATTTTGTTTAATGCTAAATGCTCAGCATCTGATGTTCTCTTTCACATTAGCTGGGAGAAGACTTCAGAAAAGAAATGGAATGGGGCTCCGAGCACACAAAGGATGAGGAGCAGTGGCTCAATAGCATGAAACCCTTCTAGTATAACTCTAAGGGTATGTCTACACTGTAGCATCAGGGTATGATTGCAGCTTGTGTAGAAACGCTCAAGCTAGGTTTAATTTAGCTCAGGTTTTGTAGCAGTCAAGCTGCAGTAGCACATGCATCAGTGCAGGTTGTCCAAACCCAACCGGAAACCTGGGTAATTATTCACTCTATTGCAACTTCAGTGTTCCAGGACCTGAGTTAGTTTGATTCAAGCTAGCTCGGGGATGTCTACTCCAGCTGCAATCAGAGTAGACATACCTTCACAGTAACTGAGACGCTGAAGAGCAGAAGGAGAAGTATATTAGGAAATGAAACTAACAGGAGTATAAGATAAACCAGGTCCCCTCTTCTCGTAGCCCTTTTCCTGCTTCCTCCCTTCTGCTCCATGGCAGGGAACTTACTCTTCTTTTGCTTGTACAGTGACTGCCAGATCAGCACCAGCTCCATGGCCTATTGAAGTTGATGGGAGTCTTTCCATTGATTACAATGGGCCTTAGATCAGGCTTCCAGCAGTTATATTATACTCTCACTTACACCCTTTTCATCTGTTTTCTGTCCTACTTACATTCTGATGTATAACAATGAAACAACTATAACACAAAAGCAAGTTTCTAGCGACAGAAGAACTAGGTCCTCTATTCTCTGAGACATTCCTAATAAAATTCAAATTCCACAATAGTATTAAAGAAATGTCCATCTAATGCTACTTAGATATCAGGGCACTATATTAACAGAAAAACTATTCCGTGAAAGATGTTTTATTTATGAAATGTGTCAATTTAACAAAAATAAATTAAAAATTGGTCAGATACATGCACAGCTGGTTTAAATCAACATAGCTTCATGGAAGTAAATGGACTGCACTGATTTAAACTAGCCAAGAATCTGTCCGTGCCTGTGCGTGCATGCCCACCATTTGTCTGTCAGAAATAAGATTTGGTGCACTTCACTGCGCATTCAGTAGCTGCATCTCGGCAGGAAAGTATAAATAGTGAAAGTGGGAGAGATGAAGACAGACTAAAAGATCTACAGTAAAAGCTCAGAATAATTTTTTCCAAAGCACAACAATATTTTTCAAAGTATGTTAAGTCTAAAAGAATATAGGGAAAAGGAAGGATGGAGCTCCAAATCATACACACAGGCCTCTGTGTCTGACGTATCTTACTTCTTCAGTAAAGTAAATATTTAATAAGAAAGAACATAAGATCTATAGAGAGAGATCAGAGCTTCACACACAGTGCTGCCGCTCTGCAAGTTAGGACTACTCAAACCTTTATCCATACACAATACCCCCAAATAACTCAGGATTAAATTAAATTTCAGCAACAGTTCAATAGCTTCATAGTGGAAATAAGCCTTCCGACACTCAAGTGGAAACCTGGGGCTGGATTCTGCCCTTGTGTAAACCCAGGTTAACTTCCTTGAACCTAATGGAGTTATTTCAGATTTATCCTAGTGCAAGAGAGCAGCATTTGGTTCACTATCTGCAGGACACTATAAATTCAGTGTTCAACGTCCTCTACAATTTTCTATTTCTCACCTATAGTAGAATTATCTAATGATCTTCAATAGTATACAGTATTCAGAGACATTGGGTCAAGACCTTTCAGCGTGTACAATGCTTTCAGAGTATTATACGTCTTTGATTCTTTATAGGCCAGTATATACCTGTTGGATTTATGCATTCATATTAAACATTTAAAAGAATGAAGCAGTTTTAAAGTTGGTGCTGGTAGCATCTGATTATGTGATTAAGTCCCTGTTTTCATCATTAATTGGTGTTCTCTTATCTTTTGTTTTCTTTTGATCTTAAAGTTGATAGACTGTGCATCATTCAGCCCACAGTGTAGTGTATACTTTTGCATACTGCTTCATGCATCCAGAACAATCACTCTCCTGTACCTAGGCATTATATACCATGCTCATAACCATAGTAAATGATTACCTGAATTCCAGTATCTTTTATGGCCAAATGTAAACACACAGAGTACGTTTTAATTAGTGAGGGCTCCGAATCTAAAATCTGGATTCAAGCAACCCACAAACAATTAGTGTTTGGATCCAAACCTTGCTAGCCACTAGCTCTCAAATAGGCTAATCCCTTTAAATATATGAACATTCAAATAAAAATGTGCAGCTTATGCCCATCTCTGATTTTAATAAGAGACAAGAGGCTTCCTCTCACTTGACTTGTGTATTCTTTGTGCAAGGGTAAAGAGGAAAAAACTATTTCAATGGTTTCTACGTTCCCTGTAAAGAGTTCATTCCATACACGTTTGTTAGCATAAAATCCCTTTCAAATCCTATTCTAAATTTAAAATGGGGGGAAAAAACCAGCATTATCTGTTAATTCCCAAGGAGCATCTAAAACTCCCTGGTCACAGAAATAAACGTTAATGCAATTAACACAGTGCTCCCACTTTCTGGATGCAGTCATAGTGATGAGATGGGTTTTATTGTTTCTCTGCCAGCATGCTGATTTCTAACAGTCCCCATGCTGGAGCACAGAATGATGCACCTCTGCGCTATCACAGCATGAGTACAGTACAATCAATCTTACCTAAGCTACTTTGCTTCCACCTCTCTTCCATTTTCAAATAAATATCCTGCTGCTGCACAAGGCTGTTACATTTCCATAGCATCTTATCTGCAAGAAACTGAAAGTCAACATGAAGTAAAAGTATGGCCTGGTTCTATGGTGCCTTATCCCAACATGACAGATGTGGCAAAAGAGAGAGAGATTCCAAATATATCTGGTCAATCACTTCTGCCTGACGCAATCTTGTGGCAAACAAAATCAACTAGGAAAAGAAGGTTTTATGTAAGCAGTCAGACCAGCTGATGAGGTCCAGCTAGTAGGACTAGAAATATTCACAGTTTCACATCTTTAGGTCCTGGTATGTGAGGCCCTGATGTCAATGGGAGTTAAGGGTACAGAGCAGTTTGCAGGAGATACTCCGCTTCTCCCAAGATCAGACCCTTAGGAAGCCAGGTGGCAGCACTTTTCCTTCTCTGTGGCTGAGTGGGTCACTTAGTCCAGTGTTTCTCAACCTTTTTGATACCAGGGACTGGCTTCCTGTACAGTGTCAGGGAGATCTCAGGGACCGGTCTATAGCAGTGTGACCTTGTGGCATGGGTAGTGGCTTGAGCTAACTGTTCGAGAGCAATCTTGCCCACGATCCTAGGTATATATTTGGGCCACTAGCCCAAGCCATTGCCTGTGCTCAGTGGCCATGCTGCTCTTTTTAGTATGCCAGTTAAAGCAGAGCTAGCCCCCATATGTGTCCCTGAACTGGGAATGACACCTTCCAATTGCAGTTTAGCTTATAAATTGTTTAGGGTAGGAACAGTTTCTCACTGTTTGATTGTACAGTGACATTCTTAGTGGGGACCTCATATTAATTAGGACCCCTAGATGCTACTGCAGTAATAAAATAACAACAACAATAGAAAGTATCTTAAAGTGGGGGGAAATTAGTAATCTTATTAAGGGTGTCACATTAGCAGGACGTGTTATACAGCCACAATATGTAAAATTCACTTCAGTTACAAAATTGCATTGTTTCTGTTCATTTCAGTTGCATCCTCTGATGGCCTTGCACAAATGAAGAGCTTTAATAATATTACAAAACACATGAAATCCCAGCTGTGCATATATGAAACTTGCAAGCAAACCTCTATCCTTTAAAAAAAAAGCCATAGTATTTTGCTTGATATTTGTCCCAAAGGCAGCAATAATAGACTCATAAACTGTAAGGTCATAAGGGACCATTGTGATTATCTTGTCTGACTTCCTGCACATTGCAGGCCACAGAATCTCACCCACCCCTCCTCAAAGATATTCATAACGTCTGGCTGAGTTACTGAAGTCTTCAAATCATGGTTTAAAGACCTCAAGTTACAGCTAATCCACCATTTACACTAGCTCAAACCTGCAAGTGAACGATTCCCCATGTTGCAGAGGAAGGTGAAAAAAGCCCAGGATCTCTGCTGATTTGACCTGGGGGAAAATTTCTTCCTGACCCAGTCCTGACCCGGTGATCAGTTAGACTGTGAGCATCTGGGCAAGACCCACCAGGCGGATACCTGGGAAAGAATTCTCTGTAGCAACTCAGTGCCCCTCTTCCCTCCCATCTAGTGTCCTGTGTCCAGCCATTAGGGATTTTTGCTACTGGCAGTCACCGATGGGCCACATGCCATCGTAAGCAGTCTCATCATACCATCCCCTGCATAGATTTATCAAGATCAGACTTGAAGCCGGTTAGGTTTTTGCCCTTACTGTTCCCTTTGGAAGACTGTTCCAGAGCTTAACTCCTCTGGTGGTTGGAAACCTTCATCTAACCTTCACCTAATTTCAAACCTAAACTTGTTCATGGTCAATTTGTAGCGATTTGTTCTTGTGTCCACATTGGCATTTAATTTTCTCTCTCCCTGGTACTTATCCCTCTGATGTATTTGTAGAGAGCAGTCATATCTCCCCTCAGCCTTCTTTGGGTTAGGCTAAACAAGCCAACCTCTTTGAGTCTCCTCTCATAAGGTAGGTTTTGCGTTCCGCGGATCATCCTAGTAGCCCTTCTCTGCAAAGCTTAAACATTCACTTGTGTAATGCAAGCAAGTGGAGACCTTACTGATTATGGAGAGCTTGAATAAGCTTCAAATGGCTGTTCTCAGGGAGACTCCAGCACCCACACAGTTCTCCAGCTACTTTAGTGCGGTCTATGTGAACATGGGGAGGCCACACATTCAAGAATGTGGGCTTTTGGACCACAATGCACCAACACCCATCATGTTCATAAAAACAACTGGGAGCAGAGGACTGACAGCATTAGGAGAGATCAGGCCCTCAGTGAGTTTATTTTAGTCATTAAAAATGTTGTAGCTGGTCTAATGATTTTTGTCATAACTTATTTAATAAATTTCACTATATTCACTATATATATCCAGCTTCTTCCCCTTCCCCCCACTCATGAGTTACCCCTCATATAGAGCTGGGAGAATATCTGATCAATATTCCCGCCATTCTTCTGGCCCAAGTTCCATTCTGAGATTAGCATCACCCCTCTGCTGAGTGGTAGTGACATGTCATCTGATTAGAGTCTGAGAGTAACTTGCTTTATTTACACAAATCCATAGGCCATGTTGCAGGCGGCAGGGGGGCACCTGGGCTGTAGCCTGACCACTTTTTGGACAAACCAAACCTCAATGACGAAACCTGCAGTTTGGCCTGGCCACCCGCCCATCGTGACAGAGGGATGGTTGGGCCAAACCTGAGTGGCACTCTGACCGTGTGCCAGGTTACAATGCCATTCAGTGAAATTTGGAGGAAGTGGGCATAGGGGAGTCAGGCTGCTATTGTTGGAGACACCAGAGAGCAAAACAGGGGGATCAGACAGGGATGGGGTGGTAGCAATTCTACAGGACTGCCTTCCCCTCACACACATTTAAACGGCGCTCCACAGACTCACTACAGACACCAGTCCTGAAACAGAGGTGGTCAAACAGCATGTGGGTATTGCAGTTTGGAAAACTGTCATTTAATTTTTTTGATGGAAAATATTATTTTTCCTGAGATCAAAACATTTAAAATAATGTATCAATTTTGATGGAAATTCCCATGAAGGAACTTCCACAAAAATAAATTGAAACAATTTCTTTTTGGTTTGGAAAATTTTCATTTTGGATTTCAGGATAGAATTCTTTTTTCTGATTTCTGGTAGATTTACATGTGTTATCTCTGCTCAAGCTAGAGTGCTAAAAAGTGTGGCTATGGTGTTACAGGTGATGGGTTAGGTGTGAACTGAGGGGCACTAAATCCTTGTGTCAACATCCTCATTCAGAATTAAAATGGCCTCAGTTTGGTTTAATTCAGAAAGTGAATTGAGATAAATCAAATTAAGACCACTTTAATTCTGAATAACAATGTCCACACAGATTTAAAGTGGCTTAGCTAATACATTCCAAATGTACACCTGTAGTTAATTGGGATAAACTTTCACAAATGTCCCCATGTAGACAAACATTAAAGCTGTTTATGTTCATTAAATGAATTCACAATAGACACAAACAAATCACCTAGTACCCATAAATTATATTATTCCCCCAGTTACAACAAAACATAGCCAGAACTACTATGTAACTGTCCAAGGAGCAATGGTCTGAAGTTGCAGTGGGGGAGGTCTAGGCTGGATATTAGGAAAAACATTTTCACTAGGAGGGTGCTGAAGCCCTGGAACGGATTACCTAGGGAGGTGGTGGAATCTCCATCCTTAAGAGGTTTTTAGGACCCAGCTTGACATCCTGGCTGGGATAGTTTAGTTGGAGTTGGTCCTGCTTTGAGTGTGGGGTTCGACTAGATGGCCTCCTGATGTCCCTTCCAACCCTAATATTCTGTGATTCTTTGATTCTAAGACATTACTCAAATTCAACCCTATTCCATTTGTGGGAATATATAGTGCATTACAAAACATTAAGTTTGCAAAGTCAAGTGCTCAAAATAGAGGAAATACCAGAATTAAGGTGCTCTGTGAATCTGTAATTCAGCCCTCTTGTGCATTATGATACAGCTTTTAGTTACATGAACACTATTTTTCCATGCCACATTCAGTGTACAAAGTAATGTGGGAAGGATAATATGGGGTCCTTTTTTTGTTTTAATTTAGGGCTAATCTACACTTAAAATGCTGCAGTAAAGATGCTCCCTATATCAGTGGGCATAGGTATTACAAGGCAGTAGCCAGGTTGACAGGAGAATTCTCTCATCAATTTAGTGCTGTCTGCACTGATCAGTTTAACTGCATTGCTCAGGGGTATGGATTTTTCGTGCCACTAAGTGACATAGTTATAGGACCTAATTGCCCTGTGCAGAACAGGCCTTAGGCTCTGATTGAGAAAAGTAAGTAAGCATGGTTAAGTCTCATTGATTTCAAAAGGATTTGAGCACATGTTTGATAAGCAATACTTAAGTGCTCTCTTGGTCCTGAATCAGGTTCCCTGTCTTTATTCAATTGAAACTCCAAATAAAATTGCCTAAATTAAGAACTATAGAATTCTGACAAATAAAAAAAATTAACCTGCATAAGAAATCTTGTAAAAGTGTTTAATAACTCCAGCAGTCAAAAAAGGCAAAAACTGCTCCTGTGAAAAAAGTATTTGCAAAGAGGGAAAGAAAAGGTTTTATTTTCACCTACTCAACATTTTCCCAAGTTGTGTACTGTTTGCCCATGTTAAGTACTTTTTATAGAATTACAGGGAATGTATTACTGAGTTTAAAACCAAAGACTGAAGAATTGGAATAATTAGTATGCAAACAGTGCCAGCTCAGAGTAATTAGTTGTAGGTTCATACGTGTTTAGAAGTCCTTAGCTATAGAAAACCATTTCCAAAATATATGAAAACTTCCCATTTTGGATAATTTCTCTACCATAAAGACATATTGCTAGATTATATTGTTGCCACATTGCTGTTTATTCAAAGTAAGAGTGTCAAAACAGCCACTGATAATGCACTTCCAAGGCTCCATTCCCTGCTCTTAAAAGAGAAAGAAGTAAAAAGAATCTTGGAACTCCAAAACCATATTATAGCTCTAATAATTTGCAAGTACAGAACTTCATACAGTGTAATAGTGCTAGGTATGCGGCTCCGTGAGAACTGGTTTAATTGATTCTAGATCAGCTTTGCACACTTCATGTATCAAATGATGTTTTTCTTCTCAGTGCCAGACCTGAAAACTCCACTTGAGATCTGAAAGCCAAACTTCGTTGTTTGCAGCTCACAAATCATCTCCCTGGCCTACCTAAGGTGCAATACTAGAGCAGTTCATGTGTAATTGAGGTGTCACCTTGAGATAAATAGTCTATGAACAGAACTCAAATCAGCAATTCTGTGGGAGTGCAGGAGTCAGAAG
Source organism: Mesoclemmys tuberculata (assembly GCA_007922155.1). NCBI lineage: Eukaryota > Metazoa > Chordata > Testudines > Chelidae > Mesoclemmys > Mesoclemmys tuberculata. Next base: position 22,441,426 of record ML675649.1, on the reverse strand, counting down.
GAAATCCCAGCCTCCCATAGCAATATTGGCTCAGCAGTGCTAACAGGAGTAAGAAGCTATTTTTGTCACTAAAGATAGATGATTGATTCTGAATACAGATGGAGCAGCAGAGATACCATTTTTACACAGTCACATTTTTGACCCTAACTAAAGTTTAACTGGAATAAAGAGAGGACAAACCAAGAACTTTTAAACAACAGCCCTTTATTCAGCCTGGATCACAAGAGGGTTCACACCCATGCAGCAGCAGATGCAATAATATTTTCTAAGAATAAATCTCAGGAGAAGGGCAAGGCCCTAAAGACATGCACAGGTCCTGCCTTAAATGTCTACCATATTATGCATCTGCAAATAGCCATACAGGCACCAATTCCCCTCCATACCCATAGGGGGCTTATTATTACAGGAATTAACACTTGCCAAAGATCACACATTGTATTCTTACAAACAGAAGATTTATATTGAGGTAGCACTTAAAGGCCAACCAGGTCAGGGCCCCATTGTGCCTGGTGCTACACAAAGAAGCACTTTGGAGGACAGAATTAGAATTCCAAAAGACTTGGAAAGTTAGAGAATTCATCCAAATTCAACATGCTGAAATTCAGTGAAGAAGAGTGCAAAGTACTTCACTCAGGAAGCGGGGAAAAAAGTCAAATGCACAACTATAAAATGGGAATTGCTGGCTAAGTGTTCGTGCTGCTGACAAGGATCTGAGGGTTATAGTGAATCACAAATTGAATATGAGTCAACAGCGTGATGGAGCCGTGAAAAAGGTCAATATTTTGAGTGTTGCATGTAACACCAGGGAAGTGATTGTCCTTTCTACTCAGCACTGATGAGGCCTCCACTGGAGTACTGTGTCCAGTTCTGTGTGCCATGTTTTAGGAAAGATGTGGACAGAATGCAGAGGAGAGCTACAAAAATGATAATAGGGTGAGAAAACCTGAGCTATGAGAAAAGCTTAAAACAACTGGGCATGTTTAGTCTTGAGAAAAGAAGACTGGAGGGGTGGGACCTGATAAGTCTTCCAATATGTTAAAAGCTTTTGTAAAGAGGACTGTGATCTATTCTCCATGTCCACTGAAGGTAGGATGAGATGCAATGGACTTAATGAGCAACAAGGGAGATTTAGGTTAGATATTAGAAAAGAACATTCTAATTACTAGGGTAGTTAAGCTCTGAAATAGGCTTCCAAGGGAGGTTGTGGAATCCCCATCACTGGAGGTTTTTAAGAACAGGTAGGACAAACACCTGTCGGGGATGGTCTAGGTATTCTTGGTCCTGCCTTAGTGCAGGGGACTGGACTTGATAACTTCTCAATGTCCCATCCAGCCCTACATTCCTATGATTGTCAATGACAGTCTCTGCCCCAGATAGGACTGGTATCCATTGTTAGACCGTTCCAGTTTTAGGCAGTAATATCGCTAGCTATGTGAATCTTGGATTTGCCCAGCACCTTTACAGAAACTAGTCTCACTACATATTGGTGTTAGCATCACATCTGAGGGGATCAGGCCCCTTCATATGACTTTTTAAAAGAAAAATAATCAGATGAAGAAAGAATAGGCACTGCTCAAAATTTAACTCCCAATCCCTATGGCCAAGGGAGAAGAGGAGCCTCTAGTACGTTAATGGCTGTGAAAAGCTACATTTTGTGAATCCCTCCTCTGAGAATCTCAGCCGGCAAAGATTAATTTCCTTGGCTGATGACCCAGAGATATTCTGACAGCTTTTGTACATAAAGAGGCTACTCATCTCAGGGAGGTCAAAATGTCCACTTGTCCACTAGCTTCCCATTGTGTCTTACTGAATGCTATCATCAGATTGTCTTGGTGTCCAAGCTAACCTTTCCACTTGCTAGGCCAGGGTGATACACAGCATCGCTAAGATGGTCCTTCCTGGAAGGCTGTGGATATAAAAGAGCTCCATCAACTGATGTGAGTGTTCTTCCCTAGGGAGATTCTAAGGTCACCAGAGATTTCATGAGCACAAATGGAAGAGAAAGTTTTAACAGCTGCAGCTGAATGATAAATATCAAAAAAGTTGGGCTGAACAACAACTGAGACAGGTGACAAAGAGCATTAGAACTGAGGAAGAAATGCTGAGAAGCTGCTACATTGCTAGAAACAGACTGGAACAGGAGTATAACTGAAATGTGATTTGGAAAGTGTTAAGAATTCTTTTGGAGAACGTTTTCCAAAGATTTTGCTTTCCCCATATGTTGAATATGAAAGGCAGAAACCACACTGACTAAACTACTGCATTGCTTAGAACAAAGAATTAATCTTGAAAGTCACAGAAAATAATCAAAAAGATGATTTACGTCAGTTGCCTTCTTCCTTTTCAGTACGAGAAGGACATTTTGGAAGTGATGATGGGCTCTCATGAAATGCACTGAGGGCATACAGGATATATCAGATAGGATGTTTGCTGATAAAATTGGTCAGGACTGACAGCATCAGACAAGAGCTTCACCATCACCAGCTAAGCGGATACATCTTCCCAAAGAATATTATGAAGATAATTTGCATAGTTTTTAGAATCATATTTTTATCATTGTTTTCTGGAACCTTTCATGCACAAGGCAATGCTGGCATCTCAAACGAGTCCACTGAATTTCAGAATAGATTGTCATTGAGTTACCATAGATATGGACTCTTCCCTCCCACCTGTGTGTATTGTTTGGTTTGTACCACAAACCAGGAGGGCAGACACCCAAAATTTCATAAGAACTGATCTCCTATGCCTCATTATTTTAGGCTGAACTCTCATGAAAAAAGATTTCAGTTTTATTGAATCTAAACCCAGAACACAGCCATCATGCAGCCTTGAACAAAAAAGCTTGCCCATAAAAAGTCCTTATCTGGACACAGGCCCTCCTGGCCCCTATTTGTACCTGGTTAAAACCAACTTGGTGGCTGTTACTAGTTGCCATTAACAAGCAACTGGAATGTCTTATTGGTGAGTTCTAGGCAGAACAGCCCCAAGTTTTCCAAAACCAGTTCAGATATGGCCAAAGTCTTACAGTTTTATATTCATATAGGCATCTATGAGCTTGCATTACAGTGTCCATTATGGACAGATCGTTCACATATGTTAGCAATTGAGGTATAGCTGAAATTCACACCATGGTACAAAGTCCCATGCACCACTTCCTTATGTGGGGCACCTGATTCCTGGTACAGAATACACGCACCCTATTGCAAACATGTTCTTAGGGGGAACTGGAAAATCAGGACACACTTTAACACAAGAGCGATGAGCATGGTATAAAAATTAGATATAGCTCATAAAAAACGTTTGAAAGGATTATAGATATTTATTCTTAAGCAGAGATTCCCTATGAACTCTCTAAATTCTGCAAATTCCACTAGAAGTCTATCATTTATGCAATTTTTGCATTTATGCAATAATTAGAGGGTGGAAGATTAAATCACAGAATTTAAGTAACAAATTAAAAATTGACAGCCTGAAGAAATAAATGAGTTTAATAATCCTGAGCAAAGAGCGGAAACTTGATCAGAAGAACTAAATAAGTAAAATGCTAAACTAAATAAGTAAAATGGAAGATGCATGGTATATGGACAGTCGGGATCTGGCCCATAGTATCTGTCATGCTACCTGCTAGCTATGACAGATATAAAAAAGTCCTGCAAACCCTATCACCTTTAATAGAGCTATTAATGTAATGGTTTGTCAGAGCAGGACCTGATGAAAGGTAAAATTGGAAGTAAAGTGAGTGAAATGGCAAGTCAGTCACATAGCTCAGATAGTCTGAGTTAAGGTGGGATGAGGCTGAGTAGGCAGCACAGGAGTGGAAGTCAGTAGGGGTGAAAGAGGGCTTGGAAGGAGGTGACTGAGGAAGCTTTTTGTACAGGGAGAGGGATTCCATTCCAGGCATAGGGAATAGTGTGAAAAAGTCACAATGTGAGTACAGGAGGGGAAGACAAAGGATGAGGTGAGAGGAATGGAATCAGGGTAGGAGATGAGATGGGGCATGACAAGAGGTGACAATTGAGATGAGGGCTCTCAAGGTCAGGGTGAGGAATCTGATCTTCTTGAAGAAAGTAACATGGAGCCAGTGAAGAGACTTGAGGAGGTGGGAGTGACGTAGGCAGCATGATGAGAGAGGAAGGTTATTTTGCCTGCTAAATGATCAAACAAATTGGAGAGAAGAGTGCAATAGTCATGGCAAGAGTGAACCATGAACTGAAAATGGGTTTTGGCACTGGGAGTGGAGTGGGAGGGATGGGGTTTAGAAATGCTACAGTGGGAGAAGTGGAAAGATTTGGTAAGAGTATGAATGTGAGGGGAGAAAAGGGACGGCTCAAATGTAACCTCAAGATTGTGAGGTGGAGCGATGGGGGGAGACAGTGGAGTTGTCAAAGGTGATAGAGAGAGGGGGTAGTTCAGATGAGAGGGCATAAAAGAAAAGATGAGAAAGATATGAAGGAATGTTTTGCCCTGTTTAAAATCAAGGAAGCAATCTAGTATTTACGAAAAGATACTGCAAAGAGAGGAGGCGATGTAAGACGGGATAGGGTGAGAGGTCGGGTGAAGATATTGAATTGAGAGTTGGAAGCACATGGTTGATAAGAGAAACTATGTAGGCAGATGGGTTGCTCAGGGAGATACGTAAAAGGGAAAAGAGGGAAGGGATCAACAACAGATATCTGGAGAACATCAGAGGTAGAGGACCAGTTATATCATTCGGCTTCTGAAACAAAGAGAAAGAAAGGATTTGGGGTTTGACTAAAATATAAAGTAAGAGCCCCATCCTGCAAAGTGCAATGCACCCTCATCTCCCAAGGGTTCAAAGTGTTCAGCACTTGGCAGGAGGGGCTCAGCATGCCGTAAGACTGGGCCCTAGAAGAAGAGCTAGTCTACAGCCTGCGAAACTGAGTGTTCCTTGGCAACCAGGGAATCACATTTTGATATCAGGAGTTGCTAAAAGTTTTGTAAACCCATTTAAGTGAAATTGGTGAAGAGATAATGAATCTGACGAATGGTGCTGTGTGACAGGTGAGGGGATTTAAATACCACAACTTTGAATAGTAAAACATATCAAGTTATTAGAAATAACACGATTGCCACACATAGAAATGGCAAATTAACAGATGGGATTAGAGTTGGATACGCCTCATGATGGGTAGGGAGCTAATTCGGTCTCTATAAAGTATTTTGCTCCTATTCAAGGTAATAAATAGATGGAGTTTAATATTTTGAATAGTAATGGACTATGTTCTAAAGTATTTGCCTGAAAAAAAGAGTGCCCTGGAAGACACTGTTCTATTTTATTTGGTTGTTTTCATGTGATTTGAATAAAACCTCATAAATTAAAGGTAAAATTGGTATCTGTTTTTAGCTGTGCACAACAAAATTGCTGTTTTTTAAAAAAAAAATCAATCACTTGAATGTATTAGCGACCCAACAGTTCATATTTCATGCAGTTGCATTTTGTATTCACTCACAGAAGTGTCAGCATGGGTGGGCAGCAGCTGTAAATATTGTCATTATTGATATGCTGTCCCAGAATCTGGAAGAAACATTCAGGAAATTAGAGGATTGTCCCTTCACGACACATGAGCTACAAGTGCCATGAAGTATACTCCTAAACAGCCATTTGCAAGACGATTTAACAGAATGTGATAGCATACTTTTGCCCCATTCAAAGAGTTTTGTCCTGTGCGACCATTCTTGAAAAGATCTGCTTCAGCAATCATACTTCAGGAAAGTATCTGAGAAGATCCTTATCATAACTGTATTATAGAAGCTTCTGGAGTCTCGAGTAAGGAATTAGGGCCCTACTGCGCTAGGTGCTGCACAAACATGAAGTAAAGAGACAGTCACTGCCTTTTAGGATGTACTGTCCAGGTTAATGGTATGATGCAATAGACTGATGAATCAAATGGGTAGCGGGATCAGGGAAGATGAGTTATATCGGTACCTTTTCACATAGCCCAGCTGTGCACACAATGACCCCGATCCAGCAAAGACTTAGGTATGTTCTTCACATTACACACTGCAAATAGCCAATGTTCTGAGTTCTTTTGAAAGTCCGGCCCCACTAGTGGGTGCTGAGTGCTTGAAAATCTTGCCCTATGTTGATGTTGCAAAATGCCTGACCTTACTTCCACTACTTGGATCATAAGATATTTCAGCCACGCGGAAGGTACTGCAGAGAAAGAAGCTTTCACTTATTCATTCAGCCTGAGTACCACAACACTGTTGTTCCATTATTCACCATTCTCTCTTATTAAAGTTTCAATAATAAAAGAATAAATAACTTGACTGTTGGCACAAATGAGTTGGGATTGGGTCCTTCAAACCCTTTAACTCATGCAGATTGTCCCAGATCAGGCTCCTTGTGATAAGTTTTCTTGTAACTGTGAAAAAAATCATTCTTCATTGTGCTGAGGGAGGAAACAAGAACAAAAACAAAAAGCTTGTCATTTCTGAACGCACATGGATGAAAGTTTATTTAATCAATAGCAAAAATATTCAGCTTGTACTGCCTGCGAAAAAGGGGCATGCTTGTTGGAGTCTAAAGAAAGAAAGAAAGTTTCTTTTGAGAATCTGTGCCGTTGTGTGGTTTCACTGTGTGAGAACAACACCACCCTTTACTGTGGTGCTTTGTCGGAAATGAGTATAAGAGCTATGGTTTTGTCACATAGAGACATTTGTGTATCATTTAAGAAATGTTAGAGAAGTTAGATAAACAGAAAAGAAAACACAGATATGATACTTACAAAATACCTAACAGGTACTTACAAAATACCTACCTGACCAGCATTGTCTCATTGTTTCCTTCTTGTGTGCCTTCATATGTCTATATCCATCTTTTGTCTCATCTTATCATTTGCATTACCGTAATACCTAGGAGCCTTAGTCATAGACTTAGCGCCCTCCTTATGCTGGGTGCAATACAAATATGGTCCAAAAATTATCCCTATCCCATGGGGCTTCCAATCTAAGCATGGGAGAAGAGACAGCAGGATTATGCAGATAAATGGGGGAGTACAAATAAATAATTAGACAATATTGGGCAGCATGAGAGGCAGTGGTCTCTGCCCACAAGCAGTCTAACCATTGTCAAGTTTTATGTAGGCATCAGGGCACAGAAGGGATTTGCAGGTGGCTAACAAGGCAGCTTTGTGGATATTTACAGGAAGCACTTCCCAAGCATGAAAGGCAGTCTGGAAAAAGGCACAAAAGTGCTAATTTTCAAACAAACAAGTGGAGAGTGGCATCAGGGGCCGATCAGAGGGGAGCAGTGTCAGTTTGATAGCGAGAGAGAGGACAGGTGGGGCAAGGATTGTCTGTGAAGGGCCTTGAAAGGAAATACAAACAACTTACATTGATGCAATAGTTAAGGAGAAGCCAGCTCTCTGGATCAGGGACAGTCTTTTTGTTCTGTATTTGTACAGAGCCTAGCACAATAGTGTACTGCTCCAGGACTGGGTCTTCTTAATATTATAGCTGTACAAGTAATACTGGCTGTGGCAAAAACCTGAAGGAGTAAATTAGTATTTTTTCAAATGAGAGAAAACTGCAGACGTTTTCCCAAAGGGATATGCACGGGGGTCACAAAACAAGTTTGTCAATAAAAGAATTAGTAAATATATATGTACCATGAAAATGAATGTGCATTCTTATTCCAATTCAGATCTTAAAGAAAGTGTTTCGCCCACTAGGAGAGCAGTGATCCATCTTGCCTATTTAAGGCAAGGCATATTCGTCAGCATGATGTACATGCGTAAAGAATTGACATCAGTGTGTTCCCTTGACAGCAGCTGTCTAAGAATTGTACATTGCATCTTGTGTAGAGAAACTGCTGAGCAGCCATGCTTCCTATTACTCAAAGCTCCCATCCCTTTTCCAAGAATCTATTTTCCCTCATTCCCCCAGAAAAATATTGACAGCAAAAATACATTTTTCAAACATATTCAGATATTTCTGAAGTTGTAAAAGAGCCCCTTCATTTTTAAACTTCTGAGCAGAAAAAGTCAGTGAAAAAACCCAACCCAAGCAAGGAAAATAAAAAAGCAAAGAAAACCCAACCACTTTTCCCACTAACAGTAAGTCGAGTTGGGCAAATAACCTATAATGAATCATTTTGCCTCTTCTCTCCTGTTAGCAAATTGTCTGTGAGCAAGTTGTACAGTTTTTCTATATTTAATCAGAGATGAACTCTTAGTTGTGTTCATTTCATTTTTATGATTAAAATGAGAACAAAGGGGTAAGTTTTCTGCTTCTACTGGAGTTCATCCTAAATTGGATGCTTCCATACATCCCTTCCTGGGATTAATTTATATGCATAGTTTATCAAGATAGTTCTGAAACAAGGGATTTTTGCCTTTGAAATGCAGTAGATTGTACAAAATAACTGGTAGATTAAAAAGATTACAGCTGGTTGGGAATTTTCAATTAAATGTCACAGTTAAATATTTTTTCCATCAGAAAGTGGCAATTTGGTCAAAACAAACTTTCCATGGGAAAGAGTCAGTTTCAATAAGTTTCTCGACTTGAAATTTGAAAGGGCTTTGAAATTGTCAAAAACATTTAATTTTGATGTTTTCCAAAACAAAAAATTCTGTTCTGGTCCAAAACAGCTTTTCATTTCTAAATTTAAGCTACTTATAGTAATAAATAAATAAAATGATCAAAATAAAAATGAAACATTTCAACTTACCTAAATCAATTGTGGGTTTGGGGTTTTTTTTGGTCTTTGTTTTGTTTTGTTTCCAGGTTATGAAAATTTTCAAGATTCTGACTTTTTATCCTAGTGGGGACAGGAAGATTGTTTGGATTCTTGAAAGCTTTCACAGGATGAGAAAGCCATTTATCACCCAGCTCCGCTTAATATCCCACAGTGCTAAGTGTATTACAGAGACGTAGATTGATTAAAGACTTCCTAACTCCTTAAGTTTATCTTGTGTACATTTCTTAGATTGAACAATAGATGCTTATGTTATGGTATTCCCTTTCCTCACAGGACCCTCACTGTAGAGATGTCTTTTGGATTTTTGCTTTACCTGGCTTTGCAAAGCAAAATGTAGTTTCACTAGATGAAACTGACTTCTGCTTACAACAAAAACAAAAAAACCCACCTTCCCCAGTTTTTGTTTTTAAAGTTTTCTGTGTAAGGAATAAGGAACAATATTACAATGCATGTAAGATTTGTGCACTGACCCCCAAATGAATTTGCATCATTCAATTTTCCCCAAATATTTGTGCACCCTCTCTTATAGTGTGTTGGGCTGGCTTGACAGATTTTGAACAGAAGAATTATTAAAGGCTGACAAATAAGTCAGGTGTTTGGCCTTTCTGATCTTAATCCAAGCTGATAACTCAGGTCATTACCCTGTACCCACGGAGCCGCTATCCTGCGAAGGCTTCAGCATGTCCTTAACTTTATACACTGAATTGTCCCAGTGAATCCAACATGCTGAGCTTTTCTGAAACAAATCTAGTCCTAAGAGCCAATGCTGCAAAGTACTGAGAACCTGCCTTCCGGGAGGTGCTCGACAGCAACTATACAACATCAGGCTGCTTAGAGCTGTACTGACATTCTGGACATGTTATATGATGAAGAGAATTATAAATAGTTCCACTGACTGCCTCAGCCCCCTCTGCCATCAGGGCATGGCACTGCAGGAATCTTTGCCTCTAGCATCCTCTGTAGATCACCTCTGTGGCCTTACAGTGGCTTCTTTCGGCCTGCAACATAGCCCTTCAGCTCAGGCCATGTCTACACTAGCCAGCTTCTAGCAGCACAGCTGTACTTATACAGCTGAGCCGCTGTAAAACCGCTCATGTAGCCGCACAATGCCAACGTGAGAGAGCTCTCCTATCAACATCATAAAACCACCTCAAAGAGTGGCGATAGCTATGGTGGTAGGAGAGCATTTCCCACCAACATAGCACTGGACACATAAGCTCTTCTGCCGGCAAAATTTATGGTGCTCAGAGCGTGTTTTTTCACACCCCCGAGAAACCGAAAGTTTGCCAACGTAAGGGGGAGTGTAGACATGGCCTAGGCCTTGTCTCGTCCCCAGGCTCTTCCCAGGGTAACAAAAATCCAACAGAAGGTCACACAAACAAATGTTTTACCACTTGGTTGCGTTCCTCTTCAGCCCACCCTCCAACATCTGTTCCCAGCTTCTTCTCAGCTACCTTTAAATCTCTCTAGCTCTAAGCTAGAGCCCCAACTCCCAGGCTTCTTCCCTAGAATCTCCCTCACGATCTCAGACACCCCCTCAGGGCCTTCAGCAAGAATCCAACTAGCTCCCTGAGATTTCTCCCCCAGTTGACTTTTCTCCTCCTTTTTATGAGATCCAGATGTGTCAGGTGTTACCTGAACACAATAAATCCAGCCCCTTAGCCTGTGAGGTAACTAATTATTGCACATCTGGATTGGTTGAACAGGGCTAGCAAGCCACAGCTTCCTGGCCCTTAAAGGGGCAAGACATGCTGTTACCAGAATCATAGGAACAAACGTTACATTTCATTACAATGGGCTTGTAAGATTTTTCTGAGAATGTTTGTAGCTTGGACAAAGTTCAGTAGTTAGTATCTGCTAGGGAACATTTATTTTGCAGCTGGTCTGGTTGGTTGAATTATGTAGCATTGATCGGCTTGTCACAAAATTAATTCTTAGCAATTTGCAACTTAAAAAGAAAAGAGAATGTCTCCTTCTTTTGGGGCCTAATTCTGCAACTTTTACATATGTGAACTATGATTACATTGGCTCATTAATCTCATTGGCTCCAACGAGCCTACTCTTGTGAATTAGAACTACCAAAATGAGTAAAGATTTGCAAGATCAGGCTCTTAGTACCAATGGCCATTATAACTGAAATACTGTTTACTCATTATGGCTACAGTTCAGCAAGGTATGTAAACATATGAGTAATTTTAAACACTTAAATAATTCCACTGACTTCAGAGAGACTACTCAAATGCTTAAAATTATGCACATGCTTAAGTACCTGCAAAATTAAGTCCTATATTATGAGGAATGCTGTACCTAACCAGGCTCTTTCCCCATCACATTTATCCTGTTTACCTAATTGAAGACATATACAATTAGCGTAGGTTTATTACGTTGTCCATATGCCAATTACTCTTAGACAACTGAGACAACAGTGTACTTGCGAGTAGATGATGTATTAACTGAGTCAGTACATACTGAAGGTCAGTACCAAAATATCTCATACAGTATGATGTCTCATGTCTCACACAATATAAAACACTGGTGTTGCCAAGCAGACAGATACCCAGTACATGCAACTGGTTCTGTAAACGGCTTTACTAAAGAAAGCGTTTGCTCAAAGCTTGCTTTCTTTAGAAGCACTTCAAGGCAAAGAGCTACAAACCAGCCAACTGGAAGCAAGCCATCACAAGCCAAGCAGCGTTTTTCACCAGGTTTAAAATGCCAAGTAGAGCTCTGTTTAAAAATACTTTACAGTATTTTTAACTGGCTTCTCTGAGCCTAATGCTGGAAGCAGTTTTGTTTTGACATCATTTGTGACAGTTCTAGTAAGAGCCCTACTTATGGACATTGTGGGATAAATTCTAAAGTGATGTGTGTATTTCTTAGGCACTGTAGTGAGAGTCACCTATGAAGCCTCTAACATAGACAAATGGTGTTACACAAAGGTACTTGTGTGTCTAAATTGGATTAGCTTTCATGCAGAAGTGCCAGAATAGAGGAGTCTATTAGGCAAAGCAATTGATAGAAGGGTTCAAGATGGCTCAAGTCACCATCCTGGTGCTTTAACTTAAGCCTTCTTATACTTTGTTTTACTCCCTGCAGAGTTTAAACAACATCAGCTTAAACTCCTTTACACTCACTATCCATCAGTCACTTACACATTATGTGTGAACTTGGCCTTATAATTCTATTTTAATAAGGGGTCAATAATCTTTTTTAAAATGTATTTACTTTAACAACATCGTATTTTTTTCTTCTGACTTTTTGTAAGAAGGCGCTGCGGCTTCCCCCGGAGTTGGGACCCGAGGGAGGGCCGCGGCCAACCAGCCGAAGGGATGGCTGGCCAGACAAATCTGCCTGGCATCAGGCTGGGATTGGGCCAACCCGCCAGTCTGCCCGGCAACCGCCAAGACAGACCCTGATTGGGCCAGCCCGCCAGCCCAACCAGGGGCCAAGGGGCGGGGTCTCTACAGGAAGGGGCGGTATAAAAGCCAGGGCCCAGGCCTCAGTGAGGAAAAACCACCTGAGGGAGACAGAGGTTCCACCCTGCAGCCCAGCTGAGACAGAGAACGTCCCCCGCTCCCGGTCGGAGCCCCGCCGGCCTCTTGACCTTCCCCGGGACTGGGAATGGGTAGGGCCTCCGGCGTCAGGTGCTTGGGACTGGCCCAGGGGCCCCAGAGACAGGCCTGCACCCCTCGAACCCCGAGCCTGTTCGGAGGAACCCGACGAACCCCGATGGGAGGCCCCTCCGGAGGCTGGCCAGACCTGGACGAGCTGCCCGCCCCTGACCCCCCAGAGGCCGGACCAGACCTCGAGGAGCTGCCCCTCGCCGAGGAACTCCCCGACCTGCCGCCACTCGACGATGAGGGACTGGTAAGCCAGCCGTGGGCCCAGTACCACTACAGCCTGCCGGGAACGGGTCTGGGGGAACCCCGGGAGGATGTAGCCCAGGGGCAGCCCAACCCAGTGGCTGCAATAGGGGCTCAGCCCCACCGGCGTGTTGCGGCAGGAGCCCCGCCGAACCGGTGGCGACACTCGTGCCGCCGATAGGGCCCTGGGCTGGGACGCAGTGGAGTCGGGTGGGCCTGCGTCCCCCATCCCCTTTTCCCTACTGCTCGAGAATCCGGTGAACCCCCCCGCACCCTAGACTGCTGGAATAGACTCTGGAATAGACTGCCTGAGGGCCGGGGCAACAGACTGCTCGCTTGCCCGCCCTGCCTGAGGGCCGGGGCAACAGACTGCTCGCTTGCCCGCCCTGCCTGAGGGCCGGGGCAACAGACTGCTCGCTTGCCCTACTCAAATAAGAAGGCGCTGCGGCCTCCCCCGGGTTTGGGACCCGAGGGAGGGCCGCAGCCAACAAGGACAGTTGGTGACACTTCTGCAGCTTCCCAGAACAATCTTGAAACTCTTCAAGGGTTACCTTTAAAAAGAAAAGCATGATGTTCAGGGAAGCCAAGGAAAGATCCTGCCAGGTCCATAGTTAGTGTCAAATATTTAGGCTTGGAAGAAATCCATTTTTCTGAAGGAGAGGCGATACGGCCTCGTGGCTAGTTCCTGAGATTAGGCCACAGAAGACAAAAATCCTGTGCCAGGTTCTGCAGCTGGGTCACCTTGGGCAAATCATTTCACCTCTCTGTGCTTCAGTTTCCTGAGCAGTAAAATGAGAATAATGAAAAAATTACCTTTTTTTTTAAAAGCACTTAGAGATCTACTGGTAAAAACTGCTATGTACAAGCAAGGTATTATTCCTCTGTGTTTTCTACAGCACATAGTTCTCATCTTGAAAAGGGGGGGGGAAGGAGGAGCCGAGGAATTATAGACCAATCGGCCTGACCTCAATACCTGGGAAGTTACTACAGCAATGTATAAAACATTCAATTTGAAAGTACCTGGAGGATGAAGGGGTGATCACTAGCAGCCAGCACGGATCATGCCAAACAAGCTTGATTTTCTTCTTTGACAAAGGTAACTGGTTTGGTGGACGGGGAGAATGAGGTGGACATAATATACCTAGATTTTAGCAAGGTTTTTGACATAGTCCCACATGACATTCTCATAAGTAAACTGGAGAAATGTGGGCTTAGTAGAACTGCCATTAAGTGGATATATAATTGGTAAAACAACCACAAACAAAGAGTAGCTATTAAAGGAATGATGTCAGATTGGAAGGAGGTCTCAAGTGGGGATCCAGAGGGATTTGTTCTGAGTCTGGTGTTATTTAAGTTCTTTATTAATGACCTAGATGTAGAACAGAAAGCAAACTGATCAAATTTGCAGATGACACAAAGCCGGGGGGGTGGGGGTTGCAAACACTTTGGAGAATACAGCTAAAATTCAAAGGCTTCTTGATAAACTGAAGAACTGGGCTATAGGCAACAAGATGAAATTCAGCAAAGGCAAACGTAAGCTGCTCCACTTAGGGAAGTGAAACCAAATGCACAAATGCGGGCTGGGAGCAGCACTGCTAAGAAAGGTCTGGGAGTTGTGCTGGATCACCCAAAGCAATGCTGTTGCAAAAAAAGCAACGCAACTTTATATTGCATCAATAGAGGCATAGCATGCAAATCATGGGAGGTGACAGTACCACTCTACTTGGCACCTCAGCTGGAGCACTATGTCCAGTTCTGATCACTACTGTACAGAAAACTGGAAAGGATCTAGAGGTAAGCAGCAAAGATGGTCAAAGAGATGGAATGCAAGCCATCTGACTAAAGGCTTGAGGAACTAGATATATTTAGTTTGGAAAAGAGGAGATTAAAGGTGGACATGATAGTGGTCTTCAAACACTTTAAAGGCTGCTATAAAAAAGATGGAGGAAAATTGTATGCTCTTGCCACAGAAGGCAGGACAAGAGGCAATGAGTTCAAACTACAGCATAGCAGATTTAGATTCAATCTCAGGCAAAACTTCCTAAATATAAGAACAGTATGACAATGGAACAAACTGCCTATGGAAGTTACTCTACTGGAGGCTTTAAAAAAAGGCTGAATAGTCTTCTGTCTTGGATGGGTTAGACACAACAAGTCCTGCATCTTGGGAGGGTATTAGACTAGATGACCCTTGTGGTCCTTTCTAACCCTATGGATCTATGATTCTATGCACAATCAATGCTCAAAGTTAATAAAAAAGTGTGGACCAAAATAGCTGAAACACTGCCACCTTTAAAATGTCTCTGGATGCTGCCAGAACAGGGAAAATAGAATATATCACTGTATGACAAACATTTCCCCATGGAGAAACATCTTAGATTTCCCTTTCACACATTTTTGTGTGTGATTAATTGCTTCCTAGATTTGCTTTAAACTCCAGTATTTTTAATCAGTTCACTGTCAATAAAGTCATTATATTCACATATCTTGGCTTAGAAATCAGAATTGCCATTTACCACGCTCATTTCTGCTGGGTTAGATGCTAATAATTAGGCAGCACTGAAGGAATTTGTGCACAAGTTATAAAAAAAAAAGGTAAACCATAACCCTTCCTGATACAAAATGATTATTAACCCCTCCGGTATTCATTCTAAGCAACATGACACTGTGTTAAAAATGACAAGCTATCACTCTAAGTGTAAGAGATTTCCTTGTTCTGCTTGCAGCCAGCTAGATTACAGTACAGTGGGGTAAATTGTGACTCTTTGTTTTAGGAAGTGGTCTGCTTTGTCTTTCTATGGGTTTTGGCATTGCTTCTGTGTTATTCTAAGAAATAAAGGAGTGTTACACTGTAATTTTCAAGCAAGAGTATTTTATGTTTCTATCAAATTTTGCTGTTTTTGTTCCATGAAATAAAACAGGTGAAATCCAGGGCAACAAGCAAAGCACATTTCCCTATCCCTGTTCCATAAAAGGACTTATGCTCTGTGCTCAGTATGTGCTGGCAGAGCTCAAGAATGGGATGTTCTGCCTTATAGTGGCTACAGAGCCACCAACTGCAATCAAATAGGGGGCCAGGGGCAGCATCATATCCCTACCTGGTGAATTGAACCAGGTCCTGCAAAGTGACCCACTCACATGAACCCTTCTGCCTGAACGGAGTCCCACTGGCTCCAGAGGTACACAGGTCGATCCATTTGCAGGATCAGGGCTTTTGCATCTACTTCACCGTGAAAATATTGCAAAATCAAAGCTAACAAACAGGCCAAGGCTGTATTGCTCAGGTGCCTATTAATGGACCTACCTTTTAGTTCCTTTGAGCTATTTTTATGATGGGGCTGGTTTCCTGTTTTACCGTGTCATAAAGGAGAACAGGTGGATGATCAATATTTCACAGATGCTAAAATGATTATCTATCAATATTTTGGCATAGGACAAAGCTTTTTTTTTAATTCTCTTTCATTCTTAATAATTAGCACTTTGCCTTTAAAGCACTCTCCCAAACATCTACTAATCATTCTCCACAACAGCCTGGTGAGGTAGATAATTCAGTATCATAACCAACTAGGGAAACTGGGGCACAGAGCTCTAAATTGACTCCAGTATAAAACTCAGGACTTCCTCACTCCCAGACCTGTGTTATGACCTGAGACCACACTGACTCCAAACACTTCAGTTTAAGGAGCCTATCCTTCTCTTAGCACATGTAAATATCTAATGTAGTAGTATTCATAACACAGCTGCACTGACATAAGACTTTCATCTGAGTAGCTCAAGGCACTTCCAGAATATTAATTTATTTAAGTAAGTTTCACAATATCGGTCTGAATCGCAGCATTATAGCCATTTTTCACTACAGTCAGCTGAGGCAAAGAGAGCTTAGGGGACAAATTCTATTCTCCCGCATCAAAGCAGAGTAGCTGCGTTTGTGAGAGAGGAAGGCAGGATCCCCCCGACAAGGCTGTGGAGCAGTAGTGGGTCCACTGCACTCTAGGCTGCAGTAGGTTGTGCTGCTGCCCTCCCCATGTTTGTTTCCCTGCCCACAATTGCCCTACCCTGCCAGGGATGCAAAAGATGCATGTTCTTGGACATGCAAGAGGAATGAACACTTTGCAGGAGAGCCCAAATCCTGCCACTCTCTCCATGCAGCATAAAGCCATTGATTCCCCCATGGGCTGGGCCCTCTGCAGCTGTGGAGAAATAAGAAGTTGTGCCTAAGCAGCCAATAACTAGGGGCAGACAATTCCTAGCAGGCTGAATCGCTCTTGGGGCATATCACTATTACAATCAAGTCACTATATCAAGAGGGCTGAGAAGAAGACAGTTATTCTAGAGTCAGGAATTCTGGATTCTAGACTCACTCTGTAGCCTGTTTGAGCAAGTCCTAGGGTTTGACTACACGGGCACTTAGTGCACAGCAAGCCAGGATGTGAATCTACAGCACATCAGCTAGTTGTGCAGTAACATGCCATCAGAAAAGGCTGGGGTGCAGCTTGGATTACTAGGCTTCCAAAGAGTAGTACAGCAAACTGCATTCAGGGACTGTCTTCTTCTCAGCCCTCTTGATGTACTGACTGTGTATCAGATTATACTGTGTCCAAACACCTTCACTTGCGAATGTAACACTGCTACTTAATATGCCCCAAAAGTGACTCTGGCAGCCAGGAACCTCCTGCTAGCAATGCTTATGTTACCCAGGACAGTGGCTCATCCCGCACCCTGCATAGCAATTGACAAGCTTTCCAGATATCCAGTTCTTTGTGCTATTTATTGTGAATGGACATTTTTGGGGTACTCATCGCTGTAATCTCTGAATGCCTCACATAAGCAGAAATGGGAACTATAATTATCCTCTAGATTATTTTTGCTATTGATCCCAGGACCTGTCTATATTTCAGAGGCTACAAAAGAGAAAAACCAAAATGTAGAGAAAATTTTCCATGGTCTTGTATTAAAATAAGAAACATTTCTACTGTTCAGTGCTGATTACAAGCTATATCTTCTAATTCTTTTTTGTTACCTGTTCATTGCCTATCTCAAATGTCATGGTTAATGACTCACTGCTGATTTGCAAAGAGGTTTTGCCGCATGGAAATATCAGAAATCATCTCCTTATTCACCAAGCACGTGTAACTTTGATATTTGCAACTAACTTCCCTGCTTCAGTGAACATACACACATGGTTAGATGGTACTGGTGCTCTGTACGAAGCTTGAGCAGGACCCAGGAGGAAAGGAATCCTCTTCTCCTCAGACTTTATCTTGCATTTTCCTCTCAGGCATCTGGCCACAGCTGGAAACAGGATATTGGACCATAACTCTGGTCCATGCATAGACGCTCCAAGCATTTTCAATATACATTTTCTCTTCTAATTGTTTTTCATTTTTCATGAAAGTGGAGTATACCGATCCTAGAGAGAAAACAGGTTGAAGTGACTGTACAGTATGCAGTAAGCAGAGACCATGTACAAAGTCACTTTGATATTAAAAAGTGAAAGTACATTTGAAGATTTTCTTCAAAGATTTAAGCTGTTACCATATGTTTACTATAATGAGTTTAATTAGAATAGCAACATGCTATAATTATTGACAATGCACCCTTCCAGCACCTGGAAAACATTCATGTTAAAGGCTGATCTGACATCCTATGTTAGAACAAGGTTAGAGTAATTGCTCTCCTGATACAGATTCTCAATCAGATCTTAGGTTCTTCAGAATACAGCATTGCTTCTTTAGTGAGCAGCAAATTACTGGTAAAGAAATCCACTAAATGTTGTTTATTAGCATAATGAGACACAGTACACCAAAGGACACAGCAATTAATTCCAAAATCAACACAAGCCAATGAGTAACGCAGTGGTAGTTTGCCTAGCATTAAGATTAATATCTCATCCATAGTAAATGAGTTTCCATTGATAAATTCAAAAAGAAATAAAGTAACATCAATCATGTGAACACAATATAATTAACCAGCACCATTAAAATCTTTTTAATTAGGCTATGTTCTCCATAGCTTTACATTTGGAATAGAAATCCATTCTCATTCTTTGATAATGTTTTGGCTTTGTATGGTTTAGCTAAAAGTACAGGCTAAGTTGTGCAAGCTGCACACCCTCCAAAGTCAGAGAGGTGCTGTGCATATTCTGCTCCAGGAAATCCTTCTCAAGCTCCCCTCCTACAACTCCCTCAGGGAGCGCGGTACTTCTCCCAAAATCACGGCCCTGCCTTCGCTGCCCATTGCCTTTAGGGTGCGTCCTGCTGGGAAAAGAAAGGGTCAAAGCCCTGCGCTCTACAAAGCAACTGTGGCTGGCCTTGATGCCAGGTATGCCAGGGTGCATATCTATTAAGGTTTCTTGTTCGCTCCTCTATTCTGCAAGGCTGGTTCCAAATTGGATAAACACTACACCATAGCTGTACTTGGTTGCCAATGCAACCCATGCTTCCCTCATATATTTGAAGGTAACTCCCTTCCCAGTTTCATTACAGTCACTTTTCATATTCTGCGCAAAAAATGTGCAGTTGAAGAACAGCAAATAGTTTACAGTGGTTTCATGGTGGTTTGTCTAAGGGGTCTTGGGAGAAATATAACCCAACCATTCCACCCATATATTAGGGAACCTGAGGATATTTTCAACAGAGCTCCTTACACTGCATTTGGCCCTTCACCCAAAATACCTAGTAACAAGTTGTAACAAATTCAAGGCCACTTGGGATATACTTACACTGCAATTAAAAACCCACAGCTGGCCCATGCCAGCAGATTCAGGCTTGCAGGACTTTGGCTAAGGGGCTGTTTCACTGCAGTGTAGATGTCCAGGCTCAAATGTTTTCCAGGTGCAGGACCCCGTGAGCTGTGACAGTCCCAGAACTCAGGCTGCAGCCTATGCCCAGAGGTCTATATCCTAATGAAACAGCTCCTTAGCCTGAGCCCCAGGAGCCATAGTCAGCTGGCACAAGCCAGCCGGGGCTTTTTTAATTGCACTGTAGACAACCTCTTTGGATCTCACCATTGTTACCGTGCTGTAAAGCACCCCATTGCTGCTTTGACCTGCACAGAACCAGCAGAGTTAGAATTGTATGGGCCTGATTCTCTTCTCACTTACTGGTGTAACTCCTCTCACCTTCCTTGGGTGGCCCCGATTTACAACAGGGCCACTGAGAGGAGAATCACATCCTATCTATCCACGTAGCTATACTGAGCTCCTCATGGTAGTATTTGAATTATCATAGCTCTTCCAGCTGCAAAAACACAGGGTCCTGCTCACTGAAATGAAAGAAATGCATTTGAATTTGTTAGCAGAATAAGGTCTATTTTACACAGTGGAGCAGTTCCCAGTGCATCCAGTAGAGGGAATTGGCATACATTTTACACTAGCCAGTTCATTATTGTATCAAGGCAATGCCCCCACAGAGAAAAAGCTGTTTAACAGGATTCTTAAGATTAGAATCACAAATAGTATGGGAGCGGACAGGGGAGTGAGAGGGAAAGGGCAAATCCTAAAGTCTTTTAAGAGAGTCCGTTAGAAGCATCCAAACGCACCGATATAGTAAAGCATATAGCTCTGAGGGTGCACTTCCAGCAGCATCACATTTCTTTGGGTTATTTGCCAATCCAATATCCAATTTTCAGCATTTTATAAAGTCCTCCAATAGCATGATATAATTACAGGAGTTCTTTCAGAGAAGAAATACACCCAAATTTCTTCTCTCATAACTTTGCAAATAGGTGTTCAGTGTCCCAATGGAAATATAAATACATGCAATAAAACCTCAAAGCCTAATAAAGTCAGTCCATCTGGGTTGTAAAGAGCATCAATAATAAAATCCTAACACGGTTTAGTTTCCTGACAAAGGCTAGCCAGACATTTGGCTGAAACAGCAGAACGCAGTGGGTTTTGGAACAGTTTTTTTCTTTATAGCCTGTCTGACATATATTAAATTACTGGCTTGTTCTCTTTTGTTTAAATTTATTAGATATATTTTAACCCTTTCCACTGTGTTACAAAAGAACCCCAAACCACCCAAACAAAAAGACCCAAACACTTCTGAACAATGTTATGTCTTAATCCCCAAAACATTTGGATGAGCTAAAAATATAATTAATGTAAACCAAAATGGGACAAACCACTAATCTGATATTTGTTAGTGTGAGGCTGACTGTCAAGGCGGCACTCCATTCCTCAAATGCCCTCCTCTGACATTTCAGCCTGGTGACTGCCTAGCCTCTCACAAGAAGCTGAACTGTGAAATTGGGAAAATCAATCACACAGCAAGAAATCATCTTATTATTTTTTCAAGTTAAGATCCTTCCTCCATGCAATCCCCATTAATACTATCACTCGCCCATGCTTAGATTTGCCATTGCCAGTTATTTCAGACTCCCATGGATTATCCCCAATAAAAAAATGAATTACATTTAAACCAAAAATTCTTGCTATACCTCATAGCACACCTCTGCAGCAAGACAGACAGCATTAGTCAGGCTTCTATTAACTGTATAAACTGCCTCCTCTGAAGCATCCAGTTCTGGCCACTGCTGGAGGCAGAATACTGGACTAGATGGACCGTTGTGTATGATTTCGTATGGTGCTGATTTCTATATTCCTGTTCTTGTGTACTCTCTCTCTCATACAGGTGTCACAGGCTGCAGGGTGCAATCCACACCAGTGAGGGGATGTGCCACTGACTGCCCACCACCAGTAACCCTATATGCCTCAAATACTTTGCTACTATAACTCCCTTCCTCAGATGAGCACAGCTGGCCTACAAACATGCAGGTCACACCCTGAGTGTCTGTGTGCTAGACATCCCTGCTTCAGCAGCTCTGGCCCCAACAGCCCATCTAGCCTCACTCTGGCTTCCACCAACCTTGGTTGCAACCAGCAAGATGATCCCAGAACACCCCCAGTACCAAATTTCTCTGAGACCATACGTCCAGACTCTCCTGGGTAGTTCAGAGAGATAACAGGTTTTCTTGTTCCTGTAAAGACACACAACCACATCACATCTTAAGAATATAATTCTAGGGCACATTCATAACTTTGTACACACCCTGTGCATACATCACGCAAGAATCTTGTTGACCAGACAGTTCTTAGTTTTCCAATGACACCTTTTAGACGCAGATTATAAACATAGTGAGTTGGGGTACACTGAACGGGTCAGGCCAGCTGAAACTCACTACGTGATACCATGAGCCTCTTGCCCTCTGGCAGGGAGATGCTCTTAGGGTAACACCTCCCTGTGTACAAAGCTGCAGGGGGGTAAGCCACTAGCTGACCTCGAGGTAGCAGGTCAGAGCCCACTTCCCTGGAAAGGGCATCTGCCACTATAGTTCCCCCCCTTTATATAAAAGAAACCTGTTTGGTCACCTCTGTCTCTTTATAGTCTCCAGGACAATATATATGAGAATAACCATAATTTCACCTACAGAGTTGTTACAAACATTTCATAGTGACATTAATGACCAGCATAGCATTTGATATCAAACAATAGATTACACCTTTTAAACAAATATCATGACACCCGTGTGTGAGGTGCAGTGAGTGTGTCAGGCCTGAGAAGAGTTGCTGGCACAGAGTAGTGAACCACAAGCGGGCCTCTGTATCACAATAAGCATGCGGGCATTATATATTGTATAGGTATATATACACATTATATTTAGGTATGTGCTACATAGCTGTGTATTTCTCTTTTTAAAAGTTATTGGATGTTTACTCTCATTGGATCCAAAAGCAACCTGAAAGGAAAGGTCTGATGCAGCTTAGCTGGAGATCGAAACCCTAGGGTCTCGCTCTAAATTTGAGTCCTTTTAAGATTCTTTTCTAATGCCTAAGGCCTGTGCAAATGCAGTTGTAGGATCAGAACCAGAAACAATTTTAGATCAGCCAACTCCTGATACTACATGGTTCTCACCTCGTGTGGTCTTTTTCTGGGTAGTTGAATATACTTGACACAACTTTTTGCTCACTGATTTATAGAGTTCGGGGGAAAACAAATTGTTTTTCATCAAAATGTTGAAATGTTAGTATAATAAATAATTAATCTCTATTACAATGATTTAATATAATAATTAATTATATTTAATATATACACAATTACATTATAAATATTACAATTATACAATATAATAAATTATCTGATTTTTCAATTTTCTGTGGATTTTTTAAAATCAGATATTTAACCCTTTTTTTGTTTTAAAGTTGGTAAAACTGGCTACATTTTATATGTGAAATTTTTGTCAAAAAATTTAGGAATTAAAAATTTTAAAATATTTTATGTGAAATTTTTCATTTTTGAAGGGCCTTTTTCGACGAAAAAGATTCTAGTTCAAATTTTTTGATGAACTCGCCTGGTGCTCTAATTTCGGTTTAGAGTATTTTGGTTATATATGTATTTATTAATCATTATTACAGTAACCTCGGGGGCTGCAGTCAAGGAGCCTCATTGTGCTCAGTGCTGTACAAGCAAATGTAAGAAAACATTCCCACAAGGTATAACAAGGGTGAGCACTGGAAACAGTGAAATGAGAACGTTTGGCAGTGTAGGCAGGAACCTCAGCTTGCCGCACATCCCTGGGGCCCGTGAGCTAATGTTACTAACCTTATTTTCTTGCTGATGCCCTAGCTGTATAAGCCCTGCAGTGCTTTCCTCAGGAGCGATGCTGTTTGTGAACAGCCATTTGGCTTGCCAAGTTTCAGATTGGATTTGATTAACTCAAACTTCCAGTGAAACATTCCCAAGGCTCCACAGGACCACTTCTCTCTCCATCTGTGCCGGAGCTTCCAGCACAACTGGCTGCAGTCAGAGTGGGATGGATTGTTGTTCTCCCTACTTTACTTCAAAGCTCAAAGTGCTTTGCAAATTTCAGCTGCCCAGCATGCCTGCAAGGTGGGCATGAATATGAATATCCTACCCATGGGTGGACTGAAGAACAGAAGTGGAGTGAATAAAGTCACACAGCAGCAACAGGACAAGGACCCATGACCCTCATTACCAGCACTAGCCAGCACTTGCTGCTTTTTAGGAGAAAGTTATTGATTAGGGGTCATATTTTACTGGATGAATTTTCTCCTCCCATTTACTTCGCCCTGGCTGAGGTTTTGCAGTAGTGGAGTCGCTGGTCAGTTTGGTTTTTAAATGTTCATTAGCTGCATTTTTAAAAAGCACTTTTGCAAAGTTAGCCTCAACGTTAGCTAGCCTCACCTCCCAGGATTTCCCCTTATGAGAGTTGAATGGGCTCAGAAAGCCTAGATTTATATTAATCAATTAGCAATGTTCAGAGAAAAAATAAAAAGCCTTCTTAGCAAGTATGGAACGAATACTCCAGTGCTGACAGATGCTTGCAAAGACACATCACAATTACCTCTCAGTTACCAGCCCTCTGGATCTCTTCCAGAAACGCAGGTTTTTTTCCTGTCATTCTGAAATTGTGCTTTTCAAAACCACTCTTTGCTCCATTAAGGCCTGATCCTGTGAAGTGCTGTGCTCCTCCTGTAAAGTGCTGAGCACCCTGACCTCCCACTGAAATCCACCTGCTCAGCATCTTGCAGGACCAGGTCCTTTGAGAAGATTTTCGCTGCCGTCTAGATTGAAATCTCAGTGCTGAAATGGAAATGCAATTGTATTAATGGGAAAATATTTCATATCTTTGTCATCTAATGCTGTTTAGGAGGCTGCACATGTCTGTAATGGGTTCTGACTTGTATCAGATCTTTGTAGTGAGCTATTTTTGTATTTTACTACTTATAGTTCTCCTATGATGATTTAAAGCTTAATCAGAGAGTTATCTATATGCACCATTATTACAAAGGGGGTGGGGAGTGTTAGTAAACTTACTAAGTCTATGTTTGTCACAGAAGAAATATTTATTTGTAAACGTGCACATTTAAAGAGAATACATTGATTATACCTAGATGAAAGGCATTATGATAGTGGGCATCATGAAAAAAGGTCATTTTTATAATTTTAGTCACTGAATCTAGCAAACCAGCAAGACTCTTCAGTACTTTGTCTTGTCTGTGGCTATTTTGATCACCCTGAAATATGAGCACAATAGAACAGGAACTGTAGCTGTGGAGTGTTGGCCATCTATCACCTGTTGGGAGCAAGGCTACTTTCACTACACTAGAAATGGCTTTCAGTGGCCAGTTCTTGCAACAGCAGAAGTCAGGCTGGCATGACCAGCAGTTAAGGTCTTTGGTAATAGAAAGGAAAATATACTAAATTAGGCCTAAAACAATCTCCTTGGACTGTTTTAAATGCCTTATTCTGATCATGACTCCATTCTGTAGTTTTCCCTGATTTATGTGAGTGTGAGATCAGAATTAGGCCTTCCCTGCAGCACAAATTGCGAGCAGCACTGTACGTTTTCTGTTGTGATCTCTTTGTGAACATTTTAATTAGATACTATCAGTTTAAAGCTAGAGTAATGCAGTGCTCTCATTAAGCCCATTGTCTTTCCGATGGATTGCAATGCTAGTAACTAGGCTGATAGGGTTCTGAGCCTGGAAAGGTAAAGAAACTGATCCTATCATCAGAGTGTACAAAGGGTAGCCCAAAGCTCATTTGCAATTTTCCTGACACCCGTGATTTATGTAAGCAATAACAAATGATAAGGCATGATTTGACACAGTCATCTTGGGTGTGCTGCAAGGCATGCAATGAAAGGCTCT
The DNA here is from genome assembly GCA_007922155.1 of Mesoclemmys tuberculata. Lineage (NCBI taxonomy): Eukaryota > Metazoa > Chordata > Testudines > Chelidae > Mesoclemmys > Mesoclemmys tuberculata. The sequence goes on along the minus strand of ML675649.1, from coordinate 22,416,168 downwards.
TTTCAAAGAACGTTGTTCCTCTTAGCCTAATTTCTCCTACTCTAAAAATGTTCCTCAGACAAAGACCCTACAGTTTAATTGGCACACAGACATATTCTGAAGGAAGGTCTGGCAAGTAACAATTGAATTAGATATTGCTGAACAGCATAAGTATGTTCCTTTAAGAGCCTTTAGGAGCCTGGAGACTCCTCTAAATATTGGCCGTGTATGGTGCTAACTCACAGACTGGGACCAGCTATTAGTGTGCGCAGGAATTGTCACGACTCTTGTTTGATGATGACAGAAAGGCTTTAATTACTATATTTATAAACATATAAAATGAGCCCCCAAACCAAAAGTCCAGTATATTTTAGCTGCAAAAGCAATTATTCTCACCAATGCAGGCAAGAGGCAGCAATGGTTTTCTTAGAAGCTTCCCCCAAGAGCCTGGATCTGGGGTCTCAGAAGACAGCTGGGCAAGATGGCAGGTCTTGTCAGTTTCTTGTCAAGAGTGATTTCTTTTTACCAGTTCCATTGCTTCTCTTTTATATTCTTAAATTCAATGTTTTTCAAAGCATTTTGGTAATTTACATGAGTAAACACAGGAATTCCAGAAAACAAAACAGGGAGAGACACATGTGTTTTACTTAGTTAAAAGGCGATAGCCACCTGGATTTGTTGTTTAGTTTCAGTGTTTTACCCTTCAAACAAAGGGGTATTTGGATCGTTGTGATTAAATTGAGCAATACCTGGGGTGGCATCCAGCCATGGGCTTTGATCATAAGGTATTTTGAGAGGTCTGGAGCCATGGAGGTCTGGCACGCCCTGCATTTAACACTTTTTTGTTTACTGCGTAGATGAGTTACTCCCAGAGGATAAGTTCATTAGGGAAGATGGTCCAATCAAGAGAGGCAATTAATAAACAGTTATCTTTAATGAAATACCAGACATACTTTGAGAATGGAAAGACAGCATGGGTATGTTGCAATGAGAAACAATCACCCCTTTTCAAAAGGGACTCCAGCCACCATTTCACATACTCTGCAATATGCATCTTATTAATATTTGGTAGCTTAGTTTTATAAGTAGGCCCAGCCTAGCTGAAATTTCATGGTCTACATATGGATCACAAGTTTGTTGAAATCTCCCTAAGATATATTAGGTTTATTAATAAAAAAGAATTGTATTTCCCCCCAAATACAAATGAAACAGATGCACAGAAAATGGGATACATGAAATGTCTCCCTGGAAGGGATCTGTGGGGGAGATGTCTGCATTTGACGGGATAGTGTTTTAATGATGAGGAATAATAGTCACAAAAGCCCTGTGTAAAATATTTAAACTGGCCTCTAGTCCCCAGCTGACATATTTGGAGCCAAAACATTATGCTTTCAGTATCCAAGATGTGAAAAGGTTCAAGAGATCCCAAACTCAGGATGGAACTGTAATTGCTATGGTTTTCGGTTTGCATAGTGATCCTCATGAGCAAATCCTCTGGCCCACGTTGTCCCACTGACTTGGCTGGGACTCCATGCAGACAGATGGATCCAGCCACATGGGTAGCTTTGCTGGAGTGGGACTAATAGCTGGTCAAATTTATCATGGCAAATAATTTATTC
>ML675649.1:22368189-22400382 GCA_007922155.1 Mesoclemmys tuberculata | reverse complement strand
CCACAGTACTAAAATTCAAACAAACAATAAAGGAAATGGTTACTTAGGGTTCTTCTTGTCCTCAGCTACACAGCCATGTGAAACCAGCATAAAAATAGAACCTGGCCCACACAAAGTGGGAGAACCAATTCAGAATAAATTAGAACCATTCTGAATATTTGATCCAAACTAGAATGAACCTTTTGAGAGGTTAATAAAGTTTGGTTTACTCCTCCCATTATTTTTCATTCTCATATACTTTTAAATGACATGGTTCTGATTGGGACTAGAAGCAGAAGGTCAAAAACTCTGTGAGAAGGACTCATGGTATTTCCAGATCAGCTGGATTAGGAAATCTAATGGAAGGCTTGATCGCCAGCCTAATTTTGTGTACTTAGCTATCTGGATAATGTGGATAGACTTAGGATGAACATTCCCTTTTTTGTTTTCCCCCTTCCTGTAACGTCTGTCTACTTCCTCTCTTAGACTGTGAGGTCCTGGGGGAAGGGGCTATGTCTCCATGAAACATGCTTAGGGAATCAGAGGAGCTATCACAAATAAATTAATACCAATAACATTTCCCCAAATTTTTTTCTCCTATCATCTTCCACTTTCCCAGCCCTCAAAAAGACAACTTCAAAAGAAAAAGAGTTGTTCACCTTTTAATAGAAGAAGGTTCATAAAGTATTACTTGGGATTTCAGAGGGTAATTTACACCTCATGGTGCAAACTAGACGTGAGAATTCCAAGAATGATGATAGAACCTCTTTAAACTCTGCTTTAAAATTACACATGATAATAAAATTACACTTGACAATGTCTCTCCCTGTGCTTCTGTTTTTCTTAAGATTTCAGATTGTTCATTGTCACTGATAGGTAGAGAGAGAGCCTGTAATTTGCTAATTAACATGTCAGATAAATTGAGCTGCAAACAGCCAAAAGTGCTAGATAATGTACCTTCTATAGTAATGAAGGCTTGCAGCAACCATGTTCAAATTTAACTTTGGACAGAATTTGTGATTAAAGCAAAGAAATGGGAAACAGGAAATGTGGGTTCTGTTCCCAGCTGTACCACAGACTTGACCTTGGCCCTGAAGAAAGATTTTGAACAGCTGCTTGCAGCTGTCATTAGCTTCACTGGAAGCTGAGGGAGCTCAACCTTTTGCAGCACTAGCAGCTTATTTTCCCCATCTGTAAAATGGGGATTACAATAGTAATCTGTCTCACAAAGGTGGAGGACTAAATTAATATTTTAGAGAGCCTTTTACAGAACACCCTGTAAGTGCCAAGTATACCGTATTATTATGGACTTTTGTCTTTCAGGTTTGGTTCACGGATGAAGCCAATAATAATGAAACTCTATTACCTGGTCTGACATGTTAGACCATGCTTCTGTACTTCCAGGCTGTGACTGTGAAATGTAAAGTACCCAGCTAGGACAGTGTATTTTTTCTGGCCTGACCAGAAGCAAGAACAGAGCCTTCCTTTTTGCCAGTATCATTGTAGGGTTGTACCTTTTCTTTCTAACTAGTCAAAGAATGAATAGAGCTTAATTCTCATCTTATTTTCACTGCAGTGTAATTCCATTGACTTCAGGGAAGTTACTCAGGTGTAAAGTCAGGATGATCAGAGATCTCGGAGAAAAAAGAGACTGGCAGTGTGTTCAGCAGGGACTGCTTTTAGAGATGCAAATTAAATTAGTGGGTGGCACAAAATAAGAATTATTCTTAGGGGTGTGGTTCTTTGTCTGAAATCTCTGTTTGAGTCACAGACACAACATTTTGATATAATTTATTTGATGAAAACAGTCAAAGACCTTCCCTGGTTATATGACCGCCATGCTCTCCGTTTCCTAAGCATATGGATTTTCTGCTGTCTAATAATTCAAAGACTGGTACTTCGGGATGAAACCCAAAATGTAGAAATATTGTTTTTCATGGTGCACTGCTAAATTTTTTGTAAACATTTATTCCATAAAAGCAAGGGGGTCACGTGAGATGCATTGGGATACAGACACATTTCAGTTCTACTATGCTCAATCTGCGACATGGTTAGCTTAGGCTACATCTACACTGCACCTCAGTCTGGACTACAGGATGTGAATTGCAGAGCACACTAAAGTGTTGTGTTGTAACTGCCCTCTGTGGACACTGCTGGCACGAACTTAAAGATACCTCATAAATTGTATAGGGGCCCAAACTAAAAGATACCTCATAAATTGTATTAGGGGCCCTGCCTTTAAAGGCTGAACTTCCCAAAGAGTTCCCAGAAAGACAGGGTGCTCTGAAATCTTGTTGTTATGCACATCCATTTGAAACCATCCTAAAAATAAAACTGGGCTCTTGTAAGCATCTTAAACAATAAGCAATCACTGATCATGAGAGCAGTTTTGTTCTATTTTTATCTTCTCAGGACTTAGGCTAAAGAAAACATCCCTAAAAGTAGAGTGGGAACATCAAAACAACAACTTTTGCAGCCAGAGATCAAGTACTGGAGTGAAGGAAACCCATTTTTGTTAACACTCTCCTCAGTACATGCACTGGGGCCAGAAAATGGGTTTTAGGTTTATATCTCAGAATACAAATACATTAAGCAATGAATTAAGAGGCCTGTCAAAAGATATTGTGCTGTTCAAAGATTTCAGAGAACAGGAGCCAATATGTCTGAGGCTGAAGGAAAGGTTTCCTCCCAAGAGACAGTTTGAGATAGTCATGAATTAATAACAACGGAATTTGGAAAAGCCATTATTTTTTAAAATGTAAAACCTTCCTTGTTTAATTAAACTGATTTTGTTTAACCTATGAAGCTAGAGCCAAAACCTGAGGCTGGTGGGATGTACTTGGCAATTGGTCCTGGGGAATGTTTTACTTCACGGGGAAAGGGTTTTAGTTCAGGAAGAGCAATCTGAAGTCACTTCTGCGCTCATTACTAAGCAATGCTTTCTTTGCCAGATTTGCCACAACAGTATTGTAAATTTTTCACATACTGCCTCTTGGAGTACAGGGAGAAGAGATAATGATAGACTGCTGGTCTGGAGGATGCAGGAAGTCCCAGTCTATACCTCCATCATGGGAGCACAAGCATTACAATGTGGGCATTTTTTCTTTGTTTTGATTGGTTTTCCAGTCAGTCCATTAACCCGTGAACTCCAGGTTTATCTTATTGTTTCTTCTATTCTTTATTCAGCCTCTGAGAGTATTCTGCCCAGAATGTGTGCGGTAAACTAATATGTTAGCTCTCAGAATCTACCTCTCATAGAATCATTTAGATTTAGGTCAGAAAGGGACCTCAAGAAGTCATCAAATCCAGCCCATTGAGCTGAAGCAGGACCAAATAAACCTGTAGTATCTCTGACAGGTGTTTGTCCTCCAATGATGGGGATTCCACATCTTCACTTGGAGGCCTGTTACAGATTTTGACTACCTGTATAGTTGGAAAGTTTTTCCTAATATCCAACCTAAATCTCCCTTGCTGCAGATTAAGCCCATTACTTCTTGTCCTATCTTCAGTGGACATGGAGAACAACTGATCAGATTCCTCTTTATAATAGCCCCTTATTTGAAGACTCTTATCAAGTCCCTATTCAGTCTTCTTTCCTCAAGACTAAACAAACACAGTTCTTTTAACCTTTCCTCATACGTCATTTTTTCTAAACCTTTTATCATTTTTGTTGCTCTCTTCTTCACTTTCTCCTATTTGTTCACATCTTTCCAAAAGTGTGGCAACCTGGAATTGGACACAGTAATCTAGTAATGCAGTAAAGGGGGCCGCATATATTTTTGTTTTAGCTTCTTGATAACCAGTGTGGGGAATCAGAGGCACTGTTTGTGGCTGGTTGCGAAGTCTGACTTCAGTGTCACCCACCAGTTCATCACAGTCAGTGGTGCTTTTATTCTGTATTTTTATTTTTTAATCTTGTGGTTTGCTTCATGTTCTCAGATAAATGACATTTTGCAAATACGCAGTAAAATGCCTCCTTTCCTCTGCCTCCTCATTATTGATTCTCTGATGAGCCTCTTAATATATAACCAAAGTGTTTTCTAGGGAAGGTGTTTGATTCGACTTCTTTGAAAACAGAAAAGATTTTACTGTTGTTTTAGCTAAAAACGATCAGTGGAAAAGCTGCAAAAGCAGAACGTGTCAAGACAGGGAAGCAGCATTCAGAGCAAAGGAGAACAATGATATAAGAGGCTGATAAAGGCGTTATGAAAATAACTGCTTTGATTTGGAAGAAATCAGGATAAAGCCAGGCTCACCCTGACAGAAGTGCTGATTTTAAGTCACTTCTTAAGGAGCCAAATACTGCAGTCCTTACTCCAACAAGACGCACAAAGACATACAGGGTAAGATCTAGGGTATCAGGGGCTAGATAACGAGATATTTTCCCTGTGCACTCGGAGCAACCATATTCTTCCAGTCCCAGGGACTTTTATTTTAGCTTAAAACAACAAAACAAGCAAGAACGTGCCTGAGCAAGAGAGACGGAGCAGGAGCGAGCGTGTGACACAGCCCGGGTGTTCCATGGCATCAGCTTCTCATCACAGCGAGCCTACACTTGTGCCCCTCTGGGCCTCGTGCCCCACTGCGCCTCCCCGCCTAGCGCAGGGCAGGAGGGGTCCCAGCGTCACCCCCTCGCTGCCCAGGGGGCTGGGGAGTCTGTACCTCTGGGTGCAAATGCAGGCTTGACCCCGCCGCCCCTTACTCCCTGCAATTACCCGGTGACTGGCAGCTGCCTCTCCCACTGCAGCCCCGTGGATGGGGCGGCCTGGGGAGGGGGACTGCGCCAGCCCTTCATGATGTGCCGGGGGGAGGCGCTGAGGGGGCACGGACCTGCTGCTCCAGCCCAGCACCAGCTCGGATGCGAGGTGGCCTCATCCTCGGCGAGGCCAGGCCAGCCCTTCAGGACACCTGGGGAGGGAGGTGCAGGAGCAGAAGCGGGAGCAGTCGCCCTTTAGCCTCCTGGGCTTTCCGCCCACCACGCCTCCCGCAGTCGTCCGCCGCTTCAGCCCCGCAGCCCCAAGCTGGCTGCACTCCGTGTCCCTCAGTGCTGCCTGCACGCTCAGTCCCTGGTGCACCGTGCAGGGCCGGCGTGTTGTCTCCCCACTGGCCGGCGAATGGGGGCCGCCCCCCGCTCCCTCCTTCAGTACTCTATCGGCTTCTTCAACCTAGAAAAGTAAAAGCGAAGCACAGAGAAACATAATGTACAGCCACACAGTCTGGTTCTCACTGGAAGTAGACCTCAACAGGCCTACTCCTGCTTAAAGATAAACACATGCTCATGTGCTTCGCTAGATCAGCGTGTCAAGCCCCTTGCAAGATCAAGCCCTATGGACTTTTGTAGTTTCTGTTGCTTTTCTAACAAGTTCAGAATGAGGCTAACAGACTATGGAAAACCACGTATGATAACTGCAGGTAAATTTTAGCATAAGCAATGCATTTAGTATCCTGGCTAACTGATTTATTTTTATATCCACACACTGAAATTATCAAGCTGTTAAAGGAACAATATGAATACCCAAGAACCTCCAGAAACTACTGTGGATTTCTATTGTCATAGAAAAGCCCTTTTGAGGTTTAAATATGTCCTTTGACATACACTAAACAATACTATACTACTGATAATAACTTGACTATACACTCAGGCCCCAGTCCATCAAAGCACTTAAGCATGTGAATAATCACATGGAAGTTAATGGGACTATTCACATACTTAAAGTTATGCATGTGTTTAAATGGTATCAGCCAAATTTAATAGTGCAAAGTGTGAAGTCATGCACTTAGGAACTAAAAACAGGAATTTCTGATGTAAGATGTGGGCTCATCATTTGGAAATAACAGAAGAGGAAAAAGATCTGAAGGTATTAGTCGATCACAGGATGACTAAGAGCTCCTCCCGTGATTCAGCCATGAAACAGACAAATGTGATGGTAGATGGCAAGGTATTTCCAGTGGAAATAAGGAAGTATTAAAGCCATTGTACAAGGCACTGGTATGACCTCATCTAGAATACTGTGTACAACTCTATTTACCCATCTCAGGAAAGACAAATTCAAACTGGAGTAAGTGCTGAGAAGGGCTACTAAGATGATCAGGGGAATGGAGGGCCTATTTTACAATGGGAGAGCAAAAGACTTTGGGCTTGTTTTATCTAGCAAATGAAGGTTGAGAAGAGATATTATTGTTCTCGATAAATAACTTGGGAGGAAAACACCATGGAGGGTAAAGATCTATTTAAGCTAAAGGACAATGTTGAGACAAGAACAAATGGGTATAAACTGGCCATGGAAATTAGGCTGAAAATTAGGAGGTTTCTAACCATCAGTAGAGAGAGGCTCTGAACAGCCTGCCAATAGGAGCAGTGGGGCAAACAACCTAACTAGTTTTAAGATGGAGCTTAATAAATTTATAAACTAGATTATATGAGGAGGTTGCGTGCAATAGCAGAGGACTGGACTCAAGCCTGATCTACACTGCCATACGGGGTAAATGTGAGATTCATTATGCGATTACATTATGTAACTAGCATGCTTACATCTACACAGCATGGAGACTTTACAATGCTACGTTGAAGGAAGGGCATCTCTTCCACCTTCTGGGGAGGTGGACTAATTCAGTCAAAGGGAGAGTGCGCTCCCATCAAGTGAGCAGGCGTACAAAGACCTGCTCTATCAATGCCACTGAATCAATGCCTGCCACCGTGGCAGTGTGCACATGCCCCCAGTGACGCAGGAGGTCCCTTCCTAAATGGTTTGTTGAATCAGAATATTTGCAAAGAGAGAAAAGAATGAGTGTTTTTTGTCACTAGAGGGAGCTGGTTCCACATACTGTTTCTCAAACAGTCCAGTGTAAGCACTGATAAAGAAGGGAGGCTCTTTGCATGAGTTTAAATAAGAGGATCAGACAATCTGGTTCATATGGTCCCTCAGAGATTGGTTTTAACTTTCAGACAAGCTTTATGAATGGGTTTTAAGGATGGCAACATCTTGTCCTTCCCTACTTCCCTTGATTTCTTTCATGGTTAATTCGGAGGCGCCTGGGCTGGGTGCTCGTTTGTGGGGTGTTGTGTACTGAGACGGATTTGTATGTGCTGTGTCCATGTATCACAGGAAGAACACAACATTACTAAAATAAAATCACTGTGGTGACTTGGTTAATAATAACCTCAACCCACATATTTGAAATGATTCTCATGTTGTGCAGCTCACATTGATCTGCCAGATCCTTCCTTCCCAAATGTGGACTGAAAGCTCTGATGGCTTTGGATACTCCTGTCTCTTTATTACAGAGGGAAGCCAAAGGGGATTACGGTGAATCCCTGTTTTTCTATAGGCAATATTGAAATGTATTATTTGCTGCCAGCACAGCTCAAAGTGCAATAAAAAAGTGACATAACTTAAGAGCACAAAGGCTGCTGCTTTATTAAATATGTTGTAGTTGTGTATGGCCAGTATACCCAGCAAGAGGCCTCTGTGGTTTTCAGTAGTGAAAAGAAGGGAACTTCTGTGCCTCTTTCCCAGACTGCAGCATGAAGTCTGTCCCCAGCTGTTATCAGGCTGCTCTCTCTGCATTATAGGCCAGGTGACCTTCACCAGATGGGCCCTGTCTTACATCTGCCTGCACTGCAAAACCCACAAAGTCTGCATTCAGGATGATCCCAGAAGCCATCAAACTTTGACCCTGCATTTGGATTGTGGGATCAGTAAAACAAAGGCAAAGGCACGTTACTGCCTCCACATTGTGCCAAAGATGATTCATTGTAATATGCCCAACCACTAAGCACTCAAGTGCCGATATTCTCTTTTCTAGCTCTGTATCAATGGCAACAATGTAAAACTCACATCACAAACATAGATTCATGGAAGTGTAGGACTGGAAGGGATCTCTATGGATCATATAGTCCAGTCCTCTGCAATCAAGACAGAACTAAGTAATTATTAAACCATTCCTGATAGGTGTTTGTCTAACTTATTCTTAAAAACCTTCAATGATGGAGATTCCACAGCCTCCCTAGGCAATTTGTTCCAGTGCTTAACTACCCTGGCAGCTAGGATATTTTTTAGACAAAACCTCCCTTGCTGCAATTTAAGCCATTGCTTCTTATCCTATCCTCAGAGGTTAACGAGAACAATTTTTCACCCTCCTCCTTGTAACAACCTTCTATGTACTTGAAAATTGTTATGTCCCCCCTCTGTCTTCTCTTCTCCAGACTAAACAAACTCAATTTTTGTCAATCTTTCCTCACAGGTCATGCTTTCTAGACCTTTGATCATTTTTGTTGCTCTCCTCTAGACTTTCTCCAATTTGTCCACATCTTTTATGACAAATGTGGTGCCCTGAACTGGACACAGTATTCCAATTGAGGCCTTATCAGTGTGGAGTAGAGCAAAAGAATTGCATCTCGTGTCTTGCTTACAACACCCTGCTGATACATCCCAGAATCATGTTCGCTTTTTTTGCAACAGTGTTATACTGTTGACTCATATTCCACAGTAAACTCCAGTTCCCTTTCTGCAATACTTCATCCTAGGCAGTCATTTCCAATTTTGCATGTGCACAATAGACTGTTCCTTCCTAAGGGGAATACTTTGCATTTCTCGTTATTGAATTTCATCCTAGTTTCTTCAGACCATTTCTCCAATTTGTCCAGATCATTTTGAATTTTAATCCTATCCTACAAAGCACTTGCAACCCCTCCCAGCTTGGTATTGTCTGCAAACTTTATAAGTGAATGCTCTATGTCATTGTCTGCTAAATCATTTATGAAGATATTAAACAAAGCCAGACCCAGGACGGATTCCTTTGGGACCCCACTCAATATGCTCTTCCAGTGTGACTGTGAACCACTGATAACTGCTCTCTGGGAATGGTTTTCCAACCAGTTATGCAACCACCTTATAGTAACTCCATCTAGGCTATATTTCCCTAGTTTGTTAATGAGGAGGTCATGCAAGATAGCATCAAAAGCTGTACTAAAGTCAAGATATACATCTACCACTTCCTCCCATCCATAAGACTTGTTACCCTGTCAAAAAAAGCTGTGAGATTGCTTTGACATGATTTGTTCTCGACACATCCATGTTGACTGTTACTTATCACCTTATTATCTTCTAGGTGTTTGCACGCTGATTACTTGATTATTTACTCCATTATCTTTCTGGATATGGAAGTTATGCTGACTGGTCTGTAATTCCCTGGGTTGTCCTTATTCCCCTTCTTTATAGACTGGCACTATATTTGTCCTTTTTCAATCCTTTGGAATCTCTCCCGTCTTCCGTGAGTTTTTGAAGATAATTGCTAATAGCTCAGATATCTCCTCAGCCAGCTCATTGAGAATTCTAGGGTGTATTTCATCAGGTCTTGCCAACTTGAAGACATCTAATTTGTCTAAGTAATTTTTAACTTGTTCTTTCCCTATTTTAGCCTCAGATCCTACCTCATTTTCACTGGCTATGTCAAACTATGTCAAACATTTTCACTATGTCAAACGTCCAATTGCTACTAATCTTTTTGTGAAAACTGAATCAAAAAAGGCATTTAGTACTTCTGCCATTTCCACATTTTCTGTTATTGACTTTCTCCTCTCATTGAGTAATGGGCCTACCCTATCCTTGGTCTTCCTCTTGCTTCTAATGTATTTATAGAATGTTTTCTTGTTGCTCTTTAGGTCACTAGCTAATTTAATCTCATTTTATGCCTTGGTCTTTCTAATTTTGTCCCTTCATGCTTGTACTGGTTTTTTTTTATATTCATCTATTGTAATTTGACCTAGTTTCCACTTTTTATAGGAATCTTTTTTGACTTTCAGATAACTGATGATCTGCTGGTTAAGCCAGGGTGGTCTCTTGCCATACTTCTGATCTTTCCTATGCAGTGGGATAATTTGCTCTTGTGCCTTTAATAATGTCTCTTTGAAAAACTGCCAACACTCTCAAACTGCTTTTTCCCTTAGAAAAATGTTTCCTGAATCCAGATATGGATATATAATTTATTCAGGTTCCAGTTTCTGATACACTGTCAAAATTTACACAAGTTTTTGAAGGGAAAGCTGGATTCCTTCTTTCTAGCCACAAGGGAGTGAGTGATCCTGATAGATTTAGTCAGATTGTAAGATCCTTACAGCAGGAGCCATCTTTTTGTTCTGTGCTTGTACAGCACCTAGCACAGTGGGGTCCTTGTCCATGATTGGGCCTTTTAGGTATACTGCAATACAAATAATAAATAATAATAATAATAATGGGTATCCTTGGCCACACTTGAAATGGTTTTTAATCCCCTACCAGGATACATCACTCAATCCCAAGGGACTCTGTTTGGTCCTACATGGGGAAGCCAATTGGTAGAAGAGAGTAGTCCTTTGCCCCTTGTGAAATCTGGATCCACCTAGATTCAGCCCTTTATTCACATCAATTAACAATTTCCATTCCCACTCTTCACCCCAGTAAAGTTCAGAAGCTAGTGAGAGTTTCAGTGATCTGTGGAATATAAATAAAAAGGGTCAAATTCTCCTCTCAGGTCCACTGCTGCCATCTGTTGACTCCAGTGGATTTATGAGATTAAGTGAAAGCATAATTTGGTTGAAAAAGTGTTTTCTTTTGTTTCAGTGAGGTCTTCACACTACTGCAGCAAAACAAAACAAACTTGTCAAGTCTCTTGTATCAAATACAACTCTCTCTGTGTTTTTAATTAATTATAACGTGTGCATTGCACAGATTGTATAGGCAATCTATGGAGGCACACAGGGTAGCATAACAAGATAGTGTGAGAACTCAGTGCACTTCCCTGTGCCCAGGGGAAATTCACACACAGGAGAGGTATTGCTTCCCTCCCTCCTTTGTGGGTTCTGACAGTTATCAGTTAAGTTGCCATTGGGGCTAAGTAGGAGCTGGTTGCCCAGCTCACACCCTAGTTGCCCTGGCTGGCTGTGCACCCTCCCCAGACAGCCCTGCCCAATTCTGGGTCAGGGCTAGATGACTGTTGGATCTTAAACAAAGGAAAGGTTGTGAGCAACTTAAGTTACCACAACCTCTCTCCAGATGGACTTTCAACTACTGGGAAACCTGCCGGTGGAGTGATGATGACAAATCACAGTGTAAATCTAGCCCAGAGATAACAATGAATGTAGAATTAGTTTATAATCTGAGGTAGAAATTAAATTAATTTTTTTCTTTGTAAATCCCAAATTTTATTGAGATGTTTAAATTTTTTGTGATGAGCACATGATCAGGATGCATTTCTGGCCTTTTTCTTATTGACATATGGGTTTTTCTATGATCAAGTCCTGTAACCCTTTTCTTATGAGGATGTATTTGCTGTATGCCACTTCATTGTCACTCACCATGATTTGACTTGTACACATTATTACTTAAGTTAGATGAATAATATTTTAAAGTATAACTTCAGTTACAAATGACACAAGTTAAATCACTCAACTGAAAGTAGATGAAGTTTCTTTGGCTCTCAGCAACAATAACTTGTATAAAGCATAGCCTTTCCTACCTTTTCTGTGTTTACCCTGATAATTATTAGTGATCAAGTTTGTCTTTTTGTGTTCATTAGAGAAGAGAGGCTGCAATTAATGGTCTAAATTGTATTTATGTCTCTGCTGAACTTTCTGATTTGCACTTCAAAGGGATTTCAATATGAATATCAAATCTGATAGGATTTTGGCAAAGACAACTGTGGATTAATTGTTGTTCCAAATGGGACAAATCCTAAATAATGTTAATTAATTATTAGTGGTGCAGGGTATTGATTGATAGCATCTTTGAACTCTGTATTCTGTAACAGATACTAGATAGAGATTATTCAATGTAGAAGAGACAGATTATTGTCAGAAATGTCTCAGAAAAAAGAAAAAAAAGAGATAACAGGAAGGAGATCTGATACTTGGCAATAAGAAGAAAAATATACTTGGCCCTTTAAAAAAGTATCCTATATGTAGCTGGTCTAAACTTGGAATTTCCATTCCCCTGGAAATTCAACATTTTGAAAACTAGAACTTTCTAATGGAACCCTGCTTGTGTTTCAGCAGAAGTTTTTTTGAACCAAAATGATTCCATGAAATACTTCAGTTTCTACAAATTGGCATTTTTGAATGAAAAAAAGTATTGTATTTGGTGTATTGACTGTTGCAACTTATTATAAATCACATTTGTACAATTTTAAATTTGTGAGCAAACAACATTGTTTTGTAATGATTCTGTGAGTTTATTATTTTTAACAAGAGATCTTGAACAAGTTCCCTGATTTATTTTTTAGACCAAATCATGAAAATGTGGCATCTTCTATATATTTTGTTATAGAAAGGGACAATTGCTTCCCATAAAACTTTGGAAATTTCTTCATGTGTTGGCAGTGGCTGAGTTTTTAGCTAATCACAAAAGAATTGCTAGTAATACTGATTGAGGTTTGAAAGAGACTGAAAAAAAGTGATAAGATTTGAGGAGGGGATAAAAGACTTGTTGAACTCTGCATCTTTGCTCTCATCTGATGTTCTGATGACATATTATTAATCCAAGATTGTTTAAATGAAAGCACAATGAAGTGTTTTAATTGGATCATGGCTAATACATATGAGCCACATCTGCTTAGATTTATGTTGTTTAATAAACACCACACAGTTTCTGACCTGATATTCCTTCCTCCCCCATCTGCAAAAAACAGTGAGCATTCCACTGTCAGTTATCTGTGATTCTAGGTAGGATCTGTGGTTCTCATGAAACACTTCCAGGAGGACTGTGGAGCTGCTTCTAACATGTATCTGTCAGTCTTCAGCCAGTGCTAATTGTATCAGGGACTCTTAAAGAGGGCTCTCTAGGCCTTCCAGAATTTTTTTTTTTTTAATAAGTGAAACTCACCTTGCATGACTGCTTCACATCTTTCTCTCAGATGTATCTTGTTGGAAATTCAATCATAATCCAATCTGCTGATGACACAGGAGAGGAGGGCTAGCAAGGGGCAAGGCAGAATCACTGTGACATGCACAGATGGGATCAGCTGAGGCTGCAGGCAGCCAGGGGAGATTTGGTACTAACAAGCACACATCCTAGACCCAGAGAGAGGAAATAAACATCACTGATACAGGGTGCGGGAAACAAAGCTAAACATCCACACCATCATTTCGGCTTGCCTCCTTAATACCCCTATTCGGTATAACCAAGGACTGTATTGCCATGAGAGAGGTCTGAGATCAGGACTTGCAGAGGAAGCTACGTGAGCATTTACTCAGAATCCCTCTTCAGGAGAGCTATGTCCTCCTAATGTTCCCTCCCTAGGACAGCAGGGCACTATGTTCCGGGGGCTACAGGGTGCTTGCAATTTGAGTTAGGTGACATTTTTCAGTTCAATAGTTTATTTGCCAATAAATACAGTTTGGGGTTGATGAATTTGGTTGAATTTGGTGGCTAGTTTCAGCTGGCTGGCAGGCTCAGCAGAGAATCAAAGGATCATTTGGACAACTAGAATTTAAGGGCTTTACTCAGTTTTTACTCAGCTAAAATTCCCATGGGCTTTGGTGTGAGTGTATCTGAGGAAGGACTGAGTAAACATTGAGTGAGGATATAAAGATTGAGATTATAGATCTTCTACCAAATTCAGATTGGTAGGGTGATGTAAAAAAGTTTGCACTAACATTGCCCATGCTAGTCTGGGTTTAAACAGAGAACTCTAGTCTCCAGTGCTGTGAACTTTTCATTAACACTAAATTCAATTCTTTTTTTTTTTAAACAAAAAAGTTTGGAGATAATAAATTATACAGTGAACCACACCTCTGTCAAGGATACTCCACTGCACCCTCCTCAAGATTTGGAGACATTCATCTCTCTGGTTACAGGACAGCAATTTATAGCTGTTGCACTTGAAGAGGTAATTTACACCCACCTGAAGGCCCCTTGATACTGCCAGAGAAGTGTAAAGGAACCCTACTATAAATAAGAATCTGGCTCATTATTTATAATGAGCTTATTCTTATTTGTGGTTTCAATAACAACAGCAAAATTAGAGCATAATAGTCTTTTGGGTGTTGTACAGATATCAGTTGTAACTGGAGACACAAGTATGGTTTTCTAAATGATCCCTGATGGTCCTTTCATGATACTTCTTCTCTGTAACTGAAACCTACAGAAGAATTGTTCTGGAAGAAAACAAAAACACCTTGTGACCATTCCAGGATATCCTGTGATTCAGCATTCAGAAGACAGTCACACACATTTCGTTCTGAACAGCTCATTGCAATGATATGCTAAATGCATCCCGCTCCAACATTGGGTATTTTCAGTCATTCCCTGTCTGTCATTTTTTAGGCTGAATTTTGTTGTGGCTTTTTATATAAATAGTTCATATTATGCATGTGCAGAGATGACTAGAATGTGCTAGAGCATATGGTTCCAAAGACAGGAACAATAGACTTCAGTCCAATTAAGACATTTTTGTATGTCAACTTTAATATGGTGTTTTGGATGAGGTGCTTATAAACTGTGATCAAATCAGCCCTTAACCTTATTAAGCTAATATCATGTGAGGCATGGAGTAGACTGTTAGCTTTCCCAGATTTCTGGGTGGGGGCTCGAGCCAGTTTCATTTGGTAATGTTAAGAGGAATCCCTAGATACTGAACCCAGCTTAATTGCTGTCAACACCACCGGACAGAAGGATTACATTTGTAAAGCACAAAGCACACTACCAGCTCTATATAAATAATACATGTGCTTAATAGCATGACTGGAAATTGGATGAGTGATAAAAGAAATTCAAAGGTGTCACAGCTTATGTAACTAAAGATTTTATATAGATTCAGACTCTGCCTGGGCCTTTAGTAGGTTCTTGGGAGAAACAAATACAAGAAAAGTCCCCCCTTATATTTCTTATGTGAAGGCCAAGAATAACTGCAGTCCCTGTGTTCAAAAGGGAGGGAATGGAACTATCTGATGGGAAGATGCAGCATGTGCACTTCCCTTGCACAGCTAGTAGCTCTGGGAAGAATTATGCCTCCATATGCTCAGATATTCAATGCATACTAGTTAATTTTCATTGTTTACAGTGAACAAATCTTCATAATCTCTAATCAAAGGACTATTTTGTTTTGCCAAAAGCTTTGTTGTGGCAATGGTTTGCCAAAACACTTCCCTCCAGTACCTTTTCCACCTTCAAACTGAGTTTAAAGTTTCTGCCTACACAAGCATTGAATCAAGATAAAGGAGCACGCACGAATAGCCTGTGGTGCAATGTATTTTCACATTCCGACACATATACTGAATATGTTCTAGTCCTAACTGTCCCACTGTTTTGCTAGGTGAGAAGAGCTTGCAGACATAATAGTTCACATGCCAAGTAGTGCTGTTGTGCATTAGCCAGCCACATCTGATCCATTTGCCATTTTAAATATTCTGAAGAAAATTTGTTCAATGAAAATGATTCTGTTAGTTCAAACTCTTCATGAGGGTGGGTACAGAGGTCCTTTCAACCTAATGCTGGTTTGGGGAATAACTGGTCACATATAATTTCTCCAGGAATGGGTAGTGGGTCATTTGTCGCACTCCTGGGTCTCTGGTCTTTGGTCACACATTCTTTTACCAAATGTTTCATCCCCATGTTCCCTAACGTCCACAACGCTTTCTTGGATTCATCTGTCCTGGTTTTCTTGGAGCTGAATGTTCCTGAATTTCACATCAGTTTTACTATAATTTATCAAATTTTTACTTAGTTGGCACACTTAAAAGCTTGTTCCAGTTCCAGGACTAACCGGCCACTACATGGTAGAAATGGAAAAACTGGTTCTCCTCTCATGTTGCTTTATGTTAGAAGTAATTCCATTGACATCAGTGGAGTCATGTGGATATAAAACTGATGTGAGAAAAGGATCAGAACCAGTATTTGACTAACTTAAAAGAAAACAACTCAGGAGCTCCTACTATAAAAAAGTATGCCCCCAAGAGGATGGTATTGCTCAGCTATTGTTGCATTGCTTGCTCTACAGATGGGAAAATATTTAAAGAAAGCCCCATAGTTGATAAGAATTCTGTGATATCACTGAGCTCAATCCAACTCTCATTGACTTTAGTATACCATATTTGATCACAGCTACACCACTGCAGTGACCTAGGTATGTTAAAAATCTGTGCTTTCATGCCACATTGTGAAACAGCGAACACCTTTTGTTAAAAACTATTTTTGTATTTTTTGATGTTCTGTTGGTTCAGATCATACCAAATGTGAGAGTCAGATTACAAGAAAACAGCTGTGTGCACTACTTTAATCAAAACTTGTTTTTGTGGTGATGGCAAAGCAGAAACTGTCTTATGGAATTTGTGTCCTCTCAAGGCACACTGGTATCTTAAATATTATTTATTGTCACCAGACATTCTGGAATGGTCTGAGCAACAGTCTCAGAAGATGGTTTAGTCTCTTATGTTAGGCATGACTCTGGTGTAGATGAAAACATCCTGGTTTAACATATGGGGTTCTATAGTATACAGTGTTCGTGCCTTTCAGAGAAAGGTCATGATGT
This sequence comes from Mesoclemmys tuberculata, assembly GCA_007922155.1. Classification (NCBI taxonomy): domain Eukaryota; kingdom Metazoa; phylum Chordata; order Testudines; family Chelidae; genus Mesoclemmys; species Mesoclemmys tuberculata. The sequence goes on along the minus strand of ML675649.1, from coordinate 22,383,900 downwards.
ATAGATATAAATGCGGAAGCTGCCTTAGGTACTGCCAGAACGAATTCAAAACTCATAGGGTCCCTTTGACTTGTAGCATGATATTCAGATAGAAGACATGCTTCAATTTTGACCCCACCTGCTCTTCATATGAGTGTTGACTTTGGGTTTAGATGAAGCATGTGAAAAAAAATTGAAACTGTTCTTAAAAATAAAACAATGAGTTGTTTTACTTATACCCACACAACATCAGTAAAATTCGGATCTGGATGTGGTACATTTTAAATCTCCATGGTTCCACCAAGAAAATCTGACCAGTTTCCCAAAGTGATTTAGCCATTTCTAACTGGGATTACTACATCTGAAGGACTGAAGTGATGAGGAAGAGTGAGACAGCAAGCTAAGTTATTATTAGAGCTTCATGCAATTTAGTGGTTTTCCTTTGTAGGGTTGCAAGCAAAGATGACATTTGCTTCCACAGTCCATCTGGCGTTGCACCCCCTTCACATTTTACTCTGTTTCTGATTCAAATGAACCTAAAAACTCAAAGCAAAACTCAAGAATAAACTGGGTTTCGTGTCAAAAACCATGAAAAAAATGTCCATTTTGTTTGATTCTGATGCAAAACTGTAAACCAGCTCAGGTGTGGCGCTTGAAACTGGGCTCAAGCCCATGCAAAATGTTTGGGAATCTTAGTGACATTTTAATCAAGCATGGGCTGAGTCGGGAGCTTATGATGGAGCCTGAAAAGAGGGGAGTTTAGTGTGGTTTGGGCATTTCACTGTAAACATTTTGCATAGTTTGAACAATTCTTATTTCTTCATTAGTCTTGGAAAGTCCTTGTTTATCTAGGAATAAGGTGTATTAGCAGAATTTTGTGAGAAAGCTTGTATAGTACTCTCTGCACTATAATTAGATACTGCCATTAGTTCTCTATTTCTATGAAAACCAAATATTTTTTCCAAGAAGGTGAGTATAAATAAGTTATTTTTTATTTTATTAATGTTAAACACATTAATAACAAAAACACTTTAGGGTCCCATCTTGCAAGGCCTCTGAGTGAGATTCACCATTAAATGGGAGCAGCACTAGGCTTATGAACCCTGACATTCCAATAAAGGTGAGAATTTAGATTATGGACTGATTTACCACACAGCCCAGAAGACAGGGCTAAAGAAGCAAACTTTATGCTGGCCTTCTGTGCCAGGATGAATTTCATCCTCTTTGCATGAAATTCCCTTGGAGGTCCTTTAAATTCAGGGTTTGTTACTCATTGCTAGGATGCCTCCTCCTGGCTGCTCTGAGGATTAGCTCCACCCAATCTGATGCCCCTACCCCCTCTTTCATTCCTGCTCTGCAGCTTCTCTCTCTCTCTTTCTCTCTCTCTAACTCCAAGTGCTCGCTATCTTCATGTCTTGGCCCTCCAGCCAAGCTGCTATAGGTATGTCTACACTGCAGTTAAACATCCTCAGCTGACCAATGTCAGCTGACCTGGGCTGAGGCTATAGAGCTGTTTATTTGTGGTATAAATATTCAGGCTTTAAATTTAATTCAAGCTTTAAATTAGTGATGCTGTGCATGCAAAATATAGGTCACACATGATTGGTTCACTTCTTAGAAGCCTATGGGTTTAGCAGACACTCAAATATACTGAACACAAATATCTTGAATATTTGCATCCTACTTGCCACTTCTGGCTATGTTTCAAACAGTGAGGCACATGCAAAGATAAATCCCAGTATGTTTTGGCAACTGAAAGGCAATATATTGCCTGCCTGCATATTTAGAGTGTTGTATCCATCCTCTGTGTTGTAAATATGCACAATAATATTCTTGACTAGTTATCTCCATGTTATATACACTGTTTTTTTCTCTGGTACCTATCCCTAGATCATACAGGTCCTTGAGCTGCCCCAGCACAAGCACATGCATGTGCATGCATGCACATACACACACGTGAGAGCAGGCCACAAATCAGAGTAATCCCATGCTCTCTAACTCTACCTGTACATTCCCTCAGAAAGGACCAAGAAGGAGGTAGGGCTGTGGTCCACTCCCTTTCCCATGCCGGCCAGCAGAGCTGCTTTCCTAAGAAACCATGTGCTGCATTCCCTAATGGTGAGTAACAGCAGGCATTCTACATGCCGGAGGTCTATGGGAACCACAATGGCTCTGGGAAACCCCAATGGAGCAGGGTGCTCCAGTCACAGCCCCCAACGCAAGGCTGTGACTGACTAAAAGAGAGCCCTATGTTTGTTAAACACCTTAAGTGATGCACGCCACCAGGCTGGGACTGAAATGAGTTTTCTGGGCCTCAGGCTGTCAGAGCCATTGCCTTTCCTGTCTGAGTGAGATAATGGGGCAGTGGGAGCAAAAAAACTTCAGTAGCTTCCAGACTGAGCTTGATAAATGTATGGAGGAGATGGTACGATGAGGCTGCTTACAATGGCGTGTAGCCGATCTGAGACTGCCAGCAGCAATATCTCCAATGGCTGGGGCGGGCTCTGAGTCACTTTCCCAGAATTCTTTCCCAGGTGACTGGCTGGTGGTCTTGCCCACATGCTCAGGGTCTAATTGATCACCATATTGGAGGCCTGGAAGGGATTTTCCCCCAAGTCGAATTGGCAGAGACCCTAGAGGTTTTTCATCTCCTTTTGCAGCAGAGAGCATGGGTCAGTTGCAGGTTTAAACTAGTGTAAATGATGGAGCCTCCGTAAATTGAAGTCTTTAAATCATGACTTGAGGACTTCAGTAACTCAGCCAAAGGTTATGGGTCTATTACTGGCGTGAGTGGGTGAGGTTCTTTGGCCTGCAATGTGCAGAAGGTCAGACTTGATGATCATGCCACAGGATAAACCATCTCAGGCAGTCTCCAACTCCACTTCCCAGATTGTGCCACTTCCCCAGTAGCTGGTAGGGGACCCAGGTCTCTACTCCGGGTTCCAGTTCAGGGACCCTCTAACCAACAGCCAAGGTCTGCAGCATTTCACCTTACTGCCATGTCTCTGAGCCTTTTCTTACTCTGCCTCTCATTCCATCACCATTCTGCATAAACCATTCTTTCAGAGACTGGCTCCCCAGGGTTTCCTCCTTTCCCTCTAATAGTCAGCATGTGACTGCAGGCTTCCTCCCTACAGTCCTTTTCTGCTGCCAGCTGCCTGCCTTTATGCTAGCCCTGCCTGTTCCTTCTCAGCTGGGCTCCTTCATCATTCGGAGGTCACTTAGACCTCAGCGGTGATCCATCTGGTTAAATGCCCCTTCTCAGCCCCATTAACCCCATCTAGGCTAGTGTGGAGTGAACCCCCGATCACAAGAGGGCATGTAGGATCTTCTCCTTCATGATTTTAAAAATAAAAATCTTGTTAAATAGGCTTAGTGTGAAAAATGTTTATTAATACTATAATTTTTAATCTCTGGGAATGTGTTGACATGTTTTTACTGAAGTGTTAATTTTCTAAAAACTTTGTTTTAATGACCTAGTTCAGGGGATGACTGTCCCTAAAGTTATTGATTTTGATCTTAGATGCACTGGTGTAAATCAGGAATAACTCCACTGAAGTTACCAGTTACAAGTAATAGAGAATCAGGCTTGCTGTTTTGTGGGTTCTTTTTAGCCTCTAGCAGGGAAATTGTAGCAAAATAATAATAATAACCAAGAATGCCTCCTTGGAACAGCTGGGACTTGGGGTTAATTATGAACCTCTGAAGTATATTGCAGAAAAATGGTGTGTGGAATGTTGTCTTCAAACAAACAAACAAACAAAGATAGGCCTAACCCTTCATTTCTCACACATGCAAAACTTCCATTCACTTCAGTTAGGACGGTAGGATCTAGCACAAACTTATAATTTAAAAATATCATCCTGATTAAGCTTTAAAAATTGCATAAATATAGAACTTGCTTTTTGCCTCTCACATAAAGGCCCTTCATATGTACTGACAACCATGGGGGTAAACATGCCATATATAACAGGAATATGGGAAAGATGGAGTCTGAAAGCCTGTTATTTTATGTTACTTTATGGGAAAGTTTAGCTCAAGAGAACTAAAGTTCTAGGAGTGTAAGAAACTAGCATTCAAATATAGCAGAGGTCAGATAAAGGCATAGTTTGATACCTCCCTACACTGTATGCCAATGACGTAAGTGATGACTTGGAATGGCTACTCTTTGTGGGGGTTGTATAGTAAGTCTGTGCACACTGTAAATCTTCTACTTCGCATACGCTGCAAAATATGCCCATAAGTATGTGTGTTTGTTTGTAGCTGAGGGAGAAAGGGGAAGGAAAAGTGTAGCAAGTTAGTACCCAAAAGAAAACAGCCCAAAACATTTTTATGAAGTGAAACTTCTTCAAAATGGTCTCTAACTGTAGCCAGATGTAAATCAACGGCAAATGCGCTATTTAATAAACAGGAAATTACCCATTCTGTCTTTACAGACTGCATCATACCTGTTTCCTATGCTTCGGAAATTCTTGCAGCTGGGTCCAAGAAAACAGAACACAGAAAAGAAAAGTAAAGAAAATATTACCCTAAGATGTTTTCTTGTGTGTGTACACACGTATGTAATGTCATAACTAATCACTTTTACCCTTAAGAGTTAGTTTGCTGGCTGACCTATTTTTTAAAAACTTTTCTCCTCTGTAGAAAATGCTTTTATTTTATGTATTTATTTTTAATGGAATTATGTTTGAAATCCCCAATGAAACACTGTCATTGTTCAAATTCCAAAAGAGCTTCACAAGATATCAGTTGTGTTCTGAACCAGTCGCTAGTATTCAGTGCAGAGAAAGAGTAAAATGTGACCTGGGGGGGGGGGGAGAAAACATGAAGAGAATTCTTAATTACCCATTCAGTTAAGCTATATATATTCACTTTATGCTCAGTGATATAAAAGTATTGCTTTACAAAATAAATGGATCATTTGCTTTTCTTTTTTTCCTGTGAATAAAGGAATCCTGTATTATTTAAAGGATTTTTTTTAAATTAATTTTTAAAATAGCTCCTGATGGTAATGAAATTATTGTGTTGCCTTCCTTTTTGTATGTAAGTGTTAGTGATTGTTTTCTCTTTCTAACTCACAGGGCTAATGTCTGTTACCCCTTTCTCATGGTGAATAACATCTTGCTCTTCAGGGAGGCCCCCGATTCATATTAAATGGGGTGAAAAAATCAGGCCCAACATTCACAATCCCCTCATCAAAGGCCTTCTCCAAAGCTCCTGGAACTCCACAGAAGTTTCTCCACTGATTTCAAGGGGGTTTGAACCGGGTCTCAAAAAAATCACTAACCAAAAAAAGAACAAAGAAAAGCCCTGATCCCTCAAGTACTGAGTGACATGGGAAGCCCCTTTAAAGCCAGTAGTGCTCGAAGAATTGCACCTAAGCCAATATACAAACAACAAATGACACAGACATACAAAATCCCTCTCCTCTTTAATTGTTAGTATGATGTTGCTTTGTAAGATGTCTTCTGAGACAACATGTACATCAGATTGTGCATTATGCAGCCATAAAATTAAACATTCAAAAGGGTTATTTTCTACAGTGGCTGGTTCTCTGAATTCATTTAGAAGCAATGTTCACCCAAGGTTCTCTTAGCAAACTAAATGGGGGAAACTGATGAAGCATTTTTCATGTGTGTTGACAAAGGTCCAGAATGAATGTTCAATTACATTTGTTTAGCTGGGGCTTGTCCTGAACATCTCCAGTAGAAATATTTCTCTCTTTTATCATTTAAGGCCTATATTTCATTTAATATTTGATTATGCAGAGAGAGTGTGAATTAAATACCAATTTAATTGTAGAGAAATCCAGTTTTCAATAACTTTAGTACCATGTGCTGCAAAACCATATTGGAAAATCATGAAAAATGAATCCAGTTCAGCTGATGTTTCCTTTACACTTAAAAAACATACAATTCTTTTGCTTGTTTGGAAGGAGAGGGAGAAAGAAGGAAGAACATTATGATCTGCTGGTTACAGCAGAAGGTTCGAGAGGTTAAGGATCCTGGGCTCAAATCCAAGATATTCAAATTCACAACCTCTTTGTGACTCAATCAACCCCGTTGTAAATCTGGGTTAAAGGAGGATTGTACTGAAAAGCACATATTGTGTAGAAGTTGAAATATTCCGAAGGTGCAACACTCCCTTGTGATGCTGCCCCAGCTAGTGACCTGAACAGCAGCTGCTATGACTCACAGAATTCACTATTGCCCCTAATTTGCTCTATGGCATATTACAGGCATGCTGCCAAAAGACAGCCATTTTACTGGACCACACTGTCCATAATCTCTTCGTGGCTAAAAATGTGCTTTAGTAAATCACAGCAGTGGTAGCCAAACAGTCGAGTACTTAAGATAATCTAACATAGCGTAGTATGATTTGTATAGATAGCAGGCAAACAGCAGTTACTGCCACCAAAGTTTTACTTCTATATCCTGCTAGCAATCCGTATCCACTGGTATGAAGGACAAACCCCTTTTCACCAACTAGAATCCATGTGCCTTGTAGCAGTGCCTACCACATTTTTTCATTACTCTACTAGCCACGATTTCCTGAATACCTCACTATGTTAGTGACCTTCAATCCTTAAAAGTCAGTACCAGTGTCTGTAGCTCCTTAATTTCTCCTAGAACACTCACATGTTCGCCTGTCTTTTATTATTCCCTTTCGTATCCATTTATTACCTCCCCATCTAAGAAAATTCTCCTTTCCTGCCCATCCCAGAGCCCAGACACTTGCAACATTTCCAAGGCTTGCCAGCCATTTTAGTTCCAACAGGGATGACTTCTCCAGCCCCAAATAAATTTTAAAACCTATTTTAAAACCTCTCGACTTCAGTGCTACTCTAATCCTTTGCCATCTATGCAGTGAAATCTTTAGCTGAGTGAATGGGAGTTTTGGGTACAGAAGGATGGAGAAATCTCGTCCTGTATAGGTATTTTCTGAACACAGTGGTTTGCTGCCCAGGGAGGATCAGGATACCAGGAACTCAGGCAGGAGGTCCACATTTCCTATGAGCCATGGAACTGACTTCTGCAGAAACTCCCTGCATTCTAGTTTAGAGGCAAGGGACTAGCTGGTAGAGGGACAGCTCCAATGTTACTCTGTCTCCTGGGGGATGGGTTCCTTTTGCATCCCACATTCTTGCAACACATCCCTTAACAAAGCCCAAATACTCCTGCTGCATGCAAGTAGCAGGATTTTCCCCAGATTGCGGAATCTGACTAAAAGATTTACTGAGATAAACATTCAGAAGGGTAGTCACCATGTTTGTGGGGAAGTTGAATAGAATTCAATAGAGAAGATAACCAATAGAGATTTTAAACCAATGTATAGAATTCTATATAGAGCAAGATATAATTAACTCATGTTCACAATTCAACAAAAAGATATATTTCTCTAATAAATTCTAGGGTATTTTAGAGAAATTTCTACAGAAGCCTCTTTAATTTCTATAGAACCTTATTTACCTCATCACTAATAATTTCTATGGGACATTTTTATACAGGTAAGTGGTAAGCGGCACAACACCACAGATTTGTGCCTGCCATTCATTTTACATGCAGAAAACTGTTAGCACAAAATTTGTGAGCATTAATTGCACACACAAAATGGAAGGTCCAGCTTCAGCCTGCTTGAAGGGACACCACAATATGTGCATTACTTTAAGACAAAGAATTAATACTGGCTTTTAAAATGGAAGTGCAACAAATAATCAGAAGGAAAAATACAGTACAATGAAAACAGCAATTTTGAATTGTGAAGTAAGGGATATGAAATGTAACAATGTCTCTGTTTGGTATTATGAAATTCATTGATTATATGATGTTGTAGGTTTAGTAAAAGCATATAGAGCTTGCAAATTTGTTTTTTTTAAACAACATTATGAAGCAACTGATATAAGTCAGGCTTTTTTTTTACAGTTAGGAAATGTTGTAACACGTTATCTGGGGTTCTCTTGAGTAGGAAGCAGGATTATGTAATTCTCCTGGTGATTTGTGACTTTGAATATAGTTTTGCAAGTTGGAGGGGGGAAAATTAAAGTTGGGAATGGTAGTGCAAGTCTGACGGGCTGTCAATGAGTGATGGCGGTGGGTAAGTGGCAGGATCCCTTCATCATTCATCCCCAGTGTTTCCCATGTTGGGAATTTTTGTTGAGGTTGTAGAATTTTTCTAAAGGACGTGTAATTGGGTATTAGCCAGACTCCAACTAAACACACAGTCAACCTTAACCTTTATAAATAAGTGTTTGTTTATGAACTAATACCAGATGCAATATAGTTCTTGATTATGAACAGACTTTGTTAAAATGAACAACTCCAAATCATCACTTCTGACAGACTGGTAATAAAGGATTTAAGGTAAAATGTAAAGAAAGGGAGAAGTCACTCCAGTCCAAAAGTCCATTCCATTACAGCTAGCCTGAATAAAGTAATAACAAAAATGCAGAACTCATCTTATTCTCTGCTTTCTAACTTACTATTATTATCCCTCAGTATTACATCACAAACAAATAGCCCTTCACAATATACAAGATCTTTAAACATATGGAAGGGGGAACTTCTGTCTAAAATTTATCCCCACAAGTCACCAATACATCCTGACTTTGTAGGTTTGAGTAGTCAGGAGTTTTATTAAAATTTCCACAGAATTCCTGCATTTTAGGTGCTCAAAGGCACTCATTCTCTTCTGACTTTCCTCGACATTCTCACTGTGCCCGAGAGTGTGGTCTTCTGCAAGTCATTGTTTTACATTACACTTCCTGTGTCATGGTGACTTCTGCAGTTACCCTCTCCTGGTATTCTCTTCTTTGGCTGTAGCTGCAGAATTGTTGAATTCTTTTGATGCCTTGAGTCAGTTCAGTAAAATCTGTGGATTCAGAAACAAGCTGGCATGGGGAAGCAGAACAGGCAGATGGCTGATCACTAGGGAAAGTCTTCCACTTTTTTATCATCCTCTTGTATGGTTTTCTTACCTACTGTTTATGATTCCTGACAATCAAGGGCCCGATCCTACAGAATGCTTGTATTCCTACTGAAGTCATTGGGAGTTGAGGTCACTCAGACCTTCCTAGAAGTGGAAATGGCAGGTTACAAGTTAGTGGTAGGGCAGAGAGGAGGGCAAATGGACTCTTCTCAGGGGTCCTATAGGCCATTTATCCCCCTCCACTGAAGATGTTGGAACAGGATCATACTTTGCAGTGAGACTCAGCACTGAGGTGCTCTCTGTTAAAGTCACAAAGGGCAGCAACCGAGCTGCCTGAATTCTGCTGAGACCCTCCCTGCTCAGCATCAAATAGAGCTGAAATCTCTACAGCAGAGTTAGGGGGTGGAATCTTAGGGCTGGATCAGCCAACATTTTACCTAGTGGCTGCAGACAGGACTGCCCAAGTGCATTCTGGAGCTACACTAACCACTGACACCAGCCAGGAGGGGGTGTAGTTCAGCAGGAAGGTGGAAAGTGACATGTTAAAGGGGCATTTGCCTAACAGACGTTCATACTAGCTGGTGGGGAATTGAGGTAAAGGACAGCTCCCAAAGTAACCACTGGTGTGAGGGCTTTACTTATGGCTCATATCAATACTCTGCTGATTTACTGTTGCTGTTTTCTCAAGTTAATGTTGTGTCCTGTCTCCCTTAATAAAGCTTTCCTTGTTTCACACACAGACTCGGTGCTTCTGGAGCGAGGAAGTTTTGCCTATTAAGGGTGCCAAGAGAAGGTATTTAGTTTCTTGGGTATCTGGGTAGGGGCTTGAGCCAATGGTTTGTTAATTTTAAGAGGAATCCCTAGATATTTGAAGCTGGACCTTGTTACTGCCAACAACACCTGGCAGGAGGATTACACTATATTATAATCCCATTGACAAATTAATTAATGCTGAGTTAACTCTGTCTCTCTCACAGATGACCCAGTCCTTCCCTTTCTTGTCCCCACCTAAGCTGAGATCTAAGCTGCCGATCTCTGATCCTATAGAGGAAATTCAAGAGGGATGGGACAAACAGACAGCCCCCTGTACACTTCCATGGTGTAGGTGGGATCTGCATAGGCAGGAAGATAGGGGGGCTCTTAACACTTGCCAGACCATCTGACCCACAACTAAAGAGTCTACAGGTGATGTAAGAGATGGATTTTTTCACAGAAAAGTTAAGACAAACCCAAGGTGTTACTATGGAAAGACAGTTTGATTCATTCCCTGTTCACAGAAGCTAAAGCAAAGGAGATTGCCAGCTAGACAAGAGTAGCACATGCAAACCTTACAGAAATCTTTTGCCCATATAACTCCATCAACCTTTAGAGTGTCATAGAATATCATTTAATTCTGCACACAAAGCCATGCACATTGTGCTTCTTAGATCTTCCTTAATTGGATACCTTGGTGCACTGTGACTGTAATCCATCTAGCAGCAATAATCTTTATGCAATAACCTTTATCCTCACGTTTCTCTTCTGTTCAAATGTTATGCTGTTGACAACATCATGATAATAGTTTTTTATAAGAATAAGAGCAATAATATTCATACTAATGTGTTAAATGGAGTTTCACAATGAAACACTCATTGAAGGGAATCTGCTCTCAGATACACCCATAATACCCCACTGGAGTGATAGTTTTTCCCAGCTGTAACAGCGCTAAATTTGCCTCATTATCTTTACGGAATGCAACTGTCAAATGTGAGGTATTGATACTACCCCAAGAGCCTGTATGATTTTCATTGTCATCTTATGTGTTACAGTATCTACCCATTAACAAGCAAGGCCCGTTTCTTCTTCCTCTTATATGGGTGCAATTCCCATTGATATCAGGGAAGGCAGAAAGGGGCCCTTGTAATAAAAAATGAGTTTAATACTTCATATCTGTGGACACGAGGGTACGTACCCCTTATCTCCTTGGCACAAACTGTGTTCCCATTAAGCAGAACTTTTGCTAGTGCTCTTTTGACTAAGCAGATGACATTATTTATCATTACACTAACATGATTTCCTGGGAAACATTCCAATAATATGTTGGTCCTGGCTAAGTATGTCCCATTTACATGGCATGCACGGTCTATGCAAAGCTAACAATTTACTGCTGATCAGAGATACAACTCTTTTAGGTACAATATTACTGGAGAAAGCATGTGTCAGCCTATTATTACAAGCAGGTAAGCAGGTGTAAACAGGTTTTATGGTAACTACACTTCCAGAACGAAATCCCCAATGTTTCTCCAGCAGGATTCAGCCACAGCTGCTTTACTGCAAACCCAGCAAATTAAAATGGGTAATGAGGCAGTTTGGCTAAACACCACAAGGCTCTGTTTAATTTCCTTTGTCTGATCCAACTGCACAAATAACATGATTAGAAAGCAACAGCTCTTTTTTGCAATGTGTAAATGGAGGGAGAGACTGGCCAGGGCAAAGGAAAGAAGCAGGGTGGAAATAAAGCAGCCCAAATGATTTGAGATAAGACGACTTGGTGGAGCCAAAGGGGAGAAGTAGAGAACAGATAGAAATAAGGTCAATGAAGCCAAATAAAAGATAGGGTGAGTGAGAAGAAGCCCTATTCCGCCAAATAACATAAATGTGATGGAGGAAGAAAGATCACATACAGCAGCCTGAGAAAGCCATAATAAGGAAAACACTAATGGAGCCACAGAAAGGAGAGAGAAGAGCTAGAAAAGAGTGTAAGGGAGACAGGGCTTCAAATGCTGAAGTCAATGTGGTTACAATGTTAGATGAGAAGAGAGTTGAGCTTAGCCAGTCCAAGAAACAAACTACTGTAAGAGAAAAAGCTCAATAAGTCTTAAAAACAATCCAACCTATGGCATTGTAGTACTTCCATATCCAGCTATTACACAAGTTAAATAAAATTCTTCTGCAGTGTCCTGCCTTCCCTCCTTCAGGGTGCTACTCCTGAATCCTAACTAACCTATGTTATAGATTTTTCAATTCCTAAGGATATGCTTTTCTAATAGGAAGTAAATAGTCTACACAGGATGGAATGTAGTTGCAATGCATTGAAGATCTTAGTACATACTTACGTTGCTTGCAGCACCAGTGAACTTCATTCAAACAACAATGGTTTGGGTTTAATATTAAACCCAAAAGGAATATAGATGCACATGAGAATGGTTTCTTGTTCAACTAACCAAATTGGTAACTGGCCATTCAAAATAAAAAGCCCTAATACAAGAAAATCTATTGGGTTTATCTCTTCCTAGATAAATGCTAGACTCACACGGAATACATTTCTGGTTAATAACAGAAAAATAAATTTTTATTCCTGGTGAAAAACTTTTTCTCTTTCAGTGCAAACAACCAGATAGGAACTTAATGGTGAGCTGCCAAAGAAAGGTAGCAAGTCTTTTACATTCTCAGCTGATATGTGCATATTAGTTCTGTATTAACAGTGACATGGGGTAATAAAGCTAACACAATTCATGAGATGAATATATATTGATGTGAACTAATAATAACTTACAATTCCAACCCAGTGTGTTCTACAGATTGTGAGCGAAATAGACTCCCTGTTCAGATAGCCCTGACAAGACTCTCTGATCTGCATGTGTGGGTCGATGGCTCTGGCATGAGTTTCACCACACCACTGAAATGGAGCCCCTTCTGGGAGGGAAAGGTTGCAGTACTTCTGCCAGCAACACAGCAAAGCAGTAGGCCTGACTTTTAGAGGTGCTGAGCACTCACAGCTCTTGTGGTCTTCAAAGCAAACTGTGAGTGCTCTGGCACCTCTATGAATCTGATCCAGAATTTTTTATTATATAAATGAAACTGCAGGGGGGAGGGGAGTAGATGTGGGTAGCACATAAATATAATTTCCCAAGACACAATAAAGCCGTGGTGTCATGGCTCAGACTCCTATTTGTGCATCAAATGCCACAGAATCTGTAACGAATGCAATGGGTAAGCTTTTCAGCCATAACTGCACTCGTAAGTACAGCACCCCAAACATTATCTACTACAGCACGTTTGCTTCTTACAATCTCCAGCATTCCCTTTGTGGTCGTCCAGCCAAACACTGAGGACATTTACCGTCTTGCTTAGCTACACAAACTAGAAAGCTCATAGCGCAGGATGCTCTTGATGCTATTAGTTTTGATGTGCTAGTAAGACAAGATAAAAAAAAGAAAATGTAATGCACTTTTGCAAAATACAGTGGTCAACAGACATCCTCTGTTGGCCCTTTTTTGCCTATGGACAACTATTTGACTGTAATCCAATGAATAATGCACACCACCTCAGAGTCAACCTGCTTCGCCAAACTCTTCTCTGCCATTAGTTGCCCAAGTAAATGGGCTTTTCACAGGGGAATCTAAGAGGGGCTGGAGGTAAGGAATCCTCCCTGTCTGTGCAGCCACTCTCTTACAGCCCATAGTCTAAAACAGAAGGGTTCCTTGCTTGTGCTCTACATGAGGGAGTTAGGCTGTGGATCCACATATTGATAGATGCACTGGTGACTTTCCAATCAGTCTTCCATGCTATGATGAAGAGAGCAGGGTGGAGGAACGCATCAGAAGCACTTGACCTTTACATTTTATTATTTAAAGGTTTTGTTTCAAGAATTCTTGTTTAAGTTAAATATAATGGGCCAAGTTTTGTCCTTACTTACACCCAATGGGAAGAGAAACATGTCCTTGTAACCTTTGGCTCCTTATTCCTGCCAGGCCCTGTATGCACCAGCTTTCCCTAAGTCCCTGCTTATAGCGGTCAGTGTCTGGATGGCATGTCTTAGAGGTTTGCTTCAACTGTGTGCTCCAAGATAGGCACAGTTTTTCCCCCCAGCATCCTCACTTCAAGGATGTACCTCAGTGATTTTATCTCAACACAGTCAAAAGGTCAGATTTTTTTTAAAAAGAGCAAGATTTATTATGAATATACAGAGAAAATCTACCTAAACCCAAAAAGACACATACTACAGAACACTCCAAGTATCATAGCTGGCTTGAGCTAAGATATAGGTAAGCTTATCTCCTTGCTAACCCTTTCAGCCATTCACCCTGTTGGAATCACATATCTAATGGTTTCAGGTCTGCTCTCTTTCCCTCACACATCCCTTTTAGTTCTTCTGACGTAACTGGCATATTATAACACCAGTCAGCTACCCACACCCAAGTGGCAAGCTCCCGGGTCTGTCCCCAGAACCATTCCTGGTTGTAATCTTTGCTGTGTCCAAACTATTCAAATCCTGTGTTCCTGTTCCACCTTTGCATCTTAAGACGACACTGGTAAACAACTAAGTATACCGTGTCTACAAACCTGTCTACTTTTTCCACAGCTTCATGACCATGCTCTGGTATATTTGTTGGATGTGTCACACTGACAAGAAGCAGGGGAATTTATTATTCATTCTTAACATGAATTCTACTGCATATCCAATATGAATCATGGACAAATTAATTGGCCTATCACAATCCATAAGAAATGTTGATTATGTTTAGAAAGCTATACCAACTGTAAACTCCCTGGGCCTGATTTTCAAGATCTCAGAAGCCCAGGGCTCTAAGAAAAAATGTGTACACAGTTAACAAGATTCGTGCATTGAAATGTGATGAGCATGTGAAAATTAAGCATTTTTGTTTGGCGACTTTGGCATCTTTTATGGAAATTAATCCCACTGAACACTAATTAAGAAATCTGTTTTTGTTCAGGCTGAATTAAATAAATATGACCTCCCCATACAGCCACCAGAAAATATGGTTTAACTAAAATACCTAGTAAACATTTAGTGCCTGGAGCTTACATAAAGGTGGACATTAGTGGAAGTCATTGAAACAATGGTTGTGTCTCGTTGGGGAGCCATGCTGAGATAGCTTAAACAGGGCAAAAGTGCAAAGAATGGGTCAGGCAAACCCCTAATAGTGGTAGTTTTTCTTCCATAAGATGTACCCCAAGCCAGCAACAAACAGCTTCTGATCACCTCACTGGTTATTCAGAAGATAAAAATACAGCTCCCTTATAGCTAGCTAGCCCCTTTAGCTAGCACCCAGACAGCTAAGTCAAATATGAAGGGGATTGCTGAAAATCTTTATCCATCATATATAAAAAAGTTCTACCGATCCCAAAGGATCAGACACATTACCAAACAGATCAATGAATAGTTCAGATCTTATCCAAATACATGCTTACAGTCAATGCTTATTAACTAAACTGACATTTATTTATTTTTTAAAGGAAAGAGAGTAATAGTTAAAAGATCATTATATATACACAGATGAAGATAAAGTTCTTAGGTCAGCTTCAAAATAGAGATGATAAACTGAATTGGAAAGTTCTTAATTTCAAAGGCTCTGGAAATTACCCACACAGTTTGGAGGTCATCAGTCCTTGTTTAAAGCTTCCTTGTTAGAAATCCAGTCCAGAGAAGTGAAGCAGGAAATGAAAACCAAATAATCCATGTGCAGAGGTTGAATAATTTCTTCCATGAGAAATAGCAGGGTGAACCAGAACAAGCTGGGATCCCAATCTTGAGATCCAAACTCCCCTTGCTGAAGCTTGGACAGATTGGAGATAAAAAGGATCAGGCCCGAAGCTTCCTTTATAGTTGAAGCAAGAAGGGCGCTTGCAGATAACTCCATCACGGAGGTTTTGATGAAAGCTAGCCAACAGTTTGATCTTTACTCACTGGGTTCATTCTCAGACAATACAGTCAGCAATAGCCATTTAAACTATAAAGACAGTTCACACACGCGCGCACACACACACACACACACACACACACACACACACACACACACACAC